>CM065810.1:1758500-2958500 GCA_033398695.1 Orobanche coerulescens
ATATATATATATATATATATATATATACTGTCAAATAACTGCCTTTTACGATTGATGTCCTGAATTTTGAATGATTGCCATAAGTTTAGCGGTTGCCTACATAGGCAAAAAGAGAGAACTGGCTATTGCAATCTTCGAGATTGATTTAACGGCCGATGCCCCAAATCTTCATGCATTAACTGAATCTTCATACATATTTAGGTATAATACTCGCACTCAATCGGTGACCCAAATCTTGACCACCGGAATAAGCCGCCGGATCTTTAACAGAATCCTTTGGTCAATCGCCTGATATGTTGATATGATCTCCTGATGTAGTTGCAAGTTTTAAGTAGCCATTAGATGCAGCTTGACACCGGTGAAAACTCACGTAGGGTGGAGGTCAGGGGTTCTGTCCCTCTTGCCTCCACTTTAAAATCTTTACCGGAGCATATACGTTCTAATTAAGCCTTTGATAGGACTTCATACTGAATATCATCTGTGTGGGTTCGATTCGGGTGGAGGACTTCATGTTCTCTTTACCTGGAAGGATCTGGTTGTACGTCAGCAGAACCCGACAAGACACTGATCAGGTCGTGCACATCCCACGATTTAACTTGGTGTCAGTGATGAAAAAGCGGAGCTGTCCTGTTACCCACAGACATAGTTACATGTAAGCCTAAAAACTGAGTTATAAAAAACAGACTTAGTAATGGTGGTGTAAATTATATAGATATATCACATAACTTTACTAGCAGCTGCGTATTAAATATGTTGTTTTATGAGGTATGCATATTGGTGGTGGCATCATAATTGTAACAAACCTGTAATGACTATGTTTTGATAACCATGTGTTTTGGACATAAGCAAAAAAAAACAAGACATGTGCATTGCACGGGTTTGAATGACTCGTATATATAAAGATTCATTCATGTGCTATAAATGTTAAGTCTTAATGACTTTAATTTTTATCTAATAACACTATATTAATTGAGTTTTTAGGTGAGTAAATGACTCTAAATTTGGTTACAAATCATCGATCTATAATTAATAATAATAATATTCATGTAGGTTATTACTATGGAATTACAAAGGTCGTGTTATTATTACTATGAAATCACACGTTTCAAAATATTCATGTAGGTTGTTACTATGGAATTATAAATGTCATGTTATTATTAATATGAAATCGCACGTTTCAAAATATTCATGTAGGTTATTACTATAGAATTACAAAGGTCATGTTATCATTACTATGAAACCATACGTTTCAATGATAGAGTAATTATATAAGTAGTATAAAACATTGATGTCTGCAAATTCTCTTTTGCAACATTTAGTATGTACATGTTTGTTGAAGTGTATTACTAGAAATATTTTGAAGATGATCCACACATCTTTTAGATCTTTTATTGTTTGTAGCGGTTAGTAAATTCTCTTTTGCAATATTTAGTACGCACATGTTTGTTGAAGTGTATTAATGAGAAATATTTTGGAGATGCTTCACACATCTCTTATACTATCTTTGTAATTAACTTGGTCTTCTTACTTTCTTAATTTGGTTATCATACGCAGGTACCATGGAAATCACACAAGATCATGCATGCTCAGATAAATGGAACCAAAGATTGGGATAACAACATAATGTTTTCTTTGTTTCATGCATATTTAGGTGATTGTTATAGATAAGCACACACACACACACACACACATATATATATATATATATATATATATATATGGGTTCTATCTTTTATAATACCAGACCATAAAAGTAACGAGTTATATATCCTCATTCATAAGAATATAAGTTTTTGATACCATAAGACATTAATACCCTTCAATCTATCACTAAAAGGTAAAAAAGGAAAGTCAACATCAACACCTTTTTGGAGGACATTTTAGTCTTTTTAAGCAAAATGGTATCAATAACTTACACTCTTATGAATGAGGATATATAACTTATCAATTTTATGGTTTGGTATTAAAAAATTGATTCTCACTATATATATATATATATAAGTAATTTATGTGTGTTTTCTACTGATGTATCTCGCATGTGTGAATTGATTCAAAAAAAATGTGCATGAGCATGTATGTAAAGCAACATTTAAATGGTTAAATGATACTTTTTTGAGTGATTAGTTGACATCTCTATTAGACGATAAGTAAGCCCACAGGCACATACCGGTACTTATCTTCTAATAATCTCATTACTCTTTGATTAGTTTTCCATCTTCCAAATGAGATTTTCATAAATAATTGCTTAAATCTACTTATCCTTATTGTAACTTTGTTTATGGCAGGTATTTATTTAACACTTTATTTTTTAGCATCCTACATGCCTTCGAGTGTGATTTATGTAGGTGAATGAATATCACTTTTTCCCCAACAGGCATGTATACTTGCTGATTTTCTATTATACTAATAGGTATTTTGTCTATCTTTTATTTTTCTAAAGGTAACAAGTTAAGTCTTTAATCTTGCATTAGGCACTGTGATTATTGTTTCCTTATTGGATGTTTTTTGGTGACACAAAGAACCTTTTTTGGATTCAAATATAATAGAAAGAAACCTCTAAGTGTTCATCAATTTAAAAAGAGCATAATATCAAAAGTATATATATGTGAATGTTTTCAATCAGTAAAAGTTAGTTTATGTAAGCAATAAATTATTATTATGTAAACATTTATGTATTTTGCGCATCTTATGATTGCTTCTGCTAAGCAGTTGCTTTCGAATGCTCTTTGAGAAATATTAGATTGAATTTATAATGTGCAATGAATTATTATTGAAAAGAAAGAAGGTCCGCGCATCGCAAAGTGTTTTCTTTTTCTATATGTAGAATCATTAGTGAGAAACCAATATTTACACCCTTTTGCGGTAAGTGTTAGTACATCCGATTTGAACAGATAAATTAAATGAGTTTGCTAAAATAACAAAATACAACATATTAAAAATATCACATTGAGTAATGAATAGAAAGGAAAAAATACATAATGTTGACTTGAATCCGTTCGTAAATTATAATATCAAATAAAATGTTGAGTTTAAACATAAGTAAAAATTCAAACTTTTATCGAGAAACAAAACTGATACATCGCACGAGTCAGAATGTCTTGTATAAATAAATTTTAAAGACATTCTCTGGTCCAACTCCAACTTTATTATCATTTATTTATGGTAAATGACATCGAATGATTGAAATTCTAAATAAATATTAATTTATTTATTATAATTATACTTATTAAAATACAGTTAAACCTAATGTTCGATAAACGAATAACCTCGCCAAATGAATAATTTTTTTCGATCCCAACTCTTTATAACATGTTCAAATTTTCTTTCGATAAATAAATAACGGCTAAATGAATATTTTTCTTCGATCCCGATCATATTCATTTATCGAGATTTTAATTTAATTACAATTTACAATGTAGTGATTTAATTGTCCACTTTAGATGGGTTGTTTGCGGTTCCGTCCATGGAGAGACCCCATGTAGTGCATCCCCTGTTGGATGCACTACACGTGGTGTGCATGAACAGTGCAGATCGATGCTACATTTAGTGCATCGATCTGCCTATATCTGTGGCGCGTGTAGTGCATCCGACCGGGAATGCACTACGTGGAGGTTTACCATGGACGGTACCTGGCGCTAGTTTTGAGTAAAAAATATAACCTAAATAGGTAGACGCAGCCCTTTTCCATTTCCATGCGACAGATAAAAAAAGAAAAAAGAAAATTTAAGGACGTTGAATGTGAAAGATATTCGGATCCCTACCGGAGCTCGGATTTGGATTCAGGTCCCGATCCGGAATTCAGCAACTCATCGGCGAGCAGCGTTGTCTTCAATGGCCAGTACCGCTTTTACTCTCTCCAGCGCTTTCGTTCCCGCCCGCGACAAACTCGTTTTCCTCAAAGGCGGGCGGCTCGCGCGGTTCGAATCCCACAGTGTTCCGTACGGATTTGCCCTCCGTCGGCTGTCCCGTGCGTCGTTACGCGCCGCCACCGCCGAACAGCCAAGCTCGTCAGGTTTTTATTCTGTTCCCATTCATACTTACTGTATAGGTGCATTTGGAATAGGGCTGTAAACGTACCTGAAAGCTCGATCCTGTTCGAGATATTCGGCTCGAAAAAGCTTGATCCGATGCTTGATTCGGCCCCTCAAACTTAGAGTCAAACCCTAATATTTGGGATCCGCAAACCGGACCAAACGGTTCCGCTCGGCTCAGTTACTGTAGCGGAGACCCTTTAAAAATAACTCACCCCCGCCCAATTACCAATTAATTCTATCGGTCCATTTAAGCAAAAACACAGCCATAGTCCAATTTTTGGATGCTTTATGCAATATTTTCGCTTCATGCCTTAAATATGATATACACTTAAGGTTGAAAATCTGATAAAGATATAAATTTATCATCATTTATCTCATTTTTTCATTTCTCAGCAACTCGCATCCATTTAATTCAGTCACTCGTAAAAAATTTGAAACGTTTAGTTAAACGGTTTGACTCGGTTCGCAAAAGTTCGGCTCGGTTCGAGGTGTTCAAACGTATACCCAAACGTTAAATTCTAATATTCGACACTTTCAAATGTGTTCGAACCTAAGGTTCGACATTTTCAAACGTATACTTAAACGTACCATAGTTCGGTATAGTTCGGTCCGTTTATGGCCCTAATTAGGAAGTTAATATTCCTGCAATTGCATTCCTTTTTATTTTTTTAATCTTTTGTTACCTTTTTTTGGGAACATACAGTGCAAATTGATTGATTATTCAGTAAGTATTTGCTTGCTTTTTTTCTTGTCTTCTTTCCGGTGGAGGTTTCAGATTTTCTTTGCTGGAGAGTGTTGAATTGATAAATCTTGACCTATTTCATATGGGATTAATATTTTGAAGATATTGTTTGGAAGAGAGGATGAACTTGTGGAAAGTTATTTTAGAGGAACAAATAAGTGCATGCATTGGATATATAATTATGTTAGTTTTCCATGAGCAAGTTGTTCAGATCTATGATGTACGTGTTGATTTTACAATATCTATTGTGTAATGAAACGTGACTGTAGCGATCGTCTCAACCCATGGCCCTCTCATGATAATATACATACAAGTGGAAAACCTTACAATGATGATAGTTTTGGAACTTCGTCTCATTTCTCCTTCGTATGAAGGCTGCGATATGAAGGGCATCGTAAAACTTTGCTACTTTGCTTTTTGCGTGGTTTTTGTAGTATTAACTAGTGTGTATCATTAATTTACACTACATTTTTCATTCCGCCGGCCCCAACATAGTTGAAATAAAGGTACATAGGATGATGATGATGATGATGAACAAGTTCTTATTTTTGTTCTGATAAGATAGGATTATCTGCTCCTTGATTGAGACCTTGAGTTGGGATATTAAACTCGATATTGTAAGGTCTATAACTTTGGATATAAAGAAAAAAGAAGCCCGAAAGAGAGGGGGATAGTTAATGATAACATATATTTCACTTCTCGTCTTGGAAAAATGACTCTTTTCGATTTCAGCACAATGTCTGGTTACTTGGCATGTAAGACTACGTTATGCGGTTATATCCATGCGATTAATCGCATGAAGCTCTCATCAGATGGTCTGAATTTCTTGCTCGGATTTGTCTATGTTAGATAGGTTGTTATAATACCTTATTTACGGTTTTTCCTTTATTTATTCTTACTATGACCCTTGTCACAAATTGTTTTCTTTCCTTCGTTGCAGCTCAGGGTATTGAGAACGTGGTAATTATAGGATCAGGTCCTGCGGGATACACTGCAGCAATATATGCCGCTCGGGCCAATTTGAAGCCCGTTGTGTTTGAGGGATATCAAGCAGGTGGTGTTCCAGGAGGACAATTGATGACCACAACTGAAGTTGAGAACTTTCCGGGATTTCCAGATGGAATAACTGGTCCAGACTTGATGGATAGGTGTATTTTTTACCTCAATTTTTTTCGCTTTTGATTGAGTTTTTGTATTTTTCTTATAGATTGCTTTATAGTTTGATCTTGGTTGTATTTATTCTACTAGAATGAAAAAACAAGCCGAGCGTTGGGGAGCGGAGTTATTTCAAGAAGACGTGGAATTCATCGATGTGAAAAACAGTCCTTTCACCGTGCAAAGTAGTGAGCGCGAGGTGTGAGTTATCTTCCGTAAACTGCCATATTATTTTTTGGTAAAGATGATTCATTTTGGTCTAATATCAGAAAATATGAAGCTATGAGATTATGCATCAATTGTTAATCATGTAATCTTATGGACTCGGCTCGTTCAGTTAATTTCATCCTGTGTCATTTACTTGTCCAAATGTTGGCATACTTTTAAGTTACACATGCAATAAGCCCTTTGGATGCTGCATGTATTTAGATGCTAAAATTACAAAAACTGCCCATGAGGTTTACTTTAGCCTAATTACAAAAAAAGAAGTTCTTATATCTTATAAAATTAAGAAATAACCCCTTGAGGCTTGCTTTTACCGTGCAGATGGCCTCCACTTGACCCCATCTGGGGGTGCACTTTTGTAAGACAATGAATCTCGAGGTGTAATTTGTAATATTGAAATGTGCATGAGTTTTTTTTTTCTTTTTTTTTTCTTCTTTTTTTTCTTCGTGTGTGTGTGTGTGTGCTAAATCTGAGGGGGTAGTTTTTCAGCAGTCACTATATCCTAATTTGGGATTCATACGAAACCCACCAGTCTGTCGGAATCGAGTTTACGTGATTAAAAACCATGTTGACTAAGTTGAAGCGAAATAATACATTCTTCTAAGTTTTCAGGTGAGATGCCATAGTATTATTTATGCTACCGGAGCCACTGCAAAGAGGCTAAAACTGCCTCGTGAAGCCGAGTTTTGGAGTAGGGGAATAAGCGCTTGTGCAATCTGTGATGGAGCTTCCCCATTGTTTAAAGGTCAAGTTCTTGCTGTGGTTGGAGGAGGCGATACAGCTACAGAGGAAGCTTTATATTTGACGAAATATGCTCGTCATGTTCACTTGCTTGTTCGTGGAAACCAACTAAGGGCATCAAAAGCAATGCAAGATAGGTTAGTGAGAGAAATAGTTCTAAAACTATAGCTTCTTAACTTCGTTTGATGGACCCGTCTATGCCGTGCTTTTACTCGGAGGTTTATCTCTAAAAAATTCATTAAGAAAGGCAAAATGTGGTAATTCGAGCGGACTTGAACTTTGTTTCTTGATCGTGTTGCATATGGTGTATGGATTTGCTCTTACGAGATGTTTCTTTTTTGTTCATTATCATTTTGGATTTTGTGTGATCAGTTAATTACAAAGATATCCTAGAGGTTTACTCTAATTACAAAAAGCTCCAACTTATCATTATCATCATTAGGGCTGTTATCGGTCCGGATCGGTCCGGTTCTTGGCCTACCCGGTATCCGACCGATAAGCTTATCGGGTAATCAGGAACCGGTCCGATAAGCTTAACGGATCCGATATTGTTCCCGAGAACCGATCCGGTTAGCTTATCGGATATCCGGACCGGTCCGTTAATTTTATCGAATTTTCGGACGATCCGGACCGGATGTCCCGACATCGTTCATCGATCTCGATCCGAAATGATTCAATTGAAGAACCGATAACGCGAAATCATTCTTTTCACAATAAAATATACGAGCAAAAATATATAGTGCATTCAAATATACAACTTCATCAAAATACGAGCAAAAATATAAACCGCATGTTAAGAGACATTCATCAAATTCAAAATACAAATACGATCTGAATCAAACACCATTTAGGAAAACAAACACCATTCATCAAATTCAAAATACAAACACCACACCAGTCCTGAATCAAACTTGATTAAGGGGACTAAAATAATACATCATTAGCCTCGAACATGTTCATCATAGAGTGGCCATACGATCAAGCAAAACAATAAGGCGATTAAGGCAACAAGTACAGGACTGAATCAGTGATTCTTTTCAAGAGGTGGTTGAATTCTTGGCTCCTCCCAAATCAACCTCACCAAAGTCATATTGCATAATTGGTTCATCTTCTTCTTCTTCTTCAAGCTACATTAAAAGTAAAAGTAGGCAATGTTAAAAAGGATAAAAAGAAGACAAAAAAATAGGATAATTTACTTACAATGCTTCTTGATGAACCCTTTCTAATCCCATAATATTCTTTAATCCAATCACTACCACATAGAAGCATCTCAATATCGGTTCTCATCGAGGCTCTTTTTGCATCAATAATTCGGATCGGCACTAAAAGTTGCCTCGAAGCAATCGTAGTAATTGGAATTGATAGTATATCTTTTGCCATTATGCTTAACACTGGATATTTTGCTTCATTTGCCTTCCACCATTGAAGAACATCAAAATGTTTTCCACCATTTTGTACTCTTTCGGGGGTTGAGACAAATACATATCAAGATCGATTTAGAAGTATGAACCACATCAACACTCTCAAGAAAAGCCTCAAAGCTTCTCTTTCCCAAACAGAACTTATACTACACCCAAAGATCTTTGTTTTTATCATGGGATTGATCTTTTTCTTGTATGCTTCTTCATACAACTTAAATAATTCATACAAGTTTTGATAACTTCTCTTTCTCAATATCGGCCTTATTACTTGTTGGATGCAAGAAACCAAACACCCAAGTAATGAAAAACATTTTGTACCTAAAGGCACCAAGATAGCAACAAGGCATCAAGATAGGAAACAACCAACAAGATAGGATTAAGAGCGCCTCGAGCAGTTTCATCACAGCAAGTGGGCATTTTTGTATCGGTGTAGTATCGTTACGTATCGAGTGTAGTATCGTTTTGAAGGCAACAAGATAAAAGTGTAGTATCGATTACGTATCAATTTAGTATCAACATGTACAAAATATAGGTAACAAGATAGCAACATAGACAAATAAAAGATCAAAGTGTAGTATCATACGTATCGATTTTGTATCGATTTTGAAGGCAACAAGATAGTCAACAACAAGATAAAAGTGTAGTATCGATTACGTATCGATTTAGTATCAACATGGACAAAAGATAGGTAACAAGATAGACAACATAGACAAATAAAAGATCAAAGTGTAGTATCACTTTTGCATCGATTTTGTATCGATTTTGAAGGCGAAAAGATAGTCAACAACAAGATAAAAGTGTAGTATCAGTTCTGTATCAGTTTAGTATCAACATGGACAAAAGATAGGTAACAAGATAGACAACATAGACAAATAAAAGATCAAAGTGTAGTATCACTCTTGCATCAGTTTTGTATCAGTTTTGAAGGCAAAAAGATAGTCAACAACAAGATAAAAGTGTAGTATCAGTTCTGTATCAGTTTAGTATCAACATGGACAAAAGATAGGTAACAAGATAGACAACATAGACAAATAAAAGATCAAAGTGTAGTATCACTTTTGTATCAGTTTTGTACCAGTGTAGTATCGATTACGTATCGAGTGTAGTATCGCTTTGAAGTCAACAAGTTAAAAGTGTAGTATCAGTTCTGTATCAGTTTAGTATAATCATGGAAAAAAGATAGTTAACAAGATAGGCAACAAGAAGATAAAAGTGTAGTATCGATTACGTATCGATTGATTGTAGTATCGATTACATTGTATCGATTTTGAAAGGCAACAAGATAAAAAACAACAAGATAAAAGTGTAGTATCGATTATGTATCGATTCGGTATCAACATGGGCAAAAGATAGGTAACAAGATTGGCAACAAGATAGCAACAACAAGATAAAAGTGTAGTATCGATTACGTATCGATTACAGATCAAGAAGCGCACCAATTGAAATTAATAAATTGCTTTGGCTCCAGTATTTGTCATATTTTTCCTTCATTTTAGCGACAAAATCAAGGTGTGTCTTTTACGAAGCCTCGGAATGTTTGTCAGCAAAACTTTAACTCTAAAGAGCTCGGCGAAACAGTTGCATGTTGGATAAGAGCGCCACTTATTATATTTGTAACATCAACAAAAACTTCCAAAAAGGTGCAAATATCGAAATCATCTCCCAATCTACTTCAAGGCAAATAGTGTATAAATGCCCCATTTTCTTGACATATCTGGGCCATACATCTTTATAGAAATAGCGGTACTCAACATTTTGTGTGTTGAGTTCCACCTTGTTTTGATATCCAACACTTGCATTTTACCAGTCATTCCCAACTCCTTCACAATTTTAGCAAAATCTTTGCATCTAGCTTGAGAACCTGGAGATATTTCACCCCTTACGATAGTATCAACTATTGGCCTCACAATATCAAGTCCATCCCGAACCAGAAATTCAAGATATGTGCACAACATCTAACATGAAATATTTGGCCATCTAGAGGCAATTTTCCCCTATGCCTAAAATCATGCTTCAACCTATTTATGCAAGCATCATTTGTCGATGCATTGTCAACTATTATTGACACAACCTTTTCTCTAATTTTCCAGTCATCCATAACCCTCACCAACTCCTAGCAAGAACCTCACCACTATGAGGTGGTGGGACATTACAAAAGACAAAACTCTTTTATGTAGTTGCCATTTAGAGTCAATGAAATGGCACATTACGATCATGTAACCAATTCTCGATCACTTGACCACCACAAGTCGGTGGTTAACCCTATTTTATTAATCTTAGACATTACGCTTTCATCTTATTCTTCTCATCATTGTAATATTTTTGGCACTCTGTTTTCCTTTGCATGCCTAGTAATCCTTTTATATTGAGGATTAATTTCCCTCAAAATCTATTGAAAATAACACCCTCCATCATCGTAAAAGGAAATTCATGTCCTAATACCATGTGGGCGGCTAGGACCTTAACCTTAGCATGATCATATTTCCAAGCAACAAGAGAAGGATTATCACTATCACTAGTAAACAGATCGAGTCTTTAACCTTGATTGAGAGCCGTGTTTTCGATGGATCTAGTTTCGATTTTCTTTGAACACGAGATTTCAAGTGCTTCCTAGCATTGGATGTCTTGCCATGCACAAGATCAAAAGTATAAAGAGCACCACACCATTTGCACTTCCATTTCTTTTTCCATCCGGAAGAGTAATTACTTCCATCTCGGTATGGACAATAGATTTCTTTGATCTTGTTCTCTGACAGGTCATCCAAAGCTGCGGCTTGACCATCGGTTGACCCTTGATTTGACTATTATCATTGATGTCAGCGGTTCTCGATCTCAATCCCTCCTCGACCTCATCATCATCCACATCAATATCGAATTCATCATTCATCATTGGACTACAACAAGAATCGATAAGACATCTCATATACAAGTTAAAAATAACAAGTAAATTACAAATAATTTGAAAACAACTAATTGAAACCACATATAAAACCTATTTTAACATTGTTTCAAAAGAAGCCACTGTTTCAAAAGTAGGCAATGTTAAAAAAGCAAGCCACCGTTATTATTCAAAATACCCAAATAAGATAAAAACCCTAATTAAAAATCCCAAATAAGATAAAAACTTAAAATTGGAAATCGTAGAAAACCCCTAATCTGAAACCCTAACTACAAAATCCCTAATTTGAAAACCCAATAAGATAAAAACCGAAAATTGGAAACCCTAATTGAACCCCGATGAATAACATAATGAAGCCATTAACAAAAAAATACTCACAAAAAAATCGCTTAAATACTCGCAAGAAATCGCTTAAATACTCACAAGATTTTATATGTGGAACTTGAATATGTTGAAATCGGTTGAAGATCGAGATGAAAAAACACTGAATTGGCCTTCTTGTTTATGGATTCAAGGATTAAAATCCTCAGGTTAGCTTGCGGTTCTATAAAATCAAAGAGAAAAAAGGATGGAGAGTGAAAGACGAGAGAGAGAGAGTCAGAGATGAGAGACTGAGGGTGGTGACGGCGGACTTCTCAAACAGGAGAAGAAAGAATGAACGCAGAAAACCCTATTCTCGCGTTTTTATAGTGTTTTATTACCGGGTTACCGGTCTGGGTCCTATCGGATACCGGGTAAAAAATTGGTATTCATTCCCGGACCGATAAGCTTATCGGTCCGGATCGGTCCCGGTTTTTCGGTCCGGATCTCGGTCCGGTTCTCGGATCTACCAGCCCAATAACAGCCCTAATCATCATCATCATCATCATCAACTATTATCAACTGCACCTTCACCCCAACTATATTGGGATCGGTGACATGAACATTACAGTGTTCATACAATAAGCAAAATGGCAAATTTTACGCCGGATAACGTTCATGTCGCAACCTTCATAAGAAGGAGAAATGAGATGAAGAAAAAAAGCTCAGCTAACATTCTGCACCTGTCGTTAGTGGAGTCACGGAAAATGCTGATGTTCTCAAATATTTTTGCAATTGCATTCCTCCACTTGTCATAATTTTACAAACAAACTTTTGTTTACATTTTACAGTTACATGCATCTACTTTTCTAAATACTACAAGTAGCCAGACTAAAAGTTGGAGCTATTTATAGTACTTCAAAAAGTTGATGATGTAATTGTAGAATACCTAGTCATCAGCAAATTCCGTCATTTCAAGTAACAATTGGAGCAAAATGTAATACTGCAGAAAACCTCAAGGGTAGTCTTTGTAGTTTCCAAATTTTACTCTATTTTGTTTTTTTAAGTACCCCTAACTTCAGGGGTAGCTTTTGTAATTTTCCTTATCTTTATGAATTATTAGGTCAAACCCCATAGGCAGTCGTTTTTGGTAGTTATCTCCATTATTTTTGGGTCAATTAAACGAAAAACAAAAGTTTTTTTCCTTTTTTTTTAAGTTTCCAACTCCGTGAATGTTTGTTTAACAGGTTGATTATGGCGAATGTTTCAGAGTATTCAACAACCCCGGCATCACCGTGCACTTCGACACCCAAACCTTGGATGTTGTCAGCAACACAAAGGGGCAGATGTCTGGTGTGTTGGTTAGAAAGGCCGATACTCATGAAGAATCCATGCTCGAAATAAAAGGCTTGTTTTATGGTATAGGCCATAATCCGAATAGTCAATTGCTGGAAGGCCAAGTTGACCTCGATGCCTTGGGTTATGTGTTGGTCAAGAATGGTTCCGCGAAAACCTCAGTAGAGGGTGTGTTTGCTGCTGGAGACGTACAGGTAAAAATTCTGATATAAATTTGTGCTGTTCTTTTGTATCGCTTTTGTAGTCGTATCACTTTTTTCATGGTAGTGATGCATATCTGTCGCTATTATGTTCGGAAATTTGACAAAAAGTAACAAAGAGTGATTGCTAGCTTTTGGAGGGTTTTTGGCAGAGTTATACAAAATGGGTCATTAACCCACATGCGCAAATTAAATAGTCATTATCTCATGTGTTTTTAAAAAATGGGCCGCTGACCCCCCTGTGTAAATTAAATAGACGCTTTATTACCTTGTTGCTTTCAAAAAGGTGCATCCCCTACCCTCTATCGCTTGTGCACAAGAGGATGATTTGCATCGTTAACTTTTTTAGAATACAGGACAGTAATCGGCCTATTTTTTTCTTTTTAAAACACGGGGGTGGGTGGTGGGTGGGGGTGTTGTTTGGTTAGTATGATTATTTAATTTACACAAGGGGTAGACGACCCATTAGTAAAACACGGGTAATCCGCCATTCACCAGCTTTTGGATCATAGAAATATAAGAAAGAAAGAAAGTAAAATACCGCCAGCTTCTACTATGGGAGATCCGTGTTTTAGATTTCTGATTCTGTTGCATAACTGTCGATAGGAAACTTACCATAACCGATTTAACTGTGAACCTTCAAGTTAATCTGAATTTATCCAGGCCGAGAGTGTAAGAGTATGTAAAAAAACTCTATTCTTGTTGCTCCGAATTTCCGCATGCAGTCATGCCACTAAGTTGTGCCTCGTCACACAAACATTTCCATGTTCTGTAACTGAATTTTCTTAATTTATTCATGTTTATCTGTGTTGTCAAGTCCTATTGTTCTCGTCAAGTATCTTATTTTGTGATTCATGAGTAGGATCATGAATGGAGGCAAGCCGTGACTGCAGCTGGGTCGGGATGTATTGCTGCTCTATCAGTGGAGAGATATCTTACAAGTAAAGATCTGCTTATTGAATTTCATCAGGCAAGTTACTTCACCATTTTTTACTTTCCCCGTCCTCTATCCCTGCATTTTCCCTATCGTATTAGACATTCTGTCTAACGGAGCCTAAAATTTATTTATTTTCATAGGGTTTCTCATTTCTGGTTTTAGAGCATTTTGTTGTGGTATTTTTATTTTATATTTAGTTTTAGGGGGCTGTCACACCATCTGACATGATTGCGTCTGACTTTTGTTTGTCGTGTTTATCCACCTGAAATTAGAGATTTTATACATTCTCCATCATTATTCGAAATTCGAAGGTGATGCAAGTTTGTTTCTCTATTGGTTTCACTTGAACAGCCTGCGGCCAAAGAGGTTAAAAAAGAACTTACCGACAGAGATTTGCAAGAACGTTTCGATATCACACTCACAATACATAGGGGCCAGGTAGGAGATCCTTGACGCCGACAAGTTCTAAATAACTAAAATACCATGCTCTTTGAACAAAATTACCTTTTTTAATGATGCTTTCTTTCATGCAGTATGCTCTACGGAAGTTGTATCATGAAAGCACCAGACTTGTTTGCGTACTATACACAGCGCCGACATGCGGTCCTTGTAGGACCTTGAAACCGATTCTTAGGAAGGTACGGAAAACGTGCCAGTGTGGTTCTCCTCCACTTGTTGGAATTTTGACTTAGAGATTGAACTCGTTTCATGCAGGTTATCGATGAATTTGACCAAAACGTCCACTTTGTTGAGATCGACATCGAGGAAGATCCAGAGATTGCTGAGGCTGCTGGAATCATGGGTACACCTTGTGTGCAGTTTTTCAAGAACAAAGAAATGTTGAGGTTGGTTAAATTCAAGTTTTTTGTTCCCAAAATAATAAAAAATAAATAAAAAAGAAACATTATAAATAATGAGATAATGGTTATTTAGTCGACTCCCTGAGATTATCCGCCTATAACTCCCAAAAAAAAAAAAAAAACTCCTCGGTAGATAGTGATTTTCCTCACTTAATTATACTTCAATCTTAATTTCTGATTGAAATATTATTGACCCTCACCTCATAATAGTCCATTCTCATCTAGGATTGAGATCAAACCAAGCTGCTCGATATTCGATTCGAACTCGTTTGAGCTCGGTTCAATAACATAATGAACCAAGTTTAGACAAAAAAAATTGTTTGATAAAATATAAAGCTTGGCTCGAGCTCTCAATTTGAATAATAATACTATAATGCATATAAAATATCAAACTATTCGAATTCGATATTAAAATTCGAGCTCGGATTGATTACTAATCAAATCAAGCTCAAACATATTATTTAAAGCTCGATAAAATTTCAAACAAGTTTGAACACGGTTGTTTGGAATGGATTTATACCCCTACTCTCATTTGATTAGTAATTTTGACTTATTTTTAATTTGTACCAAACGATGTTGAAAATAATAGGTTGGGCAGTTTATTCTATAAAATGTAAAATTTGGACTAATTTTCCAAAACCCCCATAAATAGTTGTATTTGGGAGTTGCAATATATATATATATATTTTGACTTATTTTTAATTTGTACCAAACGATGTTGAAAATAATAGGTTGGACAGTTTATTCTATAAAATGTAAAATTTGGACTAATTTTCCAAAACCCCCATAAATAGTTGTATTTGGGAGTTGCAATATATATATATATATATATATATTGCAATTTTTAGAGTTTTCTATTCTTTTTGGTATTTTTTTAAAAGTAAGATGGTGATTTTATTTTTAAACCAATTTATTTAACTTGAGAATTTGCAGGACCATGTCTGGCGTCAAAATGAAGAAAGTGTACAGAGAATTTATCGAAGCGAATAAGTGATTCTTCCAAAATAAGCTGAAGCTTTAATCTCTCATTTTTTTACCTTCTTAAATTGTTTCTTTGGCCAATGCATTTTTTTTTTTTTTACAAATTACTCCCTCAACAAGATGTATTTGTTAAGGGAATACGAATCTAAAAAGGGTATTTTGTACTTATAATTAAAAAAACATTTGTTCCTTCTTTTTGTATTTTGATTTTTTTATTAGTTACTAAAAATTGTTAGCAGGTCGAGAAACTGTCACCTATAATGTTCTCTGACGAAATAGGTCAAAGATCACGTCCCAGGACGAAATGAAAACAGTCGAAATGAGGTCCTGGGATGAAAATAGTAAAAAAAATGGCGTCTCAGGACATAAATAGTGGAAAATAATGTCTTGAAATAGGCAAAAAATGACGTTCCGAAATGAAATTGGTCGAAAATGTCTTGTTAGGGCAAAACAGGTTGAAAATGATGCCCTGTGGTGAAACAAGTCGAAAATAGTATCTCATAGTAAAACGGGTCGAAAATGTCATCCCTGGACGAAGCGGGTCGAAAATGATGCCTCAATGTTTTGGTGCAAAATATGCAGAAGCGGAAAGTGGATTGAAAATATTGTCCCGGGTGAAATTAGTTGAAAATGTCGTCTTGGAGCAAAACGGGTTGAAAATAACATCTCATGACGAAATGAGTCGAAAATGACATCTCATGACGAAACGAGTCGAAAATGACGCCTGGGGGAAATCAGAACTATCATGTAGCGAAATGGGTGAAAATAATGTCGCATTGTGAAATGGGTTGAAAATGACTCCGGAAAAAATGGGTCGAAAATGACGTGTCCCATGGTGAAAAGGTTCGAAATGACGTCTCAGGACGAAACGAGTTGAAAATGAGCTCCCGAGATGAAAACAATTGAAAGTGACGTCCCGAGAAAGTAGACTGAAAAAAACCTCTCGAGGCGAAATAAGTCGAAAATGTCCCAGGACAAAAAATGACGAAAATATAGTCCCATGACGAAACGAGTGAGAAATAATTGCCAAGGTGAAATGTGTGGAAAATGACATCTCGAATCTAAATGGATCGTAAATACATTGGGTGACGAAACAAAATAGCTGCAATGTATTGTCGAGGTACAATAATTTATTGAAAGATGTATAATTCGAATATATAAAATGAAATATATCTAAATGAGTCGAGGTACAATAATTTATTACAAGATGTATAATTTAAGTAATTAAAATGAAATATATCTAAATAAGAAACTTATTTTGGATTTTGAAAACAAGTGGAATTCCCATTTTTTTTTGAAGTGGAATTCCCACTTCAAATGAGAATAATATGTGGAGTAAAATTGAAAAACACAGTTCTAAATTTACAATTCTTAATAGTTAGAAAAAATCGAAACCTCCAAATAAAACTGGGAAGGAGGGAGAATGTAAAATTAGAACTAAATTAATGTTCACTATATAACTACCCATTTCTTGATCTGTATGAAAAAACGGTACAACTATCATATCGAGACGCAGGTAGTATTAGCATACATTCAGTAAAAGCATAGTGCTAAAATTGTTGACAATGAATAATTTCAAATGGCTTCATCAGGGACATCATCAAGTATGAATCGGCCGAGTTTGCCTGTCCTGAACAATGTCAAGAATTTCCTCGACACCATCGTCCGGGCCTCCGAAGCTTTATGAGGCAACTTTAGCGCCTTTTGTAATGATTCAAACTGCTGGTCTATAAGATCCCCTAAGTCGCCTTCATCCTCCAAGTTCCCGTCAAAATCCATCAGGGTCCCGCAGAGCGCCCCTTGAACGTTCGTAACGATATCCTGCAAATAAATTGATTTTTTTAGGAGAACAGTTTTGTGGTTTATTGTAATTACAAAAATGAAAATAGCTTTATCTTTCGAAAAAATACGTATGCCCCTTGATATTTGATCTCATTTTAGAAGTTTCTACCTTATTAAGAGGGTTTTATGGCAAATACCGTCGACTTGGTCTGATAGTGTGAGACGGAGCCTGAATTTTACGTTTTTAATGAATTTCTTTAGTTTTTAGTTCTTTTAATTTTTTCTTAGTGTTATTAAGGTATTTTGTTTTTCAAGGTTCATTTTCAGTATTTTAGTGGGTTTCTTTTTTAGAGTTTCTAAGTTTTGTTTAATTTTTTATTTTTAATTTTAGTTTTAGCTTAGGGGACCGGTCTCACAGGGAGACCAATATTTAGGATAAAAACCTCAATTTTTTTTTTTAACAATATTGTAAGACAACTGTTTTTTTTTTTTTTTTTTTGTAATTACTCAAACCTCTGAGCTGATTTTGTATTTAAACCAAACAGTCCAAACCTCTTAATTTTCATAAAGTTACCTCAATGTAGTAAACATCGGATTTATTACTAGGAGTTCCCTTCCTCTTTGGCAAAAGATCCTTAAGGCTATAGTCGGGTTTGTCATCGAGATCGGGATGGTGGGCTTCAGTTTCCCGACTCATAAAGCGTCTCCAGTGTAGAGGAGTGCCTCTCGTGTTTAGAACTGCTAATAGGTATTGAGTGATCCGCTCTTCACCAACTACGGAATCCTTAACGGAACCTGCAAAAAAATGTCTTCAAGCTTTGATGCAAATGATATTTAATAAATAAACATACATTTGCACCAAATCTTAGTTGATCAAGCCTCCCAACTTTCTAAAATAGCACAAATAGTCCCAACTTTCGGTCTATATTTCGCAAAGTTGGGGATGTAAATGCAGAAGTTAAAACAGAAGGTTAGGGTCGATTGTAATATCTTATAAAAGTTGAGAGATGTAAATGTAGAAATATTTGATGACGTCAAACAAATCGATTAGTTTTATGAACGGAAGGGTTATTTCTGTTTTTTTCCAAAGTTAGCTGGGTATCTTTTTTGTAATTAGGTCAAACTTCAAGGGTGGATTTTGTAATTATCCCAGTATCTAATTATGGAAAATGTCTTTCCACGTATCTATTGTTAGGAGTATTTCATCTCTAACTTCTTAAAAAAAAAAACACCACTTTTCGGCCAGTTATTTTATTTCTTGGTGCGGCTGCCGCCGGAGAAACTCTGGCGACAGGACAGTTTCTTCCGGCTAGTTCTTTTTCTCGGCCGCCGGCCGACCTGATCTGGGCAACCTGATCTCAGCAGGGCTCCGGCCAGAGAGTTTTCTTTTTTTGGCCTGCATGCTTTTTTTTTCTAGTAGGGTAATTTGGTAATTTATAATTTTTATTTATCATAGCTATTTAGGACATTCTTATACTTACCTATGTATAGGTATTACCGATTATGACCGTAGATTTTAATCATTCAAAGGCAGACACTCACGGGCGACGGAACGCGCTTGTGGAATGCCGTGATCAACCAGCATTCCCAATACGTTGAAAGGAACAAGAAAGTAACGTTCCTTCCACCTCTTATCACAATCCTTAAGGCCAAAGATCAAAGGCGTCTTTGAACAACTCAAAAACTGGTATCGGCCGTAGTCGCTCTTATGCGCCTTAAGGTTGTAGGCAATCAGGACGTCCTCATAAGAAAAGCTAACTTCCCTCGCCTCAGTGAACGCCTGGATAGCCATCAAAACACGCCAGACATTCGGCATCAGCTGGCCTGGCGCAATGACATGGAACTTACAGGCTTCTAACACCAGCCTGGGAAGCGGAAATCGAGCACCCAACACAAATGGAAACTCGTACATCACAAACCAACTTGAATAAATCCAATCAGCCCTCTCTAGGCAAGAGAGAGCAACCAGACAGACATGCGTTGGGATGTCATAGCACTGACGAAACCTCTTGAAATGCTCTAAGGTGATTTCGGACTTTGGGTTCCTCCCCAAGAGCAATTTTTTAGGAAGGCTATCTCTAACCGGCCCGATACAATCTACGCCGATACCGGAGGTATAGGTATAACTACTCTGACTATCCTTCCAGCCTTCCAAATCATAACACGGTATGCCAGTCAACACATCACCTCAACTGCCTCCATCATCGGACTCCCCGACCCTTTCACCAGACTTCGGTTGGAGAAGGACATTATGACTAGATGTCCTGCCTTACAGGTTACCTAAGGGTAAAATAAGCGGGAGGACGGATGTTGTCAGCCGAAAGATGTCAACAAAACTATTCGGATGACCATCCAGACATACCGAGACAGACGGTCTCTTACAATAGACTCTACGGGGTCAAACAAGAGACACGACCTCTTATTGATTAAGAGCAATAAAAAACAAACACTTGTGGCAGATCAAAATGCACCCTCATATGACTTCGAAACAATCAATTTGGGCCCGTATTAAGTAGACGAATTTTGTCCACTACAGTTTGTCCCCCACTCCCTAATTATAATTTTTATAATTTGAAAGTTAATGAGTTCAAGTAATCGAGATTATCAATGTTCGGGTTCAATAAGTCGTTGGAGTTCGTCCGTTGTTCAGGCACTTGTGGCACCGTCTATTGTGAATTTGAGAGAAAATTATTATTGACGGGCGAGTGGCTTCTAAGGCATTTTTATGAGTCGGCTTTGTCGTTAGGTTTTCCAAATAAAGATGTTCGGATCGTCCGGAACATCTTTTGAATCCGAAAAGAAACCCGACTAATATATATAAAACAATGTCTTGGATTGGCATATCAGGGACATGGCCGAGTGGTGAGGACGCCGGCCGTAGAGACGGGCCACCCAGGTTCGATCCCCGCTTCCAGCAAAATCATTTTTGCTGATTTAAGCGGCTGGGCTGTCTAATCGACCCGCGATTGTTCGACTGACCCGCCTTGTGGTCCAGCAATCCGATTGACTAATGGGATGTCCGATTGACTTGTCTTACAGCCCAACAGTCTGATTGGAGCCAGCTGCTATTCATATTGTCCGATTGAATACTCATGTCCGAATGGTCAAGAGGCGACCCGACACCCGGCTGTCCGATTAACACGCGGATCCAGGCAATTGATTCGGAAGCGACCCGATATCCGGCTGTCCGAGTGGAAGGCGGCCGATATGGAAGCAATCCTATCCAATTAGCCAATGGATCCAGGCGATCCAGCTGTCTGATTGGGCCATGTATCCGGACCACCGATCCGAAGACAACCCGATTTAGATGTCCGATTGATCTCAGGATCTGGGCGATGCGCATCAATCACTCTGTCTGATTAAAGTTGATCCGTCTACTCGGATACATGTGGCCAATCTAATTCGATTGATTAGTTGTTCGGCGACCCATTTAATTGGTGTATGGTTAGGTCCGATTGCTTCCGACCTCACCCAAATTTCTGTATGCTTGGATGTTTCCCAGCTTGACCGCGAGTTCGTTTCTTGGCTGATGGTCAGACTACCTACCCAGGCGGTGCGCAACTCAAGATGAGTATCTTGGCACGCGGTTCGAGGAGATAGGATAGGCTTGGCACACATTTCCATAATGATCCGTACGTACTTCGAGAAGGGCTCTCCTATAAGAGTTGATGAGGCATGTCTTCATTTCTTACTTGATACCTCATTTTATAGTTTGAGAGTTGGAGTTTGAAAGCAATGAGGAATTAGAAGGAAAAAGGCAAGGTACAAGGCAAGTTCTTTGAGTGTTCTTCACATTGTTTGGATGTTCTTCGTATTTTGTTCATATATTCTTCATTTTCTTGAGTGATCTTCAGTGTTTGAATGTTCTTCATATTTTCTTCAAGTGTTCTTCATTTTCTTGAGTGCTCTTCATGTTCTTTGAATGTACTTCATATTTTCTCCAAGTGTTCTTCGTGTGTTCTTCGTATTATTTGATTGTTTCGAAGTCATATGAGGGTAGATTTTGATTTGCCACAAGTGTTTGTTTTTTATTGGTCTTAATCAATAAGAGATCGGTTTATCTTGTTTGATCCCGTAGAGTCTTTATATTGTAAGAGACCGACGGTCTGGTATGGCTACTTCCACGTAGGTAGTATAGCCTCGTTATGTCCGGCCGACCCATAAGATATGTTTCTGTTGTCTTTGTTGACTTGTTTTGTGTGGTTGGTTTGCTGACTATATTTAATTGTGATTATTTTAACTGATGATATGTCTGGATGGTCATCCAAATAGTTTTGTCGACAACTTTCGGCTGACACCATCCGTCCCCCCGCTTATTTTACCCTTAGGTAACCTGTAAGGTAGGACATCTAATCATAATGTCCTTCTCCAACCGAAGTCAGTTATTAGGACATTTGATAGGGTGAAGCATTGGTGAAAGGGTCGGGGAGTCCGACAATGGAGGCAGTCGAGGTGATGTGTTGACTGGCATACCGTGTTATGATTTTGAAAGCTGGAAGGATAGTCAGAGTAGTTATACCTATACCTCCGGTATCGGCGTAGATTGTATCGGGCCGGTTAGAGATAGTCTTCCTAAAAAATTGCTCTTGGGGAGGAACCCAAAGTCCCGAAATCACCTTAGAGCATTTCAAGAGGTTTCGCCAGTGCTATGACATCCCAACGCATGTCTGTCTGGTTGCTCCCTCTTACCTAGAGAGGGCTGATTGGATTTATTCAAATTGGTTTGTGATGTACGAGTTTCCATTTGTGTTGGGTGCTCGATTTCCGCTTCCCTGGCTGGTGTTAGAAGCCTGTAAGTTCCATGTCATTGTGCCAAGCCAGCGGATGCCGAATGTCTGGCGTGTTTTGATGGCTATCCAGGCGTTCACTGAGGCGAGGGAAGTTAGCTTTTCTTATGAGGACGTCCTGGTTGCCTACAACCTTAAGGCGCATAAGAGCGACTACGGCCGATACCAGTTTTTGAGTTGTTCAAAGACGCCTTTGATCCTTGGCCTTAAGGATTGTGATAAGAGGTGAAATGAACGTTACTTTCTTGTTCCTTTCAACGTATTGGGAGTGTCGGCTGATCACGGCATTCAACTAGCGTGGTTCGTCGCCCGTAAGTGTCTGCCTTTGAGTGATTAAAATCTTTATGTGCTTCTGATTTGGCTGATTGATTTATCCCTTTATTCTTTCTGCAGAGTGCTTAAAGATAAGGAATCCTATACTTTCCAAGGCTACTCAGGAGAAGATTGCCTGGTTCCTTAGATTTTCTGAGGAGCATCGCGATTATCAAAACATTCTATCTGTGCAGAGTGTTCCGACTAGTTCTTTTCTTACAGGTATCTTTGGTCTACAAGTGTGTGTAGTTACTTTAGTTGATTTGGATACATTTGGGCTAACGTGTTTTGATTGTCTTATTGATAGATGAGAATATGTCTGACGTTTTTCTTCCTTCACTAGCCGCCAAGAACACCATGGAACTGTATCGCCAGCGCCGCAAGAAAAGATGGCTGCTGGCACAAGTGATGAAGGCCCCAAAGAGGTTGAAGAGGTTACTGCTCTTCCTACTCCCCCGGCTCGCATGCTGAAGAAAAAGAAGTGTGATGGCGCGTTTGATCTGACGGAGTTGTTCGATTCTATCACTTTGTCATTTCCTTCTTCTGCTGCTGCTCATTCTGAATTTGCTCATCATGTCGGGGAGGTCGACAAGCTGTTATTTGACGAGGACAATGATCAGCTAGAGGCCATGAGGGACGATTTCTTTGGTGCTGCTACTGCTAGTTTGGAAGGTGTCTTCATGTGTTTATTAGTTACAACAATTTTACCAAGAAAATTATTGTGCAACTAATATCTTGACTTGGTCTTCATATATTGTAGGTTCTTCAGAAGACTATTTTTGCGAAGAAGAGAATAAAGGAGTTGGGTGAGCAGGTTGTCGGGCTTCGATCTGAGAAAGGTCAGCTGCGGACTGAAGTAAGGGAAGTTAAGTCCCTTCATGAACAAGCCGTACGAGACATCGCCGATTTGAAGGCAAAGCTATTTGCTCGGGATCAGGACGCCCGACGTGCTGCTACCGACTATGCCGCCCTTGAAAAGAAGGTGAAAATGTTTGAAGACCGAATGACTGACATGTGCCTTGAAGCGGAAGTCAGAATCCGTGGCATGTTAGTGGAGGAGTACGAGAGTTGCCCTGCAGGAACGTGGGATGTCTCGAGATACAAAGCTGAATATGAAGAGTTTAAGCAAATGCAGGCCGAGGACGCTGAGCAGGCGGGTCAGGATGGAGACTTCGTCCCTCCTCCTGAAGATTGATCTTTGTGACATTATTATTGTTATTTGTTCTTTGTTGTTTTTATTTCCGACTGTAGTTTTATTTTCTATGTAGTTTGTATCTTCTCACTGTTCAAGTCTAAGTCTGTTTGTCCGGCTTTAGACTTTGATTGATATCTATGATTGAAGCTTTTTATCCTCTTCCGATTGTCTTGGATGGTTTATCGACGGGTTGGACCGCGCATTTGTTGGGTTTTCAACTTGCATAAACGTCTTCAGCCTCTCGTGAGGGGCGTTGCTTGATGGGTTGTGCTCCGTAGAGCTGCCTACATAGCCCATTTCTGGGATCAAGCCCAAATGTAGTTCTGAGAAGGACCTGCATAAAAGTGTCACATAACGTGGCTGGAGGGCGGGACTCGTAAGACCGAAAATGTGATGAAATCAAGAAAGTTTTAGGTGTGATACTGTTTGAGGTGGTTGGCGTTCCAGCTATTGCTTATGTCTCGTCCGTCTGGTGTTTGTAGCTTGTAAGCTCCACCTCCGACCACCTTGGTGATCAAGTACGGTCCTTCCCAGGTTGGGGCCAACTTGCCAACCCAGCTTCCTTCGTATTCTGAAAAACTCGTTTGAGCACCCAGTCTCCTGGTTTAAACGTACGAGTGCGCACATTTTTGTTGTAATATTTGGCGACACTTTGCTGGTAGGCTGCCATTCTGATTCTTGCATTATCTCTCCTTTCATCAAGTGTGTCAAGTTCGTGACACATATCCCTCCAATTTTGATCGTCTGTTGTGAGTTCGTGCCTCGCAGTAGGTACTTCGCTTTCTATCGGAATGACGGCTTCCATCCCGTAAGCCAGGGAGAATGGGGTTTCTCCCGTCAATGTCCTCGCTGTAGTTCGATATGACCAAAGGACTCCGGGAGGTTCATCTGCCCATTTTCCCTTAGCTTTTTCCAGTCTCTTCTTTAAAGTGTTGATGATCGTCTTGTCGGATGACTGCCTGTCCATTGACTTTGCGGGTATCTTGGAGTTGAGAAGCTTAATTTGATGTTCCGGAATTGGCAAAAGTCCTGGAATTCAGTGCTTATAAATTGCGAGCCATTGTGTGTCACGATTTCTTTAGGTACTCCGTATCGACATATTACGTTCTTCCATATGAAGCCTTTCACTTCCCTGTCTCGGACCTGATGGAATGATTCCGCTTCAATCCATTTGCTGAAGTAGTCAGTTACCGCCAACATGTACACCTTTTGTCCAGGTGCGGTAGGTAACTTGCCTACTATATCCATTCCCCATTTCATGAATGGCCATGGTGACGTGATCGCGGTCATTGGCTCCGGATGAAGATGAGACACCTGAGCAAAGCATTGGCACTTGTCGCATTTTCTCACATAGTCTATTGAGTCGGACCTCATTGTAGGCCAGTAGTACCCACTTGTCAGAGCTTTGTGCCAAACTTCTTCCGCCGGAGTGGTTTCCACATTCCCCCTCGTGTAGCTCGGCCAGGACGTATTTTGCTTCTGCGGGGTTAATACATCTCAAGTATGGACCAGAAAAAGAACGTTTGTAAAGTTTACCTCGGATGATGGAGAATCGGGCTGATTGAGCTTTGACTCGGCGTGCTTTGTTCCTATCAGGGAGTATATCTTGCTCTATGTACTGCATCAGTGGGGTCATCCAGGTCCGACTACTTGATATGTCTGAAACTTGTTCTTGTGCATCTTTTCAAACTGTCGGCCATTGCAAGTAGACGATAGGGATTGTTTTTGGTCCCGTCGCCTGACTTGATGACCCCAAGCTGGCCAGTGCGTCTGCATGGCTGTTCTCTCCTCTCGGTACTTGGCTGATGGAGGACTCCTCAGAATATGCTTGTAGCGTGAACGAGTGCCAATGCTAGTTTTTCCAGCTGACTGTACCTGGTTTCTGCATCTAAAAGACACTTACTTACATAATAAATACGATTTTGTTTACCTTGGTCCTCTCGGACTAGGACTGCACTGACGGATGTCTCGGAGACGGCTAAGTAGACAAATAATACTTCATTGTCCTTCAGCTTGGCAAACAACGGGGGGCTAGTCAGGTACTGTTTGAGTTGTTGCAGAGCTTCCTCGCACTCGTTTGTCCATTCAAATGTTTTTGACCTCCTCAGTGTGTTGAAGAAGGGTTGGCACCGTTCTGAGGACTTTGAGATGAATCGACTGAGGGCGGCTATCCGACCGGTCAGCTTTTGTACGTCTTTGACGCAAGTTGGAGATGTGATCCTCTGGATTGATTCAATTGAGCTGGGTTGGCTTCGATCCCTTGTTGTGTCACCAGGTATCCAAGGAATTTTCCTGCAGTTACACCAAAAGAGCATTTAGAGGGGTTTAACTTCATGTTATATTCTTTAAGTACCTCAAAAGATTGTCTGAGGTGGTCAATTTAGACTTCCATTGTTTTTCCAATAAAGTTATTGAACATTCTATTGACTACGCGTTGGTAAGTTGCCCCTGCATTCTTAAGCCCGAAGGGCATCGCTTTGTAATAAAAAATGCTCAGGTTGGTCATGAAGGCTTCTCTTGATCGTCTGGATGCATTTGGTTGTATCCAGAGTAGGCGTCCATGAAGCTGAGAAGTTCATGTCCGGCAGTTGCGTCTACTAGCATATCTATGTGAGGCAATGGGAATGAGTCCTTCGGGCACGCCTTGTTTAAGTCGGTGAAGTCTATGCAGACTTGCCATTTCCCATTCTTTTTTACCACCACCACGTTTGATAGCCATTCTGGGTAATGGACCTCACAGATCAGACCGCTATCAAGAAGTTTTTGTACTTCTTCATTGATCACTCTATTTCTTCCGGGAGCGAACTTCCTCCTTTTTTGTCTTCTGGGAGGGTCATCGGGGTCGACCTGCAACTTGTGAACAATAATATTTGGATTAATTCAGTCATGTGCATGAGACCAAGCGAAGCAATCGTAATGGTCAGTAAGAAATTGAATAAGCTTCTCTCTAGGGTCGGGGTCTAGTGGCGCCCCGATCCGGACTTTGTGGTCTGGAAACTCTGTATTAATGGGGACTTCGTCCAGTTCCACCATGCTGGGTTCGTCGACGTTGACCGGCGGGCTCGATCGAAGGTTAAGCGATCCCTCCTCCTGTAATTGCTATAAAGAAGCTTGCTTGGCCTTCATCGTCGTCTGGTAGCAGGCCCTCGAATCCTTTTGGTCTCCCCTTATCTCTCACTAGACCTGGCAAACGGGCGGGCCCGGCCCAAATGGGCCGGGCATAAAACGGGCGGGCCTTTTTTGGGCCGGGCCAAAAAGGCCCGTTTTTTCATGGGCCAAAATTATTAGGCCCGTGGCCCGCCCCGGGCGGGCTCGTCCCGGCCCGCGGGCCTCGACTTTTTTTTTTTTGAAATATTAATTCGGAAATAAATATACAAATATTTTTCGATCCTTAATTATTATATTATTCACTATACTATCACAATCAGATAAATAAATATACAATTATTTTTATTTGATAATTACATTATTTACTACACTACCATAATCAAAAGACAAATATACAAATATTTTTATTTGATCATCATATCATTTATCATTACTAATTTCTTATAAAATCATAAAATAATATTATTATTGATACGAGATACTACAAATAATCACAAAGCCCCCAAAAAAATAAAATTACATCAATAATTAACATATAGATGTATTATAATCTAACAAACAAGGGAAAAAAAATAAATATTATAATTACACATAACATAAATTTAAAAAAAAAAAAAAAAAAAATCAAGGCGGGCCATGGGCCGGGCCTCTACGGGCGGGCCAAATCTGGGCCGGGCCAAAAAGGCCCGGGTTTTTTTGGGCTAATAATATGCAGCCCAATGCCCGCCCAAAAACGGGCGGGCTAGCCCGGCCCGCGGGCCTGGGCCTATTTTGCCGGGTCTATCTCTCACTCCCCACTTGGTCAGAAATTTGAGTACTTGGTGGTAGGTGGACGAGACTACCTCCATTTTGTGTATCCATGGTCGACCCAAGATGACGTTATGGGCAGACGGGGAATCCACCACCAGGAATCGAGTGCACAGGTTGACACCTTCAGCATAGACGGGCAACTCGATTTCACCAACCGTGCTTTTTTATTCTCCACTGAAGTAGATGAGGACAGTAGCCTTTTTGATGACCTTGGCTTCATCAATCGCCATTTCCCTGAGAGCAGACAAAAACAAGATATTGGCAGAACTGCCGTTGTCAATCAATACACGTTTGGTTAGACAATTTGCAATAAATAAGGAAATAACTAAAGCATCATGATGAGGATTTAGAAGTCTCGTTGATTCAGATGTGGTGAAGCTGATGGTTTCGGCCAGCTGAATGGCTGTGTGTCTTCCGGTGTTGCTTGATTCTGTTCTAGTTCGTCCGGCCTCTCTGGTATATCTCTTGGCCGCTGAGTGAGTGACTCCACTAACTTCGGAGCCACCTGTGATTACATTTAGTGTCCGCTCATGGGTTGGTGGTCTAGGTGGACTTATCTCTCTGTGAGCAAGTCTGCTTGTGTCAGATAGCCCTGCTTCAGTAGGTGGGTCTTCCAACTTCAGAGCAATGCAGTCGTCTGTTCGGTGCCCATGGTCGGCATGAAATTCGCGCCACTTCGAGCTATCTCTTTGGTTGGCCGGCGATCTAATTTTTTCAGTCCTTTGAGAGTTACCACAGCTTCGGATGGTGAGATGGACAGGTTATATTCTGGAACCTTAGCTTTTTCACGCAGTCGTGTTTCTAGTATTTGTTTGTATTCCCTTCTTCGATATTCTTGTCGTCGAGAAGGTGGGTAAGGTTCAAACCTCCTGTCATTTGTCCTTCGTTCCACTCGAGTGTCTCTTCTCAAGCTCCTCTGGGGAGATGATCGATGACGATTGTACTGGTCTTCCTCCCATTTAATCTGCGCCCATGCCTTAGTGAGGACGTCCTCCATAGTTCAACAAGGATACTTGGTGAGGTCCTTGTAGAGGTCCGAATCAGGGAGGAGTCCTTTCTGAAGGCAGTGACGATTGTTTGGGTATTGCAGTTAGTCACTTTCTCCCTGTTCAAACGCCCGATATAGTCAATGTACTATGGCGTACAGGTCCTCTGAGATCTTTCTCCAGCTTCCTGCTGCTAGCATATTGTTGGATGAAAATATCTGTTAGTTGGGCAAAGCTGGAAATGGAGTAATTAGGTAGATTTGTGTACCATTGGAGGGCCAATCATGTCACACTAGAACCGAGCCCCTTACACATGCAAGCCTGCCGCAATTCTCGTGGAATGGCAGCGGTGAACATCCTCTGTTTGTAATGCGCAATATGGTCGCTTGGGTCGGTTGTTCCGTCAAACATCTGCATGGTTGGGAAGTTAAACTTGTTGGGCATCTCCACCAGTGCTATCTCATCAACAAAAGGTGAGTCAGCATAACAGTTCTCTGAGCTCTTGTGTGTCGACGCTGGAACACCCGGAATTCTCTGAATGAGGGCCTCCATCTCAGCCAACTTACGGGCCGAGTCTGCTTCCTTGATTGTGTAAGAAGTTGACATGGGAGGTTGAGTTGGCTCATATGTGATTTCAAGATTCTCGCTTCGGGCGCAGGAAGCCTCGAGTTCGATCCGTGGTGCACCACCCAAATTTACCCCTGCCTGGCCAGACCCAGTTATGGCATTGTTGGCACCGGTCGCGGAGGTTCACATCGCCCGTCTGTCCCCAGTAGTCTTCTGTTTTGTCGTAACAGGTTGTTTGAGAGTTGTGATATGTTCACCTGCAAGGAAGGTTACACGACCTGTGTTAGATTGTGAAATGGAAATGTTAGAATTCTTTACCGATGAGGTCGGGTTCGGCGTTTGTTGCTCAGATCCGCCGCAGGAGGGGTTACGACATCATCGTCAAGACATATCATCGAGTTGATCGGAACTCTGAAGCGAGAAGTCGGGTCGGGTTGGTCTGGCTTTTGGATGCCGCTACCTCGAGACGAACAAGCAGATCGGCATTTTCCCTCTCCAGTTTTAGCCTATTCTCTCGCTCCTGGTTCATCTGCTCAGTCAGAGCGGCGATCTGGGCACTGAGATCCAACTGAGTCGTCGGGTCGGACAAGATCATCGAAGCGGATCCATCAGACATGGCTGGTAGTAAAAGGCTCTATGGTATGACTGCTAGATCTGCTTGATTGCTAGGCCCCACGATGGGCGCCAAACTGTAGATGGTGAAATCTACAATTACGAAATCCGGATGTCCGAGTAGGTGGGCGCTAGCAACCTGCCAATCACAACAATACACGTTAGAGCCCAACGAAAGAGCACCGGTGGGGGTATCCAGCGAAGGGCCTCCGACGCTCAAGTCAGTAAACGATGACAAGGAATATTAAAGCGAAATAATTGAATAAATAATGTAAAATATTGATCGTGGTGTTTTCCGGTGTCTGGAGCATCTAGGAGATAGTGGCGGACCACTGTGATAATATAGGTGAACGGTTCCGGTGGGATAGTCGGTCCGACTAGTTAGACGGTCGGGGTTTCTAATAGTAATTTAGAGTTTTTGAGAGGGAGATAGAGAATGAGTTGGGGCGCAAGATTGCAATTATGCTTTGGGAGTACGAGAGATAGAGAGAGAATATCTAATTTCGAATGAGGCGGACTGATCAGCCTGTTTGTCTATTTATAGGCGACTCCTGAGGTCCTAAGGTTTCATCTGATTCCCTCATCTCCAACTACCTGCCCCTATCTCCTCCTGACCTCGTGGACCTGTTCCCCGATTGATCCGTTCGTGGCTTTCGTGAGGTGACGTTATGACTGACTAACTGTTTGAATCAGTCGACGTGTCTAAGAAGCACGTGGAGGATATCGTGGCCGATTGGTTGGTTGACATAGTCAGAACATCCAAACGGTCAGCTGGGTACGTGGGTCCGTGTCTTTTACAATCCTGGATCGGGAAGCGGACATATAGGGCCCAATAATATGTTTGGGCCTTATTGTCAGATACTGGGCCGAATTGTTCAGTGTGCTGACACATTGGGCAAACGGTAACATGTCCAGACCTGACCCATTTAGTAGATGTTCGAGTTCGTGTATGGGCCTAAGCTACCTTACAGTATGATCCGACTCGACTGTTATTCAATCAACTTGGGCCCGTATTAAGTAGACGAATTTTGTCCACTACAACGACCGCTACGAATCTGCTAATGGAAAACCCAAGATAAATAGATATTATACACTTGAAAAAGAAAAAAGAAAAAGAATTAAACCTGCTGCAGCTAACTTTAGCCCAGTTTCTATATTTGGAATACTTGGGACCAACACTCCTGGCGTATCCAAAACGTATATGCTAGGTTGATGCGCAATCTATATGAAATTATTATACAAAAAAAATCACACATCGATAAGGGCATCAAAAGTTCCAAAACAGAAATGACAAATAACAAAGATTTTGAAGAAAAAATATAAAAAAAATCCAATAATAAGATCCAAACCGATATTTACATATAGAATTTGGTTTATTTGGGAGCTTTCTCTCCAGTAGGAATTTTGAAGACCTGCTAATAAACGTGTATATGGGATACTATTATCAGGTATGTAAGATGTTATACATTTAGCAGCATCTTACATGCCCTATTAATATATGCTGCTAAATGCATAACATCTTATATAAACCGATAAAAGCATCATATATACATGTTTACTAGTCTGTTCCTCAGTTCATACGGTAAGAAAGGTTCCTACATAACCCCAACCCTATATCATCCATGATATTTAGAGTTAGTGAAATAACGATGAATCGATCATTTAATTCGACTCTTGTAATAATTAAATCTCTTGGAAACAAGACAATAAAGGAAATAGAGCTTCTCCACAAAAATAATAATAATAGTAAACGTATGTCGTAAATCGTAATTCATGCTAAGCACCGACTAGTATGTTCAATTATGTCCTCTCTTTTCGTTTTTATTTTTTAATTTGTTTTAAAAATAAAAATTTACCTTAAATCCAGCAATATCTTGAGTAACTCCAGGTAAAGGTCCCACCGTGGCTCGCTTCTTTTTCTCCTGCACTAAGATGGAACTAAGACAATCATTTCTGGCTAAGAGATTGAATCTGATAATTATAAAGTGATGTTTCTTTTTTTCCTTTTTTATTTACAAAGCACATTATAAGCTCACCTGGGAATCGAGATGATGTTATCTGATGGACGGAATTAATTAGAGCCGACTTGCCAACATTAGGTACACCGACGACAAGTACAAGCAGAGTTGGCTCTCTAGAGATAACCTCCTTCAATTTGTACTCCACAAGATCAAGAAGCTTTTAGGGACATCAATCACATGAGAAAAAACATATATTTAGAGCTTATGGTGTATGGAGTTATTGCTGGAGTGTTTGGACAAGGAGTAGATCTCTTGTGAGACCTAATAAATCCATCTCACTGTGAGACGGATCTCTTAGAACTAAATTATAAATAAGAAAATTGAAAAGTATGAAAAAGAAACTAATCCTAAAAACTAAAAAAGCTAAAAAAAACTCAAATAAAAATCATAAACCACTCTAAAAAAAATTAAGAAAATCTAAAACAAATAAAATTAAAACTGAACAAAACACCTACTAGAAAACTAAACAAATAAAATTATCGTGAGACGGACTCATATGAGTTTTTTGCCTTTGATAAATAAGATGACAGAGTTTTTCAGATGTTAGCAATGGGAATATTGCAATTATGATAGTCAAAATTAAGAAAGGTTGATAAAATAGAATTTTATATATTTGAAGACAAATGTGCATTTAATACGAATCATGAAATAAAATTTACTAAGACGAGAAAATCTGAAAATGCTGACCAACCTTTTTAACAGAACTTTTACTGTGTGCATTTATTGGAAGACAATCATGTTTGGATGATTCAAAATAGCGAACCCATTTCTGCAAAGAGTGAAACGCACAAACAAATCATTCTCATCTCAACGAATTGGTTAATAAGTATGGATTGTACAAGCGCGAACGAGAATCAAGGCAGATAGTCAGAATCAAGTAACTTCGAGCATTGTATGAAAAATCAGAATGTAGTAAAGGAAGGGAGGTATCCTACAAAAATGCAGAAGCTTCAGTACATCATCATCATCATCATCAACACCTTAATCCCAACTATGTTGGGGTCGGTGGCATGAAGATTATAGTGTCGTTACATTGTCTAAAATTAGTTAACACCGTAACTCATGCAAATAACAAAGTGGCAAAGTTTTACGCCGGATGCCCTTCCTGTCGCAACCTTCGTATGAAGGAGAAATAGAACGAAATTCCAAAACCGTCAGCATCATATTTTTTTCCATTTATATGGAAAATATCATGAGACGGCGATGAGTTTGAGATAATTGCTATTGTCATGTCACAATACGTGATTGATATTGTAAAATCAACACATACATCATGGAACATGACTCCAGAAGCTTCAGTACCAATATGATATATGCCCCCTGGATTTTATCAATAAAAAAACAACCTTAAACAGAAAAATACTTATTTTCCTCAACCAGGATGAACTGCATCAGCTCCCTCCCTCCCTCCCTCTCCCTCTCCCTCCCTCCGCCCCTCTCCCCCTCCCTCCATCCCTCCCCTATCCCTCTCTCTCTCCCTCCCTCCCTCTCCCTCTCTCTCCCTTCCCTCTCCCTCTCCCCCTCTCTCATAAAAAAAAGAATAATGAAACTAAATCTTCGTAAATAAAATTTATTAGTACAATGAGCAGGCGAAATGTACGTCATATAGCCATGAATAAAGGGAGAAAATTACATGCATGATGTTGGGGTTTGCCAAATCATTCTTATTGAGAGCAACGACCCGCCTTTTCCCTGCCAGCATACGCTGCAACTCTTCATTTGCAGATGACAAAGGTATCTACATAAGGAAACAAACTTAAAAAAGAAACTGCTGTTAAACCAAAGAACCATCATTTACCAATTAACCAAGTACCAATTCATTTCCGTCTTCGGTCTCTAGTCAGAACTCATGAGTTTACATTGGGCCTAGTCTCGGTTTTTTATGCGCTCCCACTCGAACCTCGTGTGTTTAGGTTAAGTAGTTGTTTATTTTTTTATAGCAAGTCCTGCTACTATCATTACGCCTAATACCATCATAAGATGCTGAGTTGTTTGGAACAGTGCTCTAAGCGCGGAGACTCGTTCAAGAAGTTGAACACCTATTCTTCTAATGTAACACGACAACTACTTCTAGAGGACAAAAGTTTGAGAAAGGAACAACAAGTCACTCAATAATCAAGATTAGTAACCCAAAATCTCGTACGAGGTAACTTCTTGAGCATAAGAAATAAAAGCTTAACTAAAATCAACTCAAAAACTCGATAAGCTAGACATAACAAAATAATAAGCTGGCTAAAATTTTTGAAAACGCACTTAAACAACGTAAGATTGCTCACCTAAATAGGTTTCACACACACACACAATGTGTCAACTACAGGCAAAAAAAGCCAGAAATCATCAATTAGGTTGAAAATAATCAACGAAACAAATGAAATTGAACTTCTCCACAGTTCTTACGCGGGCGTCGCGAACTTCGATGACGAGATCGGAGAGCTTGAGGCGGTCTCGAATAGCCCGGGTGGCGGCCACCATGTGACCCGGGAACCAGTTTATGTTTCCCCCTCCTTTGACGAAACCCATTTCGGCGACTAGGGAACGTTTTTGCACTATCCTTTTCACTGTTCCCATTTCTGTAACTGAAAAGCTAACACCTTTCTCTGCAATGGAAAAACTGTATAATCTCGCTGTCCCCTTTTATCCCCTCAGATTTTCTGTTTCATTTTATTTTATGACTAGTGGACAACCCCCGACATGGCACGGTGGTGGTGCTACTTAAAATTACCAAATTACCATATTAAAAAATATTTTTTGTTATGTATTATTAGATGACTCTTGCCATGTCATATATATATATATATATATATATATATATATATCTTTCATTATTGGATGACTCTTGGTCTTTCATACATCCTTCATTAAGTTCATTCAACCTTTGGCTTTTCATTGTCATTGTAACATATTTTTTATGATCTATATAAAGGCTTGCTTATACCTTGATTTAGATATCAATGAGTATGGTCTCTCTTCTCTATTATCTAGTTCTCTCAAGTTTTCTCTCTCTCTCTCTCTCTCTATATATATATATATATATATATATATATATATATATTATTATATAACACGTTATTAGCACAATCGATAAGTGAACGAGCTACAAGAGAACAACACTGGAATGATAAAGGTTTATTGAAAGTCGTTCCAAAATCAAATATCACAGTCTAAGGTAATAATAAAATGATTTATCTACATACCATACACATTATGGTCTGCATGCACTACTACAAAATACTCATTTAACAGCGGACAATTAACAGCGGTTATGCCAAAACTGTTGTTAAATTTGTGCGGTGGCACGGTTCGTAAATAATATGAAAAATTAACAGCGATTAATACAGAAACTGCTGTTAAATTTGGACACTTAACGGCGGTTTCTTAAAACCCGCTGTTAAATTCGGAAAATTAACGGCGGTTGCATAAAAACCGTCGTTGTTTTTCCTATGTTAACAGCTATTGTTTATAACCTTTGTTAATATTCTATTTAATTACTACCCGATCTTCTTTCTTTCTTTCTTCCTTTCTTCTTTTTTTCCTTTCTTTCCTTCTACGCTTCTGACTCCCCGACTTTTCACAGTCGACCCGCGACGTCTGGCGACCTCACGACCCCCGCAACCTCCCCGACGTTTCGCAATCGACCGCGGATTATTTGGTAATTATTCTGAACTCTCTTCTTTGTTTCTATTTGGTAATTTTATCTAGTCTTTTAAGGATTGTTGTGTGTTGTTTAATATGTGTGTGTTGTGTGTGTATGTGCATGTATAGGTGTGGCAGTGTGTGTGCGTGCAGTGTGTGTATGTGTATTATGTGTGAGGTTGTATTGTGTTGTGTGTGTGGCAGTGTGTGTGTGTGTGTGTATTGTGTGTGGCAGTGTGTGTTGTGTGTATTGTTTGTGTGTGGACTTTTAATTATACCTGGATTGTTTTGGGGAACAATGTTAAAACCTCAATAAAACCACAATAATCACAAACGTAGTATTCAAATGCACATAACGGACAAAATATGTATGTGCATGTGCACTATGTGTATGTGAGTGTGTCATGTAATTTTACGTGTTATTTTCTTCTTGTTTGTCATATAATTTAATCGATTTAGTTGAGTGTGTGTGTTTAATTATGTGTGTTGCTTTTGACAACACTATTTTGTGAAACACGAATTATTTTGGGATAGATTTGGTTAACTTCTTAAGGATCTTCTTTCTTTGGGATAGATGTTAACTTTCGTCTTAAGGATCTTCTCCCAACAGTTCGTGCAGATAGAGTTAGCAATCTTGACAAAGCCATAAGTTGACGTAGTATACAGTTAATTCTATTTTGACAACCGTCGTTCATGTTTCTATTTTAAACAACAGTTATAGGACAATCATACCCTTGTCATTCTCTCTGTCAAAATAATTTTCATAAAGTTAGTAATCATATAGAAATGAAATTCGTCCCCTTATACAAAACAATAGAAAATTGAATTTCATAATATGTGTAACAGAAAAGAAGAAATGGATCGAAGTTGGATGAATGCAAGTCGTGCGAGTGCGGAGTATGACAATGAAATTGAGCAATTTCTTAAATTTGCTCGACAACATCGTTCGGAACCCGATGAACGATACTTTTGCCCTTGTGTAAAGTGTATGAATGGGAGATGACATCTTGAACACAATTCGTGAACATCTTGTTTGTGATGGGATAAACACCAACTATATAATGTGGATATGGCATGGCAAAATAGTAGATGTTCCAACTCGAAACACTCATGTAGATATAGATGGTGATCAATTTGAAGAAATGATTCGTGATGCCGGACAAGAATCACTTCAAAGAGCTCATGTTTATGATGCGTTGAAAAGTGATTCAGAGACTCCATTGTATATGTGGTGTGAAAATTTCACACGACTATCTGCCGTGTTGAAGCTGGTTAATTTGAAGGCAATAAATGAGTGGAGTGACAAAAGTTTCACCGAATTGCTCCAGTCGATGAATGAGATGCTACCAAAAGGCAATACATTGCCTAAGTGTACCTATGAGGCGAATAAGGTTTTGTGTCCGATGAGTATGGAGTATAAAAAAATACACACTTGTCCCAATGATTGCATACTGTACATAAAAGAGTTTGAAGAATTTCATAAGTGTCCTAGGTGTGGGGTATCACGATACAAAGTGAAGAATGATGGAGAGAACACACAACAAGGACCTCCCGCGAAGGTGTTATGGTATCTTCCTATTGTTCCAAGGTTCAAGTGATTGTTTGCTAATAGAGATGATGCAAAGAATCTCACATGGCACGCAATTGAGAGAAAATGCGACGGGCTAATTCGTTATCCAGTTGATGCTGCACAATGGAAGAAAATAGATCATTTATTTCCATATTTCGGGAGTGACGCAAGAAACCTTAGGCTTGGACTTTCCACAGATGGAATGAATCCGTTCGGTAACTTAAGCACCAGGCATAGCTCTTGGCCTGTTTTACTTGTGATATATAATCTACCTCATTGGTTATGTATGAAACGGAAGTACGTTATGTTGTCAATGATGATTTCAGGACCAAAACAACCAAGAAATGACATAGATGTTTATCTAAGTCCGTTGATTGATGACTTGAGAATGATGTGGGATGAAGGGATTTACGTGTTTGATGGTTACCGCCAGTAAAGTAACAAGTTACGTGCAATGTTATTTTGTACGATTAATGACTTTCCTGCATATGGAAACTTGAGTGGATATAGTGTGAAGGGACATCATGCATGTCCTATATGTGAAGAAAACATAAGCTACATCCAGTTGAAACATGGAAATAAAACAGTTTACACTCAACATCGGAGGTTTCTCAGTCGCCATCACCCGTATCGTAGATTGCGAAAAGCTTTTAATGGATTCCCATAAAATGGACTTGCGTCGATGCCCATAACAGGTGAGCAAGTGTACGATCGTGTGAAGAACATAAATATTATATTTGGAAAAATTAAAAAGAAGACTGCTACGACAAACATTTGGAATAAGAGGTCAATATTTTTTGATCTTCCTTACTGGAGACATCTAGATGTTAGACATTGCATAGATGTTATGCATGTCGAAAAAAATGTATGCGATAGTGTGATCGGCACACTGCTCAATGTTAAACACAAAACAAATGATGGTGTCCAGGCTCGTCAAAACTTAGAGGAAATGGGTATACGTCCTCAGTTGCATCCGCAAGTAGTCGGTAAACGAACTTATCTTTCCCTGGCATGTTATACTTTATCCAAAAGAGAGAAAATCAGCTTTTGTAATTGTTTACAAGGCATTAAAGTGCCACAATGTTGTTCGTCGAATATTAAGAGTCTTGTACCGATGCAAAATCTGACATTGGTCGGCTTAAAGTTTCATGACTGTCATGTCTTGATGCAACAACTTCTGGCTGTGGCTATACGTGACGTCTTGCCTAAAAAGGTGAGAAATGCCATAACTCGCTAGTATCTTTTCTTCAATTCTATATGTAACAAAGTGATTGATCCTTTGGTTTTGGATGAGTGGAAAAACGAGGCTGTTGTTATCTTGTGCCAATTGGAGATGTATTTTCCTCCTTCTTTTTTTGATATTATGGTTCACTTACTTGTCATGTAGTTAGAGAGATTGAAGAGTGTGGCCCCGTTTATTTGCGATGGATATTTCCGATTGAGCGATACATGAAGATTTTTAAAGGGTATAGTAAAAACCCATTTCGTCCAGAAGCATCTATTGTTGAGAGGTATATTGCAGAAGAAGCAATCGAGTTTTGCACAGATTACATGTCACAAACACCATCTGTAGGGCTTCTGAAGTCTCGACATGATGGGAAACTTAATGGAAAGGGTACACGGGGTGTTAAAATATTAACCAAGAATCGCGATGAGGTACTTCAAGCATATTTGTACGTTTTGAATAACACTGATGAGGTTCTTCCATACTTGTCTGCTCACAAGAATCTTTTGAATACAGAGAATCCCCGAATGAGCGAGAAATGGTTGTTGATTGAACATAATAAGACTTTTTGAGGTGGTTTAAGGTACAAATCTCCGAAAGTGATAGCACATCTGAAATGTTAAAATAACTAGCTTACGGGCCGAAGTCCGATGTCGTAACTTGGAATGGATATGATATCAATAAGTACTCATTCTATACAAAGTCACAAGATGACAAAAGTTTGGTTCAAAATAGCGGAGTTACTCTTCAAGCCGAGTCCATGCACTTTTCAAGCTCGAAAGATAAAAATCCAGTTATGGCATCGACAAGTTACTATGGAGTTATTGAAGATATATGGGAACTTGATTATGTTAAGTTTAGAGTGCCTATTTTTAAGTGTAAGTGGGTTGATAATAACACAGGTGTGGTAATCGATGAACTGGGCTTTACATTGGTAGATCTTCATAAGATAGCTTACACTGACGAGCCTTTTATCATGGCATATCAAGCTAAACATGTGTTTTATGTCAAGGATCCATGCAATGAAATATTGTCAGTGGTCATCCCGGGTAGAAGTGTGGATATTAATGAAACTGAAGAGTCAAGTTTTGACATTTGTGAGTTTATTCCTTTATCAACACGGATGCCCATTATCGTTGAAGAAAATGTAGCAGACGATATACATGTCATTCGAGATGATCATGATGAAGGCATATGGGAAAACGTTGTTATCTAGAGTCAAGTTTAGATAGTTGATGATGAAGGCACAGTCGATTATGTTGAATTGTAGTATTAATGTTCAATTTTGTGACATTGTTAATGATAAAGTTGGTTTTGTTGAATTTTAGTATTAATGTTGAACGTTCTGTTATGAAGAATCAAGTTTTTATATTTTAATATTTAAGATTATTTCATTATTTGTTATTAAAAAAATGTGTGTGTGTATGTGTATATGCAGTGTGTGTAGTGTGTATAGCAATGTTTTAAAAAACTATCAGCTCGTACGAGTCGACTCGCGAGTCGAGGCGAGGCGGTAGAGGACCGTACCGAGTCGTACGAGTTAGACACATAAATAGAAACTTACGAGTCTTGATCTTCGAGGCGGACGAGTCAACTAGTTTACGAGTTGACTCGTTTGAGGCGGACGAGTATGGGCTTTTTTACCCTTTTCTCTTATATTTCCCTTTTTTTAACCCTTCATCTCTTTCCTCCCCTTCTGCTCGCTGCGAACAGAGAACATATAGTTGCTCGTTTCTTTTTTCTTTAAACAAAGCTCCAGCACCGGGAAGTAAGAAACTGAGGGAAAGAAAAGGTGAGGAGACATGTAGGGGAGAACTGAAAGGCTGCGATGGGAGAGGGTGAAACGCAACAAAACCCTAAAATATAAAAGTAAATTGGGTCGAATGACTCATTATTTCCATTGGGCTTTTAAAACAATAAAAGCCTCATAAGATAACTAATGACAATCGAGAAATGGTCCAAAAAAATATAATAAATTGAGCCTTTTTCATTCATTCTTTCTCATATAAGCAGTGTTTTAAATATGCAAAAATATTAATAAAATAAAACTTACAAAATTGTTGTAGAAAACTGAAAATGACTCTTAAAAACTGAAATCGAACACAGGTCCATACTATAGCCTCGAATACGAGTCGCGAATTTTAAAACATTGGTGTATTGTGTGTGTGTGTGTGTGTGTGTGTGTGTGTGTGTGTGTGTGTGTGCAGTGTGTAGTGTGTGTGTGTGCAGTATGTGTGACTGTGTGCAGTGTGTGTGAGAGTGCAGTGTGTGTGTGTGTGTGAGAGAGAGTGCAGTGTGTGTGTGTGTGTGTGAGTGCAGAGTGTAGTGTGTGTGTGAGAGTGCAGTGTGTGTAGTGTGTGTGTGTGTGCAGTGTGTGTGTGTGTGTGAGTGTGTGCAGTCTGTGTGTGTGCAATGTGTGTGTGTGTGTGAGAGAGTGCAGAGTGAAGTGTGTGCAGTGTGTGTGTTTTATGTGTGCAGTGTGTGTGTTTTATGTGTGCAATGTATATCGTGGTTGGTAAATTAAATTTATTTCTTAATGCAGGCACGTGGCGTCTCCTTCTCGTTCCCCTCACACTCCTCCTCCCACTCGTTCTCCTCATTCCTCCCGGTCTCCCGATGCTCATACACGTAGTACTTATACATCGAGAAATCCCACGCGATGTAGAAGTATATCGAAACGCCATGTTGACGAAAAAAATTACCTCTTGACATTGATCCAGTACGGGGAAAGATCAAATACGAACACAAATTGAAGTTAAGTACGTACTTGGGAAAACTTGACAAAGATCATGTCTCGATACTGTACAAGAGTTGGAAGCAAGTACTTGACAAGCCGGATAAAGAAATGTTGTGGCAGGATATATTGGTACATGACTCTCTTTTTGTATTAAGAATTGTGTGTGTACTGTGTGTGTGTGTGTTTGTGTGTTGTGTGTGTTTGTGTGATGTGTGCATTTTTTTTGGTTGTGTGTGTGGCAGTGTGTGTGTGTGTATGTGTGGCAGTGTGTGTGTAGTGTGTGTGTGACCCTACATTGTGATGTGTGTGTGTTTTTGTGCTGTGTGTGTTTGTGTGTGTTTGTGTGATGTGTGTTTTGTGTTGTGTGTGTTTGTGTAATGTGTGTGTGTGTGTGTGTGTTTGTATGCTCTGTGTGTGTTTTTTGTGTGTGTGGCAGTGTGTGTGTTTTGTGTTGTGTGTGTTTGTGTAGTGTGTGTGTGTGTGTGTTTATGTTGTGTGTGTGTGTGTGTGGCAGTGTGTGTGTGTGTGTGTGCGCGCGCGCGCTGTTTGTGTGTTTTTGTGCTGTGTGGGTGTGTGTGTGTGTGTTTGTGCTCTGTATGTTTGTCTGTGCGTGGCAGTATGTGTGTTTTTGTGTTGTGTGTGTGCTGTGTGTGTGTGTGATGTGTGTGTTTGTGTGTGTGTGTGTGGCAGTGTGTGTGTGGCAGTGTGTATGTGTTTGTGTGTGTGTACTGTGTGTGTGTGTTTGTTTGTATGTTGTGTGTGTTTTTTTGTGTGTGTGGCAGTGTGTGTGTGTGTTGTGTGTGTGTTTGTGTATTGTGTGTGTGTGTGTGTTTGTGATGTGTGTGTGTGTGTGTGTTTGCGTGTGTGTGGCGGTGTTGTGTGTGTTTTAGTGTGTATACTTTGTGTGTGTGTGTGTGTGTGTGTGTTTGTGCTGTGTGTGTGTGCGCGCGCAATGTATGTGTGTTTCCTTGTGTGCAGTGTGTGTGTGTGTGTGTTTGTTTATATATTGTGTGTGTTTTTTTTCTGTGTGTGTGGCAGTATGTGTGTGTTTAACTCTAGTTTGTGTGTGTGGCTAACTCTAGTTTTAATTGTCAATATGTAGGCCAATTTTGATGTTAGCCAGATTAGCAATCTTGGTCATTTTTAGAAGACGTGTTTACAATCAATTGGCGTAGAATGGAGGCAATTTAAGTCTGATTTGACCGGTGAGTACATATATGGTCCAAGCAAAGGAAAACCTCCTTGTGACAAGTATGGTATCTCCAAGGAGGACTGAAGAGACGTCAAAAAGATTCGTGAGGACTCCGCTTGGGAGGTATAACCGAAAAAAATGTTTTTAGTTTTTTTAAAGTTCAATGCTGAAAATGATGAACGCACAATCAAATAAAATAATTTCTAATTAATAACATAAAATTTGAAATAAAAATATGTTTTAAATTTGAGAATATTTATAATATATATATATATATATTACAATATTCATAAAAGGATTGTACAATAATCTGAATAATTTTACAAGAATCAAATAAAATAATTTCTAATTAAGAACCTATTTCTAATTAAGAACATAAAATATGAAAAAATGTTTTGAATTTGAAAATATTTATAAAATTGTTTATGGATATTTGATACTTGTAACAGGAACAATGAAGTAAGAAACAAGAATTAGCAAAAATGAACATTCCGCATTATATGGCTCGAGGAGGATACGACTTGGTGGATATACGGGAGATGGAGAGGAAGATGATGGAGCGTCGAGAAGTATCTAAATGTGAAGAAGATATTGTTATTGATCCCCCGTCTCCACCTACGCGTCATCAAAGGTGGAAGGTTCGTCATACAAAAAGACGGGGGAGGGGTGGTACGTCATCCGATGCTGCACGGGAGATTGTCGAGAGGATTGTAAGTTTTTTTTTAAGAATTATTTTTTCTTGTAAAAAAAAAATAAAAAGCTCCACTTTTTTGTTGCTAAGTGTTAGCAAACACTAAAAATTTGGTTAAGGTAGCAAACACTAGAATAAAATTTGGTTAAGGTAGCAAACACTAAAAATAACCACTTTTCTACCCAATTATTTTTATCTACATTCTTGTATTGTTTTTTCTCCTTCATCAACTTGTATCAGTTGTTTGCATATTTCAAAATTTTGTAATATGGTGCCAAATTAAATTTTTGTAGGATGATTTGGAGAAGCAGTATACACAAGGTACCTTCATTCCTGAGGGACGACAAGATATATTGGCGGCTGCCATTGGGAGACCCGAGCACCTTGGTCGTGTTCGTGGCATTAGTTTTGGTGTGGGTATTCACGATTACTTTGGACGATCATGCGGACTGACGTCTTCCGTAAGTAAAGATGTCACTACGCCACGAAGGGGCTATTGCAAGCAAAAATGTGGTGTTGCAAGCAAAAATGTTGCAGTTGCCTGAAAAATTTGATCAATTGCAACACCGTTCAATAAATGTTGCAAATAAACTGAAATATTGCTTCATTCGCAACGTTTTTTTGGCAATGTTACAGTAGTTTACATAGCAGTTGCAACGTTTTATTGCAACTGCAACATTTTACAAAAGCAAAAATATTACTTAAGATGCAACTGCAACATTATTACAACATCATTGCAAAGATATTAATTTATTTTAAAAAAAAACGTGGGTCAACAAAAATTTTCCCCACTACCCGAAAATAATCTCACATCTCATCTATCTCTCTCAAACTCTTAGCCCCTCTCTCAAATTTTTTTTCTCTCTCCCCGTACTCATCTCTCTCTCTCAAACTCTCAACCACTCTCTCTCAAACTCCATTTTTTTTCTCTCCCCGTAAGAATCTCAAACTACAAAGTATATCTACTATAATTATATATACACATATATTATCTCTAAATATATATTATCTGCGAATTGGGTGAAGAATCGATTTGGGTGGAGAATCGATTTGGGTGAACTGCTCTCAAGCTTCGATTTCACACTGCTCTGAAGCTTCGATTTTCAGGTATGCTTCAATTCTTACTGCTTGTTCAAATTGTTTCAATGCTTGTATTATTTATATCTTGTTCGATTATTATTTGTGGTTTGAAATTAGGGCTTTTGTCTTGAGTGTTTATATTGTTTATGCCTTGGGCTCATATTGCCATTTAAAAGTGTTTACAGTATTATGTGTTTTGAAATTAGGGTTTTTATGCAAACCCAAAAAAAAAAATCAGGGTTCCAAACTGAACTCGATTCGATAAGGTTCGTTGGAGCTAGTTTATTAAGGCTCATTGTAAATCACTTAACCAAACTGAAGGTCAATGTCAGCTGGCCGGTTTGTTAGTTCCTGAACGTTTGGTTTTGATTTCAAATCTTATATGTGTGCTTATGATAAATATAAAGACATTTCTGTATACCGACCAAAGAAATGCCGACTGTTCCACTTGATGGAGGCGGCATACCTAAGATCTCATATCCCATTACACTTACAGAGACAACATTGGTCACTCTAACTTTATAATTTCTCAAATCTTTCATACTCAGAATCCCACCTGCTTTTCTAACATCTTTAATCAGCCGTTCGCCAACTGTTCCATTATATAAAGCTTGAGGTCCTTGCTCGGCTATTGCGTATAAGCTGTCCTCGAGTTCCACATTATAGCACGCGTCGCCAACTTTCAAAAGTTTTCCATTTGGTGCATATATTTTCGATAAGCCAGTGTCTCTTGTTATCATTTTCGCTTTCTTACCAAGCGATATGAAGCCCAGCTATCTCGCCTGGAACACCCATCGACAATGCTCCCTCAGACTTTGCTCCTGCATTATTCTCATACATGTTCTAACAAAGAAAACATGCATAATCATTAAGGGGCCAGAAATAATGTCAAGCAATATATCACCGTCATTAAATAAAGGGAAATTGTGCCAAATTATAGAAACAAATTAAAGAAAAAGAATTACAAAAACCCACACCCGAGATTACACCTGTACTAAATTTTGCACTTGCAGCTAGAGCCAACTTTCCGTCTTACATCTTACTTTGCCATTCCTCAAATTTTCTAAATATTACAAATACCCAGATTCGAAAGCCGGGACCATTTGTAATATTCTGAAATTTGTAGGGTGTAATTGTAAAACACTTGATGGCGACGGCAGATTCCACCAAGTCAACTGACGATTTGGTCAAAATGTAAGACATAAGGAAACCTCAATGGTAGTATTTGTAATGTTTTAATTCAAGTAGGTTTTTTCATGTAAATACCTCAAACCCTCCATCACTTGCATATTCGTGTAAGATGGGTTTTTCTTCTTTATTCTTTCTCTTTCTTTTCTCGCCCTTCAGTTTACATACCTCTGCAATTCACCAATCTGAGATGTGTTGAGTGTAATTTTTATGGGTTGTGTTCAATTGTTACTTAATTGGTATTCTTATGTATTTATGTTTACTGTATTATGTGTTTCGAAATTAGGGTTTTTGTCTTGAGTGTAATTTATATGGGTTGTGTTCAATTGTTTCTTCATTGGTATTCTTATGTATTTCTTGATATGTTGCATGTTTTTATTGTAGTAATGGACAACCGAAGTCATAAGTGGGTAGAACTTCCAAAGTACACAGATGCATATATTAATGGAGTAAAAGCTTTTATAGAAAATGCATTTTCCAATCTTGCCGTAGGAAATGAAATTAGGTGCCCTTGCAAACACTGTAAAAATGATCGATGGCATTGTAAAGATGATATCTTCGATCATATCATATGTGATGGTCCGTCTCGAGTGTATGTGAACTACATATATGAGGTTTCAATGATCGATTTCAGAAGTAGGATGGATCAAGATATGGGAATGGATCAAGATATGGGGATGGATCAAGATATGGGGATGGATTATGAAGATAATTTTGATGAAATGTTTCATGGCGCCTATCGAAATTTGGGGAATTCTGAAGACGGGATTTCAAAAGCACCAAATGCAGCTGCTAAAAAATTGTATCGTCTTGTCGAAGAGGGGAAACAATCGTTATATCCCGGGTGTGTGAAGTTTTCTCGATTAAGTTTTTTAGTGAAACTTTACCTTCTAAAATGTGTCAATGGCATCAGTGAGTCTGCATTTGGGGAACTACTAGAGTTGATTAAGGAGGCCTTTCCGGAGGCCCAAATACCTTTATCTGTTAATGCGGCCAAAAATGTCATTAAAGATTTAGGTTTAGATTACCAGAAAATACATGCATGTCCAAATGATTGCATGTTATATTGGGCTGAAAATGAAAATGACCAAGTTTGCAAAACTTGTGGCGAGTCGAGGTGGATTTTGACCGAGAATAAAGGCTGTTCAGATGATAAAGAGAAGATAAAGCGCAAAGTTCCAGCTAAAGTGATGAGGTATTTTCCACTAAAACCGAGACTGCAACGGTTGTTCATGTGTCGAGAATATTCTAAACTGATGACATGGCATGCATTCGGACGCAAGAAAGATGGCCAGCTACGGCATGCAGCTGATGGCGAGGCCTGGAAGACAATGGATGCAAAGTATCCTAAGTTTTCTTCAGAAAATCGAAATGTTAGATTAGGTGTAGCTGCAGATGGTTTCAATCCTTTTAGTATGACGAATCAATCTCACAGCACATGGCCAATTATATTGGTGAATTACAACCTTCCTCCTTGGTTAATCATGAAGCCGGAAAATTTGATTCTATCTACACTAATACCTGGTCCAAATGATCCAGGGAATAATATTGATGTGTATATGAAACCATTAATTACAGAATTAAAAGAGTTGTGGGATGTAGGGATAGAAACCTATGACATCTCTACTGATCAGAATTTTACTCTTCGTGCAAGTGTCCTTTGGACCATTAGTGATTTTTCGGGGTATGGGATGTTATCGGGGTGGAGCACAAAAGGATATTTAGCCTGCCCCTCGTGCCATTATGAGACCTCATCACAGTACCTGAAACATAGTAGGAAAGTAGTTTACATGAACCATAGAAAATTTCTCGATCCTAATCACAAGTGGAGGTTTGATAAAAAAAGATTCAATGGTCAGATAGAGATGGGACAACCTTCTGTACCTTTGACAGGGGAAGAAATTGAAGAAATATTGGTGATTTTTGAAAATAATTTCGGAAAGAATCAGAAAAAAAAAGAAGTGTAATGCTGATTGTCCGTTTAAAAAGAAGTCAATATTTTTCGATTTACCATATTTTAGGTATTATTTATCACGACATAACCTTGTTGTCATTGTTTTAGTGAATAATATTTTTGATAGTATAATAGGTACTTTGCTAAATATCGGTGGGAAGAGTGAATTTCATGTCTAAGCTCGTTTAGATTTACAGGAAACGGGCATAAGAAAAGTCCTTCATCCAACAAAATCTAGTGATGGCAATCACTTGGAAATCAGGGCTGTTATTTTTGACATGACGAATACAGAAAAAGAAATGTTTTGTTCTGTATTAAGGGATGCTAAGTTGCCACATGGTTGTGCATCCAATGTTAGTCGATATGTGCAAGTAAAAAAAAAAAAGAAAATTTCGGGATATAAGAGCCATGATGCTCATTTCATACTCCAACATCTGTTACAATTTGCTGTGAAGAGAACTTTGAAACCTGAAGTTGCAATACCTTTAATCAAACTTGGCGCTTTTTTTAGAGGAATTTGCAGCAAAGTTATTGATTTGGAAGAACTCAAGAGGTTGCAAAATGAAATTGTCGAGATCCTGTGTCAGTTCGAGATGATCTTTCCAGAAGCATATTTTGATATAATGATGCACTTGCCAGTTCATTTGTGCAAAGAAATTGAGTATGATGGACCGGTCAACGCTCGATGGATGTTTGGTATTGAGCGGTATTTGTATAAATTGAAAAAATATGTCCGTAACAAGAGTAAACCTGAAGGATCCATGGCAGAAGGGTACTTGGCCGAAGAGTGTTTGACTTTCTGTTCAAGATTTCTGAATCAAGACGAGAAAAACACTAGTACCAACTGTTCTACTGTTGCTGGAAGTTCACGTCAAGCAAATGTAGGATATTCTATTGGTACTAGAAGTAATAAAGATGGAACTATTATTCAGTTGGATGATAGTACATGGATGCAGGGTCATCGATACATTTTATTTAACTCTGGAAATGACGAAATCGAAAGTTTAATTGAGTATGTCTTTTACTTCTCACCTTTTTTTTGCCGAGTTTATACTATAGTTTTATAATTATATAAGCTTGACTGCTCTAAACCATGTAACTATTGTAGGGAGCATCGAGTTTTAGTGGACGGTCATGCAAATTCAAAGAAATATAAAAGGGCAAGATTACAAAAAAGTCTCGATTATTTATTGAAACTCGCAAACGTGATCCTAAAAAAGAGTACAAGACCGATACTGAAGCAATCAAATCAAAATTGTAAGAATTTATTTAATGATACAATTTATTAATATTTTGTAGCTATTCGTGTGATCTTGTGTTCTTGTCAAGTGTTGCCAACAGGACCACAGGGGTTGTGTGTTAGCTATCAAATACTTTATATTTATATATATAATATATATGTATGTATATATATATATATATATATATATATATATATATATATATATGTTAATTGAGTAAATTACATGGGTCGTCCCTGTGGTTTTCGGTTCGGTTCCGCGGTTCGGTTCGTGGTGACAATTTCTTTGTTTTTTTCGGTTCGGTTCCTAGAGATAGGAAACGGTTCGTTGCGTTCCGTTTCCATTTTAAAGAGGAACCGTCGGAACCGAACCGAACCGCGGAACCGAACCGAAATGGGAACCGAACCTAATGAAATAAATATAATATAATATATTCTTATTAAAAACATAATTATAATTTTAATTATTAATTTACACATAAAAAAAATACAAAAGTCTCAACAACTAAAAGGAAAAAACCTACTGCTAGGGAATGTAAGGGAATGTATTTCTGTTGTGTTCAGTTTTCTTTTCTCTTTGAAATTGAAAAGTTTCTGTTGTAAGGGAATGTATGTTCTGTTGTCATTCATGTTCTGCATTATTATCATGGAAACTCCGTAATGGTGAAAGCTTACTATCAGATAATGGCCCTGCTCCAGCATTATCACTGTCCCTTTTATTAGTCAAAATAGCAGCATAAGTTGTGTTCGGAGGCTGCTGCAAATTTTCAGATTTTACGATGGCAGCTGTTAGTTGTCCCTTCACCATTTATTTGAGTTTCCTAGTTGAAACAGGCACTTAGTTTTGACATGTTTAATATAGAAATAATTAAAGTATTTGATGAATTAATGTGTGTATTTAGATAGTGACAGTTTATAAATTTTTTTGTAGGACGATATCGAAAAGATCATTACTTCCAATGGAGAAAGCGATACAACTGATCAATTGTTTTGTGAAGCTGAAATATCTCATGGTCCGACTTGGCTTGTCGGGAGACATGTCAAACCTGCAAAGAAGAAGGAGAAAAATTGTACTGTATATGAAGACAACTTTGTGCAGCAGTTGAGATTGGAGATAAAGGAAGAACTTGCCGCTGAAATGGAAGAAAAATTAAACAAGAAGGTGCAGGAAAACTTGAGAATGGTCCTCAAAAAATTGGGAGAAGCTAATCCCAGTTTCAATCTTGAAGTAGAGGAACTCTATACGAGTAACTCTAGTGATGGTGGAAATGGTACTCCATTAACTCAATTGAATGAACCAAGGCGATGGCAACTCCTAGATTACTTAAGATATTTTGAACTTGTTTTTGCTAGAATTAAAATTGATGATTATGTCTGACTCTAGCTACTAGGGTATGGATGTATTTTATTTTGGTATGGCCGGATTTTATTATGGTATGAAACTTGGGCTTGTTTAAGGTATCAAAGTTGGCTTTTTTTTTTCTTGAATCAAAGTTGGATTTTTTTTGGTATGTAGTTTACTTTTGGTAGCATTCGTATGATATAAAGGATTTTTATGATGCAAATTATGGTATGGCTGTATTTTATTTTGGTATGGCCGGATTATATTTTGGTATGACCGGATTTTATACGGTATGAAATCTGGGCTTGTTTTAGGTATCAAAGTTGGCTTTTGGGCTTGTTTTAGGTATCAAAGCTGACTTTGTTTTTTCTTGAATCAAAGTTGGATTTTTTTTTGGTATGTAGTTTACTTTTGGTAGCATTCGTATGATATACAGGATGTTTATGATGCAAACTGCTATTGCAAGGCTTTGTGTTTGCTACTGCAACACTGATATTGCAACATTTTTATTTGCAACTGCAACACTGATATTGCAACACTTTGTGTTTGCAACTGCAACACTGCTATTGCAACATTTTTATTTGCAACTGCAACACTGATATTGCAACACTTTGTTTGCAACTGCAACACTGCTATTGCAACATTTTTATTTGCAACTGCAACACTGATATTGCAACACTTTGTTTGCAACTGCAACACTGCTATTGCAATACTTTATGATGCAACTGCAACACTAGTTAGATGCCGGCTATCGTCTATAGCAATACTTATAAATGTTGCTGTAGTTTCGAAAAATGTTGCAGTAGAGTTCAATTGTGACATTTCTGCTGTTGTTGCAGTTTATTGGCATATCGTTGCAATAGGAGGCTACTGCAACGGCAAAAAATGCAACGAAAGCTGGATCGTCCAAAATCGTTGCAGTTTCCATTTTTTGGCCCTTCTGCAACGTTTTTGGGACATTCTGCAACATTTTTGGAGCATTGCAATAGGCCATCCGTGGTGTAGTGTGTGTTGGAGCAGCTAAGGAAAGAGATCACCCTTGATGTCACACAGACTTTGATGAAAGATTTCGGCCAAACAATGGGTGCTAGTCCCCAGCGACCTGTTGATATTCATACACCAGATGAGGTTACTCGTGTTAGCACGAAGGAGAGTTGTGCTGATGCTATTTCTGGTCCTTCCGGAGAGAGGCCTGTGACTGGAGACACTCATCGAGTTGGATTTTATGTGGGCGAGCATTCTCCCCGTCTAGTTGCTATCGGTAGGGCTATTCAGGGCGATTCGACCCTACATTGTGCTCCTTTACCAGCTCATTTGGTTAAGGTAGTGGTTGAGGAGGCCGTAGATGCCAGCGCTAAAGTCCCTGTGGCGACTGATGAGGTGAGAGTCGTGGGGGAAGCTTTAGGTGGATTTATTGCATGGCCACGAGATTTTATTTTCTCCGATTTTTCAAAGGTAAATATTTTCTTTTTATTTTTAGTAACTCAAACAAAATAAATTATTTCAAATGTACTTGTATTTTACACTCTACTATATGAAATAGGATATTCAGCGACCAAGGAAGCAGGCTCGTCACAATGACGGGTCGAGGACCAAAGATGACATCATGAAAGACTTACTTAGTGCTACGTCGAGTCTTTACAATAATCCGTTATCAGTGTCGTGGGATGCAGCTATCTTTGGCTGTGGTGGTGATGATGTTCCATTGCACATCGCTCACACTGATATTTTAGAGATCATTCAAGGAAACGAGTGGCTTAGTTTATCAGTTGTATAACTTTGGACTATGTGAGTAATTTCCTTTAAAAAAAATTTTTACATTCGTAGTATGTGTGTGTACAGTATGTGTTTGTATGTGCTGTGTGTGTGCTGTGTGTGTGTGTGTTTGTGTGCTGTATGTACTGTGTGTGTGTTGTTTGTGTTTGTGTTTGTGTTTGTGTATGTTTGTTTGTGTGCAATGTGTGTGTGTGTGTATGTTTGTGTGCAGTGTGTGTAGTGTGTGTGTGTGTGTGCGCGCGCTATGTGTGTTTATGTTTGTGTGTGTATTGTGTGTTTGTGTTGGTGTTTTTTTTTCTGTGTTTGTGTGTGTGCTTAGTGTGTGTGCGCAGTGTGTTTGTGTTGTGTGTGTGTGTGTGTGCTAGGGGTGGACTCGGTTCCATTCGGTTCGGTTTTTGACCGAAACCAATAATCGAACCAAATATTCGGTTTCGGTTTGGTTCGGTTTTTTTTGAAGTTCGGTTCGGTTAAATTCGGTTTTATAAATATTCGGTTCGGTTTTGGTTTGGTTTGATGTTTTTTCGGTTCTTCACAATATAAATTCAAATATTATATTTAATAGAATAAGTTATATATAACAACAAGCCAACAAAAGTTATATATATGCTCAAGATAAGAGATAGACTTGCACATCAAATTTACAAATATCTCAAAAGATATAACAATCACAAATCACAATAGATCATTCTCTAAACCTGAATTAGTTGAATCACGGATTACACGAGCATATTATCGGTCCTCCTTGGATCCATGAGGGTCTTAAAAAAGAAAAACGAATTGCATTAAAATCTCAAACACATAAAACTCACAAAAAGATGTCATTTTAGTATGTGACTTTGACTTCGGTCCATTTCGGTTCGGTTCGGCTCTGTCCGACCCCGAACCGAGAACCGAACCAAACCAATTCGGTTCGGTTCTGTTTTTCTATTTTTCGGTTCGGTCTTTTTTGATTTCGGTTCTTCGGTTCTTTTTTCAGATTTTTTCGGTTTGGTTTTGAATTTTCGGTTCCGAAATGCCACCTCTAGTGTGTGCAGTGTGTGTGTGTGTGTGTGTGTTGTGTGTGTGTGTGTGTGTGCAGTGTGTGTGTGTGTGTGTGTGTGTGTGTGTGTGTGTGTGTGTGTGTGTGTGTGTGTGTGTGTTTGACTGTGTGGCAGTGTTTTTTTTGTGCAATGTGTGCAGTGTGTGTTTGTGTGTGTGGTGTGTGTGTGTGTGTGTGTGTGTTTGTGTGCAGTGTGTGTGTGTGTGCAGTGTGTGTGTGTGTGTGTTTGTGTAGAGTGTTTTTTTTATATTAATATTTTGCTTAACAAATTAGGTATTTGTCTAATATGAATGTGAGCACGATGGACGAGGATTTGTATGGTTATTTTGATCCTCAATCATACAAAATATGGGACAGAGGGGAGAGGAGATCTCGAGATATATATCGACACGTATGCTTGAGTCGAAGAAGAAAATATACATGGGAGCTTACCATCATAAGTAAGATAAAGATTGTAAATTTCAAAATATTTTCTTTTTAACAAAACTATTTCTTTATTTTTTTACAACATAGTTTAGTAATATGTTCTTTCTTTCAAATGCATTTATCTATGTAGGCATCATTGGCAACTTCTAGTCATTATGCCAGCAAGAGGAACTATTATATGGTTTTGCTCACTACATAGTAGGCCTGACTCTCGCATTAAGGCCATACTCCAAAAGTAAGATTTTATTTATAACATATTTACTTGAAAATTTTATATCAACGACTCAATATATTATTGTTACTTTTAAGCAGTGTCGTGACCGCATTTAAGACCATGGATGGTATGCATACAAGTAAATCAAAGCAGGCGGTTAGTTGGATATATCCCAAGGTAATACATTTAATTACATGAGTGTAAATATGTGTGTTTGTGTGTATGAATATTTGAGTGTGTACGACAATATTGTTTTTGGAAACACGAATTATTTTGGGATAGACATGGTTAACGTCGTATAGATCTTCTCCCTTTGGGATAGATGTTAACTTTCGTCTTAAGGATCTTCTCCCAACATATCGTGTATGAAGTGTCCGTTTGTTTGTGTTTTTTTTTCTGTGCAGTGTGTTTGTGTGCAGTGGCAGTGTGTGTGTGTGTGTGTGTGTGTGTGTGTGTGTTGTGTGTTTGTGTTTGTGTTTGTGTGTGTTTGTGTGCAGTGTGTGTGTGTGTGTGTGTGTGTTGTGTGTGTGTTTGTGTTTATGTGTTTATGTGTGTTTGTGTGTGTTTGTGTATTGTGTGTGTGCTGTGTGTGTGTGTGTGTGCAGTGTGTGTGTGTGTATGTGTATGCTGTGTGCGTGTGTGTGTAAATATTTGAGTGTGTACGACAACATTGTTTTTGAAAACATAAATTGTTTTGGGATATACGTGGTTAACGTCGTAAGGATCTTCTCCCTTTGGGATAGATGTTAAATTTCGTCTTAAGGATCTTCTCCCAACATATCGTGTATGAAGTGTCCATTTGTTTGTGTTTTTTTTTTCTGTCCAGTGTGTGTGTGTGTGTGTGTGTGTGTGTGTGTGTGTGTGTGCAGAGGTCGTGTGTTGTGTGTGTTGTGTGTGTGTGTGTTTGTGTGCTGTGTGTACTCTTTGTGTGTGTGTGCTGTGTGTGTGTGTGTGTTTGTGTATGTTTGTTTGTGTGCAATGTATGTGTGTGTGTACTGTGTGTATGTGTGTGCTGTGTGTGTGTGTGTGTGTGTGCTCTGTGTGTGTTTGTGTTTGTGTGCTGTGTACTGTGTACTGTGTATGTGTGTTTGTGTTTGTGTTGTGTGTGTGTGTATGTTTGTTTGTGTGCAATGTGTGTGTATGTGTACTGTGTGTATGTGTGTGTTTGTGTATGTTTCTGTGCAGTGTGTGTGTGTGTGTGTGTGTGTGTGTGTGTTTTGTGTGTACTGTGTGTGTTGTGTGTGTTTATGTTTGTGTGTGTATTGTGTGTTTGTGTTGTTTTTTTTGTGTGTGTGTGTGCAGTGTGTGCAGTGTGTGTGTGCTGTGTGTGCAGTGTATGTGTGTGTGTTTCCTGTTTGTGCAGTGTGTGTGTGTGCTGTGTGTACAATGTGTGTGTTTCCTGTATGTATGTGTGTGTTTGTGTGTGTTTGTGTGCAGTGTGTGTGTGTGTGTGTGTTTGTGCGTGTTTGTGTTTGTGTGTTGTGTGTGTGTGCTGTGTTTGTGTGTTGTGTGTGTGTGTTTGTGTTTGTATGTTTGTGTGCGTTGTGTGCGTTGTGTGTGTGTGTGTGTGTGCGTGTTTGTTTGTGTGCAATGTGCGTGTGTGTATGTATGTGCTGTGTGTGTGCTATGTGTGTGTTTGTTTGTGTGCAATGTGTGTGTGTACTGTGTGTATATGTGTGTTTGTGTATGTTTGTGTGCAGTGTGTGTGCGCGCTGTGTGTACTGTGTGTGTTTATGTTTGCGTGTGTATTGTGTGTTTATGTTGGGTTTTTTTTTGTTGTGTCTGTGCGCAATGTGTGTGCAGTGTATGTGTGTGTGTGTGTGTGTGTGTTTGTGTGTGTGTGCTGTGTTTGTGTGTTGTGTGTGTGTACAGTGTGTGTGTTTCCTGTGTGTGTTTGTGTGTTTCTTGTGTGTGCTGTGTGTGTGTGTGTGTGTGTGTTTGTTTTTTTGTGTGCAGTGTGTGTGTTTGTGTGCTTGTGTACTTTATGTGTTTGTATCAGTGTGTGTTTTTTACTGTGTATGTTGTGTGTTGATTTTATTTACTGAAAGTGACTCATATAATTGTGTCTTATTTTGTTTTAGTGTAATAAACAAAATGGAGGTTGAGAGTGTGGTTATTATGTTATGCACTGGATGTCGACTATCGTCCGAGTGCGTATTTTGGATGGTTGGATGGAGGTAGTATATTTTTAACTTGAAGTGGTGATAAAACTGTTTACTCGTTTACATTTAAAGTTTGTTTATTATACGTTTATATGTGCAGATGTTTGATGATGTTGGAGCACTGTCTCAAGATGTTATTAATAAAATTCGAGTTGATTGGGGGCATTATTTTTTGGAGGTTCGAAATCGTCTCGCGACATGATTTTGATGTTTTTGTGTGTGAATTATTTGTATGAATGAATTGTACATTTGATATTTGTATGAATTATTTGGATGAATTGGTGTTTTTTGTATCATCTTTTTCAATGAATGGGTGGTTCAATGAATTTGGTGTTGGTTAGTTCTTTTCGGTATTTTTGGATTCGATGAATTGGTGGTTTATTGATTATTACAGTTTGATCCGAGTTCAGGTACTGGATTGTGCAAAATAATGCAAAAATATGGGGAAAATCTGGACAAAAATCACACCGGTTCAGCCAAACCGCAGTTAAATTTTTGAAACTTAAACAGTGGTTCTGCCAAAACCGATGTTATTTGTAAAAATAACGGCGGTTCTAGAACCGCTATTAAGTATCAAGTTTAAAAGCGGTTACCTGAAACCGTTGTTAAATGGCATATTTAACAGCGGTTACAAGGAACCGCCGTGGCATGTTTAACAGCGGTTAACATGAAGCACCGTTACTTGTCAAATTCAACGGCGGTTCGAAAAACCGCTGTTAAAATTAACAGCGGTACATATAACGGCAGTTCCAGAACCGCCGTTAATTGGCCATTTTAACCGCTGTTAAAAGCCTGTTTTGTAATAGTGATGTGTTAGATATGCATATATGATTATGTTACTACCAAATTTTTAGACAGTGATACTAATTAGTCTTATTTAAAAATCTAAGTGTCCATGTGACTTCATGTAAAAACCTACATGTATGTTTCAAAAGATGCATGTATGTTATTTTTCATAGTCATGCTTTGAAGTTTATGCCAAGCTCTTATTTTAATCACTTTATTGTCATGGTCTGAACTTGTTTAGCAGATCACCCACCAAAATGCTTGATTAGTTGATTTTGCAGATCATTATGCTTGACTACTGAAAAAGTTTCATTTTAGATCGATTATGTTGATAATAATGAAAAGTTGCCTTCTCTGAGTCTTTGACATTATTATGCAATTTGAATAATGATTTATTACAATTGTTGTTATTTTAGTCTGCATCAAATGGTAATCATTTTATTATTAAAAATAACTATCGTAAGGTCAACATGCAAATAGTGTTTAAAAAAAAGGAATAGAAGTATATTCTTGTGGTCACAATATTTAGATAGTTGTTGTCCTAATTAAATATTTTACATAAGTTTTATGTCCTCATTATACTTGTCTTTGTATCAAATATAGTATTTACATACTATTGTACTATGGTTTTGATTTAAAAATTGTTAGTATGTTATGCATTGTATCAATCCATTCTTAAAAACTGACGGTAGTTTAGTAATTTATTTATGCGTTAAGATTATCTATCTACTTGATTAAAAGTTATCTATCAGTTGATTTATTTATAAGATTATGCATGTACCTAAATACTAATATTGTATGTAAGTGCAAGACCTTTACATGCTCATTTTATAATTCAAAATTAATTTCTATCTTGTTTATAGTTTTTACTATGTCGAATCTTACAAAATTCGAATTCAACGCACTTGATGTCACCGGCAAAAATTATTTGACGTGGATTTTGGATGTTGAGATCCATCTTAATGCTATGGGTCTTGGTGACACCATAAAAGAGGGAAATAAAACCTCCGAGCAAGATAAGGCAAAAGCTATGATATTCCTCCGCCACCACTTTGATGAAGGTTTGAAAATCGAATATTTGAATATTAAAGATCCATCAAATCTTTGGAAGGATCTAAACGAGAGTACGACCACTAGAAAAATGTGATACCTCCTAAAGCTCGCTATGATTGGCTACACTTACGTTTGCAAGATTATAAAAATGTGAGCGAGTATAACTCTGCAATGTTTAAAATTACATCTCAATTGAAATTATATAGGGAGAATATCACCGATAAAGACATGTTGGAGAAAATATATTCCACTTTTCATGCCAGTAATATGCATTTACAGTAGCAATATCGTGAACGTGGATTCACAAAATATTCTGAGCTGATTTCTGTCTTGCTTCTTGTTGAACAAAACAATGAACTTTTGATGATAAATCATCAAGCACATCCAACGGGTTCAACACCATTTCCTGAAGTGAATGTTGTTACTGGTAATGAATATAGACGTGGGCGTGGATATGGACGTGGACGTGGACGTGCCCGTGGCTATGGCCGTGGTTTTGGGCATGGTCGAGGCCGTAATCAACAAAACCTCTCCAACTTTAAAACAAAGCCTCACCACCAGAAGTGGACCAAAAAATGAGGAGAAACCCGAGGGAAGTACGATGGTTAAAAAGGGTGAAAATATTTGTAATCATTGTGGAATGAAAGGTCATTGGAGACGTACATGTCGTACCTCCAAGCATCTTGTTGACCTTTATCAAGCTTATTTGAAGAATGTTGAAGCTAATTTCACCGAACAGAATGATCTCTTGGGTATTGCCCATCTTGAAGCACACTTTGGTGGTGGAGATCCAGTTAATCCTTCAGGCATCACCCATATGGAAGTTGGTGATTTTTCTTCAAGATGGGAATGAAGAGATGGCCAAATCTGGTGATGGCAATAAATAGGCCATATATTAAAACTTTGCTTTGTTTATTGAATATTTATGTTTGAACTCTATAATGATTGGCTTTACTCTATGCATTCTATGTAATTTCCTTTTATCATGAATAAAAACTTTTGAATATTATTTTAATCTTCATTTATATTTATTTTGTGAAGAAATATGGCCAGTAAACTCCCATTATATGCTATGAAAGATGAGGAATCATTGTGTCTGGCGGATAGTGCAACAAACATACAATTTAAAAAATAAAAAATATTTTTCGCATCTCATATTAGCTAAAGCTAATGTAAATACAATATCAGGTGCATCCGATCTTATTGAAGGCTTCGGAAGAGTAAATATATTGTTACCTAATGGTGCACATTTATTTATCGAGAATGCAATGTTTTCCTCTCGATTAAAAAGAAACCTTTTGAGTTTCAAAGATATACGCCACAATGGCTATCATATTGATGCAACAAATGAAAAATGATGACGAATATCTATGGATCACGTCTATTGTCTCTGGGAGGAAACAAATGATTGAAAAACTTTCGTCATATAAATTTGGATTATATTATACCTTTATTAATCCAGTGGAGACACACATGGTGATGAACCAAAAATCACAGACCCAACAAACTTTCTTACATCGCATGATCGTTTAGGTCATCCTAGGTCTACAATGATGCGAAGAATAATAGAAAATTCTAGTGGACATCCTTTAAAGAACAAGATTGTTCCATTGTCCAAAGGTTTTACTTGGTTGCTTGCTTTCAAGGGAAATTAATAACAAAGCCTTCGCATGTGAAAGTTGCGATTGAATGTCCATCATTTTTAGAACGAATTCAAGGAGATATATGTGGACCTATTACACCATCAAGTGGACTATTTCAGTACTTTATGGTACTTATAGACGCATGGACACATTGGTCGCATGTTAGTTTATTGTCCACTCAGAATGTTGCATTCGCAAGACTCCTTGCCCAAATAATTCGATTAAGAGCATAATTTCCTGATCATAATATAAAGAAAATTCGATTGGACAATGCAGGAGAGTTTACATCCCAATATTTTAATGATTATTGTATGTCAATTGGGATTGAGGTGGAACATTCTGTTGCTCACGTGCACACTCAAAATGGTCTAGCCAAATCTTTCATTAAGAGGCTAAAATTAATTGCTAGACCTTTAGTTATGAGAACAAATTTACCAAATTCTGCTTGGGGACATGCAATAATACATGCGACATCTCTAGTTCGATTAAGGCCGACTGCTTATCATAAATATTCCCCTTTGCATCTTATGAATGGTCAAGAACCAGATATATCTCATTTAAGAATTTTTGAGTGTGCAGTTTATGTTCCTAGATCTCCTCCACAACGAACAAATATGGGACCACAAAGAAGATTATGGGTATATGTTGGGCTTGATTCTCCCTCAATTATTAAATATTTGGAGCCCATGGTTGGTGATTTATTCAAAGCAAGATTTGCTGACTGCCAATTTGATGAGACAATTTTTCCTGCATTAGAGGGAGATAAGTCAAATTTTGAAAGAGAAAGACAATAAATTTTGTGGAATGCAGTATCTATGTCTCATTATGATCCTCGAACAAATCAGTGTGAACTTGAAGTTCAAAAGATTATCCACCTACAAGAAGTGGCAAATAGATTGCCTGATACATTTACTGATGTCAAGACAATGACAAAGTCACATATACCAGCTATCAATGTTCCTTGTAAATTAAACTTTCTGATGAAGAAAATAAAACATTGCTAGCAAAAGAGTCTAATGCACGCCAGAAGCGTGATAGACCTATTGGATCCAAGGATAAAAATCCAAGAAAAACAAGAAAACTTGATAAGCAAGCTGGTACATCAAATGACATCATTCCTAAAGATATCGATTTGATCACTGAAGAGACGTCTTCAAAAGATGATCAAACACCTGAAATAGATGACAATGAAGAAATCTCGATAAACTATATCATTTCAGGAAAGAGGTGGAATAGAAAAGAAATTATCATGGATGATATATTTGCTTATGCAGCTGCCCTTGATATTTCTGAAGAAATTGAGGATCACGAACCTAGATCGATCTATGAATGTAAAAGAAGAAATGATTGGCCAAAATGGAAAAATGCTATTGAGGCAGAGTTAGAATCATTTAAAAAAACGTCAAGTTTTTGGACCTATTGTCCAAACACCTGCAGGTGTGAAATCCGTTGGTTTTAGATGGGTATTTGTGCGCAAAAGAAATGAGAAAAATGAAGTCGTGAGTTAGAAAGTATGCCTTGTTGCACAAGGCTTCTCACAATGATCGGGAATTGATTATGAAGAGACTTATTCACCGGTAATGGATGCAACGACATTCATATTTTTACTCAGTCTGTCAATTTTAGAAGGGCTTCGAATGAACTTAATGGATGTTGTGACTGCTTACTTATATGGGTCACTTGATAATGACATCTACATGAAAATCCCTGAAGGATTGAAAATGCCAGAAGCATGTAACTCAAAACCCTGAGAGGTTTATTCAATTAAATTACAAAGATCCTTGTACGGGTAAGCAATCAGGACGGATGTGGTATAATCGTCCCAGTGAGTACCTTTTGAAAGAAGGATATGTTAATAATGTAATATGTCCATGTGTTTTTATTAAAAGGACAAAAGGTGGATTTACTATCATTGCAGTTTATGTCGATGATTTGAACATCATTGGGACTCATGTTGAACTTGATGAAACGATTGCATATCTGAAAAAGGAATTTGAAATGAAAGACTTGGGTAAAACAAGACTTTGCCTTGGTTTTCAAGTTGAACATTTATCAAAAGGAATCTTTGTTCATCAGTCATCATATATTGAAAAGATCCTCAAACGGTTTATTATGGATAAATCATATCCTGTGAGTACACATATGGTTATACGTTCACTTGAAAAGAAAAAAGGATCCATTTCGTCCAAGAGAAATGGAGAAGAACTTCTTGGTCCTGAAGTACCATATCTTAGTGTCATTGGTGCACTAATGTATCTTACCAACTGTACACGGCCTGATATTGCATTTTCTGTTAATTCATTGGCAAGACATAGTTTTGCTCCAACAAGAAGACATTGGACTGGCGTGAAACATATTTTAGATATCTCCGAGGAACAATGGATATGGGTCTGTTTTATTCTAAAGAATCAAAAGCATAATTAAACGGTTACGCTGATGCTGGATATCGATCTGATCCTCATAAGGGAAGATCACAAACAGGTTACATATTTACATACGGTGATACGACAATATCTTGGAGATCTACAAAGCAGACTCTTGCAGCAACTTCCTCAAACCATGCTGAGTTATTGGCCCTTCATGAAGCAAGTCGAGAATGTGTATGGCTTAGATCTTTAGTCCATCATATTCGAAATTCATGTGATCTTCCAGTTAACAAAGAAAGTCCAACTATCATGTATGAAGATAATGAAGCTTGTATTACTCAGACGAAAAAAAGGCTACATTAAAGGAGATAGGACGAAGCACATTGATCCAAAATTCTTCTTCACCCATGAACTTCAGCAAAGGGGAGAAATTGATGTTTGTCAAATTCGTTCATGTGAGAATCCAGCAGATTTGTTCACGAAGGCGCTCCCTACAGCTCCTTTCGAGAAATTAGTATACAAGATTGGGATGCGCAGATTTCGAGATATATGTTACAATGAGGGGGAGACATAATATTTTGTTATTTGTACAACACATGTACTCTTTTTCCTTCACTAGGGTTTTTCCCACAGGGTTTTTCCTAGTAAGGTTTTAACGAGGCATGATGTTTGTACGAGTCATCTTAGGGGGAGTGTTATGTATTATTAGATGACTATTGGCCTCTCATATATCTTTCATTATTAGATGACTCTTGGTCTTTCATATATCCTTCATTAAGTTCATCCAACCTTTGGCTTTTCATTGTCACTGTAACATACTTTTCATGGCCTGTATAAAGACTTGCTTGTACCTTGATTTAGATATCAATAAAATGAGTATGATCTCTCTTCTCTCTATTATCTAGTTCTCTCAAGTTTTCTCTCTCTATATATATATATTATTATATAACACTTTTTTTTCATTTTTTTCTTAGAAAATGTGTTGGGTGCAAAGATAGTAGAAAAATATTGGTTGTAGAAAGTCCCCGATAGCCATAAAAATTAAAAAAAATGGTCGTCAGAGATCAACCAACTGCCGATATGCGACCTGCCGGGAAATTGGCTGACATACAACCGTAAAATAAAAAAAAAACTACTCGGTCGTTGGTGGTTCGACGAGCATCCGCCAGAGGCACCATCAGAGAACAAGACGACACACAGCCGCAAAAAAAGTGACCAGTTGCAGGAATTTTGCCGATAGCCGGCAAGCGGCCACTATAAAAAGAATGTTCGGTTGTCGGAGGTCCTCCGCAGCCAGTCGGCGACTGTTGTAGGTCCACAAATTTAACTAGAAGGAGTAAAGCGGCCTTTTCAGGTGCACACTAGGACCAAAATACACTAATGTCCTTCATGCTATCGACTAGAGAAAACTCGTGTCATAATGTCACGGTGGCAGTGTCATAATTGGATTAAAATAATTAAATTACCAAACTACCTCACAAGAAAAAAAATATGTTGGTTACCAAATCTATCGACGGTCGGCGCGCTTAAAAAGAAAAAGAAAAAAAAATGACGGGCCATCAAAAAAATGATGGCACGAGAAGAAAGGCAAGCCTGGTATTTAATAAAAGAAAAGTTAAAAACTTGACAATCGCCGACGGTGGCCTACAGGAAAATAGATCGGCAGGACTCGCGTTGAAAAGGAGAAAAAAAAAAAAAAGATCGACTGACGACGGGCCTGGCGTTAAAAAAAATGGCAAGTTGTCGGATGTCTGACGCCCGGGCCTATAGAAAAGCAGGTCGGCGGGTCTGTCGTGGAAAAGAAAATAGCCGGCCTAGGAGATCTGCTGGCGACCGATGGTGGCCCGTCGAAAAGCAGGCTAACAAGCATGTCGTAAGAAGAAAAAAGAAATCGTCCTATCGTCAGATGTCTGCCGGCGGTGGCCCGCGGAAAGCAGACCGACGGGCCTAACGTAAGAAAATAAAAAATATTGTTCGACCGCCAGAGAATAATGTAGCGACTCGCTTAAGCATGGTGCTGAGTCCTCCCTTTTCACCGAGTCCTTATACATAAATGATCATAAGTATTAGCCTGGGTGGCTTATGATGCTATGATGGTGTTCACAAATGGTCGTACTCAAGTGATAACATTTATATGTTATGTTGTTCCTTTGACAATGATTGATAAGTTGATGAAACCTGAGTTTATGGTTGTCCAACTTGCGGACCAGTTATTGTAAAGGTCGGTTCACCCACTTTTAGACCAAGTCTTAAAATGAAATTTTAATGAGTACTTCATAACATCCAAGGCTACCTTCTCATAAATTTTAGTGCCATTTGGAGACTTGGAATAAGGTTAACCACTTAAATGAAGTTTTCACATACCACCAGCCGTCCTAACGACCAGTTCGATGCCATTTTGACCGATTTTTGACCACATGATTGATGGTTTTGGAATCCTAAACACCCGTTTATACATGCTCACGAAATTTTGAGGTGTTCGGGGCTGGTGAAGGGAGTGAACTCTTCAAGAAAGCACTAGAGGTTCGATAAAACCAACGGCCTATCATCGGTTCAATTGTTTCTCCATGTTCGATTCTGGTGGTGTATGGTGGCGGTTTTGTTGGATTCTCAAGACCAGTAGCTACGGCTATGTAGCATAGATCAACATGTCATATTCACCTATACCTATCATCATTCAAATGCTTAGTTACGAGTGTAACAGTATGCATTTTGTTAACTGGATTGTATTAACACTGAAAACCTTTATCGTCCACATGTTCATGTGCCAAAGTGCGTTCCCACAACGCATTATGACGGGTTATAAATGATGAATATGACATGCGCTTTCACTCATAGTCCGCTTAAAATATATCTTGGCAGACAATCTCGTAAGTCACTTTGATGAGCCAGTCTTCCCGTCGTTAGGGGGAGATGCGAACGATCATGTTCGAGTAGAACGACTTGGAATTGTCGTAGTTTGTCCCTACTGTGCCTCACCAAGTTCCCTAAAGTGAGGAGATTAAATACATGCTGCAAACATGTCTGCAAGGATTGTGTCCGGTCATGGACGTTCGTCACCTATGAATAGGTGATATGGTAACACCACAAATTGTGGTAGAAGTTGTTACTAGGCCATGGATCTCATCAAGTATTGGGATGCCACTTGGTTCGATAAATACTCTCGCTAAGAATGTATGCGAGTTTGGTACATGAAACTTGATCATATGATCAAATGAACTCATCCGTCTCATGTGATTCTGGATCATCATTGGGGGATGCCTCAATGAATGCCAATCCATAAAGAGTACTCTATGAATAAAGTCGGTATATGAAGATGTGGAATGTGAGTTTAATCGAACCATACTTCGTTGAAAATCTACAATGTTGTAGCATTGGCCTAAAATGGAAACATATGCGACTCCAGTATAAACAAAGTGATAGCCCTTTGTTGAAGTGGTGCCGACACTCCAAAGATAAGATCTATCCGTATACTTTGTTAAAGCGAGTGAGAGAAAGAGTTAAACTCACCTCATGACGCGAGGTTTCTCATGAACGCACTGGAATCGACTACGATGACACGAAACTTAGTTATGCTATCGTAATGGATGTTATAGCATCCACTATCTTTTCAGTTAGATAGTTTCTCAAAAATTGACGTGCAGTTTGTCGTTAAATCTTATCTTTAGTGGGGAACTAAGTTAAGTGATAAAAGAATCTCATGGTGGATCAGACTCAAATCAAGTGGCTCCTGACCACGGAGCGCGTCGACAAGTGATTGTCGGGAACGCATACTAAGAATCTACTTGATTTTGGAAGAGATATGAAGCTTTTGCGTGTAAAACTAAGGGTTTATAGTGATGTACTCTTGTGAGACTAAGAGATTCCGCTAAATCCAAAGTTTAGAATGAAAGGATCTTGGGGACACTTGATGATGCGTATTCATCAATCGGTTTAAGGCAATCTAAGGGACGGTTTCCCTAAGAGACGATAAAGTAATGCCTATATGAGTCCCAATGACCAGTTGAAGTCATAATAAGACTTGGCTCACTTAAGTGATGATGCAGTATTAAGAGAAAAGTACGGTATTATGTACTCATGTTTGACTCGATGTACTCATTCATAATAACCCGGTAAAGCCACTGTGATGATGGCCTAGGATGCGCTCACGCATGACAAGAAGTTTGAAGCTCGCTCTATCTCAGTAAAAGGACACTTGAAAATCGATACCCGATTTGCCCAGAATGTATTGGTCTATCTCCTATATGACCTACAGGGCAGCTCACTTGTTGGAAAATGGTGCAATTGGTACAATTGGAAAGGTTTATGTCTACTTTCCAAGGAAACCAACCATTTGATCACAGCCACCATGTTGAGTGACATATGACTATTGTTGCAAAGTAGGACAAGATATGTCCGGTAATTTACTGAGTCAACTTGGATAGAGCTTTGTGATCTGCTCAGGTCGATCTAGGTACGTACTGTATGTGAATGAAAAGCTATGGGTGTCTAGTTTTCATAAGTTCTTACAGTTCCGTTGATACATATTGAATCGAAAAAGTTATGACTGATTTAGTGCATGGAGGTCAAGACTTTAGAAAACTTGATTTTCGGATAAATCTTTAGTGACTCTGCACTTTGGATGTGTCGCGCTCTTTTTGTCCTTAGACCAAGGTTTGTTTTTCCCACTGGGTTTTCACTTGGTAAGGTTTTTAACGAGGCGACCTATGAGAACATCCATACAATGATGCGTTGTACTTCTGTTCAACTTAGACCAAGAGGTATTTTTCCCACTGAGTTTTTCCTTGGTATAGTTGTGAGGGCAATTTGGCATCTGACTCCTATGATTTGAGGTACTCATCAGGGGGAGTCATTATGTATACATCAGGGGGAGTATACATGACATGTTATGTTGGTGCGTTGCAATCTTTTCCTCATCAAGCCTTTATTTTTCCCATGGGGTTTTGCTTTTGGAATAGGTTTTTACGAAGGCAACATCTTCTGCACCATTGTTGTATTAGTGCTCGACACAGGGGGAGTGTTCCGGGAATTATTATTCTCGTGATATGTCTTACCTAATACTGATTGTAGATACATAGATGGAAGGTTCTAGATCCTTCTAGAGGTAGTAGGATCCTATTAGATGTCTTACCTTATCTAGGAATCCTATGTATGGAAGGACTCTCATTGTAATGCCTATATAAAGGCCCCTCCATCAGTGTTATGAATACAATTGATTGACTCGTATTCACAGTCTTTTATTTTCTCCTGAAACAAATTCATGATATTCAAATTTTATAAATGTATTATAGTTAAGGTTATGCGTAACTACTTCGTAATGTACACGAGGCATTCTGACCCGTGCGATGCACTGGTTTTGTTTTTCGATAAACTATTGAACTTTTACTTATGTCTAAAACTCAACTTTTTTTTATTTTAGCAAACTCATTTAATTTATCTGTTCAAATCGGATGTACTAACACTCACCGCTATAAAAGAGAGTTATTTTACTTTTATCGTTGACATTGTTCCTACATTACGTCTAGCATATCAACGTTGTTATTTGACCATCAAAATACATTCTTCAATTCTTTAAGAATGGATGTAAACATTTGTTTGTGATAACTTTTCATAGTATGAGTAAATGTTAGAAGTGACAATTTACAGTTTGTAAGAAATCATGAGTTGTAGTAATTTTTTTTACTTTTATTTTATTTATCTTGAGTTAATAATGCACTTTGATCCGATTAATAGTAATTTCATGAATTCATAAAAATATCATCTTTCACGGCATATCGATGAGCTCTTCTATAGGTCAATTTACTAAGCTAGATTAGATGTGGCTAACTTATTAAACCAAATAACTCTCTCCGTATGAAAATGAAGTCGCATTGAGTTTGACCAATTAACACTTCAAATATGTATATATTTATGGTTATAAACAACTAATTATACCGTCAATCATAAAATATGATTTACAAATAGCATATTTTGATAAGTAAATAAGCGTATAATAGCGTTTAAATACATCAGTTTATTATCACTTTAATCCTTTATCTTGCACTCTTGCACTATATCACTCTCAAGTAGTGCTTCGCTCGTCATATGTACCAACTAAATATTCATTCACTTTCAATGTACTAAATCTTTCGTGTTGCATTCTACCCTCGTTTATAGCCATTGCCAAAATAAAAACACAATAAACTAAAGATAAATCAAGCATAAATATTCACTACTCAATAATGTTTGTGACCCTACTGGCTTAGAATAATTTATGATATCCAACATGTTTGCTAAGCTTTTGATCGGCATTGGAAAAATAAATGTGAACTTACTTAGAATTATGTAAGAGTTTCATGCATGTGTTGTTAAGCCTTCGATCAACATCGACGAATAACCTGCCAATATTATAGATGAAAACGCGGAAAGAAAATAGATCAGAACTATTTTATCTCATCTTTTCGTCAACTTATGAAACATTTGGTGGCAAGATATGATAGAATTATTATATAAAGATAGTTAAACTAATTTTGTGACCAAATGACCATGCATAAACTACATATTTATACTATATACTCCACACAAGTTGGGGAGACTTTCTAAACTGTGACATGAATATGAATTTTATGACTACTAAACGGAAATAAGAAAATTCAATGCATGAGTACTTGATTGAACACGGAATTATATTGAACTCAAAATTGGTTATAGCATTTAATCTCTTAATTTTTGTTATAAAATTCAAAAATTATAAAACTTTAAGACTTAATATTTAATTAATGACATGAATCATTAAGACTAAACATTTAATATTGGGACTCAATCTTTTAATATATAAGATTAATCTCCAAATGATAGATAGAATTAAATTTTTAGATATAATATATATAATTCTAATTCTTTTAATTTATAGCCCGCCTAACCCAAAATTTGATAAGATTAGGATTAGGTATGTACGTCCCAACTCCTTTAAATCCGATTTTTTTTATCCCGGACAGGTTAACTCGTTTAACGTCCGTAGTGGAGATTAAGGGTGTGCTTGGCAAATGATTGTTGGTTGTTGGTTGTTTCACTCGGCTAGTTTAACCAGCAAATTTACTGGATGCTTGACTATTTATCTTGTGTACCTCGTGTCTCATCGTGTACCTAAATGATAAACTCAAAACCGATACTAAATCTCGATTGTGTACTTTCGTACTCGTATTGTTTTGTATCGTGTATTCCAAATACAAATACAAACACTTAATTTTTATGTCGTTTTCGTTACTTTTAACTTGTCGTCCGATCAAACAAGTCAAGAAAAAGTGTTTGGTAGCGTTTTTTTTTTTTCTTGAAATTTTTTATAGTGAAACATGTGTCAAGATTATATTCGTCACGGTCTTTTGTACTTCTTCAGTTTACTCTCAATTTTTAACGTATTATTTTACATTCTTTAGATACCAATTTTGGATCGTATTTATTCAATTATATGAAAATAAATCCATAGCATGTGAGATCATGTTTTATTTATCTTAATCAACGTATATTTAAAAAAATATATATATTTCTCATAACTTTTTTAATATATAATTAAGGATAATAATAATTAAAATTTCACATTGAACTCTGCAAGAAAAAAAATCGAAACTATAAGGGTGGAGGGAGCGGGTGCGTGAGCATGCGGTGCGGGGTGGCTTACCGCACGGGAGCACCGCCGCCGCGACTTACATACCGCACGGGGAGCCATTTTGAGTGAGCATCTCACGCACGAGAAGGGTGAAAAATGGAGCAGTTTTTTTTTTTTTTAGCTATAGTGATGGTGGAAAGCACAATGAAGAAGAAGACTTTATGTAATTATTTTTTTTTTAATTTTAATGAAATTTTAATAGAATTTAAAAAAGAAAAAAGAAAAAAAAAAGTGAGTGAAGGGTGAGTGAAGTGGCGCCTCCAAAAAAGAAGTGAGTGGAGGGTGAGTGATGAAAAAAGTGGAGAATGATGTAACGTAATGGGATTGATTGGAAGTGAGGGAAGGAAATGGGAGTCAGTGTGCACTCCCTCCACCCTAAGTAAGGCTGAACAGGGCATTAGATAAATTTATTTTTTCCACTAATGCGTCGTACGAAAAAATATGCCTATTTATTAACCTAAAATTCTCAAGAAATTTTAACTTAGCGAATCAAATACATATTCAATTAGTAGTTCTATTTCAAAATTATACAAATATTAAATTTTTTTAATAATAATTAGCTAATTCCATATTAATTACACGAATTTAATAAATCAGCTATATTATGTGTTTGTATATGTTAAAGTTGAAGAGTCCATAATAAATTAAGGGTATTCTTGATTTTTTTTTTTTACAAATTTATATGAAAAATAGAAAATGACATGTATTATGAGACAAATTTTATTTCCAAATAGGACTAGTATTAAGGGACGGAGAGGGTAATTTACAAGTAGAAATATAAAATAATTTGACACTTTGCTAGGGTTCAGCCACCTGGAATCATTCACCGCAATGGAACAAACCAATAAACCGAAATGATGAAGCTAGGATTCAGCCATTTAGAATTGATGTACGCATACTCGTCCTAAGTCTTATTGAAAGATAATTTTACTTCTTGTTCCCGTTCAAAACTCAGAATAGTAACACAAGAAATAGTGAGAATATGGTTCAGCCATCCAGACTCGTTTAAAAACTATATATCCATATTCATCGCAAACTCGATTAAAAGATGACTTTATTACTTATTTATTTCCATCCCAAACCTTATAGTACTATCCGCCACTTACTCAACATATTCAAATTTATATAATATTTGAATAATCAAATATAAGTTGCTAAAGTAATTAGTTATCCGTCTCAATTAAAAACCAAGCATTACAAAGTAAGACTAAGAATAAAAATTATAAATGACAAAAGATTAATTAAACTCCTAGTATAAGTTTGGAATTCTACAATATCCGAAAACCCTTTAATTTTTATACCAATACTCTAATGTGCGATTCAAGGTGTGGATTGAAGAATAAGAATAAAAAAAATATCACGTAGGAGGGACCTATTTATAATTTATATAACCATACTCGTTTGAAATAATTGGCGAAATTATTTTTCCACTGCAAAGTTAAACTATTATTTGTTCAACTTAATAATTAGGCAAATCTATACTTCTATTGAAAGAGAGTCGCGACACATGTCATTTTGTAACTTTTTTTATTTTTTATTTTAAAATATAGCTTATACATAGAGATATATTCTTAAATTTCCAAAAAAGAAAAAATCTAGATATGTGTTGTGGGAGTTTTATTCCACAACTTACACTCATTTACCAGTAAAAAATTCTTCATTTATTCTTTTAGCTTAAAATTTTAAATATTTATAATTTTTTATATCAAGTTTATTTTTAAGAAAAAATATATCAATTTAATTTTTGTTTCACAATTATCAACTAGACATCCATATGAATATAATAAATTTGATGTATATACAATAATGACATATTTCACAAAATAATTATATTAGAAAAATATGAATATTAATTTTCAGTAAAATTAGTTGATGCAAAAAAAAAATATTAACTCATTTTTATGAAATTAGATTTCAGAGTTATATTGCTTACATAAAAAATAAATTATGATATTTATTTAATTATAATAACTAAAAATAATAAAACATACACTGAACACACACATCCATACTTAATATTAAAAGAGAGTCGCAAAAAAATCTAAATAAACATATGTCATCTCCACATTATTTGTCTTTTTAGAAATCCAAAAAGAAATGGACGTTTGGTTTGGGAGGAAAGTAAGAGAGTTATTCCATATATAATATCTACTAATTAAAATTTTTCTCTCACTTTATTCTTTTTATTTTTAACCTAATAGTTTAAATAATTATAATTTTTTTTCGTATCAATTTTGTTTTTGATACAAAATCTATCAAATTAATTCTTACTCCGTGCTCTTTAATTTGACATCCATATATTATTTATAAAGTAATTTAAATATAATTATGATATATTTAGATGATTAAAATATTTCCATATAAAAATTATAAGAATATTGAAGAAAATATATATCTTTGGTTTATTTTCATAGTTTTGTACTTTAACAATTATTTAATTTTTCAGAATTATTTTGTTCTGATTGTAAAATAGTAAAATAATTTTATTAATGTCAAATCATATAAAAAAATTATATTAGTAAGAAAATGGGTTGGATACTTTTAATGAAAGTTGATAATAATAAACATAATCTAAGTTATTAGTTATAAAATTAAATATGAGACTCATATTGTCCTACATGAAAAAATAAATCCATGTATTTAATTAAATTATGATTTTCCTATCATCTGCTCTTATATCACATAATAAAAAATTTATAAATAAAAGTAAATCAAATAATAGTTGATGTGTATGTGTGTATATTGACTCATGTATATTTTATAATATTATTAAAATTCAATCATATATTATTAATATAACAAAATATTTAATATTTACGTTGTGCATCGCACGAGAGGATATAGTAAAACTAATAAGTTGTGGTGTGAAATAATTGCCAGGCGGAATAATCTACAGTGAACTCTAAGACCTCTATTATCACAAATGGTGTGGTCGGCCTTACACGTTAGATACGGGAGAATAGAACAAAAAAAAAATCACTCACTTATATATATATATATATATATGGGGAAATTACAAGCAACTACCCTATTAGATGGCCTCTTTACATTTTGGTCCCTATTGTTTCATAAATTACAGTGAAGGACAAAAATCTGAATTGGTGTTGACTTCTATTAAAAAGACGAAAATGCCCCTCTATTTACTTGAATAAAACATTTCTTTTAAAATACATTTCATATTAAACAAATAGCTTATAAGTTATTAAAGTGTTTGACTAATAAATTTCTTTTAAAAAATATTCTTTTTCAGAAAATAATTTTTTTTCGAAATATAATTTTTTTCCAGAAAATATATTTTTTTTTTCGCAAAAATATTTTATTTTATTTTTTTCCAGAAAATAATTTTATTTTTTTGAAAAATAATATTTTTTCTAGAAAATAATTTTATTTCGAAAAATATTATTTTGCCAAAAAATATTTTTTCCTCCAGAAAATATTTTTTAATTTTTTCGAAAAAATATTGTTTTAATTTTTTTTCCAGAAAATAATTTTATTTTTTCGAAAAAATAATATTTTTTTCCAGAAAATAATTTAATTTCGAAAAAATATTATTTTGCCAAAAAAATACCTTTTTCTCTAGAAAATATTTTTTTTAATATTTTGAAAAAATATTTTTTTATTTTTTTTCCAGAAAATAGTTTTATTTTTTCGAAAAAATAATATTTTTTCCAGAAAATAATTTTATTTCGAAAAAATATTATTTTTCCCAAAAATATTTTTTTTCTCCGGAAAATATTTTTTAATTTTTCGAAAAAAAAAATTCCATAAAATAATATTTTTTTCGAAAAGATATTTTTTCCCAGAAAATAATTTTTTTTAATTTTTTCGAAAAATAATATTTTTTTCCAGAAAATACTTTCTTTTTTGGAAAAAATATTTTTTCCTAGAAAGCTTGAAAATTTATTACACTGTTGAAGTCAAAAGTGTTATATATATTCTGATGAGATCAGACGTATCCCACGCGTGGCGAAAAATAAATGGGTAAACAAGAAAAGGAAAAATAAAAGGGCAAATTCGGAATATCAGTACTCTCTCTCCAGTGACATCATCTGAAAATTTGACTTTTGTCCTTCGTTGTAAATATAGTTTCTAGATAGTGCAAAGTTTGTCCTTTATTGTAATATTTGAAACAATAGGGACCAAACTGTAATTAGACCATCTAAAAAGGTAGTCAGATGTAAATCGCCCATATATATATATATATATATTTTGATACCGAGATTATAAGCTTAAATCTGACTAGTTCTTGGGATAATAACTCTGCCACACAGTACTGTTATCAGTTAAATCGCAAAATATATATCTGACTCTCAAATTCTTAAATATCATCAATTACCGCGTACAAATAGTCATCTCTAAATAATTGCTCCATGCTGGACACCTTTTATAGATAAGACCGACCGTGTGGTCTTTTGGTGATGGAAAAGCAATGAGGCGGTTACTTCTTCTTTTTGATAAAAAACTTGAACACGTGGCAATTTGCCATTGACTGAGCATATTTAATAATATATATATATATAGAGAGAGAGAGAGAGAAATTCTTTTTTTTCCCTCCTTATGTAGGCACCACATTTGTTATATTTTTTATATAAATTATTAATACACTGGTATTTTTTTTTTCTTCCTTCTATTTATTGTTCGATTTTATTTTTTGGAATTTTTATAATTTTTTCATTGTAGTTAATTTTTTAATATTATATTTAGCACAAATATTTTATCAGCCTAACATACATAATAAAATAGTTGTATTTAATATTGTGGTTGGGTGGTTGAGTGGTCATGGATAAATCATTCAAAATAGATGTGGTTCGGTTGAGATAAATAGTGATGATGCGAAAGGGAGAGAAATTAATTAAATATTAAAGTGGTTGGATGATTGAGTGGTTGGGGTGATTGCTGTTAATAATGGTCTAAGTATATATTTAGATTATCCATTGGTGTAATTATATTGTAATAGGTGTGAGAGTGAGATTCAAGACATTCAACTCTAAGGGGCGTTTGGTTCGTAAAATTCCGACGGAATGTGAGGGATCGGAATGATCAATGCCGTTGACCAAATTACATTATGCGTTTGGTTTACCGATAGAATGGAATTGGATTCGACATTCCATCTCATGGATTTAGCCATTCCATCACAATTGTGAAGAAATTCAATTCCATTCCATCCAATTTCTCAAAAAGACTATATTATCCCATCCGGCCACCACCTCTGGTCACCTCTCCTTCGTCCACCACCTCTGGTCACCTCTCCTTCGTCCACCACCTCCGGCCACCACCATCCACCACCTCCAGCCGCCATATTCGTCCACCACCACCGGCCACCTCTCATCCGGCCACCACTCCGGTCGCCACTTCCGGACGCCACCTCCGTCCGCCACCTCCAGCCGTCACCTCCGTTCACCATCACCAGCCACTCACCTCCCCTTCGGCCATCACCGACCAATATTTCGTCATTTACTTACCAATATTTCATTCCAATTCCAAAGTTACATTATGTGAACTAAATAGACAGATTCCAATTCCTTTAACATATTCCATTCCAATTCTTGTCAACCTAAACAGGTGGTCAAATGTGATAACATTTCATTCCAATTCCTTCAAAGTCAAATCCCTTTGATTGATTCCATTCCATTCCACCCAAAAATATTTTGCGAACAAAACACCTCTAAGTACTATTTAGGTTATCAGTAAGTTGAGAACCATTTTAAATCGATGTGGGATTCAAGATTTAAGATAATAGGAATCCAAAATTAAGAAATGCACATAGTCCACATGAGAGAGTTAATATGGTGGTGCGAATCCATAATGTTATTATATATATATATATATAAGATTTATGATTTTAGATAAATAATAAAAAAAATAAAAAATATCACGTAGGAGGGACCCGTTCATAATTTATATAACCATATCTGTCCGAAATAATTGGTCAAATTAGTTTTTCAATACAAAGTTTAACTATTTATTTGTCCAACTTAATAGTTGGCCAAATTAAATAAGTAGCTCATCTAGAAAGTCTGTGTAGTATTATTTTAAATCGGTGTAGAATTTAAGAAACTGAATACCTTTTCAAGCAGGACGGGCAACCTGGGGCGATCTAAGTATTTATTAGGCTATCATCGTCTGACTGTCATTTTAAAACGATGCAGGATTCAAGATTTAAGATAAATAAGAATCCAAAATTAAGAAAATACCACATAAGAGAGAGCGCTAATATGGTGCTTCGAATCCATATATATATATATATGTATGTATAAGAATAGAAAATGTATCACGTAGGAGAGATTCATTTATAATTTATATAACCATACTCGCCCAACATAATTGACCAGATTAATTTTCCACTACGAAGTTAGACTATTTATTTGTCCAACTTAATAGTTGGCCAAATTAAACAGACAAGTGCGAAATAATTATGGAGTGAAAAAAATACACATTGAACTCTAAGTATTTATTTAGGTTTCCCATCAGTGTAGTTCTATTTAAATCAGTATGGAGTACAAGATATTGAATTCTAAGTATTTATTTAGATTATCAATCAGTTGATTATTATTTTAAATCGATGTGGATTGGAGATTTAAGATAAATAGGAATTCAAAATTAAGAAAATGCAACAGTAATATGGTGCTCCGAATTCGTAATGCTATTATATATAGAATTCAAAATTTTAGATAAATAAGAATAAAGAAAATATCACGTAAGAGGGACCTGTTTATAATTTATATAACCACATTGGTCCGAAATAATTGGCCAAAGTATTTTTTTCACTACAAAGTTAAATTATTTATTTATCCAACTTAATAATCGGTCAGATTAAACAGATAAATTGGTGGTGTGAAATAATTATGGGATGAAAAAATACACATTGAACTCCAATTATTTATTTAGATTCTCCATCGATGTAGTTCTATTTTAAATCGACGTGTGATTCAAGACACTAAATTTAGTATCATTTTAAATCGATATAAGATTTAAACCTTAATATAAATAAAAATTTAGTTACGACATAAAATAAAATTAATATAATATTTCGAATCTGTAACGTTATTATACGTATTATATTGGTACAGATGCGAATAGCACCCAAAATATCTAACATGGCATGGTGCACAGGCTGGCAGAAGCCACAAAATAGCATGTGCGTTAACAAAAGTGGGGCTTAACCCGACCCGACCCGACGAACCATTTTTACCGAGATCCTCTGAATACGTTGCCTCTAGAGATATTAAACGAAAGTCAATGGGTTTGGCTAACCCTAATGACTTCTAAACGGTCTCAAAAAGTTCGAATTTAAACGGGTTAGAAATATCGTACTTAACCCTAACTGTACGCTTGCTAAACAGGCTAAATACTTAAAAAATATATTTTTTTATTTTATGAGTCATAAACCAACAAAAAAAACAGTAACAATATATTTTATATATATATTAACAACTATACTATAATAAATATAACAAAAAATACACATATATATATATATAAACACACTATATTACAGTAATAATATACATTATATATAATATTAATATATATTATATATATAATATTAATATATGTTATATAAATATAGTATTACTGTAAGTTGAAATTAACAATATATATATATATATATATATATATATATATATATCGACTTTGAAAGAATCTCAATGGGTTTAAATCTGATCAGACCAAAAAAGTCAAATTTAGGGCTTTAGAAAATATCGGTCATAACTTATTTTTTAACGGGTTAAATGGGCCAGCCAGCCCGAGCCCATTTAACATCTCTTGTTGCCCCTCTCTCTCTCTCTCTTTCCATATATACAGCCTTTCTTGCGTTTCTGTTTCTTCCTCCCCTTTCTGCCAGTTTCTACAAGTCCGGATTCTGGAGAGAAAGAGAGCCGAGAGCGAGCAAAAGTATTGCTAAAATTCTATCCACAACCACAAGCTAGCAAGAATTTCCCACTCGGTTGAGCCGATTCGATTAATAATCTTTACTGCTGCACGTAATCGAGTATGGCGGATACGTATTGTTCGGACTGCAAGAAGAACACTGAAGTCGTGGTCGATCACGCTGCCGGTGACACGGTCTGTTCCGAATGTGGGCTCGTGCTCGAGGCCCGTGCGATCGACGAGACTTCGGAGTGGAGAACTTTCGCGGATGACTCGGGCGATCACGACCCGAATCGTGTTGGTGGACCCGTCAACCCGCTTTTGAGAGACGCGGCGCTTTCTACCGTTATCTCGAGGGGTGCGAACGGGTCGAATGCGGATCCATCTCTGGCCCGATTGCAGAACCGGGGCGGGGATCCTGACCGGGCTATTATGATGGCTTTTAAGACGATTTCTAATATGGCTGAGAGGTCTGTGTTTGTGTGTTAGTCTGTTCTCCATGATTGTTGTTTTTAATTTAGTATTTTGGTTGTGGATTCTTGGGGATTTTTTCAGTTTATTGATTGGGATGGGAATTTTAAGGGTTTTATGTGGTATGTGATAAAATCTGAACTAAGAGTTTTGCCACATGATGCTTATGGTTTTTGATATGATGTTTTTGGGTTTTGTTGGAATGTTTTGGCTTAAAAATGGTCTTCTTAAAGGATCTTTAATTTATTGAGTGAAGACTGGTGATTGGAACTCTATGGTGAGAGGAATGCTACGTTAGTGAAAACGGAAAAACAAAACGAAAATGATGGGAATGACTCGAATGAGGAAATTGTTGGTGAAAGGAGTATTCAGTATTGCATTGGGTTTAGCAGCACAAGTGTAGCATTATTAATGCTGGATGACTAGTTTTTGTCAAAAAGATTTGCTACATTCGTACTAGTTATGAACTGTATTTTAGATAGTTTGATACTTGTACCTGATAACCAAACCAATGCTTTCGCTTCTACACCTGTAACAACCGTATTTAATTTAAAATGAGAACTGAGTTGAACACTTTTGAGTTTTGGTTTCTGCTTATGTATCTGAGTTCTGAATATGGTTTTGTGCTTCTGAGAAGAGTCTGAGCCGCTCCTGATAATATTGTTCCTCAACAAGTTTTGTTATATGAATAGGGGAATAACTTATATTTCTACACATGAGAATGGTTTCTGCTTAATGACAAAATCATTATGTTCATATAGGTGTAATCTAATATATGTAATCTTTATTTTGGTTTAGCTTTATGCTTTGTATGGGATAGTGGTAGGAATTTTGGTGAATACGTCTGATATTAGTTGCTTTTTCCTTCTGCTACAGGTTGAGTCTTGCGACAACCATTAAGGTATGTTATTTTGCTCTTTGATTGTCTTATGTCAGTATGAAGGGGCGATTGAGGCCTATGAAGCATGGACTCGACACACAGAACGGGATTCACATTTTTTTCCCAAATTCAGGACACGACACACACACACACACACACACACACACATATATATATATATATATATATATATATTCTACATATATATATATATATATATATATATATATATATAAACGTTCAAAATATTATAAACTAAACCAAATAATATCGACCCAGCCCATACATGCCCAGACTATAAAATAAATAAACCCTACAATAAAAGAAGTTCAGTTCGTAAGCACATATCAGGTACCTCCACTACCTTCCTCCCTTTTTTTTTTCCTCTACAACAAGATGGAGAACAGCCCCGGCAGGTTAAAAAAACACCCTCAGCGTGTCCAACGTGTCCGGACGTGTCCTGAAGTGTTTCTGGCATGTCAGGAGCGTGTCGCCAGCGTGTCCGACAGAAAAAAAAATCCGCTACTCTCCGTCACGCGTGTCCGACATGTGTCGGACGGGATGCGGGGCTTTGGGAGAGTGTCCGTGCTTCATAGATTGAGACTGTGAAGCGTTCCCTTGTCCAATCTTTTTGTTATTATCATCTTATTTTCGCGATGTTCGTCTATTCACATTTCCTCTAATTGGATGTGTGTATTATAATATCTTAACTTCGTGAGAGTGTAAACCTGCCTCTTTCTTCCTTAATTGATTCTTTCGGGGATTTGCGTTATGGGTGTTATGGATGTGCCTTCATATGCTGTCAATTGGATGCTGCCATGTAACTTGTGTACTCTTTTTCATCTTGAAAATCTCATTCTAGCCGACTCACTTTTTCTATCTGGACTTTGTAGAAGTTTAGATTCCCGAAATTGTGTTTGCCGTTGGAAAAATGTTGCCAAGTTAGCGAACGTAGGAGTATCTTAAAATCAAAGGAATATTCGTTGTACTTTGGTGTGTGCACAATTTTCTCACTAAGAGAGTGTTCATCATATACTGCTATATGTTTTCTTCGTAGCCTTATATTTAAAAATCTAACTTCATTTGTTGTTTGTTTTCTTTGAAGGATCTGGCAAGTGAGATATATAAAAGGTTGGAAGATCAGAAGTGTACAAGGGGAAGAAACTTGGAAGCTCTAGTTGCTGCGTGCATTTATATTGCTTGTCGTCAGGAAGGCACGCCGCGCACTGTAAAAGGTGCCACCCATATTTATCACTTGCTCAAGTTGATAACTACCGTTTCCTTTTATACCCCTATGTATGAAGTCTTCTGAAACTGTGAGCCTCAACTAGAAATATGCTTTACTGTTCCTGGAGCTACAAAGAAAGAAATTGGCCGAGCCAAAGAATTTATTGTGAAGCAGTTGAAGGTTGAGATGGGTGAATCGATGGAGATGGGTACTATTCATGCAGGGGACTATCTGGTGAGTGTTCCCTGGAAAATATTGAAGTTATTGCATGTGCTTAGTTTGAAATAATGTTTGTGGATTTCAAGCCTATAATATATTTCAAGTTATTGTGATTGTGATTGTGGTTTCATCTGTTTTGCAGAGGCGTTTTTGTTCTAATCTTGGCATGAGCAATTCAGAGGTCAAAGCTGTCCAAGAAACTGTGCAGAAGGCAGGGGGCTTTGACATTAGGTACTCTGATATGTCAATGACTGGCTATCATACTGTTTTACTGCAATTAGGTGCATCACCATTTCATGCCATCACTAATTTTAAACATGAATGCCCTCTATAACCATCAATTGCACCTTAATCCCAACTATTTTGGGGTCGGTGGCATGAAGATTATAGTGCCAATTAATTGTCGAAAATTAGTTAACACTACAATTCATTCAAAAGACAAAGTGGCAGAGTTTTACGCTGCCGGATGCCCTTCCTGTCGCAACCTTCATATGAAGGAGAAATGAGATGAAATTTCAAAACCATCAACATTATAGGTTTTTCCAGTTACGTGGAAAAGATCATGGGATGGTGATGAGTCGAGATAATTGCTATAGTCATTACGTGATTGACATTATAAAATCATCACGTACATCATGGAACATGACTCAAAATGCCCTCTATAACTAAGAAAATATATCCATAAAAACCAAAAAACAAGTAATAAAGAATAAGAGTGTTTGGAGTTGTATTTTTTTTTTTGGTTAAAGATGAAACTTGGAAACTATTGTGAAAGCAACACATATGGGTGTTCGGACATGCATGAAAGGGGGTCAACGAGTTTGGAAATACTTTAACCAGGAATTATTACGAAAAAATGCTATTCAACGACCTCTGTCTTTGACCTAAATTGCTAGAGGACTATGGCTTATGTCATGCTTTGTTCTTCAATTGCAGGAGGAGCCCTATATCTATTGCTGCAGCCATAATATTTATGATAACCCAGCTATCAGATTCGAAGAAACCCCTGCGAGGTTAGATTGCTAATATCCCTTTTTTTCCAATGAGACCTTCCTGAATTAGTGGTGCCACCGGGCCGTGAACCGCCGGTTCCGGGCCCGAACCGGCGGTTCCGGTTCACCAGAAGAGGTGAACCTGAACCGGCCCGGGTATTCTGTAAAAGGGCCGGTTCGCGGGCCCGGAACCGGCGGTTCCGGTCCGGGCCGAGAACCGGCGGTTCCCGGGTTGAACCGCCGGTTCCGTTTTTTTTTTAATTTATAATATATGTAATATTATTTATATCTTATTTTTTTCTAAATTAAATGATGAAATTACTAAATTTTATAATTTACAAGTGTTGACTCTTTGAAATTACTTAAGTTAATTTAATAAAAATATAATAAGTTATTAAATAATTTAGAAATTTAGAAATTCTTTATGTTGTGTATTTTTTTTATATAATTTATAGTAACTTGTAATATTTTTATGACTTTTTTTTAAATTAAATTACTTGTGTTGAAAATTTGAAATATTGAAAACTTGAAATGCAATAAAGTAAAAATAGTTCTAAAATATTTACAATCAAAAAATTTGAAATTTGAAAATTTGAATTTCGTTTATAGATAAAATTGGGGGGAGTTGGGAAAAATTTGAATTTTGAATTTGAAAAAATTTGAAATTTGAAAATTTGAATTTTTTTTATAGATAAAATTGGGGGGAGTTGGGAAAAATTTAAAATTTGAATTTTGAATTTGGGCGGAAAACCGGCGGTTCCGGGCCGAACCGGCGGTTCGGGCGGAAAACCGCCGGTTCGGCCCGCCGGTTCCGGTTCCGAACCGGACCGTCGAAACCGGGCCGGTCCGGGCCGGAACCGCCGGTTCCGGTTAAAATGTGGCACCACTATCCTGAATTATATGAAGAGAAGTATTGTGTTTATCCATTTCCCATGTTTTATTTGTGTTCTTCCGGTATTCATATTGAATCAATAGATTATCGCCGTGAACCACGTGTTGGGTACAATTCTCCGGGTATTCCTAGAATCAACGAAATATCACGCTTTTGTCTCGTTTCCATCTGCATCCGTTAAACACATGAGCCTAAAGGTTTTAAAGCCCAGTCTTGACTTCCACTTGTTCCTCTGTCGATTTGGTTGGACCTTACAAATAAAACGGCAACAGTTCTGTAATTAGGTACCCTGTAGTACTATGGGGTTTTAAATTACAATATTACCCTTTGTATTTATTTTGAACTACAAAAAGAGCTCCTCTATAGTTGAAATTACAAATACCCCTTCATATTTGTGGTTATCCTAAAAGGTGTGTTTGTATTCCCTTAGTATTTGTAATTTTGAAAGATAACTGGATTTGTTTTTGTATTTTCGTAATTCACCCTTACTGTGGGCCGTTTGTCTCAAACCTTGTGGCGGTAGATTTTTTCTTCGGACCTTATTTCTTGTTTGCTTGATTGAAATATATTATTTGTATGGTTGCAGATATATCGATTGCTACCACAGTTGCCGAAGGGACCATCAAGAATGCTTATAAGGATCTCCATCCTCATGCCAAGAAGATCATACCCGAATGGTATGCGAAGGAGAGGGACCTGAATAATCTTTCCAGTCCTAAAACCTGAATGGAAGAAGTGTCTCAGATGTTGAGAGTCTGGGATTTTGTACTCGGGTTCTTATATAAACTCACGAAAGGCTGAAAAAGATGCAACACGCTTTCTCTTCATATTTTCTTTTACTGTCTTGTTTGATACTCATGAATTTTCTACATTTGAAATTTGCTTGGGCGGTCTTGGATACTTCAACATAAGTTATAATAGTTGAATGAATGAGAGCTTCAAGTTTAGCCTCATTATTGACCCTTTGTTTTTTGCCCGTTGTAAATTTTCGTATTTTGTGTATCTTTCCTATATGGCATGTGAGAATTGTTTGGGCGAGCCTTCTTGCATTATGTAGGTATGTGCCATTATAGGGTTGTAAGCGAGCCGAACTGTACCGAACCTGACCCTAAGTGTGGGGATGACATTGTGGTCCAAGAGATGACATATTTGGTTCCGTAAGGATCGGTAGTAGTAATTTTAGTTCTGCGAGATCCAACTTTGTGCGACTTTGGACCTTGAAGGGTGAAATATTGACGTAACCATTTGGGACCAAAATTGTGTGAAGAATAAAACTTATGATCGCGCAAACCTTGATGTTTGGTTGACAGGGAGCCCTCTTAGGATATTTAGGACTTTTTACCCAAAGTGGGTGAAGAAGCTTTTTATGAGTTGTCATAAACAAGTCTTTTTTTTTTTTATCTCATTTTGGTGAAAAAATCTCCATCGACTTGGGTATAGTCTAGTCGTGTATGGTATTATTTTGTTCAGTACTTTAGTGGTGGATATGCAATCCACTTAAGAAACAAAACGGATGGGGAAGGGTGGGTGGTTCAGTGGTAGGACGTCTACTCCCAAGACACTCCTTTGGAGAGGTCTTGGGTTCTAACCCCACCAAAGGAGGTGAAAGTGAAAGTTTTTCTCTTTATGATCCTCTAGCCTCTGGATAAATCAAGAACCGCTGTCAATGTTTAATCTCGCGTCAAGCGGTGTGGGAGTATTTCCTTCTGGGAACCGGAGGTCTTGACCAATCGGTGCATTCTCAGAAGCTGTCTTTGGGAACGAGGCTGTTAATCACTTAAGAGCTTCTCGCGCGAAGTGTACGAGAAGGCATTGGGAACCCTGGAATTGCTCGAGCGACTCGCGATTTACTTCTCTCAATGGGTTAGGAGTGGGTTCATTGAGGGACTAGGATTAGTCCGGCTAAGCTGGGATCACCTAGTTATCAAAAAAAAAAAAAGAAACAAAACGGATGGATAAAGTGTGTTAATATTTGGGGTTTAGTTGACTTAAGAGATGAACCTGGTATTTTCGGGTGGATCGGGTATACCCGGTTTAACTATTGGATAACAAGTCATATTCGGGACTAACTCGTTAAGGAATCAGACAGTTCACCAGTTCAAGTTGGATTGTTGGGCACGTAGTGGGTAACTCGACTCATTTACAGCATCAGTCGTACCGAGTCGGGGATTATTATACCCGATCCGGATTGGTAGTCTCAAGTTGGGTATCGGCCCATTAAGAATCGGGTAGCAAGTCAAGATCGAGACCGGATCATTGAAGAATCAAACGGTCCATGGGACTGGGTATTCGAGTTGGGTCGTCGTACTGAGCGTAAATTGCACGGACTAAGCGTAAATTGCACGGACTAGGAGTAAATTGCACGGACTAGGAGTAAATTACAGTCCAGTGTTTCGCACTTTTTCAACTTGAAAATACTAAAATTAGAACAATTTTTCAGTCCGAAAATGCCAAAATTAGCTCTCATTTGTCTCATATGAGCTCTTACTCTTTCTCTTAATTTTCCATAGTTACTTGAATTACCTCCATTAGACTTTGGATGAAAAAAGTTATGAGTGAATCACTAGAACTGCATAGTTACACAATATGGGCGAGAATGTTTTTTTGATCCGCCGTTTTGACTTTGACTTGACAATCCGCAGTTACGAACACATATAGTATCTTTTTTCTAAACTATGAATTTAAGCATTATACTGCAATAACAATGCACAATGCCTGAAATATGTATAAGAATTGCATTCAAACATAAAACCCAGATTGAAAGATTGTAAGAAAGTATTCATATTTGGGACATGACACTATTCCATTTATCATGGAAATGTTTGATACATTCGTCATTACAAATTTTTTGAATACCTAAAAATAGTAGTTTCCCCCGAAAACTCGAACACATCTCAATTTGTAACCTCTTAAATCAATGAACAAAAACAAAACACACATCTCCCTTTAACAAAACTCACCATCTAGTAATATGAGCAATAAGTGACTTCATTTCCTTATTGCTAATCCCACCTTCCTTAACCGAACTCTTAACATCATCTCCCAACTCTTTAGCCCTTCTCCTCATCTCCTCACCTTCTTTCGAACCCATCAAATTTCGTACGGCATCCTCAACGACACTCGACGACACGACCTCGTCGCGGCAACCCCAATCCCTAACCTCCACACCGATCCTCAACACTTTCGTCACCAAAACCGCGTTCGCGGGCTGATCCGAATGCATTGGCCAGGCGGCTATCGGCACACCTATGCTAATACTCTCCATGCACGAGTTCCAACCGCAGTGACTCATGAAACCGCCGGTCGAAACGTGCCCGAGAATTTCCAGCTGTGGGGCCCAATCCCTCACGACCATCCCTCGCCCCTTCACTCTCTCTTCGAACCCGTCCGGCAGACCAGGTTTCCTAGTTTCTCCAGTGAAAATGTCGCCTTTATCCGCGTCTCTGAGAACCCACACGAACTTCTGCCGGCTATTTTCCAGCCCGATCGCGAGTTCGTGAATTTGCTCGTCGGGGAATGAGGACGTCGTGCCGAACGAAACGAGTATCACTGAATTGAATTCTTGTTTGTCCAGCCAATCCAGGCATTTGTGTCTGATTCTTGAATCGTTTTTCTCCGGATGACGATTAATCTCAACGGGATTAAACGGGCCGATAACGAATTGCTTTTCGGCTTCGTTTGTTTCTCCTTCTGCCGTTAGATCCAAATACAAACCTGTTGGCAAAAAAAAAATACTGATAGTTTTTAATACTCAAAATTAAGCCTTCAACTATAAGGATGTCAATGGGTCGGGTATGGTACGTATATGCCTCCTCCATATCCTATTCTATTTGATTCGGATCGGGTTCGGGTATTGCCCATCGGGTAAACAGGTACTCAATGGGTATTCGGGTACCCGTATACCCTATATTTAAAAATATAAAATAGTTTTTAATATATATCATATATACATTTAATATAATTAATAAATTCAATTTAGTATAATAAATATTTAAAATATTATATTTTATATAATAATATACATAATGTATAATATAATATAATATAATCTTTATGTATAATATATAATAATATATCTATATAATTCAAACAGGTACGCGGATCGGGTAATCGGGTCGGGTAATTAGGTAATTTACTATACCCATACTCAACCCGTACCCGATCACAAAATTTCGAGTTCGGCTAGTACCTGACCCGATTTCGGGTTTATCCAACGGGTAGGATCGGGTACGGATAAAATTGACATGCCTATTCAACTCACAATATTTCGTGAGACGGTCTCACATATAAAATGAAAAAAAATTACTTTGAATATTAATAATCAAGGTCTCGTATACCGGTTGAAAAAAATATTATTTGAATATTAATATTCAAAATTAAGCCTTCAGTGTAGGTAGAACGGAGACGGGAGTGGAACAAAAAACGGGGACGGGATAGGAACAAAAAAATCAAAATCAAAATTTCAAAATACGGGTACGACATTAAAATTCCAAGCCGAACCCACCCGTCCCGTACCCGCGGCGTCCCAAGCACGGCAACAGCCCTCAAATAGGCCACCCCGTGCTTCATAGCCTTCGTCTCACTATATTTCATGAGACGGTCTCATATATCAGTCGAAAAAATATACTTGGAATTTTGATATTCAAAATTAAGCCTGTCTCACTGTATTTTGCGAGACGTCTCATATATCAGTTGAAAAATAATTTTCAAAATTAAGCCTTCGTCTCACTCTATTTCATGAGACGGTCTAATATATCAATATACTTGGAATTTTAATACCCGCTCCGTCCACAAATAATTTACGCCTTTGATACTTGGAATTTCTCCGATGTTTGGTAAGGCTAACGTGAGAATATATAGAGAGAGAGATAGACTTTGAGTTTAATCACTCATCTTCATCTTCTTCTTCACTTTTGTTCTTGAGTTTTCTTGGAGAAAATTCAAGATACATTAAGAGAGATATATATTATACACTTAGAGTGTAATAACAAAAGCTTCACCAAACAAGTGAAGAGAGTCTTCCTTTTACGCTCCATAAAATCCTCCCAAATCAAGATGTTTTAATTAAAATGAATTAATTAAAAGATCTTGTTCCCTTGATACTTCAAGTCTTCCACCAATTAAGGTGGAGACTATGACCAAAGGAAAGAGGAGGGAAAATGGGATGGCCATCTAGAAGGAGCCGGGACGAGTTCGGTTCGTTTGACTCAGTGAGTCAAACAGATAAACTCCTATTCCGTTCCGATGTCTTTGTGTCGTTTAATTAATCCAATTAATTAAACATATCAAATACAAAATAACATAATTAATTTCTCCAAGAAATAATTATATTTATGAATTAAATCCTGCCTGGCCGTCGTAGTTCTAAAGTGGAATGCTCGGAGTATACTTAATAAAAATGGAAAGAGTTAAGTTTTTTATAGGGCTGGGAATTTTCAACCCGAAACCCGTGGAACCGGCCGGAACCGGATCGAAATTTCCGGTTCGGTTCGGTTCCTGATGTCTAAAAATAATTGATTTTTTGGAACCGAACCCGAAATTACAAATTCGGTTCGGGTACAATAAAAAATTATTAGTAAAAATCCGAATTTACCAAAAAAAACGAATATTAGTAAAAACCCGAATTATTAGTATATTTTCATTATAAATATTCGTAGAATTGAGTATTTTGATTGAAACCAGTGAACAAAAGATCATATAAACATAAAAAAACAAAACAGAAATATTTTCGGAACCGACCCGTAAATTGCGGTTCGGGTTGTTTTCAGTTCCCAGAAAAAAAATATGGAACCGAACCCAAAATACACAATTCGGTTCGGGTTCAGTTCCTGACAAAAAAAAATCAAAATCGAAAATTCCTAGCCCTAGTTTTTTATGGACGGATCAAAATGACAAAAAGGGGAGCATTGAGCAGTATTCAAAATTATAACAGTCGAATTCCAGCAAAAATACCTTCTATTATCCTACTGGAATTGTGAATGCTTCTGGTAATATTCTTCCGGTAGCCGCGCTGCAAACTGGAGAACTCTTTAAACTCGGGAGAAACGAATCCATCCCAGCCACGCATCTCCTTCATGATCGATCCAGCTTCACCTGGCAAATCAGGCATTCCGGCCAACCGCCACCGGAAAAAATATATAGAAAAAGCCGACACACTCCAGAAACAGTAAGACTCGGCGTTCCGTACGGAATCGAGGTCCTGCACGACGTAGGCCATCAGAAAATCATAAATGACGACGATTCTCCTGTAATTTCCCGAGAGCCCGTCCACGAATCCGAGAACGGGTTCCCGGAGACCGACGGTTGCGGCGAACGACGAATCGAGCTGCGATGGGAATTTGATCGGCGCGTGAGGGTCGGGCTGAGGGTTTGGGAAATATGGGGTTGGGAATTCGTGGAAATTAATGTTGGAGATGGCGGCGGAGTTCGATCCGTGGACTCGGTGCTTGGCCTGGCGGATGTGGGTGGCGGAACCGACGTAGAAGACGGGGAGGCCGGCGGCGGAGACGAGGCGGGAGAGGTGGAGGAGCTGGTTCAGGTGCCCCTGCGCCGGCAACGGCACCATCACCACCGCCACTTCGGAGATTCTGTCGTCGGCCATTCGCAGAGTGCGCTTTGATAATACGAGTATGGTTTTCAAGCAGCATTTATAGACTTCTCTCTGTAATTAACTGACGTAAGGGCTAACGTCAGACCACTTGGTGAGAGGATTGAAAGTCGGTCCTGCAATTTCTTGACATCTTCCTTCTTTCTTTGCGGAGTCTTTTTGAATTCCATGTTTTTCTCATTTGAAAGTCAATCTAAGAGCACTTTGGTGAGGGAGTGACTTCTCCCCACACAGGACGTGCATGAGGCATAGGGGCCAGAATTTGAGCGAGAAGCCCCACGATACCGACCCCCAGCACAGCCCCATATCAAAGTGAGGAAACTGCACCACACGAGAATCGAATCGCGGTTGTCGGGGATGATATCCCACGTCATCTCAACCTTAACCACTAGGCTATGTCCCTAGGGGCGTCAATCTAAGAGCACTTGGTTTGGTACCTCGTGGTGTCGTTGGTGAAAAGTGCTGCCACGTCAGCAAAATATTCTATGGCACTATAAATCCTTTAATACTATATTTTGTGTCGTTAACTTTGGCACTAGAAAATATGGTGTCGTTGAACAATATTTTTTTCCATTTACATAATTTAGAGATATATAGAATTAAAATTAAAGCGCATTAGATTAATTAAAAAAAGGCCATTACATAGAAATAAAAAAAAAATATGAAAAAAGACATTAAAATTAAAAATACACAAAGTTAACTAGTTTTGTGTTGGATATGACGCCCGGATTCGTGCTTTTGGGGCATTGACGATAGTCGCATCGATCGGATCCATCCTGCTTGTGTCGATTTGTAGCACTCGCAAGTCCTCGACTATCTTTTGAGAATTGTATAAATCAACTCTCGCATTTGACTCTCGTTCGATAACCTCCATCTTTGCCTTGCGGTCTAACTCGTATTGTTGTTGCATCATTTCTTGAAACATTGCCGGGTTTGAACTGGAACTAGCGGTCGAGTTTGACGAATGTTGACTCTTAGCAATTCGGTACGACCCGTCTAGCCGTGGCAACGCGTCTGCTCCAAAATGCTCGGGTTCCTCGTCCGTAACCCAAAGACGATTTCGTCGTGCCAATGTCGATTCGGGATTTTTCCACTTGTGCTTGTCTTTCAAAAAGCCCCAAGCGCTTATGTGTTTAAAGTTCAAATCCGTCGCTGTTTTAAACAATATATACACCCTCGCCATAAAATCTTTATCGTTCTCCCCACTCATAACAAGCGTTTCATTCACTAACGAATTAAACTTGGTAACCTCTCGATTCATTGGAGTCTACTTTCCCGTCAACATGTTCTTGGTACAAATGAAGTCCTATTTGAACGTCAACTTTTCTTTTCGAATAATCTTGTGATTGTTATAAGATTTTTGAGAGACCCTTTGTCAAAAATGGTTGTGTTGTTTTGATATATATGTTGTAATTAAATTTTAGTTGTTGGGCATTAATATCGACCAGAGCAGATGAGAAAAGTAAAAAAGAAAAAAGAGAAGAAAAGTAGTTTAAATAAAATAAAATAAAATAAAATGTGAAAAGTCAACATTACGACAAAAGAGGGGATATTTTAATCTTTTTAATCAAAATGGTACTAAAAACTTATAGTTTTATGAATGAGAATATAAAACTTATCAATTTTATGATTTGTTATTAAAAAATTGATTCCCACAAGGAAAAATACAAAACCACAAAAAAATACAACAAATACCACCCATGAAAGAAATATAATTCAAGAAAGAATTTCGAAATTATCTTCTTCACCATAGCATGGTGTTTTCCGTACTTACAGATATCGTGGCAAGAACCGGTTGAGGCCAGTGGCGGATCCACTTAAGGGCAAAAAAAAAAAGAGATTAAAGATAGAGCATACTAAAAACAAGTGATATTTTTATTTCTTACGGTCACTCTGCTACCTCTTTTCGTTTCATACAGGAAGAAATAATTTTAGCAGGAGAGTCTTGTTTTCTCTAAAAAAAACTTCTCCTGAAAATTTCGCATAAATTTTGAACGCTATATTAAATCCAACGCGAAAGTACAAAGAATAATTGCACGTTTGCTTGGAATTTTTCTAGTTGAGTCTGAAAAAATAAGCAAACATATACAATATATATCAAGCCAATTACAACTATATTGGAGAGCGACTGAATTATTAAAAAATTATTTAACTCGTGGTTGGACGATAGCTTGAATATGTGGCAATTGATTTTTATTATTGATTTTGTTACTGTTTATGAATTATACTATAATTTTTTTCGTCTTTCTAATATTTTTACTTTATAAAATATTTTAAAAGTTTTGCATTTTGCCCCATAGCCTCATAATTCTGGATTCGCCACTGGTTAAGGTTATGAGATAAATGGGAACTCTACGTTTGGTAGTGGCTTTTTCATCGCTCGGATTTCCAGCAGAGTGTGAGTCCAATTTTCTTAAAGTCGGATTCACTCTTTTCGGGAGTTATTAGTGAATTGACACTTTCTTGAGCATTGAAAATGGACATGGAAAGAAAATCAGAAAACCCAAAATTTCTGCACAAAAGTTCGACAGAATTAAAGAACGATTATGTGCATCAGTTTAAGTGGATGTAAACTATAAGAATTGTAGGCCACTTAAGTATACTGGATACAATTTGGAAAATCGTTTAAACAACAAACTGTATGGAATCTAAATCTGAGTGCGTAGCGGAAGTCTTGGATACAGTTAGTTGCCGTGGATACAGCAACGACGTATTAGGTGTATACTTAATATATCACAGTTATTTCAAACAGTAAAAGCAGAAGGTAAATAATACAGTAATTTAAGTGGTTCGAGGTAAACCCCTCTACGTCCACTGGTCCTCCACACAGGAGTAAAAAGTTTATTATATAATTACTGCGTACACAACTACGTAATTATAAACAAACCTATCCTTGTATCGTTCACACAGATTGATACAAAGAATGTCGCTTTCAACCGTTCACACAGATTGGTTAAAGCTTACTTCTTGACTAGCTCTTCACACACAGTTCCAAAGCTTCGTCCTTATTCATCCCACACAGGTCAGAATAACTTGTTGAGTTCACACAGAGCTCGGTTTTTACACAGAGGTAAAAGGTAGGTAACCAGGTAAGAACAGCAGCTTTGAATATCAAGATCTTGAGCTGATGATAGCTGTTCTTGATGTTGAGCACTGTATATCTCTTTCGTTCTAACTAGCAGTATGCTTTGGAGATATGTTTGCTCAGATGATAACTTTGATAGCTTGAGTATTAGGTTACTTGGGTTCGTTCAGTGGTCTGGTTGGTTAGTGACTGATCTTCAATGTCTTCAAGGATATATATAGCCTCTGAAGAAAGTATCCGTTGAGATGTCCATTTGAATAAGATTTCCTTCAACGGGAATATGACATGATCCGGATTTCGCGGGATTCTGAAGATCTGAAGATCGGTATTTAAATACTTTATCCTTGAGTATTTAAATACTTCTTTGTTCAACGGGACTTGACTTGTGTTCTTTCTTGTCCTTTTGTGAACTGTATGGAAGATGACTGTATTTAGAGCATCGAGACAGTTTCCATACTTGATCTTTTACAAGTCTTCTTGCATCTTGTGAGCTTCACCGATCTTGATTCGAGGCGGGTCTTCGATATAGGATAAAGCCTTGAAGCCTCGATACGTTTCCTTACTGTATATTTGGCATATATGTCAAAACCTTCTCAATAACAAATAACACTCGATACAGGGATCGGTTATCCCGTCTGATACGATACACTGTGTTTGTATTTCCAAACAATTAACCCCTTATTTAAAATTTCCCAAGACTAACTTACTTCAACTCTTCGAGTCTACTTGATGATGCCAAAACCGTCTTCATCAAGCATTCTTCTATGATGACTTAAAGCGATTTCTTGGTCTTTTGTCAATAGATCGACTTAGTGACTTAGTCTACAATAATGAACTGCTCGCGAGCATGTTCGATACTGATTTGAGATTTATTACAACTTAAGCTTATGATTGGCGCGCAGCACAATCTTACAATGTATTCTAAGTTTACAATGAAACTATGAACTGTTCATAGACTAGTTCGTACTGACTTATTTTTCAATCAAGTTTGTCTAACTTGAGATTCCTATCAAACAATTTTAAGTAATCATACATAAACACAGTAGATTACGAGTTGTAATCTTTCAAGACAAACAAACTATTTTATTGATATTCAAAATGATTGAGTACAAAGTTTGCTGTTTCGAATAGAAATTATAAAAACAAAAATAATATACATAAATTACATCTCCTCATCTATAATCTGCATGCCTCCATGGTCTCTTTCCTTGCTCATTCTCGGTGCCGCGCCACCGCTTTGAAGTGAATCATTGCCTCGTTCTGGTAAATCGCTCTTCCTTCATATGAGCGATCAAAGGCAAGTATCGATCTTACGGATGGGTGACCCGATCTCCTCTTCTATGTTTTGATTTCATTTCGACTTGGAGAAGGAGCTTACCTTCTTCTAGCATCTTTGAAAACTTATCCACGCTTCCGCTAACGTTTTAAAATTTTTGAAGATGGCGGATTCCCGATGAGTCGACAAAATATCTCATCGATTCATTCTTCCTCGAGGCTTCACTTCTTGGCGGTTGGGTTGCGGTTGGTCGTGACGTATTTACGAAGGTCTTTGGATAAGATTTTGCCAAGGGACATTTGGGTCATGGAATCCGGCCTGGAGCACGAAATTCTAAAGCTTTGGGATTGAGGTGCTAGCTTGTTTCGCGCGATACTGCTCTGAGCGACCTCAAATTCCCTTTCTGTTGTAGTCTTATTCTCCTTGCGGCTTCTCGTGCCTCTTCCCCCTTTTTGGCTCCATCAAGACTTTGCAGGATTTCAAGAGCGGCGTCTGTTTGGTCTCGATCCGTTTATTCTTTCAACAAGGGAGGAAAGAGTCTGCGACATTTCTTGAATGCTTTTGTCGTGCGCACGCAGCTGAGAGTCGTTCTCAATCATTGCACAGGCGGTCTTGGCTTCAGCAATTCTTGTCTTTGAAGCCTCCTCCTTCAAGCTTCTCTTGTTTATCTTCCATGATCTTCAAGGCTTGCTTGAAAACTTCGCAGAAGGATGAATGCGTCGACAACTCGAGATACTTCGTGTTGAAGAGTTGTCATTTCTTCTACGGCAGAGGTGTGCATCGATTGATGCCTTTTCAACGAAGATAAAGCGTTAATCGCATCTTGGATAAATACGATCGAAGGCCAAGAGCTCGCAGCGCTCTTTACGTGCGGCAGAGATAGGAGAGTCAGGTGGGCGAAGTCTTGGTATTTGTTCAACCTCCTTACATTCACGGATGGACGTGAAGTAAGTTGGACATCCTCGGGTTCGTTACCGTCCTCGGATTCCAAGGTTGCGGGGCGGGCAGCTTCTTGTGGTACGGCGACAGTTGGTTCAGAAGCGTCCTGTGGCGAAGGTTCTTCGGCAGATATGGATGCAGGAGGGATTGAATCCTCCTGTTGGTTTGCAGGAATGGCTTCTTCGGTCGCAACAGGCTTGGGTGCCTGTTCCAAAATTTCTTGATCTTCCTCGACTGGAGGGACTGATTCCTCCTGGTCGGGAATGTTCTCCGGCTGTGGCGAAGGTGGATTGGCTTGGTTAGAAGGTCCTTCGTCTTTTCTGGGTGGAGAGGCGTCTCGGGCTTCAGCCTCTTCACGGCTCATTCTCAGACCTGCTTGAAGAGCATCGTCGTCATCGTCTGAGTCGGCATCGTCGTCAGTTTTTGGATTAATAGGAGAGTCCTCTGACTTATTCTTTCCTTTTCTTCTGGCGTCAGATTTGTGCAGCAGGTGGCTTTCAATGAGGTCTTTGCAAGAGGTGTTGTCCCATCGTAGCAGGGCCTCAATTTCAGTTGAGTCTGTTACTTCGGAGACGAATCGCTCTTCGTGGCTCCATTCGCTCCAATTGTACAGTGTGTCGTACGGAGCTAGCCTATAGCCTTTCCATTGCAGGAATCTTTCGTACGCTTGTTCAATTTGAACCGAAAGAAGTGTTTGATTTATGATTGAGTCGGGGAGGGACTTGAATCACGTCTGGAGATCTTTGTTCGAGGATTCCGTGCAGTGTATGGGATCTGCACGGAAGATGGACTCCTTGCGAGGATGGTGCCCGAAGGAAATTGGATCTGCACGGTGTGGGATCCCGTAGAGGAGAGGTAGCTTTTGGCTCGAATGGGCGTAGACGTGCTAACGTCTTGAATGTTGCGAGATGTCTCTATATCCGTCGTAGCCGCCAAAGGCTCGGGATCTACCGTCGATGCGGTAGGAGACACCTCTTCCACAGGGGTTGGGCCACAGGGTTCTTGATGGAGTTGCGCCACGGGCGAGACATCCTCGGAGTGCTTGGTTTTGATTTTTGAGAGCCTCCGGAGTCTCTTCTTGGACTTCTCACCAGCAGAGTGCTTCTTGCTGTGAGAACGCTTGCGCTTCTTCTTTGAGGATTCCATTTCTGGGACCTTCACGGTTACATCTCTGGGGTTGTCAGAAATAGGCATGTGCCTGGTTTGCGGATGGTTGGCATGCATGGTGCTCTGGTTATAAGCAGTGGGCTTGACGCCTCCTAAGTATATCCGTGAGCTATTTTTCTTGGCGTCGGCGGATTGCATCACTCCGCACCTCGTCAGGATGAAGTTCAGCATTAAACCAAATGATTTCTTTTGGGTGGCAGGCTTGCACACCTCTTCTTGAAGTCGTTTCAAAATGATTTGGCACCAATTGACCTTTTCACAGGTCAAAATAGCTACCATCATTCTGAACCTTAGATTCGTGCACATCTCGAACGCACCGGTTCGATTTTCAATGATTCTGGAACAGAAGTCATGCAGATAAACGAAATGAAGAAGAAAATTTTTCTTGTGACAAGTGGTTGTCACCATGTCAACCACTTTGGACCCTGTAAAAAGTCCATAAAACTTGGTAATCAGCTCTTGAGACCCGAACGTCTCAAGTGGTCCATGGTCGGCCGTCGTAGGCGGCTGTAGATTTTCCGGAGTAGGTCGCTATTGATGCGATTTGCACTCCTTGGATCATTGCGGTGATGTCGCAACATGTCCTCCTGGGCTAGTGACGAGAAACGAACGGCGGCGTTGAGGTAGAATTCCTCAACCGGATGGGCGTCGTATTTGTCGGCGGTTTTGCTCCCGGCGATAAAGACCTTGTTGCTCAAGGCGAGTAATGATATACTCCATTGGTTCGGTGTCGTTGATTTCGGAGATGATACGCTCGATGATGACAGGTTTCGAGAAGATCCGGCCATCAATGATGTTGGAGGTTTTCTTGAGCAGGGGAAGAAGATTGACTAGCCATGGATGTTTTCTTAAAACGAAGGAGGAAGAAAAAAGAGAAATTTGCGGTGATTATGCGAGAAAATATGTAGGTTTGTTTGCTTGAGATCTCTTGTAATTGCGAAAGCGTAAAGAGTCTCTAATGGCGAATCTGATCCTTTTATACTTGGGCGGCGAAATAGGGTTTTGCAGAGTACGAATGGTCGATTTTAAGGGATGGGAACCGGTTTTGAAATCGACGGTCAGGATGGATTTAGTGTAACTGATACGCTAATCCATTAAAAGGTTTTAAAATACTGGGTCCCACTTGACATAGGTTGATTACCCTAAATGCCTAAAACGGCGGTTTAAAAATAATAAACAATTTAAAAACATCGCGGCTTTTGAGATTCGATTGTCGGATGTCGTGTAAGGCATTTAATGAACATGACGTTTGACATAAAAACAGGCACGTGGACAAAAATTATTTTAAAAGGAAATAATATTATATTACATCTTGAATCGAAATCCTATAGTATGTCCGTTCTCCGCCGACGTTCCCCCTTAAAAAGGTACTAATAGGATTTGAAATCCATACATCAATATATGGATTAATCTTTGTATTCATGGGTCTACAAGATTCCCCTTAATTATTGCACACATCACCGTAGGATTCGTATGCCTTCGTTCGCTCTGATCGTATTGATGTTTCGAGTGTACGGATAATTAATGTTGAATCTGTATTCACGGGTCTTACAGCATTCCCCCTCAATTGTTGAGTAAAAACAGTAAATTTACTTACAGGGAGTCTGGCTGTAGTATCCCCAATTCTGTTCTTAGCATGTTGAATCTTGCTGTGTCGAGAGGCTTGGTGAAAATGTCGGCCAGCTGGATGTCTGTATGAACCTTTTCCAGGCGAACATCCTTGTTCTCGACATGATTTCTGATAAAATGATGCTTCATGTTGATATGCTTAGTGCGCGAGTGCAAAACAGGATTGTGCGTGATTGCAATTGCACTCGTGCTATCACACATGATTGGAGTCTCTCTAGCATCGATTCCATAATCTGACAGTTGTTGCTGCATCCAAAGGATCTGCATATAGCAGCTACCAGCAGCATAGTACTCTGATTCAGCTGTGGAAAGAGAATTTGCCAATTGCTTCTTACTGAACCAAGATACGAGTCTAGGTCCGAGAAAGTGACAAGTTCCGCTTGTACTCTTCCTATCTAGCTTGCGACCTCAGAGATCGAGTCATTGTATCAACTAAATCGAATCCGCCTTCCTTAGGATACCACGATCTGCATCGACTGTTCCTTTAACGTATTTCAGATTCGTTTATTTGTATTGAAGTGTGATTCCTTAGGTGCAACTTGGTATCTCGCACACACTCCAACAAAGAAGCTGGATATCGGACACGCTGGCGTTAGGTACAGGAGCGAACCGATGAGCTTCTGTAGAGTGATTGGTCAAACGGCTTTCCGGCTTCATCGGCACTAATTTGCACGGAAGTGCTCATGGGGTTAGCGAAGATTTGGAATTGTTCATTCCAAATTTGTTGAGAAGCTCCTTTGTATTTCTCTGGTTGATGAATATACCTGTAGGCAAATCGCTTTACTGCAAACCTAGGAAATAACTAAGTTCCCCATCATACTCATTTCAAATTTGCTTTGCATGAGATGTGAGAACCTTTGACATAGAGCAAGGTTAGTTGAACCAAAAATAATATCATCGACATAGATTTGTACCATTAGAAGGTCGTCACCTTCTGTATCTTGAACAAGGTTTTGTCGACAACACCTTTCTCAAATCCGTTGTTGGTTAGAATCTTGGGACGGGGTTTCGTACCGTGCTCTAGGGGCTTGTTTAAGTCCGTACAGGCTTTCCTTAGCACGTAAACTAGATCGATACCGTCTGTGTTGGCAAACCACGGTGGTTGTTCAACATAAACTTCTTCGTAAGCTCTCCATTCAGAAAGCACTCTTGACGTCCATTTGGTATACGATAAAACTCTTATGGGCGGCAAAGGCTAAAAATATCCTAATGGCTTCTAGTCTCGCTACAGGCGAAGGTTTCATCATAGTCGATTCCTTCTTCCCGACAATAGCCTTGTGCTACTAGTCTGGATTTGTTCCTTATGATAAGTCCATTTCCATCCTTTTTGTTTGAAATACCCATTTGGTTCCTATAACCGATTGGTGTGTCTCTGGTACAAGATACCATACATTGTTTCTTTCAAACCGTTAAGCTCTTCTTCCATAGATGTTATCCAATGAGAGTTGTTAAGAGCGTCTATGGTCGAAACAGTTCGGATGGGCTAAGAATACGGCGATAGTGCACATATTGAGTCTCCTAAGTTCGGATTGAGATTTCCATTCGAAACCGTGAGACTTGACATTAGATTCTTCTTGTGCACAAAGTACATTTCCTTGTGTACTGTATTCTCCTACGAGTAGAAACACCGGCATTAATGTTTCCAATGATCAGCTCTTGCGGGTGATCTCTCAACCATCTTCGGTCGGGTTCTAGTTCGGGATCCCGTCTTGTATCGAAAGTTTACGTAGGTGGCTTGGCTTGTACAACGTCGGCTTCATCCACATCGATTCTTACAGTGCGGGGTTGATTTCTAAATCAACTACGGGTTCTATGGGTGTAGGTGGATCTAAGATAGATAGATGGTGAATGTCCCGAGTGATATCATCTACTCTGTAGGGTCATGGTGTGGTTCGTCGAACACTACATGAACCGATTCCTCGATCGTCGACCTCCTTTTATTAAAGATTAAAGCTTTCTTGACGGAGGAGTATCCTACGAATATTCCTTCATCGATTTTTCATCAAAGGTTCTAAGTTGGTCCTTCCCATTGTTCAAAACATAACACCCGCATCCAAAATGTGAAAATACGAAACTAATGGAGTTTTGTTATTCCATACCTCGTAAGCTGTTTTGTTGTGGTGCTTGTTGACGATACAGCGGTTTTGAGTGTAGCACGCTGTATTGGTTGCTTCACCCCAGAAATGCTGTGGCAATTTGCTTGCGGCAATCATTGTCATTGTTGCTTCTTTCAACGTCCTATTCTTTCGCTCGGCAACACCATTTTGTTGAGGTGTACGGGCAGCTGAGTATTCGTGCTGTATTCCATTCTCCGAACAGTATTGCTCTATAAAGCGGTTAGTAAATTCAGTACCTCTGTCGGAACGAATGCACACGATACTCGATGCTTTTTCATTCTGCAACTTTCTCAGGAGCTCGGGCAGTCTAGATGTTGTTTCCTTCTTCTTGCTAAGAAAGATCGTCCAAGCATACCTGGAATAATCATCAACAACAACCATGCAATATTTCTTACCTCCCAAACTTACTGGGTCTACAGGACCGTAGAGATCCATGTGTAGCATTTCCAACACTCTTTGGGTTGAAAGGTAGAATTTGCTTTTGAGGGTTGACTTGATTTGCTTGCCTTTCTGGCATGGTCCGCAGACGCTGTCCTTCTTGAATGACACATCTGGCAAACCTCTAACCATACCCTGTCTTGAAATCTTGTTGATCGTCTTGAAGTTGACGTGAGACATCCTCTTGTGCCATAGCCAGCTAAGATCTGCAGTGCATTTGGCAACAAAACATGGAATTGAGGAGCTCATAGGCTTCCAGTCAGCAATGTACATATTACCTGATCTGCTTCCTGTAAGCACAACTTCCTTGGTTTGGGTGTTCTTGACTCTCTGATCTATATAGAACTTCACCGAGAACTGTTTATCACAGAACTGGCTAATACTAAGTAGATTATACTGTAAGCCTTCAACATATGCAACATCGGTGACCTTGAATTTCCCGACAAGTAGGTTTCCTTTCCCTCTTGTTCTTCCTTTAGACTTATCACCGAAGCGAACTTTCGGACCGCGACCTTCTACAAAATCAGATAGCTTGCTCCTGTCTCCAGTCATGTGACAAGAGCATCCACTATCGAAGTACCAGGTATCCTCCTCTAGAATGTCCTGTAACAAAGAAATTAGGTAGATTTAGGTCCCCTTTGATTTTTGGGTCCATATATGTTAGTTCCTTTAGGTACCCAGATTTTCCTGACAGCAATTGGTTTACTGTAGGATGTACTCGGTACAGTATTGCGGTATCTACGGGGGGCATATCCGTAGTTGTTATAATCACGATAATTATTATGCATGTAAAATTCAGGGTTATTTATTATTATTCCAGTACGAGTGCCGTCTAGGAGGTGGAGCCATTTTCTTAGGCCTAACAGCTTGTCTTCTAGGTCTCCAGTTGGATTCCCAATGCTGTTGTTGATACTGAACTGGCATCTGCTGTCTTGAGGGATAACGGGGCTCTTGTATCCAATACCTAGGCGCACTGTACTGAGTGTACTGTTGTGCGGGCCTTTGACGGTTGGATACCGTCTTCTTTCTGAATGACTGTCGGCTTTGATGATATGTAGGGGTGAAAACTGGGCGGATATTTCCCGCCCGATCCGGAGCCGTATCCGATCGGGATCGAATTCGGGATGGAAAATAGGTATCCTGTCGGATTCGGATACGGATCCGGATAGTTGAATTCGGATACGGGTTCGAATTCGGATAATGCAATATCCGCCCGTATCCGAGTTTTCCCATATTTTATCGGATATTATCCGGATACCAATCCGGATAATAAATTCGGATACCAATCTGGATAATAAATCTGGATATCCATATTTTTAAATCTTAAATATACTTTATTTTATATATATATATATATATATATAACACTTTTGGACTTCAGTGTAATAAATTTTCAAACTTTCAAGAAAAAAATATTTTTTTCAAAAAAAAAGTATTTTTTGGAAAAATATATTATTTTTCGAAAAAATAAATATTTTCTAGAAAAAAAATTATCTTTTCGAAAAAAACATTATTTATGGAAATTTTCATTTCTTCGAAAAAAAATAAAAAAAATAGTTTTTCGAAAAAAAATTATTTTCTGGAAAAAATAAAATTAGTTTCTGGATTTTTTATATTTTTTGAAAAAATAAAAAATACTTTTTGCGAAAAATAAAAAAAATTATTTTCTGGAAAAAAATTATATTTCGAAAAAAATTATTTTAAAATTTTTTAAAAGAAATGTATTAGCCAAACACTTTAATACTAACTTATAAGCTATTTGTTTCATATGAAATGTATTTTAAAAGAAATGTTCTATTCAAGTAAATAGAGGGGCAATTATATATATTATAATAATTGTTAAAAACAATTAAATTACCACTTTTTAGTCTTTGTTAAGTATGGAGCTTATGTTTTTTATGGGAGAGACTGAATAAGTAAAAATGAGGGAACCTTATTACGAAACGATTTTTAAAAAAATTACTATAGTTTGCATTAGAACTTTTATGAAATATTGTGTAGGTAGTTTTTATATCTTCGTGATAACTTCCAAACAATTTTTGTATGACACGTATTATCCGATTATATTTATTCGAATCCGGCCCGAATCCGTCCTGTATCCGTCCCGTGTCCGTATCCCGAATAATCCGAATTCGTATCCGTATCCGGCCTTCCCGTATCCGACTCCGAATCCGAGAGAAAAATATGGGTTAGGATACGGGAAGAGCACTATCCGCCCGTATCCGATCCGTTTTCACCCCTAATGATATGCTTGTGGAGCATGCTGTAGATTACGCCTTCTGAGTGGTTGATGGTTCCACTCTCTCGAATAGTAGAGTTGAGGGGGCGGAATTGCAGCTTTCGGTTTTCTCGGTACAGCAGGTTCCTTTATGGGACTAGGAGTATCTTCTGATTCAGGAATGTGTTCCACACTCTTGACGAACACAGTACTAGTTTTACCTTTATTCGAACATGAGCTGTATCCTAAGCCACTTTTATCATGAGCATGTTGCCCAGTGCTCAGAATTTCTTCCATTCTTTTGGACGATTTTTCAAAAGACTTCAGAATGGTCTCAAGTTCAGTTTCTCGCTTCTCGAGAGTTGTAATTTTGGTTTGTAGTAGAGCCAAATCATTTGTCTTGCTCTCATTATGGGTTTTAACTGCATTTAGTTCATGAGCAAGTTGATGATTGCTCTCCATGAGTTTTTCAAAATCGACCTTGCTGGTTTCACAATCAAGAGACATATTTTCATAGTTTATTTTGACAAGTCATTTTCATCTTTCACTCTAGATTTGTTAATTGAAGCTGTATATTCTCAGTTTTTAAAGTCTCATGGGCCTTTTGAATGTTTTTGAATTCATTCATCATATTTTCGAAAGTATGAGATGCATTAGGTGGAATAACTGAGGTTGAGCTTACCTCATCGTCGCTGTCTTCACCTTATGGAACATCTTTGGCCATAAAGCACATATGCTTTATCATCGAACTCATCGTCAGATGAATCACTTTCAGTGACCACACAAGACATTCTGATTTGGATGGTGTGGGGAGGCTTCGATTCTCCAATCGGGGCCTTGAGCTTGTCTTTCCAAGCACGTCTTCTTTCATCTCTCTCTTGTTGCTCGGCCTCGTGCAATCTTTGGACTTTGGGATGAGGACATTTGTTTGCATAATGGCACGGTTTCCTGTGATTATAGCACGAGTTAGCATCACCGGATGATGTTTGGTACTTACCTTGTTGACAGTTTGGGCAGTAGGAGTCTTTCAGATTGTTTGATGAACTTTTTGAATTTATGCATTAGAAGCGCCATTTCATCTTGTGACAGGATGTCGTCACTGTCAGCGCTCTTGTGACCGGGCTTCGACGAGCTAGGCATGCTGTGTCGACGGTTCGATACAGCAGCGAGAGCTGTGACTTTTGAAGGAGATTCTTCAGCTTTCTCTCTTCTGTCAATGTCATACTCAAATGCTTTAAGGTCAGAGAAGAGATCAAAAGTGGATATTTCATTAAGATTACAGGATACACGCATAGCTGTGGTCTTAATGTCCCATCGGGCTGGGAGAGATCTGAAAATTTTTAAGTTCTTCTCCTTTTGGTTGTAAATCTTGCCCAATGCTTCAAGTTCACCAACAATACCAGTAAATCTGAGGTCAAGTTCCTCAAGTGTTTCCGTTGGTTTCATTTCAAAAGATTCAAATTGCTGAGTAAGTTTTGAAATCTTGTTTTCTTTTGAGAGCTCAGTTCCCTCACAAATTAACTTGAGTTTATCCCAGATTTCTTTGGCTGTTTTGCAGCTCTTTACCTTTGAGAACGTGCCTTTGTCAAGAGTGACAAATAACGCGTTCTTAGCCACGTTGTCGAGATTGGCTCGCTTCCTTTCATCGGTTGTCCATTGCTCGCGTTCTTTCTCGAGCATTTCAGCATGGGCTTGGCCCTCAATCCTTGCGGCTGGATTGACCTTCATGATCTTGATCGGACCATCCTGTATAACAAAAATCATCTCTTCGTGCATTGCTGCAAGATGAGCTTCCATTCTAATTCTCCAGTCGTCAAATTCGTTAATAGAGAACATAGGGACTTTGTTAATCATAGAAGTATCCATACTGATAATATAGGAATGAAAGAAACTGTTTTGAAGATAAGTGATTTGAATCTGATTCGGTTGAAAAGAAATACGACTGATTCTTTTTAGAATCAACCTCTCTGATACCACTTGTAGGCCACTTAAGTATACTGGATAAAGTTTGGAAAATCGTTTAAACAACAAACTGTATGGAATCTAAATCTGAGTGCGTAGCGGAAGTCTTGGATACAGTTAGTTGCCGTGGATACAGCAACGACGTATTAGGTGTATACTTAATATATCACAGTTATTTCAAACGAAAAGCGAAGGTAAATAACACGGTAATTTAAGTGGTTCGAGGTAAACCCCTCTACGTCCACCGGTCCTCCACACGGGAGTAAAAGTTTATTATATAATTCTGCGTACACAACTACGTAATTATAAACAAACCTATCCTTGTATCGTTCACATTGATACAAAGAATGTCGCTTTCAACCGTTCACCAGATTGGTTAAAGCTTCCTTCTTGACTAGCTTCTTCACACACAGTTCCAAAGCTTCGTCCTTATTCGTCCCACACAGTCGAATAACTTGTTGAGTTCACATAGAGCTCGGTTTTTACACAGAGGTAAAAGGTAGGTAACCAGGTAAGAACAACAGCTTTGAATATCAAGATCTTGAGCTGATGATAGCTGTTCTTGATGTTGAGCACTGTATATCTCTTTCGTTCTAACTAGCAGTATGCTTTGGAGATATGTTTGCTCAGATGATAACTTTGATAGCTTGAGTATTAGGTTACTTGGGTTCGTTCAGTTGTCTGGTTGGTTGGTAACTGATCTTCAATGTCTTCAAGGATATATATAGCCTCTGAAGAAAGTATCCGTTGAGATGTCCGTTTGAATAAGATTTCCTTCAACGGGAATATGACATGATCCGGATTTCGCGGGATTCTGAAGATCTGAAGACTGACAGTATTTAAATACTTTATCCTTGAGTATTTAAATACTTCTTTGTTCAACGGGACTTGACTTGTGTTCTTTCTTGTCCTTTTGTGAACTGTATGGAAGATGACTGTATTTAGAGCATCGAGACAGTTTCCATACTTGATCTTTTACAAGTCTTCTTGTCAGTCTTGTGAGCTTCACCGATCTTGATTCGAGGCAGGTCTTCGATATAGGATAAAGCCTTGAAGCCTCGATACAGTTTCCTTACTGTATATTTGGCATATATGTCAAAACCTTCTCAATAACAAATAACAATCGATACAGGGATCGGGTATCCCGGCTGATTCGATACAGGGTGTTTGTTTTTCCCAACAAGAATCAATTAGTAATTCGTTTACAAAAAAAAATTATATCCATCCATATGCTCATATGTTCCTCTTTCTAATTATACTCTTCTCTACAGAGATTATAATAGGACATTACAGTGATTCAGAAATGTAATACGGATAGAATTAATTTTCTTTTTCTAATTAGTTTACCAATTAATCAGAAAAATTAAAAACTCATAACACTAAATTTCTAAGAAATTCAACACATTTCACCTCACCAACATCATGTCATCATTAATCCCATTGATCAACACCATAAAAATCCATTGAAAGAGGAGGCTGTGCTCGAGATAGATAGCATACATAGAGATCCATTTACCTGAACCAGAATTCTTCCCCGACTTGTAGCCACTAAGCCACCAACTATCCCAATAACAAATTTCGTCACCACATTACTCACCAGATAGATGAAGAGAAGATATCGTGTGGAAGAACATGTCGGTGACAAAAACAAGGCGAAGCGGTGAGAAGACAGAGGAAAAGAAAACGTTTTCAGGAAGAAAAGAAAATGAAGCGAGAGTGACGCAAAAGAGGACGTTTTCAGTGAGGAAGAAAAGGAGGAAACACGTTTTCGACCATTTGACCCTTCACTCTTTTAAAGTAGGTCACCAACCCAAAGTGTTGGATTATACGAGAACTTAAAAGCGTTGCAATAGACTAAATCATCTTAATAATTACGAAAAATAATTTAAACATTTTCAAAAAAATATCGTCAAATTTAAATTTTTACACTAAAACAAAATAAATTATTTAAATTTGTTTAATAATTTTGTAACGGATTTTTTTACAAGAGCACATACAGTTTTTTACTTAAAAATTTTTTTGGATTAAAATTAATAAATTTAAAAATTATTAAAAAGGAAAATAATTTATTAAAATTATAATAAGTAAAATATTATATGAACACATATATTTTTATTTTGAAATTATAATTCAAAATTAAAATAAATAATTGAATTTATACATTCAACTCTTTTAATTATAACTAGGGGAACAGCGACGTGCTGTGCACGTCGTACATTTTCATTTTGTGTTTATCTGCATGGTTAGTGATGTAAGGAAATGGCCAAAAATAAAGAACTAACAAAAAAACTAAAAGTAAATAACAAAGTGAGAAACTAAAGTGATATTGAACAGATAAAAATCAAACTACAACGATATATCAGAAATGACACTTTCAAAATAACCCACAAAATATCCGAAGAAATACCTAGTAATAAGATTAGTTCAATGATCTCTAACATGTCAAGTAACAAGACTGAAATAAAATACATGAACTATACATTAAAAATACGTCACCTAAATTAAATGTTAAACAGACAAAGCACCATTACTCCAACAGGCAGACAAATCTATTGCAAAACATCAAAAACTAAGAAAAACATATTTATATATTTGAAGGTTTTAAAATATTTTTGATCCAAACTGAACAGATAACATAGAGCCATTTTATTCAGATTCCTCACAGTAACTGACCAAAAGGACATCAAAACAACTCTAACTAAACAAAACGAAACAAGAAAACCCACAAACATCAGAAGAAACATCTAGCAATAGAATTAGATCATTGATCTGTAACATCTTAGGTAAACAATACACTGAAAACCTATCAAACCAAAAGATGATTCGTAGAAAGTTCAATATTACTAACGAATAAATAGCAAATTGAAGAGTCGGAATACCCGGCTAGGGTGAAGCAAATTTCACAACATCAACAACCAGCATATTAGGCTGCAAGAAATAGAGAAGTTAGTAAAGCATTTAGTGCATGGCATCCTTATTTTGCAGTGTTTAGAGTAAATACGTGCAAAATGAGAACTATTTGTCTTTATAAAATCAAAATTGAATACTCTCAAAACTGCATAACTCTCGAGTGAATCAACAAGAAATCAAGAAAACTGGCCACAAGAAAATGATCAAGCACACAAATTCAGATTTACCCAAAAAGCAAGCAAATTATAGGTGTGTGTAGTAATTATTTACCATCACAATAACATGACAAGTGGAACAAGCGACCCTTCACATGCTCCTGCAATAAAATCACAACCTTTAGCTAGTTCGATAAACCAAACTACTCATGAAATTGCCAAGACTATCAAAAATGAGGACATCTACTGAATCGAGATTTAAATAATTGTTATTACATCAAATTTAGCCATTAAATAGTTCTACAGCAGACATATCCTAATTAATATACCTACCATAGCATCTGTTGTTAGAAGCTTTTTGACTTCAGTCAGCTTCTTCTTAGTAAGATCAGAATGGATCACGCGTTTGCCTGTGACAACAGTCTGTTAATGGCAATGACAGAATAATCTACACTCAGCCGAGAACAAAATACTTAGTCGGGGGGTGACAAATATTTACCGAGTCTGCGATTGCTGCCAGCCTCAACAAAGCCATCTTGTGTCATTTTGTCGATAAGCTTACGAATTGTAGTCTGGCTGACTTCACCTTCAAGTTTATTCAGAAGTTTTGGCACTGTTATGTAGTCCAGTGGAAGAGTATGATATAAAGCCTGAGACCAAGAGCCAAAGTTGGTAATTGTAGCAAATAATTACTATAAACTTGTGTGTTCTAACTTGTAAGGTAATAAATACAAAGCAACTTCTGAAGTAGAAATGAGGTGCATTATTTCATGTAAAGAAGACTAAATGTAAGCAATGATACATGAGCCAGTACTCCTAGATAATAGCACAGCTAAGTGAAACCCATGCCTGAAAACCATGGTTGAAATAAGATAAAAGGTCAAAAAGAAGATAACCTTCATGTACATGTGATGGACACTCATATTTCCAGGCTTTCCATTATGTGCTACCATTTGTCCATCGACCTCTTCTTTCACAGCATCAAACTCGTAGTCGAATTTCTAATATTCCGGATGCAGTTCATTATGGAGAAAACATGAATCAGCAAAAGTATTTTCAGTCAGAAACATAGGGAAGGGAAATGGAGAAAGAAGGAACCTTTTTCTTGTTCATGACATAACTCTCTCCATCACTTTTTGATAAAAAACTTTCCTTCACGAGCTTGTCCATAATTTCTGGGGATGTAGAAAGAAAAAATAGCATGAATAAACAAGCAAAAGTTATAGAATCATGATGACCTTGTTTCTATTAGAAGGCAGAAGAATCCTTCGGATGTACCTTCAATCAAAACCTGCACAAATTGGATTGTATCGATCATCTAAAGCAAAAATCTGGAAAACTTGGATGTGCTATGTTCTTTCTTTTTCAAGAACATAACTAAATCAGGTAAAGAATCCTCACCACTGAGATGTGAGGGAAATTTGAGAGGACATCGGTGACCTCAACTGTGTCGAGGTGGTAAGAGCCGATCCAATCCTTTACTCGTTCCAAATGTTGTTCATCTTCTGCTGGATCCTGGGTATCATCTGCATTGAGAGAGAGAGAGTGGAACCTGTTCTAAATCTTTCTTCTATTACCTTTTTTTTCCCCTTTTTTTTTTGGGGGGGGGGGGGGGGGGGAGGACTGGCCTTTTTTGGGTGGGGAATGATGAGAAGAGAAAATACCTGCATTCAAAGTGACACTAATTCCACGTCGAATCAGCATTTTTGATAAAACGCGAGCAAGGCAGCCTGTGGCAGCCATCATACTCCACGGAACAGCACTAAACCAAGCAGCATATCTGAGATCAACATGATATATCTACAACAATCAGAAATCACTGCTATTTATCTTCCATAAGCATTAACAAAGTTAACAGTAAATTCAAAAATAACTTTTGTGGCTCACCGTCTGGAAGTAGATTGGCATCCATGAAAGTATAGCAAAAAATCCCTACATGAAAGAAAAGAATATAATAAAACCTCATGCAGGATAATCTTTGATTGAGCCAAAAACAGTTATATTATGCATCAACACTCATGTTAAAAGCATGTTAGAAGAATCCAACAATGCCTTCAAATCTGAGGTTCATGATGAATGCATTTAAGGGGTGTTTACTTTGAGTGATAGGATGGATAGATAAAAATAATCCAACCTAGGATTGATTATGGACTGAATAATTTCGAACTTGTTTGATCACCTTATCTTTCAAATACTCAATCCTATGTTTTATTAATCTATCCTATCACTCAAAGTAAACGTCCCCTTAGGGGATTCAAGTTATAGATATGACTGCAGGAAAAAGATAGCCGCAAACGTGGAAGAAGTTCTAGAGGAAGAATATATTACCCAGCTATGCATAGCATTTGCAACAACCAGCGACCAAGTGGGTCGTCTAGAGAGAAAACGACCAAAAGGAAGAACGCCTTTTCTTTTTTCAGGTCGACTTTTTGATAGAGAGAATCTTGATGACACCTTTCTGTATGTATCTTGGTTTAAACTTAGATATTCGAGGACTTCGATAGAGATAATTGTTATAGAAGGGAAAAAAAAGAACTAAACTTTTCATTTTCAGAAAGTTGCTTCTAAGCAAATTATATCGAATGAGATAATATCCGCCGACAATCTCAAAACATAACAAACATTATTTTGACCATCCTCATAAATTATACAGAAACACCAAAATAAAATAAAATGAACAAAAATATAAACCCCCTAAACCCAATTTTTATTATAAAGGATCTGAAGCAGAGACCTGTTGAGGCGCATTCTCTCCACTGCACAGAACGACAGCATTCAGAACCACATCAACTAGAAAACAGAACGCCAACGTTGTTCTCGATACATCATCCATTTTCTTTGTTAGCCTGGACCGAAAAAAATGAGTCCTGCGCACCACAGGACAGAGGACCTCTCGAACAAACAACATTCGTTTGTTGACTCTCAGTTGAACACACCAGGATAATAAATCGCAAACTTACCACCATCATTGGTATTTGTGCCATCTCTTTCAACCTTTTCTTCCCTTTCGGAACTATAGGCCTGAGAATGAGGTTATTTGATCAGATCGAACAGAGCTTCGGCAACCTCAATCTCAATATCATCTTGAGTCGTTAAAGATGGATTCTATTTCGATGCATAGATTTTTGTGGTTCCAGAGGTTCCTGCCTAAAATCAGAACCCTTCCCATCTAAAAGTGAATGATATTCAACCCCTTTCACTTCAGAGTAACTTTATATACTACAGGCTGGCTCTTCAGACATAACTTTGCAGACGTTCTCGCGCAAGTTATCAGGTTCTAGACTGCGCCTGTCTGCCCGCTCTACACATGTATCATTTTCAGGCATCCCTTGGCTATCTACAGGTAGATCTACAACCTCAGATACCCCGCTGGTTTTTGGAGTAAAGAAGGCATATAATTTTGGCTGGTTATTATTTTTAGTTGCTAGTTGATCAAGCTGAAAAGGAATCCCTGCCATAACAAAAGGATCAAATTAATCATGTAAATGTTTACAGTGGAAATTATTTGATCTATGAAAGGAGAATCAGTGGTGTGTCATCTCATCAACACAAACGAGCTACAAAGACAACCCTTCAAAAAAACACTTACAACTAAGAAGTTTACTGGCGACAACGAATCCGGTACCACGTGGGTTTAACTCTTTGGAAGCCCATTTGAGCATACTATATCAACGACAAAACAAAACCACCCCAAAAAAGGTAAGACAGAGAAGCACCAATACATCGAACTCATAAGTAAATTTATTCAACAAATGTAGAAATGAACCGCAAATTCCTGATTTTACTGTTGGGCAAATTACTGCGTATGATATGACTGACGCGTTTTCTTAAGAAGTAATTTTTAAATTTGCCACCATACCTCAACATGTATCCTCGAAGCTCCTGCAAAACGATCATTTCAACATTTCTTGAATGCACCATCTCGTAGAAACTCAACTACGATTTTCCTAACAGTGTCGTACAGATGAAAAAAATGAACAAAGCAGTATAACAAGTTGCTTCAGGTAACCACACATTATTTGCATGCCATAAATATAACAAGGACTTATCGTAAATTAAGTTGGAAAGTCAGCATATTTGAAGCGATAACAGAAGACCTTAAAGAACTGGACCTGACAGAACCATATATACATCAACGAAAATCAAAACCGCGCCGAATATAGATTTTCCAGGAGTGGACGCACGGTGATAAGAGCACAAGCGTGACATCAAGCTGTTCATGAAGTTTCTGATTCTTCACAGCCATGTAACTGAACCAAACACCAATAAACATCAAAAAAGAGAAGCACGAATTTGTTCTATATGTTATCAACAAACCACCACATGGGATAGAAACATGATTGGAGGGAGCCACTAAAACTTCCATATAATCATATCTGCATACATTAAAAATAAAACGTTTACATTTCAAAATAATAACTCTGAAACGATTGATCACACTCTATACATCCTCAATTACAAGAAATCAATTATGAAGGACTGACTAAGAAATCTCTCCCTGATAGTCTCACCACCCACAACATGTATATATAAAGAAGCATAATGCTAAATCAAGGACAATATATTAAGTATTCAAAAAAATAAATTAATCTACATATCAACATAATGCTATTGGGTGTTTCAGAAAAAAGAAACAATATACATATGCAAGAGGGGAAAACATGTCAGAGTCAGTACAAGGAGAATTGTGGAAAGCATGGCGAGACGAAGCGCCCCAAGCCATGCCCAGGGTCTTCTGAGCCGTGTTCTTCTTCTTATTATTCGAGCTCTTACCATCATCATTTATTATCTAGGAAGAAGATGAGCCAGGGGATATCGACTTCAAACTCCTTTTCGATTTCGAACCCAAGTTTAGGCTCATCTCGGATCCCCATAAATGATAACTGAGAATTGAGGCGATAATTAGTCAAATTTGAAGGAGTATACTATTAAGAATTTCGCAGACGTGTGAAAAGAGAAATGGTGGAGAGAAATTGTGGCGGAAACTTGAACGATAAAATACCTGAGCGAGCTCATCGGGTACGGCGTATGGATATATGGGAGACGGCATCTACGTCGACGCAAGGAGGGGAGGAGGAAGACTCTGACCTCTAAAAATACCGCATCTGAGAAAGCCCTTGCCGACACACGCAAATAGAGTCATCGACCTCGCACAATTTGTGCATCTGCGCTGTATATGAGTTTTCCTTGCCACCTCGCTAATCTGAAAGGATGAAGCATGCATCTCGGTGGAAGAAGGGAGCCGATTGTAACACCCCCATGATTTACGGAGATATTACAGCGCCGTAGATCCTTTTTGGAGAACCTACCAGGCTTAGACCCAAATAAAACACATTAAATACGACAAACATAAATGTTCATACATTCAAAACCAACTTCAATTTCAACATAACATACATCACAATACCAAACAACATATCATCCCGAGGAATCATAACCAATATGACCGTTCACCACGGGAATACAACAACATCATTAACCATTAATAATGACATGACATACAACCTTTGGGCCGATGCCAGCGAGTACAAAACCAAAACACGACTTTGACCATGACCATACGACCACCAACTCAAAATGATGTACAATATCAATGCTGCCCACCAAGCTCGTGTCCGTCCTGTGCTAGTCCTCCCACTGGACCTGTACCTGAATACACAAAAGTATATCCACCCCAGAAGGGGTCAGCAAGAAGCCGGTGCAAGTACAATGATTCTAGAATATGTACTGTTGGGAATACTTTGGTATCCAGCGTCCTCACCTTCGACTCGGGAGAACGTAACTGGCCGGGCTTAACATCCCGACCCGCGACATCCTAGTGGTGCAGCCCCTCATGTCCGCCTGTCGCTTAGTACGGGGCTCTGCACTGCCACTAGAGAGTGGTTAAATGAATTGATTTGGACTACTCATGTAACACCCCAAACTAGGCGGATATTACAGTGCCGTGGACCCCCGACTGGGACCCACCAGGCGAATGAAAATGAATGACTTACACAGGTAAATGTAGTACCGAACCACATTACAACATCAATTACTCCGATGAGGAGTTTTATACAACACACCCAGGATAAAATAGAATACATGTGTATTTTATGTGACGATAAAATACACAACACTGGATGAAATGAGCATTCAAACGGAATGTCTGCAGCGGAATAAATAAAAGAAACACAAATGACTGAATAAATGATCAGCAGATCGGGCCCCCTACTAGTATCACTGGGACTCGTCGCCGTCAACATGCTCTTCCCGTGCCTTTGCCTTGCCGTGACCTGAAAACAAAATCCCCCCACGGGCCGATTCGTAACAACAATCCTCAAGAGTTGAAATTACACAATCATGAATTAAGCGAAGTTATGAAATATTCTTAATTATGAATTACGGCGAAGAGGAGTACCATAGTACGCCGTAATGTCTGTGCAAGTGTACAAGACGAATGTCCGGACACACCCGTCCTTGTACCTAATTAGTCTCACGGAGGTAAGCGTTACCGTGTGCACGGTCCGATGTATCGGTGAACCCAATACATGACCATCATGTGCCCGACTAAAAATTCCACACAGCCACACCCGGCCACGCAATATGAACCCGGAAGGTCACATGAACGAGAATGACCATGATGAACACCAATGAATAATAATTAGACAAGGCCAAGATGACTTACCGATATAAAAGTAATAGTGACGTGATTGATAAACCAATGAAAAGATTTGGAACCGTCGTTCCTCGTGAATGAAATGATTATTCGACACTTACGAGTCTCAAAATGATTAATATTATGATGAATGAATTATGATTATGAGCAATCAACAACAAAAGGAATGAGTATCCTTTTAACCGAGTAAGATTTAACTTACACAATACCGATGAAGAATGTCCGTCCACGAACAACGTCCTAACCAAGATACCGATCGCTCAACAACCTTGAATAACAATAATTACCAACAATCCGATTAATAAACGAATTAAACACGAATCTAACGAACTCAAGACGTCGATACGATTAAACCAAGTTCATAGGGGCATTATATCGAACACTTTGAGTCCAACTTCGATTGATTACAACTAAACCTCAACAATACCAATCTCAAACCCCCACGAAGTGCTTCAAATCAATAAAACATCTCCAATACGATCAATAGTCCGTTAAGAATATCCAAAAACGTGATTATAACAACTATTAATCGGAAGTCCCCAAATCCAACTCGATATTCAAAGTGTTCTTGAATAAATCTCTCAATAATCCAATGAATCCTTATACAAACTCATAATCATAAACATATCCCTTCATATAACATGATTATATCGTCCAAAACATTATATCTCGACACAAAATCGAAATCCAAGGTGTTGAAGAAATTACCTCTTGAAGATCCAACCACTTCGATCCGATGAACACGAGTTATAACGAGTATCCAAGCTTCCCAAAGGAATGAAGATGATGAAGATTACACACTCAAGTGATTGATGATGATGAAATCACTCTCTCAACACTCTCTCTCGGATGACGAAGGAAAAATGAAAAAGTGAGGTGAAATGACCCGGCCAAGTCATTAAGTACTGCCGGAAGTTACGGCCGTAACTCGGCCCTCTTACGGCCGTAACTTTCCAAGTCAACGGCCTTACGGCCGTAATCGCCAACTCAGATGCGGCCGTAACTCGGCTTCGTCCGAAAGCCTGCCGACAGACTTACGGCCGTAACCGATCCTGAGTTACGGGCGTAACCCGCCTTCGTCAGAAACATACGTCGACACCCTTACGGCCGTAACCTCACACCTTACGGCCGTAACTCGGATGATACGGCCGTATCCGGCCAAATCTTACGGGCGTAAGCCCTCTTCGTCAGCGGCCGGGCACCACACTGCCGCGTCTGGCCAGAATCGCCAACTCGTACGGCCGTACCTGCCTCGACTTACGGCCGTATGCCGCAACCCTTACGGCCGTAAGTCACCCTTGGTCGACAACACCCAAAACTTACGAACACCACTTACGGCCGTATCTCACCATCCTTACGGCCGTAACTCACCTTCGGCCACAAATGTCTCGGTAGCCTGCTGGACGCGTACGGCCGTAACCGGCCAGCCTTACGGCCGTACCTGCTCAACTTACGGCCGTACCACAGGACCTTACGGCCGTAAGTTTCTTTCGTCCAAATGGCCTGAAACACGAACCCTTGTTACGGCCGTAACCCAAAGCCCTTACGGCCGTAACTCGATGCTGGCCAAGTTGAAAATTCCGATAACTCCGGTTCCACGATACGACCGATGAATGATCCGACATAACATACGAATGTGAAAATGAACAAGTCTAACACAAGCCACAGATGATGCTCCCAGTATACGACTACCAATCACGATGAAAATAATAATAATACTCCCGTCGATCAGTAAACGGAGATGACATGCCGATCGGTAACTGATATACGATTACAACATGCCAACAGTGAACACAAATGAATGAAACAAGAATGATGAGTGATTATTAACGAGTGAGAATTACTGAGTGACAATTACAGACTGATAATTACTGAATGAAAATGAATGAATTACAACCGGGTATTACAACTCATACCAACAAGATGCATCTTCTTTTCTGGTAGCCATCTCATAGAAACTCCAAAGTTAAGCGTGCTTGGCCTGGAGTAGTTATGGGATGGGTGACCCCCTGGGAAGTTTCTCAGGTGCGCGTGAGTGAGGACAAAATGCGCTAGAAAAGACTACTGTTGGTACAGTGAGGACAGTCTTCATCATTTTTGGGACCAACAATTGGTATCAGAGCGAGGCGCGGGTTCGAGTCTTACGCGTACGGCTGGGGATTGTTGGGAATACTTTGGTATCCAGCGTCCTCACCTTCGACTCGGGAGAACGTAACTGGCCGGGCTTAACATCCCGACCCGCGGCATCCTAGTGGTGCGGCCCCTCATGTCACTTTGTCGCTTAGTACGGGCTCTGCTTTGCCACTAGAGAGTGGTTAAATGAATTGATTTGGACTACTCATACCAACAAGATGCATCTTCTTTTAAGTAGCCATCTCATAGAAACTCCAAAGTTAAGCGTGCTTGGCCTGGAGTAGTTATGGGATGGGTGACCCCCTGGGAAGTTTCTCAGGTGCGCGTGAGTGAGGACAAAGCGCGCTAGAAAAGACTCGTGTTGGTACAGTGAGGACAGTCTTCATCATTTCTGGGACCAACATGTACAACAAGTGAATAATCAACAAAAATCACAGAAATCATAGTGCCATCACAGATATTCCGGAATACCACATCACAGTTATCATCACAAAACAACCTCCCGAGCTATACTGGCCCTGTACCTCTCAAGCAAGATACACACCCCAGAGACACCTCGTCAGGCCCTCCCTGGTGTATAGCCCAACCGAGTGATCCGTAGGGATACACACCACTAGGACCCAGGGGACCCTCACTGGTTTTACTCGGCTCACACACACTCGATCAACAATTGGCACAAATTCCATTTTTACATATTCACACGAAGTACATTAAACACAATCAAAGTACTTGCCTCAATTTGAACGACATGAGAAACGGCGAACGGATGAATGTACGGTCCGAATTTCCTTCAACGATTCGATCCTAATACATCGAAATACCGAATCAAAACACAACACCACGGAAATGGAAAGATTCACCCTAAGTTCTACCCTTAGGGACATTTATTCAAATATTACGAAGGAAACGTAGCTCGAACCCAAACTATGAAAGGTAACTTAGGGTTAAATCCGTGAATCTTGGAGAAAAATGAAGGATTGTGATTACAACATCACAATCTAGCACAAATCGGAGCTAGGATAGATTAGAATCAAAGATCTCGACAAAACCCCAAAATATGAAGAACTAGGGTTCCAACGGTTTTACCTTGATTTGGATGGTGAAAGTTGATAAGATGTTGATAACTTGGTGTTAGGAGCTCAAAATTATCGTTGGATGAAGAAATCCGACCAAAAATCTGCACTCTCCAATGATCAAGTATGCCCGGTACCGAAGAGAAGAGGAAGAGGTGAAAAATGACATTTCTAGAACCTACCCCCATATATATCTTGGGAGGTATTAGCGCACGCCTACGGCTACGAGCTTAGCGTGCGCTAACGAGCGAGGCGGTGCTGTCAAGAAAAAGCGCATCAGAACTTTGCCGAGACTCGGTAGCGTCTGGCCGAACTATCTGTTAGCGTGCGCTATCGATTCTACTAGCGCGCTAACTCCATACTGGCGTCGCTACACTGCAAGTACTGCGGTCGAAGCGTTTTGTCCTCACGACCGACATCCTGGCGCACGCTATCATACAAGTAACGTGCGCTAGTACATCGAAATAGCGTCGTTAGTCCGTCCATAGCGTCGCTAACGCCTCATTCGAGTCGAGAAAGCTTCTTGTCCGGCCTAACGCACGCTATTGCACAAGAGTAGCGTGCGCTACTCGAACACGGTTAGCGTCGCTAGACATACGATCTTAGCGTGCGCTAATCGCTATTTTCCAAATTTAAATTCGCAAGAAGTCCGGCTAAAACGAGCACAATCCGAGAATCACAGAACCCAACAATTATCAGCCATGAATATGCCAAGGTCAATCATCAATATATACGGTCCAAATAACCACAATGCCACAAAATACATCCAAAATAACACTCATAAAATACACGGGTATTACACCCTTACCCCCTAAAAAGAAGTTTCGTCCCGAAACTTAAGATATAAAAAGTTCGGGGTATCGGGCACGCATACTATCCTCGGTCTCCCACGTGGCCTCCTCAATTCCATGCTTAGACCATTGGACCTTTACTAACGGAATCACTTTAAAGTGCAATTGTTTCACTCGTCTCTCTAGTATGGTTCTTGGTTGTTCTTCATACGTAACATCATCACTAACCTCAATCTCTTAATAATCAATAACATGGTAGGATCGGGAACATACTTACGCGGTTGTGAAACATGAAACACATTATGAACATGACTAAGCGTCGGAGGTAATGCTAGTCGATAAGCTACATCGCCTACCTTGTCCAGATCTCGAAGGGGCCAATATAACGAGGACTAAGCTTCCCCTTCTTACCAAACCGAAGAACTCCACGAGTCGGCGATACTTTCAACAACACATGGTCTCGCACGGAACTCTAATCGGCCGACGAACGTCGGCATATGACTTTGTCGACTCGAGCGATCAACAACCGTTCTTAGAATAATTGCGACTTTTTCCCGTGTTTGAACCACCAAGTCCGGTTCTACTCCAAGTAACTCGTACGGATCGTACCAACAGATTGGCGATCTACATCGTCTTCCATATAATGCTTCAAACGGAGCCATCCCAATCGAACTATGCCAACTGTTATTGTACGCAAATTCAATCAATGGTAAATGAGTCTCCCAATCTTCTTTCCAGTCTAACGCACAAGCCCTCAACATGTCTTCTAGCGTTTGGATCGTCCTCTCCGACTGTCCGTCCGTCTGGGGATGATAAGCGGTGCTGAAATTTAATTTGGTACCGAGTGTTCGATGTACTGCTTGCCAGAAATGTGACACAAAACGTCCATCGCGATCAGACACTATACTCTTTGGGGTACCATGAAGTCTCACAATATCCGCAATGAATAACCGAGCTAACCTCTACGGTCCCCAAATATCTCTAATTCCCAGAAAGTGTGCAGATTTGGTTAGCCGATCAACAATTACCCAAATCATATTCACTCCAGTTCGCGTCTTTGGCATTCCCACAATAAAATCCATCGCTATATCTTCCCACTTCCATTCCGGAATTGGTAGCGGTTGCAATTTACCGGCGGGTCTCTGATGTTCCGCTTTAACCTGCTGACAAGTCAAGCATTTCAACACGAACTCTGTTACATCTTTCTTCATGTTCGGCCACCAAAAGTTTTTCTTCAAGTCCTTATACATTTTACTCATACCCGGATGAATCGAGTATGGAGTAGAATGTGCTTCATTCAAAATCACTTGTTTGAGATCATCCCGATTAGGTACACAAGTTCTGCCTCGAAATCGAAGAACTCCGTCTTCATCGATTAAGAATCCAGGAGCTTTTCCTCTAACACTGTCTTCCCATTGCCGCATTGAGAGATCATCTAACTGCTTGGACTTAATATCTTCCATTACGGAGGATGTAATCTCAAGGAAACGCAAATGTCCTTGAGTTCTGTGAGGCCAAACTTCAATTTCCATATCAATCAACTCTCGTCTAAGCTTCGGTTGAATGGTAAGTAGTTCCAACTTTTGCAACACGACTGACTTGCGGCTTAACGCATCGGCAACGACGTTTGCTTTACCTGGATGGTAAAGAATGTCAAGATCATAATCCTTAAGCAGTTCCAACCATCGTCGCTGACGCATATTTAGCTCCTTCTGCGTAAATATGTACTTCAAGCTCTTATGATCCGTATACACTCGACAAGAAGAACCATACAAGTAATGCCTCCAAATTTTTAACGCAAACACCACAGCGGCTAACTCAAGATCATGAGTAGGATAATTCATCTCGTATGGCTTTAATTGTCGAGACGCATAAGCCACTACTCTCTCATTTTGCATCAATACACATCCCAATCCTTGTTTAGAAGCATCACTATAAATAACGAAACCTTCCGTTCCTTGTGGTAAGGATAGGATCGGAGACGTAGTCAACCGCTTTTTCAACTCATCAAAACTCTTCTGACACTCATCACTCCACTCAAATTTCTGTGTCTTCTACAATAATAGGGTGAGCGGTCGAGCAACTTTCGAGAATCCTTCAACAAATCGACGATAATAGCCCGCTAATCCTAGAAAACTCCGAACTTCCTTAACATTCCGTGGAGGCTCCCAAGCTAAGACTGCTTCAACCTTTTGAGGGTCTACTCGAATACCATCTACCGAGATGATGTGTCCTTAAAAGAAACTTCTCTAAGCCAGAACTCGCACTTAGAAAATTTAGCATAAAGCTTATCAGCCCTCAAAATACTCAACGCGATTCTCAAGTGTTCGGCATGCTCCGTCTCACTTTTGGAATAGATTAATATATCGTCGATAAACACCACTACAAATTTATCGAGATATTCGATAAAAGTTTTGTTCATAAGTTGCATGAAGGCCGCCGGAGCATTTGTTAAACCGAATGGCATAACTACGAATTCGTAATGCTCATACCTCGTTCGAAATGCTGACCTGGGAATATCCGAATCTCGAATTCGTAGTTGGTAATATCCTGACCTCAAATCAATCTTGGAGAAAACCGTAGCCCCTTGTAATTGGTCAAATAGATCATCGATTCTTGGCAACGGATACTTGTTCTTAATAGTGAGTTTATTCAACTCACGATAGTCAATACATAACCGTAAGGACCCATCTTTCTTTCGTACAAACAATACCGGTGCACCCCATGGAGACACACTAGGCCGAATATAACCTTTGTCCAAAAATTCACCTAATTGTTTCTTCAATTCTAACATTTCCGGTGGGGCCATTCTGTACGGTGCCTTGGATATTGACGCCGCATTGGGCTCTAGTTCGATGACGAACTCCACTTCACGATGTGGTGGCAATCCCGGCAAATCATCCGGAAATACGTCTGGAAATTCATTCACAACTGGAACAGAGGATAACTGTACCTCGCCAACTTCCGACTTCAACGCGTAACACCAATAACTGGTACAACCTTGTCGCAATAATTTCATCGCTTTCATGACTCGAATAATCTTCCCGTATACTGTGTTTACGCCTTCAAAAACGTGTTCGACCATCCAAAGTAGCGACTATCGAAATTATTTTTCGACGATAATCTACTATCGCTCCATGCCGATTTAACTAATCATCACCGAGGATTAAATCCTCTCCTATCATATCGATCACAATCAAATCGGATGACCAATCTTTACCGCCAATGGTTACAGACAATTGGCGATCTCTTGATCCCCAACTATCCTTTCCCCACTGCAACCCAACAATAAAAGGTTCACATGTAGAGAGACCGTCTAGGCCCAAACGATTCACACAAGACAATGATATAAAAGAATGAGTAGCTCCGAATCAAACAATACATCTACCGGGTGCATCGAAATATAAACAATACACGACGTAGTGGGCCCCTACGTCATCACCCGCTTCATCTCATACACCTGGGTGGGGCGGATCCAATGCTAGGTGCATCCTTATGCTCGGTTTACCTCTGCCACTGCCGCGTCCGACACTCGGAGTTGGCCGACCCGTAATCGTGCCAGCCGGGGTAGGAGACTGCTTAGAGAATATTCGCCCACCGACTCACAATATAATGCGCGATGACCCTGCTTCCCACACTTAAAACAATCAATGGGGCGAAGTGCAACGAGAATTGACATGACCCGGATTTCCACAATTAAAACAAACTCTCGGCACTCCTCCACTAGCCGAGGGGAACCAACAAGATTGCACAGAAGATTGAGGCCTACGCGATCCACCGCCTCGAAACTACCGTAAAATTTTGGTTTCTTCGAGCTCAAACCGCAGAACCGAATCGACACCATCTCATAAGCAAGTGCTCTATCCTGATATTCTCTCAAAGTAGTACACCCAAGGCCCGCCATATATTTTCGGACCTCCGGTTTCATCCTTGCATCGAAATGAAGTATTTTGTCTATCTCATCCTTAACCCGATCTTGGACATACACTAACTGCTTGTTGTATGTCTTGATTGCTTCAGAAATAGGAACATCTTCGGGTTGGGCTCTAAAGAACTCACTGACTCTTGCTAACTGTACCGGCGCTGGACAATATTGAGCTTCCATCAATTCTTTAAATTCTTCCCAAGTGACATCACGGTCCTTGGGCTTAACAGCTCGCCACCAGTCCGAAGCGTCATCAACTGTCAGATACTGAGCAATCGGAACTCTCTTGGCTTCAGGACAACCAATACCGTCAAATATCTTCTCCAGCTCAACTAACCAATGATCCCAGTTGTTCGCATCACCAGAACCATCGAATCTGGGAGGGTTCATTTTCATAACTTCTTGAAGCCATCGGTCCTCAACCGTCCTGCCAGTATTAATATTTTGTACCACTTGTGCCAGTTGGTGCACTTGTGTTACAACTTGTTTAAGAACGTTAGGCACTTCGGCCTCCGAGACTCCATCTGAACCTCCCGAAGGGATCGGGTCCGACCTAGTCGCAGAACGAGATGCCGATTCTGAAACGGACCTCTCGGACTCGGACATTACTACTCTGCCACGACCTCGACCACGACCGCGTTGACGGAAATCTCTACCTCTCGGCATACTGAAGAATAAGAATGGTTCAACAAGGAAACGATTACAATAATAGATTGCACAATATTAAGGTAATTATTTCCGAAGGGAAGAAATAACCAACATCCGAAGAGTCTTCCAGCACAGGCAACACGGGGTGGTAGCATGCTAATGATATCGTAGACAACAACTGACTCAATTTAACAGACCCAAAACACCGACAACCTATGTATCCATAAACCTGGATCTGATACCATATTCTGTAACACCCCCATGATTTACGGAGATATTACAACGCCGTAAATCCTTTTTGGAGAACCTACCAGGCTTAGACCCAAATAAAACACATTAAATACGACAAACATAAATGTTCATACATTCAAAACCAACTTCAATTTCAACATAACATACATCACAATACCAAACAACATATCATACCGAGGAATCATAACCAATATGACCGTTCACCACGGGAATACAACAACATCATTAACCATTAATAATGACATGACATACAACACTGGACAGTACCCGCGCGAGTACAAAACCAAAACACGACTTTGACCATGACCATACGACCACCAACTCAAAATGATGTACAATATCAATGCTGCCCACCAAGCTCGTGTCCGTCCTGTGCTAGTCCTCCCACTGGACTGCACTGAATACACAAAGTATATCCACCTGCAGGGGTCACAAGAAGCCGGTGCAAGTACAATGATTCTAGAATATGTACAACAAGTGAATAATCAACAAAAATCACGAAATCATAGTGCCATCACGTATATTCCTAATACCACATCACAGTTATCATCACAAAACAACCTCCCGAGCTATACGGCCATGTACCTCTCAAGCAAGATACACACCCCGGAGACACCTCGTCAGGCCCTCCCCAGTGTATAGCCCAACCGAGTGATCCGTAGGGATACGCAGCCTACCGACCCAGGGGACCCTCACTGGTTTTACTCGGCTCACACACACTCGATCAACAATTGGCACAAATTCCATTTTTACATATTCACACGAAGTACATTAAACACAATCAAAGTACTTGCCTCAATTTGAACGACACGAGAAACGGCGAACGGATGAATGTACGGTCCGAATTTCCTTCAACGATTCGATCCTAATACATCGAAATACCGAATCAAAACACAACACCACGGAAATGGAAAGATTCACCCTAAGTTCTACCCTTAGGGACATTTATTCAAATATTACGAAGGAAACGTAGCTCGAACCCAAACTATGAAAGGTAACTTAGGGTTAAATCCGTGGATCTTGGAGAAAAATGAAGGATTATGATTACAACATCACAATCTAGCACAAATCGGAGCTAGGATAGATTAGAATCAAAGATCTCGACAAAACCCCAAAATATGAAGAACTAGGGTTCCAACGGTTTTACCTTGATTTGGATGGTGAAAGTTGATAAGATGTTGATAACTTGGTGTTAGGAGCTCAAAATTATCGTTGGATGAAGAAATCCGACCAAAAATCTACACTCTCCAATGATCAAGTATGCCCATTACCAAGAGAAGAGGAAGAGGTGAAAAATGACATTTCTAGAACCTACCCCCATATATATACCGGGAGGTATTAGCGCACGCTACGGCTACAGCTTAGCGTGCGCTAACGAGCCGAGGGCGGTGCATCTTGAAGAAAAAGGCATCAGAACTTTCGCTGGACTCCGTAGCGTCTGCCGAACTATCTGTTAGCGTGCGCTATCGATTGCTACTAGCGCGCGCTAACTCCATACAAGGCGGCGCTACTGCAAGTACCGCACCCGTAAACGCTTTTGTCCTCATCGACTGACGCCCTAAGACACGCTATCATACAAGTAACGTGCGCTAGTACATCGAAATAGCGACGTTAGTCCGCCCATAGCGTACGCTAACGCCTCATTCCGAGTCCGTAAAGCTTACTGTCCAGCGGGCCTAACGCACGCTATTGCACAAGAGTAGCGTGCGCTACTCGAACCTGGTTAGCGTGCGCTAGACATACAGTCTTAGCGTGCGCTAACTGCTATTTTCCAAATTTAAATTCGCAAGAAGTCCAGCTAAAACGAGCACAATCCGAGAATCACAGAACCCAACAATTATCAGCCATGAATATGCCAAGGTCAATCATCAATATATACGGTCCAAATAACCACAATGCCACAAAATACATCCAAAATAACACTCATAAAATACACGGGTATTACACCGATGAACGAGAGAGGTGGAGGGGGTGAACGGTGGAGGGAGAAGTCGCAGAGGGTAAATAAGAAAGAAAATGAAAGCGGCCTCGAAATGAAGAGAGAAGCGAAGGAAAAGACGGAGAGAAACACGGTTTCCTTCAACTGACCCTTCACACTTTTAGAGTAGTAGGATAAGAAATATAAATTAAAATTTATTTATATTAATATTGTAAAAAATTGAAAAATAACAATGCACATAAGCTTTAGCCGACGACTTTTTGCTGTCGGCTAAAGTCTGAACATTGATAGTGTTACATTCACACCCCATTTTAGTTATTCTTAATTATTACAACCTTTATCTCGCGTGAGGTCATTTGGGATATTTCACAAGTTTTTAGAAAAATAATTGAACATGACTGATTGATAAATTGTGTGGTTGAGATTACAAAGTAAAAGATATTGATGATATGTGTGTATGAAGATTAAAAAGTGAAAGATGATTTGTTGGTTTGTTTATGTAAAAATGATAAATTATAAATTTTCAAAATGGGTAATTTTTTTAGTAAAATATAATATTTTGAATTATACTGAGAGAGTAATATTTTTTTTTAATCTAAAAACAAGAATTAAACGCAATAATAGTCCAACCCAAACAACCTTGTAAGATAATGAATGTATTGGAATTTTTTTCTAACTCTGAAAGTTAACTCTAATCCTAGTCAATGATGACAAACTTAAATAATATGACAAACCTTGTTTATAATCACAACTAAGGATAACTTAGCCCATTAAGGGTTTATTCAACATATTACAAGCTTGAGTGGCCATTATTAGTTGAAAAAGGGAAAGAATTGATACTAACTCCCTCAGTAGATAAAAGAGAAAGAAGCAATAAACTCCCTCAACAACATAAGCTAAACCACTATTACATATGCTCTCAAGAACACAAGTGTGTTCTTCACACAAAGGAAAAATATTATAAAGTAGGAAAAATATAAGGATATTTAATGATGGATCTAATGGGTCTATTTATACACCTAAAGTCATCTAATAGCTCCAAAACTCCAGCATTATTACATTAGATCGAATCAAGGCCAGCCATCCACTCAATAATAGAGCAACAATATAAAAGATTAAAAAATAACCAAAAATTTGTCAAGAGTTACGGACGTAACTTTGAGGAGTTACGACCGTAACTATGAGGACTTACGGCCGTAACTTTCAGATGTTACAGCCGTAACATGGCTACGGCTTTTGTACATCAGTTGCTGTGTGAGTTACGCCCGTAACTTTATGATGTTACGCCCGTATGGAGTTTCAGACTTAATTTTCAGCCCAAAATTTATTAGACTTTGCATTTTAGCCCCAATCATCTTCAGATGATAACTTTTGATATATAACTCTGGTTTTAAATCCGGAAAGACTGCTGAACTCATCTCGGAAAGCCCTACAACATGAATACATAAAAATTCAATAAAGAGAATATTTTATAAACATGTTATTTCTTGAGCAAATCAGTAATTCAATCCGATTAAGACTAAATTTACATCTTCATCCTATAAAAATAAAATTATTAAAAACTAATTAATTCAAAGCAAAAACGAGTAGACTAGCTCATAATTATGGGTGAAATATATCAATACTAATCACAGATAAGTGTATAAAACTGACACTTATCAACAACCTCAGAAGTGACCGACCGTGCGGCACCACGGTTCAAATCAGGGTGACAACTGTGCTCCAAGGTCAACTTAGTAATTCTCCAAATAGTTGCACCCTCAATAGCACACAACCTAAACTGACAATTGTTTCGCCCACTTTTACAGACAAACACTATAGCTTATCGGCGGAACGATCAGTGATACACTGTAGCATGTGTTCCAAATGATACATTCCTACAGTTATCCTCAACTCTGTCTTGGACCGAAAGATGGACCCCACATCTGGCTGACCAGTGACCAGTGGAGGCTGATCAACCCAACCCAATGTCCCGGCACTACCGGGGTTCGGAAATGGAATGATCCAGTTACGCATTGATTGTAGATGCTCATGATCGCTCGCAGATTGATGGTCGGATGAGAAGTTCTGGTGACTCATAATCCTATCCATTTGGGCCGGTTGGCGGACCCAAGCAAGAACTTCCGCAGATAGTGACTCAAGCAAGTCTTTACAACAATCTTCATCTTCGGATTTATGCACCTCCTCATCTTCCTCGTCTTCCTCATCTTACTCGTATTGATAATCTTTGGAAGGCATGTCATAATTTATGTTGCAGGGCTCTACTCTCGAACTGCTACATTCCATATTAACCTCGGGAGTGGAGGAGTTGTCGTTCTCAACATTGACCTCAGGATCCTCCTTGTATTCTACTAGTAATCGAAGTATCTTGGTATCGCCCCGTAATAGGACTTTTACTTTGTTTCCCTTGGCCATGTGTGTCAAGTACCATAATTTGTAATCGGACTCATTTAGACCACCCAAACTCTCTCTAATAACCCCCACGAGGTTTGCACAACTAACTTTGCTCGTGTCGATGTAGACAAAAAAGGAGTCCCCGTCGACATATGCCGATCGCTTTCAATGACCACCGTGATGTATCAAAATACGCTGCCACGATATCTGATTACAAAAAGATGAATAACTATTCATAAAACTGAGCGAACAATATTCTAAAACGGTCAGCCTTGGACACGACCGATGTACACGGTCGTATGCTACCGTGTGCAGTAATCGTGTGCAAGTTTCTGGCCATGAACATGATCGCTGCACACGATTGTAGACGATCGTGTTAAACGATCGTGAACACGTTAGTTGTGCTCACGATGTCAAGGTCGTTGGACACGACCGTTGCGCGCGATCGTTGCACACGGTGACTTCCCATCGTGTGAAGCGATCGTGTCCGTAAGAACTTGTCAGGAAAAAAACTCCAGCGGTAAAATATTGATGCATACCTTATTTATGAACCCAAAAGCACGGCAAATGAAGTCATATTTGAACGTCAACTTTTTTTTTCGAATAATCTTGTGATTTTTATAAGATTTTTGAGGGACCCTTTGTCAAAAATGGTTGTGTTGTTTTGATGTATATGTTGTAGTTAAATTTTGGTTGTTGGACATTAATGATCGGCTTTGAGCAGATAAAAATAATGAAAAAGAAAAAAAAAGAAAAGTAGTTTAAATTAAATAAAATATAAAAAGAAAAGAGAAAATCAACATTACAACTTTTGGGAGGACATTTTAGTCATTTTTGTCAAAATGGTACTAAAAACTTATACTCTTATGAATGTGGATATAAAACTTGTTAATTTTATGATTTGGTATTAAAAAATTGATTCCAACACACACACACACACATATATATATATATGGCGCGTTCTATGCATTATCAATATTAGATGCACTACTTTACGGTACTAATTTATGCACGAGTTTTGTAATAATTATGCATGAAATATATGCATTTCGTGAATCAAAAATCAATGCATTAAAATATTAGATTATATGCATCAAATTTTTGTGAGATTTAATACAAAACTCGTAAATTAAGATCAGAAAGATCGCATCTAATATTAGTGCGTAAATAACGCGCCACACATATATATATATATATAGTGAGAATCAATTTTTTAATACCAAACCATAAAATTAATAAGTTATATATCCTCATTCATAAGAGTATAAGTTATTGATACCATTTTGCTTAAAAAGACTAAAATGTCCTCCAAAAAGGTGTTGATGTTGACTTTCCTTTTTTACCTTTTAGTGATAAATTTAAGGGTATTAATGTCTGTTGGTATCAAAAACTTATACTCTTATGAATGGGGATATATAACTTGTTACTTTTATGGTTTGGTATTATAAAAGATAGAACCCATATATATATATAAATAAGAGCTTTATTTTTAGAATTATCTTAAGTGCGAGAACTGCGAGAACTCCTCTAAACCAATGAGATTTTTTAAAATATTAAAAAATATTATTAATTCAAAAGGGTATTTTAGTAAAATATAATTTTTATTACGGGAGATAACTCCTACTAATAATAACCTCTACTATAATAGCCCCTACTGATGATAACCCTACTATATATATAACCCCTACTATATAGTAGGGATTATGATCAATAGGGGTTGTATGCATTGACATGATGTATATTATGTATTATTAGGAGTACAAAAGGTGGTTCTCGCAGTTCTCGCACTTAACAAAGTTCTGAAAATAAAGTTACACTATATATATAATATATATATATGGTCGCGTAAATTATGAAAAGTATGGTGGTCTAATTCAAATGTTCGGAGAACACCAAAAAGTTCTAACAAGATACTTGTCGCAGTCTCGCTTCCAAAAGTTCTTCCTCGCCGCTCTCCTTTTACCCTCTTCGCTCCCCGTCTCGTTCACTTCGCTCCTGTCTACCCAACACCACCGCCGCGAATCGCCACCATCGGCAAATCTCCATTGCCAGAACCCCTTAAAATTATCCTCTACTTTTCTGTATCTCTCCTGTCAGATCTACTTCTCATTCGCTCCTCTCGCTCGAATCTCGTCGCCGGCCATTCCCTCGATTTCCATCAATTTCTCATCGGAGCCAGTCTGTTCGAACCACCGGAACCACCAATCTCGCTCGGGAAAAGGTTGGCTGCTCCCCCACGTCTGTTCGAACCACAGCACAGCCTCCACCAATCTCGCTGGAACCGCTGTTCTATCACGTCTGTTACTACTACTGGAATCAATAATCTCGCTTGAACCGCTGCTCTCCCACTGTTGCTTGAACCACCGGAACCCACAATATTAATTGCTCAAAACATCTATATCTCGCGCTCCCCTATTTCGGTAAAACGTAAGTGCATTTTGTCAGTACTTTTATTCCTTTTAGTTCCATGGTTTATTTCAGTTCGTTGTTGGACATTTTTGGCTTTTAGCATACCTGTTGTCTGCCAATTTAGAGTATTTGAATAAGAACAACTCCATCATTGTTTAATTTTCTGGCTATTGCGAAACTTTTGAGTGTTTTTTAAAGTTTTAATCTAAGATGAAGATTCCAAATATGGTATTCGTTTGGGTGATTACTTAATGTCTTAATCTGGTATATCTATTTTACTGAGTTCTGCTAGAATGCTGTCTCTGTTGGTTTTAGAGTGACATGTGACTGCATAGGACCTTTTGATTCATTCAAGGAGGATATGAGATATAGTACCAAGTGATACAACGAATTTTGTAGACTTCAAACTAAGAACATATATACTCTGTTATTTGGTTAGGTTTAATGAGTCGTCTTCGGCCATTATTCTTTCTATGAATTTGTAGAAGTTGACAATTTATGTTTGGTTTGATAGTGGTGTGTTACTGTGAATGACCGGGTGGTAGAAGATGGGTGGTAACTAATAAGAGAGAAAAAAGTTTTTTGGTTTTATGATATTTTCTGGGGCAGTACATGTTGGGGTATTATGGTTTAAGATGGAGATCCGGATTCCCAATGGATCGTGTAAACACTTTCCGAACTGATATTTCTACCCTATGCCCGGGTTACAAGAAATTCAGCCTAGGATAATCCAAAGGGACACTTACGAATCTAGGCACAGAAACGTAAGCCAAATTGCTAGAGAATTCTGTGTTTGTTAGAAAGACAGAGAGCTGAGAAAAAGCGTGTATAAGACTCAATAGGAGAGTCCTATTTATACATGTCGGATTAGGGTTACATTAGGTCAATTTTTAGGGTTACTTGAGGCGGCGCCGTCATTAGGTCTTAATTAGTGATCCGAAATTAGGGTTAGACGGATGATTTCCAAATTGACGAAATTAGTCAATTTTACCATAATCTCCCTCTAAAATTCGGAAATATCACTAAGTTACCAATCTAAATTTCCAAAGACCTTTTGGGGCGACCACCGCCGGGGGCTCTGCCCCCCGGACCCCCGACATTATCGTAGCGGCTTATAATTCGATCTTATACATGTTTGCACTCCGCACATACCCGAACATATATTAGAATACAAATTATAAAACCACTTAGCTCACATATTAGTTCCAATTACACAAAATGAATGGTGACACTAAAATCACCAACAGTACAGTTGCAGGAGGAATGTGCATGGTTGGACTTCAGTTCTGCAATTATATGAATATCTCATTGTCACATCAAAAGAGGAATCATGTTGTTCTTAATTCAAGTTCACTAATAATTGGAACTCCAAAACTTAGTGCTCCGGTGAATCTCTTTCTTCGCTTGATGTATCTCCACTAATCTACTTATCACTGTTTTTTTTTTTCTTTTTTTCTGCTTCTGGCATTTCATTTTTTCTGAAATTTGATAAAATCATAAAGGCTAAAGATGAACTTAGCAGCTGAAATCTTCTTTCACTATATATGGATTAAGTTATCAGTGGCGGGTGTTAAATTATTAGACAAGCATCCATCTGTTGATTCCTAGATAAATCTGTACTATCTTTGTTGGATGTTAGTTTTTATTTCTATTTCAGATTAACAGTCTACTTGGAAATATGACTTTTGTGCTGATGCTGCTTCAGATTGTGTAAATAATTGCTGAAACAGTAGTGCTTATTGTTTGAAAAGTATTAATAAGCCCCCAAAGCCCACCAGTGTGTGGATATGTTAAAGTGAATATTGGCCTTTTGAGGATTTACGTTAGGGATATCCCCTGACTGGGATAGGAATAAATGCAGTGTTTTTAGTTGCGTTGCGCAGGCACATAGCGTTTTTATACGGAATTGTGTAGCCCAAAATAGCGTAGCGCATAGCGTAAGTAATTTGAACATGCCATTTTTTTAGTTAAAATAAATAAATACTCCCTCTATCCGCTACCCATGTGCAACAATTTCCTTTTCCGTCCGTCCGCAACCCATGTGCATTGTTTATTTTTGGCAAAAATTTTTACCACAAGTGAGCCTCTTACTCCATTCATAACACATCCTACCAACTAAGTTAACTGAAATATTAAACCCGTGCCGGTCAAAACAATGCACATGGTTGGTGGACGGAGGGAGTAATATTTAAACTTAGGAACAATAGGTAAATAACTAAAGCAAATATATCAAATAATCAAAACAATCTAGAAATCTTATAATAATCCGTGAGAAGCAGAAAAATATAGAAAACAGCCCCTAAAATCGGTAAGTTCTTGCGCAATATTTTTTCGTGTTCCACTTCCTTCCAGGTCGGCTCTGTTATTGTGACCAGTTCCTGCCTTTCTTTTTTTCTTCTTGTTTTTCTTGCTTTTTTCTCGCTATTTTCTTTTTTTTTTCTTGTACTCCCGCTCTTTTGTCTTGCGGCGCAGGTAAGTATAATTAGAAATTAGGGTTTTCTAATTTTACCCTTATAGCGTGCGCCTTTGGCGAAATTGCGCATATAGCGCACGCTTTCGCGCAATTCCACCGCCACGTCAGCAATCGCCCGCGCAAAACATGACAGACCTACGCAACGTAGCGTTGCTGAAATTATTTGCGCAATAGCGCGCAATGTAGCGCGCAAATTGGCGCCTTTGAAAACACTGAATAAATGACATATGATGCCAATGTTTCATAAAGCGAGTCAAGGTGAGGCAGAGGAGAAGGGTACTGCTCCTATGAGTTAGGGAAAGAAGAGGAACTTTTGAGCCTTGGGTGAGAGGTGGGCGAGTCAACTCGGTTACGAGTTGACTCGTGTGAGGAAAACGATTCAGAAGGTGTCTTTTCACATATGCTGCTGTTTAGCTGTTGTACCTGCAGGCAGCATGATCCAATTTAACATCAGACACGGGGTGTGCAGTGGCGTTAGAAACTTTGTAGTTACACAATGAAGACAGGGAGAGTTTGTTACGATATCCTACAGCGGTTCCACATGAAAATGTAGAGGGATATATAAGTGGGTTAGGCTCTGTTCTTTTGGACTGAATGAAACTGAACTGAACGGAACGGAACGGAACTGAACTGAACTGAACTGAAATATATATTAAGGGTAAATAATATTAATAATAATAATAATAATAGTAATTAACAACAACAACGATAATAGTAATATTATTAGTAATAATAACAATAATAATAATTAAGATTAATAATAATAATAATACGAAGAATCGAAATAATTGAATCAATCGAGCCGAATGAATAGCCGAAATAGCCGAAATGAAATAACTCAATCGAATCAATCGAATGGACTCGAATCGAATCGAATCAATGGACTCGAATCGAATCGAATCAAAAAGTGAAAAATAAGTCCAAAAGAACAGGGCGCCGCGAGTGTGCCGTCTTTGAATGGAGGATAGGTGGTTATCATATCCCACATCCGTTTAATATGAAAGTGTGAAAGGATATATAAGTGGGAGTCAGTCTTTTACCTTCAGCCATTGTTTTAGGTTAAATTAGGTATCCCTAGATTATATGCTTAACAGAATGCGGCAGCTAAGAAAGGGGGAATAAATTAGGGTTTCCTAGTTCTTTTATCCAGATTTGGGCCGGATTTTTCTTTTATATAAGTTGGTAAAAAATGAAGACTCAAACTAACGTTTTTATAAATTGTTTTATTGTAGCGATCATATTTCAAAGATGTCCAATTAGTTTGTGAAATAAAAAGACTTTTTTTTTAATATTCTTCACGAAAAATAAAATAAAATAAAATAAAATAAAATGCAGTTGAAATAAAAATAAAATCAAATCATTTCGCAAATAATTAAATATTTTCTTCGTTATATTTAGAACATTCATAAAGAAAGTTGAACTTTAATAAAAGGAAGCAAACAGTAAATAAAATTATTAGTAGCACGCTACTTCTTTGCTCGCCACGCCAAACTCCTAAATCTGAAAGGTTAAATATAATGGGATGAGCTGTCAACTCGCTCAGTGAGGATGGCACGCTTTGTTAAATTTAATTACATACATATTGTCAAGTACACATACATGCCTACACACGTTGGTTGCCCGAAGGCCATAATTATGCACAATTAAGCGCAAATAGTTGCCCTGAGGGACTTGTAGTTGCTCAGAGAGACTTGCTGTTGCCCAAAGGTCTTTCCGTGCTTTTTGTTTCACAGTTTCACTCCAACTCCCTAGCTTCCCAGCTATTGTAGTTGCTCGAAGAGACTTGTAGTATATATTTGGCATAGAAACATACATATATAACATGTACATAATTAAATAAAACAAGCGTAAAATTCCCCACTTCAAATAATCCTGTGTTTGATTTTGAAATATTGTAAGTGCTTTACTCAACCAACTTTAGGCCCCAAAATTCTTGTGGTTATAGTATAAATAAAAATTAAATTGTTTAATATTAATATACTACATAATTATATATATATATATAATATATGTATATATATAAATATAAAGAATAAAAATTGAAAGGCGTGGAAAATCAGAGTTTGGTCAAAATTGAAAGATGGATGATGGATTGAATATAGATAACTGCTTAAATTCTTCCGTACTGGATGAATTTAATTAAACCAATTGACCCAACACTTGAATAAAATTACGGCCCAAAATAAAAGCTGATAAAAGCCGAAACCCATTTAAAATAGAGTGCCCCAAAAAAATATAGTTACAATCATCCCTCTCTCTCCCCTCCAATCCGTCCCCTCTCTCTCTCCAGATTTCTCTCTGGAATCGATTCTCTCTTCTCCCCAAATCACGCTCGCGGCTCGCCTCTCATCTCCTACTCTCTCTCTGTCTTTTCCTCACATAATACACACACCCATACTCATACACAAATCTAGACACTCCACACTTATAAAAAAATCACACACACACACACTCAAACACATAAGAACAGACAACCAGGCAAAGGGGCTCGCACGAACTGATAAAAACAAAAAATGACCGGTTAAGTGGTGCAGCGGCGAGGTGAGCAGACAGAGTCCAGGTAAGTGGTTTGGGGAATTCTGGTTTATCGAGCCTTGTTATCTCAATCAGTGTAAAATTCTTGTGGAGGACACTTCCATCAGATAGGTATTTATTTTCTGCTTAAAATCTTCTTACCGTTTCTCTCATAAATTCCCCTTAAAATTTAAATTTGAAACTGACAAATAAATTCCGTGTAACATGAGTTACATACGGTGAAACAAATTCATTCATTTCTCCTATAAAATTTTATCCAAGTGAAGAGGAAAAAAAAAAAAGACTTCTAGTATTTTGCTTAAGATTTGTGTGTGTTTAATTACAACCATTACAACATTTGTGGGGTATGTAGAAACCGTACGATGCAGAAGTCTAAAATGATGATTCGGTGTATTGTAAGAAACGAGATTGGGAATTGGTCCACGATAAGGTGGCCTAGGTATATAAATACTATTTGGCCACCAAAATAATTGAGCGAATAATATTTTTTTTTGATAATAATAATAATAATAATTATACTAATAATAAGTGTCTAAATAATATATTAAGAATAATTGAATAAAATTTGACATGAGCCTAGAATTGGTGAGATACCAAAAGTCGTTACATGGAATTAGAAATGAAATAATATATTTGACATGAATTAAAATGAGATACATAAATGATGCTCATGAAAATGAATAAAATAAATTGACATAATTAAATATGAAATAAAATGCATAAATAAATTGTTGGACATTCAAAAATATGCATGTGCTTCCAAAAATTCTAAAATAAATATTTATGCGTAAACGGGGCAATACATTTATAGATATCATACCTACGAGTTTTAGTCTAAAAAAATAAGCAACATTGCATTACAGTTATAATATCGAACATACGATTTTTAGTATTAAAAAAATAAGCAACATTTGCAAAGTCCAACAAAAAACACAATAATGATGATAAAATCAACGTACAAACAAATAAATTAACTACATTGCAAAAGGAAATTAAAATTGTTTAAGCAAACTTGATTGTGCTAGTTAGTTTGTACTTGTTATAACCGCTGGTTTGAGAACACTTGTTTTGTGTCATAACTGGTGGTTTAGAACACTTATTGTGTTGTTTTATAAGTGTTTGATGATAAATCGCGTAATGACTTTGATATTATTCTAGTTATGTTTGAACTGTTGGTATTATTACTTATTATTGTTGAACTTTGTCTTGGTTTATTAGGGAAAAAATAGGAACTTATGAGCCTTGGGTGAGAGGTGGACGAGTCAGAAGGTGTCATTTCACCTATGTTGCTCGGATGTTACTATTTAGCGTTTTAGCCACTGTACCCGCAGGCCACATGATCCAATTAACATCAGAAATGGGTGTGTGCAGTGGCATCAGAAACTTTGTAGTTACAGAAAGAAGACAGAGAATTTATTACGATATCCCACATCCAAGGTTGTCAAGTCGGTAAGTCGAGTCGAGTCGACGGAGGTCCAAATGAGCGACTAGTTTGACTAGTCGGTAAGTCAAAATAGTAAATAATAAATATATATTTATACATGTGATGACATAAATGATAACATGTAATACAATAACTTGAAATAACTTAGCAAGTATGTCCCAAAATATTAAGTTCAACACCACAATCCACATATAATCCATTCATAAGTCTTAATACATAACAACAAAATATAAAGGGGGAATCAAATGTTGTCATCAAGCTCCAAATGTACATTTGGTTCTTGATCACTACTATGATGTGTAGGAGTTTGTGGCCTATGTCCATAATCATCTTCAACACCCACATCATCAACTAAAATGATCGGTGCATCTTCCATCTCCAAATCGAACGATGCATCCGTACGAGAAGAACTACTAGCACGTCGGCTGTACACAATGTCGGAACCACCTCTTCTAGGATTACGTTGACCCTCAATGCCTTCTGACGCATCCAATGCTCTATCCACGCTAAACCGAAATTCATCATTACCGGGGTTAACAACTTCTCCATTCACCCACTCGTTGTCCCATTGAAATCATCTAGAATCAATGGATCAAAATTTTTACCACTTTCCCGCCTCTTTTGGAACCTCGTTGCAATCTTCCGGTTGTATTGTATGTACACCAAATCATTTAAATGTCGATGCTCTTGTCTATTCCGTTTCTTGGTGTGAATCTAGATAATATATAGCACATATTAGTAACAGTAAAAACAAAGACATTAACATAATTTCTACAAACTACAACAGAACATAAAAGTTTCTCACAAATTCAAAAGTACTCCAATTGCGTTCGCAACCGGATGAAGAACAACAAAGGCCGACGATTCGTTTAGCAAACTTAGTAAGCTCAATGGTAAGACCACCAAAAGCACCCCACCAATCCACCTATGTAGCACAGACACGGACACGGACGCGGACGCGGACACGGATACGGACACAGGGACACGGAAAAACTCCAAAAAATAAGACTCGGACACGGCATAGGACTCGGAAAATTAAATAATATAATATATATATTAGAATCAATAGAAAATCATCACAATACTTCCATAAATATGAGCAAGTTCATCACAACAAAAATACATTCATCAAATCGAAAAATATAGTAAGTTCAAAAAAAGTAACGAAAAAAATCATTACTAATTATTAATTAGATGAAGCAGTAAGAAGTCATAATTTTTTTTAGACCTCAAATTACTATCAGATAAATACTTAACAAAAATCATCAACAGTCATTAAGAAAAAGCTGCATTTGCCCTATCTTTTAGGTTGGACACGATAGGAATAAAAAAAGCTCTGTTCTAACAGTCAAATAAATTCCTTCTTTTATCATTTATTTGCCAAAAAAAAAGTAGAGAAGGGGAAACGCATCTAACCGGGCCTCTGGCAAAATAAAAGAGAGTAGGGAAGGGGATCGAGAAGAGAACAGGGGTGGGTATGTGAGCTGACCTCCACAGGAGAAATTTACTTGCTGTTGTGCGTCGCGATCCGTCGCGGTTGGAGGTGCGCGACCTAGGGTTCCGCTTCCGCCTCTTCCGTCGCCTCTTCTGTCGCTTGGAGTTTCTTCTTTCTTTTTTGAAGGTAGGTATGTCGCGTCTCTTCTGTCCCGTTTGTAACCAAAAAAAAAAAATTTAGACCGCGTCCGCAGCCGCGTCCCTCGCGCGTCCACTACACCACGTCAACAGGAATCTTCCATCTACAGTAAATAAAAAACAAAATAAGACTAATTAAAAGCTGAAAACTAAAAAATAGATAAATTTTAATTATTTACTGTCATTATTTAATTGATAAAGAATTCATTGACGATGTGGTGGAAGTGTCAAGAAAGAGCGATAGAATAATGAGTATTAAGCTTGTGATAGGGGATGAGTTTCTAACTACCATAAGTGCTTATGCACCACAAGTAGGATTGGATGCATTGATCAAACAAGAATTTTGGGAAGATTTGGAAGAGGTTGTCGAACGAATTCCTATGAGTGAGAAATTGATCATTGGTGGTGACCTCAATGGGAATGTCGGTGTTAGCAGAGATGGCTTTGAGAGCATTCATGGTGGCTTTGGTTTTGGGGATAGGAATGAAGCAGGAAATGGTATATTGGATTTCGCATTAGCTCATGACTTGGGTATTATGAACACTTGGTTCGAGAAAAGGGACTCTCATTTGGTGACATATAGAAACGGAGGTAATGCAAGTCAGATTGATTTCTTTTTAGTAAGGAATGTTTGGAGGAAAAGTTTTACTAATTGCAAGGTGATATCCGGTGAGAGTGCTGCAACGCAGCATTGGGTTGTGGTGCTTGACTTTCGAGCTAAGAGGCACTTAAGAAAGAGTAGACCACAAGTTGACCCTCGAATTAAGTGGTGGAAGCTCCAAGGGGAGGGTCGACATACTTTTCTGGCTAAGATTGCTGATAGTGGTATTTGGTCTGATTGCACGGAGATGGATATAGATTCGATGTGGAACTTGTTGGAGCATAACATAAAGGAAGTTGCAAAAGAAGTTCTAGGAGAATCTAAAGGAAACAGATCATCAAGTAAGGACACATCTTGGTGGAATGATGAAGTTAAGCAAGCGATAAAGACCAAACATGAATGTTATAAGGTATTGGGTAAATGCTCGAGCGATGAGAATTATGAGAAGTACAAGAAAGCTCGAACAGAGGCTAAAAAGGCAGTGAGAAATGCCCAATCAAAGGTCAATCAAGAATTATATGCAAGATTAGATACAAAAGAAGGGGAAAAAGATATCTATAAACTTGCTCGAATGAGAGAGAAGAAGACGCGAGATATTGGAAAAGTTAAATGTGTAAAAGATACTGACCCGAAAGTTTTGGTTCAAGATAAAGAGATAAAAGAGAGATGGAGGTCATACTTTGATACCATATTCAATGGCCATCAAGAATAAGATATTGGGAATTTAAACATCCCCTCAAGTATGGTTAACCGAGAGTTTAAGAGGAGAATTCAAAAGGGTGAAGTGACAATTGCATTTAACAAGATGGGGTCAAAGAAAGCAGAAGGACCAGATGGTATACCTATTGAAGTTTGAAGGTGTTTGGGGGAGAGAGGGATCAAATGGGTAACTATACTTTTCAATAAGATTTGGAGAAGCAATAAGATGCCATCAGCATGGAGGAAAAGTATTCTCGTCCCTTTGTATAAGAACAAAGGTGATGTTCAAGATTGTTCTAATTATCGCGGAATTAAACTAATGAGTCATACCATGAAGTTGTGGGAACGAGTGATTGAACAAAGGATCAGGAAATGTGTGAAGATAACAGAAAATCAGTTTGGATTTATGCCTGGAAGATCGACCATGGAAGCAATTTATCTTATCCGACAGTTGATGGAACATTATCGAGATAAAAAGAAAGATCTACATATGGTTTTTATTGACTTAGAGAAGGCATATGATAAAGTACAAAGAGAAGTACTTTGGTGGGCCTTAGCAAAGAAGGGTGTATCACGGAACTATATTGACATTATAAAGGACATGTATGAGGGAGCTAGTACAAGTGTACGTACTAATGTTGGGAGGACAGAAGAATTCCCTATTACGATTGGTGTGCATCAAGGATTTGCTCTTAGTCCTTTTCTCTTTGCCATAGTCATGGACGAATTGACAAGAGAAATTCAAAATGACGTTCCGTGGTGTATGATGTTCGCAGATGATATTGTGTTGATTGATGAAACGAAGGTTGGAGTGCAACAGAAATTGGAACTTTGGAGGGATACTTTGGAAGCTCGAGGTTTTAGGCTGAGCAGAAGTAAGACTGAATATATGGAGTGTAAGTTTAGCGAAAACAGTGATAGCGAGGCGGGGATGATCACATTTGATGGGAAAGTTGTCCATGGATCCACTTTCTTTTGGTATCTTGGATCTATTATCAAAAAGGATGGAGAGCTAGATGGCGATGTGGCTCACAGAATAAAGGCCGGGCAGTTGAAGTGGAAGAGTGCCACAGGGGTTTTATGTGATCCTGACATGCCTCATAGATTAAAGAGTAAATTTTACCGCACGGCAATTAGGCCTGCGCTGTTATATGGTACCGAGTGTTGGGCTGTAAAACAGTGTCACGTTTAAATGATGAATGTGGCGAAGATGCGTATGCTACGATGGATGTGTGGTCATACAAAAAAGGATCGGCTCAGAAATGAGGTGATTAGAGAGAAGGTAAGATTTGCGGCTATAGAAGACAAGATGATGGAGAATCGATTACGATGGTTTGGTCATGTGAGAAGAAGACCTGTTGATGCCCCAGTGAGGAGGCTAAAAAGTTGGGGAACAAGTAATGTTGTGAAAGGTAGAGGAAGACTCAAGAAAACTTGGATAAAGATGATTGAAAATGATATGCGGTTTCTTGGAATTGGAGAAAGTATGGCGATAGAGAGGCAAATGTGGCGGGAAAGAATACGGATGGTGGATGGAATTTGATTCTTTTTTTTCCTGTATTTTTATTCCTATTTTCTTTTATTCCATGTTATCTTTTAATTTATTTTACAGGATTTTTCATTTTTTTTAACATTCATTCTCTTTTTTTATTAGTTTTTTTCTCTACTTTTTTCTCTACTTTTTCCCTCTTTTTCTCCTTTTATGTTATTTATGTAACGAACATTGACGGTTTCAAATTTTGATTCATGTTAGCTGACCCCAAATCATTTTGGGACTAAGGCTTAGATGTTGTTGTACTGTCATTATTTACTCTAATCAATAATAAATTAGAATTATAAAAGAAAAAACAGAATAATTAATTAAAAATAAAACTAATTAAGAGTTGAAACTAAAAAAAAGATAAAGTTTAATTATTTACTGTACTTATTTAATTATTTACTGTAATTATTTACTCTAATAAATAATAAATTAGACTTAAAAAAGAAAAAAACTGATTTAACTAATTAAAAGTAAAAACTGAGAGCAGACTGCATAATTAAAGAACTAAGAAAAGAAAAAATGAGCAGCGAAAGAACTGAAAAAAAGAACGATTAAACCGTACCTGACGGAGGCGGCGGCGCAATCGGCGGCGGAGCAATCGACGGCTGGAGCAAGGGGCAGCGGCGCAATCAGTGGCTCTTTCCTCTTCAGTCGCAAATTAGGTTTACGTTTGTTTGGTAGCACACTAAAGACTACGGGTTTCAGCTTTTTTTTTTAAATAACTAATTAAATGGGCCGGGTTATGACCCAGTCGGCCGAGAGAAACTGACTTGTCGACGACTAGGCGTCGACTAGTCGACGACTTGACAACCATACCCACATCAATTCTACATGAAAGTGTGGAGGGGTATATTAGCGGGAGTCAACCCTTTACCTTTGATCATGGTTTTAGGTTAAGTTAGGCTCCCTAGCTTTATACACCTAACAATTTGGTCTGACCTGCCGTGCTCGGATGGTCTATGGAAAGGGGCTACCCGATGGTGGGCCCAAGGGGGTTGCCACTCGGGAATTGGGCCTTGGTACGTGTTGCCACTGTGAGTGTGCCTTCTTTGAAAGGAGGATGGGTGGTTATGATATCCCACATCGGTTCCACATGAAAGTGTGAAATGTTATATAAGTGGGAGTCAACCTTTTACCTTTGAGCATGGTTTTAGGTTAAGTTGGGACTTTCTAGCTTATATGCCTAACAGAATTTGCAGAAGTCAAGAAAGAGGGAAGTTAAATTAGGTTTCATAGTTCTTTTCTCAAACTAAAGTTTTTATAAATTGCTTTATATATTTCAGACTTACGATTTTTAGTATAACAATATAAGCAACGTTTGCAAAGTCCAACAAAAATAAAAACAAATAATGATAATAAAAATAAAGTACAAACAAATAAATTAACTACATCGCAAAAGGAAATTAAATTTGACTAGGAAAACTTGATTGTGCTACCTAGTTTGTACTTGTCAGTTGTCAGAACTGTTGGTTTGAGAACACTTGTTTTGTGTCATAAGTGGTGGTTTGAGAACACTTGTTTTCTATTGCAAGTGTTTGATGATAAATCATGTAGTGACTTTGATGTTATTCTAGTTATGTTTGGATATTGGAATGTTAGTATCATTACTTAGTATTTTTGAACTTTGTCTTGGTTGATTGTTTTATAATTTTCTTGTACTCTTTATTTCTGAAAAAAGTTGAGGCTTGCGCCTCGATCCGCCTTGAGGCGTATGTTTCGCCTCATTCGAGCAGAACACCTTGAATACGAGTCGCGAATTTTAGCATGCTGCATGAGGCTTGTAATCCAGACATGGAATGGCTGAAATGGCTTCATACATGTGTTGCAACATGAAATTTTCTCTCTCCATCTATATTGCTTGCAAATCAAGTTGTTTTGAGTTTTCCATTTGTCTATGCTAGTCATTCCTAGTGTTTTTTTTTGCACGGTGTTGCAGATGAGTTTAGCGGACTCTCCAGTACCCTCGTCAAGTAGTGATGATTTAGCAGCATTTCTGGACGCAGAGTTGGATACGACTTCTGATGCGTCAGTTGATTCTGAAGAAGTTGCGGAAGAGGAGCAGAGCGATGAGGCTGATGGGAACAACTACGATGTGGATCTTAAGAGGTACATATAAGCGGATGAAGCCACTTACTTTTATAGTCATGTTTCAGGATTGACTCGAGCTTGGTGTATACACATGTGGTAATACTAACTGTTTCAGAAAAGCCTGTCCTCTTCACTATGTTTCTTGGAAATTGAATGTATTCGAGTGACATTCAGTAAAACCTCTCAAAAAGAATACTCTATTAAGGAATAAACTCTATTTAGGAATAAAAATTTATGGTGCCAACTTGGGACTAGTTATAATTTGGAATAAACTCCATATTGTCATAATTCATATATTTTCAAATCTCAACATAAGGAAATACACCTCCATTTAGGAATAAAATATAATAAAATACATATATATATATATTATATATATATATAATTTTTACAATAGATGTAAGTTGATCTAAAATACTTGTTCAAGGTTGATTGTGACAGAGATTTAATCTTTTGTGTTGTAACCATATCCTTCAACTTGCGTGTGCCCATTAGCTCGTCCAAATGACCACCTTCTTGTTGAACCCAAAATATTTCCAACTTGTCGAGTAAGCTTAAAGCTTCTTCACATGAAATTTTTTGTAGTTTTATGCTATCATCATCCGGATTATTTTCCTTATTTTCTTGCCTAATTCCTTCAATGATTTCTTCATCGGTTAAAGTATAAACAATTTTCTTGCCTAATTCCTAAGTTTACAACATATTACATACATGTATCTACTAAATATAATATTTATATATTATACATGCACTTTAAAATTTAAAAAAAATTCTTCTTAAAACTCTATTTAGGAATAACCTCCATTTAGGAATATTTTTTATATTCCCAAGGATATGACTTTAGAGAGGCTGTATTTCTAATTTCTTTACTTCCAATGCGTTACGGCGGTCGACTAGTCGACCAGGCGGTGGAGGATCGGCGCCGTGCCACTCCGACTCGCCTTGTGTAAATATGTCGCCCGACTTGGACGATATGGGTCGCCTAGTCGACGACTTGGGTCGATCAAGGCGGCGACTGGTCCGACTTGGACCCGAGGCAGAATATTTAAAAAAAATCGTCAACCTCAAACCTAATTGCAAAACGAGTCAGCCGACTGAAGAAATCTCCACTTCGGTCCCGTCGAAAAAAGACCGAAAGACCAGGAGCAATAGTAGCAGCCATCGTGACCACCGCCGTCCGTCGATTTCCTCGACTTGGAGAATCCTCTACTTTTCTTTCTTCTTCTTCTTTCTTTTTTTATTTCTTCCGATTTCCAATTTCCAATTTCCGATATAGCACGCCGATTTGATTTTGCTGTACCTCTCCCTTTGAAACTTCAGCCGATATAGATCCCTCCGTCGACGATCAATGTTCCCCAACTTTTTGAGTTTGGGTTTTAAGAAATGTTAGGTGAGTATGATGTGAGTGGAGTTTGGGTCCCACATTAAAAGTAATTTAATGTTAATTAAGTTGGTTAAATAATTTAATATGTGGGTCAGCCTGTTAAAATGTGTAAATATATAAAAATTACAAGGATATTTTAGTGAATTGTATTGTGGGGTAGTGTTTAAAAATAGAAAGAGAACATTTTTTGTGGACATACCAAAATGGCAAAAAGGGAACATTGATTTTGGACGGAGGGAGTATATATTATATATTATGTGTGTATGTACTGAATATATATATATATTTAGTATACATAATATATAATATATAATATATATCAGTATATAATATATAATATATAATTAGTCGACTAGTCTCGACTAGTCTACGACTCGCTATTTACTTTGGTCATTTACCTGTTGTTCTCACACTGGAATATTATTTTTTTACTTAAAAAAAATGTCGAGACGCTATGTGCTATGCTATTTTGCGCTACGCAATTCTGTACAAAACCGCTATGTGCCTATGTAATGCAACTGAAAACACTGTTTACTTCTATAGGTTATTAAGTATATTTATCTAGCAGTTCTATACTGCGGCTTAATTTACTCCAAGTTCACTTGGAAACCTTAATTTTCTTGAGAATTGCTTTGGTAAGAAGAATGCAGTTACTGCATTGCTTGTTATATCCAACACTTACAGATGCACCAACACCACATATGTTGATCTTGAGCCTAAAATGAATTGTATTTTCTACATATCTGCTGGTGCTACTATTCATACAATCATACTTGCAATCTTGCTTATTTTGAAGCTTTGTCTCTATATTGTAGAGTTAAAAGGCGCAAGTTGGAGTTATCTGAAGATGTATCTGAAGATGTAATAAATCGACGGAGCTCCTCATCCCAAGGAGAACCCGAAGAAGATTTGCTTGGTATGCCATGATTAGTTGAACTTCTGATTTATCTTGCAATGTTCTGTGGTACCTAAAATCCTGTATTTATAGCTTAAAAAAGTGGTAATCCCAAGCTGGCCTTTCCTCCTAATAAACTGAAAATAAAAAGACAAAAATGAAAACTGGTGTTGGTGGTGTGCTTAATGTGCCTTTGTCTTTGTTCACTGTGCCACCGCCAAATTACTTGCGCCTTTCTTTCATTCACTTTTCATCGAACACTTGCCACCTAGAATTCCCTATCACATTAACATATTTCATAGAAGGTTCTTGCCGCTTTTATTCGTTTATCTCATTGACGGTATATAAGTAATTGTAAACCTTTTTGCAGTTTCTTGCTGAATTATTGGTGCATGTGCATGATATTTTCCAATTTATGTAATTTTGTTTTGGAAAGCATGGTGGGAAAGCTCTTTTCTCAAAATGCATCAACACTCTTGTGGCTTGAATTTTTTGCCGGTTCTAAATTCCTCCACTCTACTTCAGTTCTTCTGCTTTTTAACACAATTATTCATTTTTTGGAAATATATTCGAAGTGCTTCAGTTTTGGCACTTCTGCTTGTAGAATATCCTCCTCTATGTAGAATATTTCTTCCACACGATTGTTGAGAAAAAGTTTTCAACCTCTCCCTTATTTGTATTTATCAACGTTCCCAACTCAAATATTTGGGTATCCCTGATTTTTTTCCTTGTATTTACAATGTTCCTTGTGCAGGATCATCACCTAAGAAGAATATGTGTCCACATCCTGGTGTTTATGAAAGAATGTGCATGACGTGTGGGCAGAAAATGGATAATGAATCTGGTGTCGCATTTGGGTACATACACAAGGTTATATACACTTATACACATTGTTAAAATTTTAATAATTTATTTTCTTCTATATTTTTTCACTCATTACTGAAATGGTGCATGAATTGTCCTACTTTTGTAAATGATGTCGAAGTTGATACTTAATTCTTTTGTTTCCTTGGGATAAACTTAATGAGGAAAGTGATGAGGTAATCATTATTGCCCAATCCATGGCTTCACTTTGATTGTGATAATGGCTCTGAAAGTTTTTATCTTGTAGGAAGGAAGCATAATAATATCCTAGAGCTAATGGAGAATAACATAACACCTTTTATGATGAAAATCGAAGATATGAGTTTAAGAAACGCATTTTTTTTTCATCACATGCTGTGCAATAACAATTATTCTACCGTTTTTTATCCGTATATCATCATCTGAGGTTCAGGATTAATAGGCAATGTATGAAAAGATCTGGGATATCTAGCTTTCCTTGCTGTCCTACCGTTGTAAACTTGAAAAAGTATTTCATATTTGTTAGTTATCCTGCGTGCAGAACTTGCGGCTTTCTAATGATGAGATAGCCCGATTACGTGACAAAGACTTGAAGAATTTGCTACGCAACAAGAAGCTTTATTTGGTTCTTGATTTAGATCATACACTGCTCAATTCTGCCCGGCTTTCTGACATAACAGAGGAAGAAAGATACTTGAATGGTGAAAGAGATGCTTTGCCAGGTATTCATCCTTATAATGTCTATGTTCCTTGTTTGGATTGAGGTGCAATTTCCATGATTTTGATGTTGCCCTTGCATCTCATGTTTTCATTAGTTTTCTCTCTTTCAATCATTTAAATACTTCTACCAAGTGATTGCCAAATACGAAAACCATTTAAAATAGCACTATTTGACTAGCTCAATAGTTTTAGAATAATTAAATCTTTTGAAGAGATAAATTCACCACTAGAAGGGGGGTTGAATAGTGGTAATGCGGAATATCGAACTTTCTCGCGAATAAAGGTAAAATGTGCGGAAAGTAAAAGACTCAAAGATATATAGAGGTTCGGCAACTTGCCTACGTCCTCTCTCCGACTTCTTTTTCTATTCGCTAAAGAACAACCACACACACTTGTCTCGTCTTCTGTCGGTCCGAGCACAACCGTTACAACCGCTTGTCTTCTATTGGTCCAAGCACAACCACTCTCAAAATAAACTTTTTTGTATCTAGTGTTCTATCGGAACTAGACAATCCTCACTTACGAATGTTGGAGTGTAATCCTAACAATGCCGGATCAAAGATCCTAATAACACCGGATTAGTGACTCTTGATTCGTTTCTCTTACGCTCGTGTATGAGTGATGCAACACTCACAACCAATGAAAAGAATACAAAGTATAAGAAATATTACAATATGTATCACTCTTGTATCTTTTCTTCTCACAACTTAGAATGCAATAATCAGTAGTAATCTGAGCTCAAGAATGCTTTGAATGCTTAAATGCTTGAATGCTTGACGTTGTGTATTGAGATACCCAAAGCATTTGGGTATTTATAGTGTCAAGTCCTTCTTCAAATTCTGAAATTTGTATTATTAGCGTGCGCTAATAATCCTTCATAGCGTGCGTTATCGGTGCTTTGACTTGACAGAAATGAACGGTTTGTAGACTGTTCCAACGGTAAAAATACATGTCTAGCGTGCGCTAGACATCCCTTGGTAGCGTGCGTTAACGTTGGTCAACAGGTCTTCACTTTTGACTTTGAATCATGTCGGTTTGTCTCCCCAACGTCTCTTTTCCAACGGATAAAATTGTAATTAGCGTGCGCTAGTAATTATACTTAGCGTGCGCTAGTAATATTTAATATTAGCTTTCCAGATTTTCCGGATTTCCTTTTTGACCTCTGCGTTCCAACGGATAAAATGTTCAACGGTAGAAATTCGAACGCTTAACGTGCGCTAACAAGTTTGTGTAGCGTGCGCTATATATTTTCCAGATAACGTACATTAGCTTGTATAACGTACGTAAATGCTTCCTTATTTGAGTCCAGAGGCTACTGGACCTCCAATATGTTTCCGATAGCGTGCGCAAATATTGTCATGTAACGTGCGTTAGTATTATGAATAGCGTGCGTAAATATTTGACCGTAGCGTGCGCAAATGATTTTCTTTTTCTGTCCTGACCTTACTGTCCTCTCTGCCTTGTTTAAGTGGGACGCGATAGCGTGCGCTAGAGAGAGAAGATAGCGTGCGCTAATTTTGGTAATTTAGCGTGCGTTGATAATATAGACTTTGCGTGCGCTGTCCATCAGGTAGGATTCTAACATGACTGCAGGTGACTTGCGTGTCTGCTTAGGACCCTCGATAGCGTGCGCTACTCTGCATCCTGTAGCGTGCGCTAGGAACAAGTTTCTCCTTCAATGAAACAGCTCGTTGAGATAGATTTTGTTAAATGTTTTGAATCTAATCATCATCAAAATACCTTTGAGTCAACAATCACCCCCTTGTTGATGATGTCAAAACATTTAATATATTCCTGCAAAACCACTTAAAAATTTTCGAATCAAAGTAATTTGTTCGATATGTTAGTATGTTTGGTTTTGGAGTGTTTCTCCCCCTTTTTGACATTAACAAAAAGGACTCCCCCTGAAATGTTGGGTATATACCATAATACAACAATTAAATACATAGGTCAAAACATAACACATAACTAAGGCATGAACGAACCAAAGTACATATGAAGCAATAAGTATGAAAAACATCGAAGGGAATGCGCATTTCATTAACGAAAATAATTCAAATATTACAAACAAATAAATAAAGCATATGACATCAAAAACATATGAAATAAAGTTTGCTACATCGAGAATCAAGATCCTAAAAACGAAGGTGCTTGGTCGGATGAGGAGGATGGAAACGGGAAAGACGGGTGAGTGAATCGGATAAAGTCTTCAATCAGCCCACGAACACCTTGAACTTCCGAACGGAGTGAACGAGCATCCTCACGAATTTCCAGCTGCGAAGTCTCAAGGCTACGCATCCGGGTAATGAGATCGCTCTCCTCTTCCTCGTCGATGGCAACCTTCCTCTTACCCTTCACCTTCGGAATCCGAAGTCGGATGACGAACGAAAGACCCGGTTTGAATTTCTTGAAGAGTTCCTGGCCCTCTTCGAGTAACACGCTCACCCGGAGTCGGGACTCTCATTCCTTTCGGAACTCGGTCGTCTTCTCGGAGATAAGAGAACAGCACCCATCCTCGATTATATGTCTCGACGTAGTGCATCGCCTTGAGGGATAGGTCGCTAATCTCATGTCCCCAAGACACCGGAACTGATGCCTCGCCTGAGAGATCAACGTTGAAACGGCGGAAAATTACTGTGAGAACGGATCCAAATGGCAATCCTGCTTTCCGTGACCTTGACAAGTAGTTTTTGGATCGAAAAGCATCTCGTTTCGATTTCATCCAACTCGTGACGAGAGAGGCAAAGTTGACCTTATCATCATTCAAGACATGATATACCACATTCTTGTCAACTCCCACGAGTTTATGCTGCGAATGAACTTTTGGCATGATACACTTTGTTAAAGCAACTAGGAGCAGCCGGAGAATGATGCCGAAATCGTTGTTTTCGAAAACTCTATCGATGACATCGATGACAGCTTTCGAACTCAGAAACTCGTTCAATTCTACCTCGGTCATACGGATCCCTCAACACTTTCCTTTCCCGAACAAGAAAAACCGGTCATACACAATCCAAAAAGTTCAAACAAAATTTCCGAGGAGACAGACACTGCAGTCCCGTTCGCTCGGCTCTGAAGAACTAAAGACGAAGAATTTGCACTATCTCCTAAGTGCAAATTAGCGTAAGAGGTAAGAGGAAGGTTGCCATCGACGAGGAAGAGGAGAGCGATCTCATTACCCGGATGCGTAGCCTTGAGACTTCGCAGCTGGAAATTTGTGAGGATGCTCGTTCACTCCGTTCGGAAGTTCAAGGTGTTCGTGGGCTGATTGAAGACTTTATCCGATTCACTCACCCGTCTTTCCCGTTTCCATCCTCATCATCCGACCAAGCACCTTAGTTTTTAGGATCTTGATTCTCTATGTAGCAAACTTTATTTCATGTGTTTTTGATGTCATATGCTTTGGTTATTTGTTTGTAATGTTTGAATTATTTTCGTTAATGAAATGCGCATTCCCTTCGATGTTTTTCATACTTATTGCTTCATATGTACTTTGGTTCGTTCATGCCTTAGTTATGTGTTCTGTTTTGACCTATGTATTTAATTGTTGTATTATGGTATCTACGCAACATTTCAGGGGGGGTCCTTTTTGTTAATGTCAAAAAGGGGGAGACACACTCCGAAACCAAACATACTAACATATCGAACAAATTACTTTGATTTGACAATTTTTAAATGGTTTTGCAGGAATATATTAAATGTTTTGAATCTAATCATCATCAAAATACTTTTGAGTCAACATCTTTGAGGGCGGGCCTGACTTTCCTCCCCACTTGACAATTGGATAAATCAAGTTCAACATTGTTTTGTGGATATAAGGAGATCAAGGAACTCATGAGATGCACATAGGTACCTTTATTTAATTGGGAATAATTATGATTGATTTTTTTCCAAGGTCGCCATTAATACATGAGATCATACTTGCTTGGTAATCGTATACTGATGAATAATTTGCTCAGATGATTTTACTTTGGTAGTTTAGTTTAAGCTATGTCCTGTATTTGGTTGTCAGCAGATTTAGATAAGGTATATATTATTGAAATTTAGGATTTAATGCTTGCTTCTGCGGTTAAGGATCTGACGAGGATTGCAAATATCAGAACTTGGTAAGATCACCTCATATTTAAGATTTAATGCTTGCTTCTGTTTCTTCTTTCTTCCCCGCCTTTAGGGCTTTTTCTCATTGGCGGTGCTGCCGATGACCCGCATCTTTTCAGGCAGATGTCAGCTTTCTCCTCTATCTCCTCTCTCTTTTACCGTACCAGTTGCCCTTGAGGCGCACTGAGGCATAAGCCTCGTTTTTTATTTAGTTTTCTCTTTATAAAACTCTAAAAAAATAATAACATGATTACTAAAAGATAGAAAATAATGACTTTACAAACACAAGAACAATATCAAATCATCACACTGAAGGCAAATATCATGTTCTAACATAAAGCTATTTATTCTAGTGCATCAAACCAAATCAATGCCTGTATGCAAATTCTTTAATTCCAACCAATTTGTGAAATTACATACAACAACATCTAAGCCTTAGTCCCAAAATGATTTGGGGTCGGCTAACATGAATCAAACATTGAAACCGTCAATGATCGTTACATAAATAACATAAAAGGTAAAAAAGTAGAGAAAAAAAGCAAATAAAACAAAAAGAAAAAAATGAAAAATCATGAAAAATAAATTAAAAGATAACATGAAATAAAAGAAAATAGAAATAAAAAAAGGAATCAGATTCCATCCACCATCCGTATTCTTTCCCGCCACATTTGCCTCTCCATCGCCATACTTTCTCCAATTCCAAGAAACCGCATATCATTTTCAATCATCTTTATCCAAGTTTTCTTTAGGGTTGAGACTTTTGAAATCGGGAACCGCATCGGAACCGACGGTTCGGTTCGGTTCCTAGCAACAAATTTTTTTTTTCGGTTCGGTTCGTACTGTTAGTATTCGGTTCAGTTTGCGGTTCCTGTCCGTTTTAAAGAAGAACCTATCTGAACCGCAAGGAACCGTCCGAACCGGGAAACCGACCCTCTGAATATAATGTAATATAATATATTCTTATTGAACATAATTAATATAATATAATGTAATATAATATATTCTTAATAAAATAAAATATTATATAATATATTTCGTCCGAACCATACAAAATCGGTTCCGGTTCGGTTTGGTTCCTATGCGGTTAGGTTCCGAGTCGGTTCGGACAAACAAAACTGGCAAAACCGAACCGCGAAAAAACTATGCGGTTCGGTTCTGGTTCCTGTATTTTTCTTTCTGGAACCGAAAAGTCCCAGACCTAGTTTTCTTGGGTCATCCTCTACCTTTCACAATATTACTTGTTCCCCAACTTCTAGCCTCCTCACTGGGGCATCAACAGGTCTTCTTCTCACATGACAAAACCATCGTAATCGATTCTCCATCATCTTGTCTTCTATAGACGCAACTCTTACCTTCTCTCTAATCACCTCATTTCTGAGCCGATCCTTTTTTGTATGACCACACATCCATCGTAGCATACGCATCTCCGCCACATTCATCTTTTGAACGTGACACTATTTTACCGCCCAACACTCGGTGCCTTATAATAGTGCAGGCCTAATTGCCGTGCGGTAAAATTTACCCTTTAATCTATGAGGCATGTTAGGATCACATAAAACCCCTGTGGCACTCTTCCACTTCAACCACCCTGCCTTTATTCTGTGAGCTCTCCATTCTTTTGGATAATAGAACCAAGGTACCGAAAGAAAGTGGATCCATGAACAACTTTCCCATCAAATGTGATCATCCCCGCCTCTCTATCACTGTTTTTGCTAAACCTACACTCCATATATTCAGTCTTACTTCTGCTCAGCCTAAAGCCTCGAGCTTCCAAGGTATCCCTCCAAAGTTCCAATTTTTGTTGCACTCCAACCTTCATTTCATCAATCAACACAATATCATATGCGAACATCATACACCACGGAACGTCATTTTGAATTTCTCTTGTCAAAATATTAATGGCCTATATACAAATTTTTAGTTCAAAACAATTTATAAAAATGCCTATCCGAGATATCAAAGTCCATTTCCTGAATATTAAAAAACTAGAGGGAAAAATACGTTGAAAAAACAATTATTTTCATTACTCAAAAAATAAATATATAATATAATATAGTATAACATAGTGGGGTAGAAAGATGAAAAAACAATTTTTTTTTGTTAAATCTTGTATCTTGAGGCAAATGAAATAATGGTTTTCTGCGAGGGTCCCAAAACTAAATAGACTAAAAAGTCTATTTTTTTCATTGTTTCTTCTTTCTTCCCCACTTTTGGGGTTTTTTCCCATTGGCGGTCTGCCGATGACCACCATCTTTTCAGGCAAACGTCATTTTTCTCCTCTAAATCCTGTCTTTTTTACCATACCAGTTATAAACACGGGTGTTTCACATGATTTTGTGATATTATTTTAAATACTCTCATACCTCATAAAATTTGAAGTATAAGTCAGCAACATTATATTTGTATATCTAATAAATTAGATTTGTTTGGACAAAATATTTGAGCGAACTTACTATTATAATTATTAGTTGTATTAATGCAAGAAGTTGTACAAAAATATTTTTCATTGAGTTTTTGAAGTTGATTTTCCATGCAGCATATCGGTCATAATTGATTTGTATAGCGATAGTATATGTAATATGACAATCTTATCAATAGTTTCTTTTAATCACATTCAGTTTATGAAAAATGATATTTATGAAGTTAAATTGATCTATGTATTTTATATTATTAAGGTTCAAAATTGATATGTTTTTTAGGGTGAATAATTCAATGTATATATGATGAACATCACATGAGAAACGCTCTCTCTCTCTCTCCATCCTCTCTCTCTCCCCCTCCCTCCCTCCCTCCACACCCCCTCCCCGCCCTCCCTCCCTCCCTCCCTCCCCCTTTCTCCCCCCTCCCTCCCTCCCCCCTGGCTGTTTAAATATACGGTTTAAAACAGTATTATTGCCTTAATGCCTCACACGCCTCCTAGGCGTAAGGCCTCATTTTTACCCCACAAAATCACGCCCCAGCGTTTTAGCGGCGCTTCTCCCTTAAAAACATTGGTTTTCTAGACTATTTTGTAGCGTAAACTTAAATTAGATATATGATCATCTCAGAGATTGTCAGTGAACCACGAGGCTTAGAAGAGTCCCTTTTTTGTCATCATACCAAACTCCACTTACCAAATATTCCCTTTAGCTGAGCACTAGCCACATAACTTTCACATTATTGAAGATATCGTTGGAGATGATGATGGCCTTGGATTTTTGGTAACATGAATTCATATGCATGTAGACAAGGGTTTCATTGGAATAGATGTGAGTTTTTTCCTTGTTTAGGCAAGGTGTGTGAGGTACTGCGATCATTGCAATTGCTTATATTTCATTATAATCTTTTACCAGTTAGAATACTTGGATTACTTTATTACAATCTTCATCGAATGATGCTTTTATCCTTCAAAAATAAATATTCTTTGCAGTATGCATATACGCGGAGTTAATTCTTCATCAAATAATATTAATGTGTTATGCGTCAGCATATTTGTGTACTTCTTTATCATAACTGCACCCTCCCTCCTTAAATGGAATAGAAGTGCTCACTGAAAGTTTATGCATATTTTTTATTGCAGTAAGAGCTTTGACATTTTAATTTGATAAATAATCTTGAACGGAGTACAAGTACTCGACGAAGTAGTATGGTTGTTTGTGTCTGCAGTAAGATCTTTGGTATTCCAATTTGATAGATAACTTCAACATCTTTTCTTTGTATTAGACATCAATTGTTGTTTTACTGTTTTTCCTCTTTACAGATTTCACAGCTTCAAATTTCTTCATTTTGTGTGGCGTACCATTTTACATTTCGGTTTTGAATTCCATCATAGTTTTGTTGACTTACAATTTGCTAATGATCAGATACCTTAAAAAGCAGCCTATTCAGAGTGGACTGGATGCAGATGATGACCAAGTTGAGGCCATTTGTGCGCACATTCCTGAAAGAAGCCAGCAATTTTTTCGAGATGTACATATATACCATGGGCGAACGTCCGTATGCTTTAGAAATGGCGAAGCTGCTTGACCCTGGGGATATTTACTTTAATTCCAGAATAATTGCACAAGGTGATTGCACACAGCGGCATCAAAAGGGTCTTGATATTGTTTTGGGGCAAGAAAGTGCAGTCATCATCCTTGATGATACTGAAGTGGTAAGTGAATGTCTTGAATTTCTTATTGTATTTTGTGATGATTTATGTATGCTTGCAGTATTTTTGCCGCTAATAATGATTATTTTTTCTCGAAATCTCTATTTTGGATTCACTCTCTAATTTTTTCCTTTCTCGAGATTTTTAGTGTGAACATATGGTGAAAAGCTGCTTTGCCTTTATCATATGAATGGGACCAAGAATTAGTGGGACCATTCCACTTATTCTGGGACCTGAAAAATTGGTACCGGATGTATTGCTTCGACTAATATGACGAATCTAGATTGATACTACTCTAGGTTTAGTTTCTGTAGTACTCTTTTCGTCCCCTGCTTTATTCTTGATGAATTTTGCCGCGATAGCTAGCATCAGGTTAATGGATTTTCCGTATTTGTTTTAGGTGTGGGAAAAACATAAAGAGAATTTAATACTAATGGAAAGATATCACTTCTTTGCCTCGAGTTGCAAGCACTTTGGCTTCAACTGTAAATCACTTTCTGAACTAAAAAGTGATGAAAGTGAGACTGAAGGAGCTCTTCCTACTGTTCTTAAAATTCTTCAGCGAGCCCACAGTTTATTCTTTGACGAGGTACCGCCTTTCTACTCTCCAAATATTTAAATAAAAATTAAAACTTTTAATTGGTTTATTTTAAAGCCAACTAATCGATGTTTTCTTTGTTTCAGGAGCGCAAGGATAAACTAGAGGACCGAGATGTAAGACAGGTAAATCTGGTCGGATGTCTTTTGTGTATTAGGGATAAATACAAAAAGTACACTTGAGGTCTGACTTAATTACAAAAGACCCCAGCTAAGTTTAAAAACTACAAATAACGAGGTTTGATTTAGTCTTAAAAATTAAAGGGCTAACTGTAACAGTTTTATAAATGCGAAAGGGGTGTACAAATTGTATTTTGTTAAGGGGGTAAATGCAAGACAAAATAAAATCTCATGGTAATTTTTTTTATAATTCTAAAATTATTTGTTATATTTTTGTGTTTTTTCAATTAGGTCCAATCTTAAGGGTACTTCCGGTAAAAAAAATCTTGGTTTGATCACTTGTCTTTTCTATGTCGTCAGGTGCTAAAAGCTGTTCGAAAGGAAGTTTTGAATGGTTGCAAAGTCGTCTTCAGCCGTGTTTTTCCGACAAATTTCCCAGCCGAGCACCACTCCTTGTGGAAAATGGCAGAGCAACTAGGAGCTACATGCTCGCTCGAGCTCGACCCATCCGTTACGCATGTGGTCTCAATGGATGCAGGAACAGATAAATCCCGTTGGGCTGTGCAGGAGAAGAAGCACTTGGTCCATCCACGGTGGATTGAAGCTTCCAACTACATGTGGCTAAAGCAACCTGAAGAAAAGTTTCCCGTTACTCAATCCAAGAACAAATGATCTGTTTCGTCTAATGACTCTAACCTTCTATTGACAAATTCTAAGATTTTGCTTAATGATAACGTTGAGGGTGGCTGCAAAGGCGGACCTTCCTTGAGACTTCAAGATTTTGTAATCTGTGTATTATAGTACAGTGGCGAAGCTAGAAAATTTTCAGTGGGGGGTCGGGATCTAAATTTTTTTTTTCGTAACACTATTTTTCGGGTAATACCGAAATTTTGGGGGGTCGAAATCGAATATACTGAAATTTTTCTACACGAAAATTATATACCCCCTACATCGCAAAAAAAATTTCGGGGGGTCCCCCCCCCCCCCCACCATGTAGCTGCGCCCCTGTTATAGTATGGTGGAGATGTTGATCATTTCATATACACCAATACAGGAGTGCCACATACCAGCATCACATGGTTAGTACCGCCGGTGAACGAGCCCGAGGTATGTTATTTTTACTGGATGCCGGAATTTTAGGGTTTAATTAGGTTCTCTCTAGTTTTAACTTTTTATTTTGATGTTTCTTTTATTTCACAAATTGCACTTCAAGGGGGAGTTGATACTCTAAGGGGTATTTGTAAATCTAAAAGATAATTGATTTTTCTTCGTTTTTTATGGAGGGGTTGGGGTCGTGGCAAAAGGTCGGCCTGCAGCCTGGCCTGGCACGGGACAGTCGGAGGCATGCCGTCGTGTCCTGACCTGCATGTTGAAACCGATCGTATTCTTTTGAATGCAAAAGTCCGGTCTTAGGACAGCCTAGCCGAAACTAGTGTCTGGCCCAGCTCTAAGTCCAAGTCTATTCTGTCTGGCCTGGCCCAGACGAGCTTGGCCTGGCTAAAAGGATGGTTGTTTTGATGAGTTGTTCAATGTTTAGTCCCCCTTGATTTGTACTGTGTCATACAAAAGTAAAATTCTAGATCATAATTAAAAGCTTTGGGCCTTCAACCTGGCCCGTACTTGATCTTGCCTAGCCCGCGGGTCTCAACCGGCCTTTTATAAAAAAAAAATCAGGAAATGTCAAGGCCTGAATTATGGCCCTTTTGGTGGTAAATGATCATAAATCCCAAGAGTAGTTTGTGTATAAGCTATGCATTTTATTTGGTGGGACGTTGATAGGGTGACGAATTAGTAGTTACATAAGGAAATAAACGGAACCCATATTTCACTTACACATATTGCCAATATTAAATCACTTTTGGTTTGAAATGTACATATTTCCCAAAGGCATTCGTAAAAATTACTAAATTCGTTCTTTTATAACTGCAACATCTGAACTTTCACGTTTGTCAATGCACAACTTTGATTATTAATATTTTCAATTTTTTAATTTTAAAAATTATAAGACGATATTTTGAAAATATATTTCGAGATGAATCTGACAAGATCTCACATGACTATATTTTTTCATATGTATAATCACAAAAGATGGTCAAAAGAGAGTATGTAAACAGTGTAATAGTCAACACGTTGCAACAATAAAGTAAAGGAGGAACATGTGCCAAAAATGTATTAAATTTTGGAGTCTCAATGACCATTCATCTAAAGACTAGAGGTTTGATTATACTTGTGGGAAATTTCGAGATGCTAGTATTTTTTACTATGCTATAAGTGGGAGCCGTAGTCTATATGTGTTGAGGTAACTTTTGAGACGCAATTTAGTGTATGTTTGGCAGAAATAAGCTACAATATAAGCTACCTTATTGTTTGAGCTTATTGAGATACTATTCTGAGTAGTATTTTTATAAGTTTACTTATCAACTAACGGTTAGCTTATCAACTTAGAGCACCAAACATACTCTTACTGTATTGTGAAGACAAGATACAGTAGAGCACCAAACATAGTCTTTCATATCCAATGAAAGCAGTTTAATCGTAGAGCACCAAACATAGTCTTTTATATAATTTAAAAAAATATAATTGTAAACTCATGAGCCGGCGGATCAGCTGTCTAAGCGTGAAGACATGTCAATAATTTCTCTCTCTTAATTTATATTTTATCTTTAAATCATTTTCTTTCCAATTTACAGGTCCATTTCATGACATATATTGAAACGAGTTTAAGTTTTATGGTTTTTTCTTTTTCGATTTTGTTGGATTCTCTATTTTTTTCTTGTTTTTTCAGTTTTTATCTTTTTCTATTATTTTTATTTTTCAGAGTTTTTTTAGTATTTTTATTAATGTTAGAGTTGTTTATTAGTACTGTGTGTAATAAAATGATATTTTAAAAGGGGTAATAATGGAAATCTGAAATCATATTAGTATGGTTTATTACTCCATCCGTCCCACCGATCTTGGTTCATATTCTTTTTTGGGCCGTCCCAAGATACTTGGTCATTTCCTTTTTAAGACATCTTTATCACTCACAACTTTAAATAATATATATATTCATATCATCACTTTATAGAGTACTTTTCAGTTTTTCTTAAATCCCGTGCCGAAAAGCAAATGCTCAAGATGGGTGGGACGGAGGGAGTAGTATTGTGTGTTTAATTGGGTGGGCCCATAATGATATTTTATGGTAAATAGATGATCATTGGAGAGTGTATATTTAGAAGGAACGATTGGTTTATTTCTTTTTATAGTATGTAGCAGTTAAATATGAGACGAATCAAAATGAAAATATAGCAGTTAAGTATAAGAGACGGAGAGAGTACTATTTATTTTTGATTTATTCATTAAATTAATAACTTAATCAATCAAACAGAAAATTAGTCATATAAATTAAGTTATTTGTTCAATTTTTTATTCCATATTTGTCATCCTCACTTTTTACTTTTAAATCCATTATTATACGTTATGTTACCATAATATTATATTAAGATAATATTAATATATAACTATATTTTAACATTAAATAATATTAACATATATTAATAATACCTATATAATATTATATTGAGTACATTATTATTCAAGCCTTTATTACATATATTATATTAATATAATATTACTATAAAAATTGAATTTTTTTACCATACCTAAATCAGTCTCCTCAATAGCAAGGTCGAAAAACTATATCGAAAACTAAATTCGTATTCCTTTCGCCGTTCAAATTTTTACACTTGTTTTTTTTTATTCTTTTGGAAATTTATATTTATCATTTTTACACGATACAGATTAAATAACAATTTTTTATTTTTTAATCTTCATCAAACTCACTATCAATACTTTTACTTTTTAATATCCACGACCCATTTATCGTTATTACCTGCACAAATCATTATCTAAAACACATCAAATATAACCTTCAATCAAGTTCTGAACGGAACAGAAGAAATATTAAACAATACTTATGTAAATAGAAAGAATCTAGTCAAGATTTTACAGTCAACACGTATAGTAAAAAAATGAACGAAATTACATGGTTTAAACTAAATTATATTTTTTTAAAATTATTAAAATTAGAAAATTATACTTAACTAAGTTATCTTCTTGAAATGGTGCGAAAGAATACTATATTAACATCTAATAGTATTAAACAATACGTAAAATAGGAAAGAATCTATTCAAGATTTTATTAACACGTATAGTAATAAAAAAAATGAATAGAAGTGTTGTTTATCACATATCCATACTTAATATTAAAAGAGAGTCGTTAAGAAAATTTAAAAGGTATGTGTCATTATCATATTATTTCTTTTTTTAAAAATCTTAAAAAAAATACTATTTAGCTTGGGAGGGAAGTTAGAGGGTTATTCCATATATAATATCTACCGATTAAAAATTTTCTCATTTTATTCCTTTAATTTTTAACTTAATACTTTAAACAATTATACTTTTTCGTATCAATTTTATTTTTGATAAAAAATATATCAAATTAATTCTTACTTCGTACTCTTTAATTTGACATCCATATAGTATACATATAAAGTAATTTAAATATAATAATGATATATTAGATGATTAAAATAGTGCCATATAAAAATATAAGAATACATGTCGATTGTTTAATAATGATATTGTTGGTTCGTTTCTTGTCGTAGAAACATGTCGATTTAGACGTGGTGTTGGTTTGATAATACACTTAGATGTATATTGCAGTATTTTGAGGATCACTGTGTTGTTTGAGGATCATCGCTCATATTTATGTGTTGATAGTCCGTAAGTGTGTACATAGTGAACGTTGATAGTGTGGTGTCGTTATGGGATTGGTAACAGCTGTATCGATGGATATTGATGTTAGTTGGGTTGATTGTAATTGTGTTATTCCTTGGCCGTGAGTATATGTCGGATAAAATGGCCATTCCTAGCAAGGACCTTGACTATATATATATATATATATATATATATATATATTGGACATGCGGTTTTGTAAAATGTAAGTGTGTGTGTTGTGTTCTTTCACATGGGGATGATTCAACGGGACCTCTGGGGGCCGATGGTAAGGGGCACGGCTAGACCTGGCAAACGGGCGGGCTCAGCCCAAACGAGTCTGGCGAAAAACGGGCGGGCCAAATCTGGGCCGGGCCTTTTTGGCCCGATTTTTTTTGGGCTAAAAATATTAGGCCCGTGGCCCGGCCCGCGGGCCTCAACTTTTTTTTTGAAATATTAATTATGAATAAATATAGAAATATTTTTCGATCCTTAATTATTATATTATTCACTATACTATCACAATCAGATAAATAAATGTACAATTATTTTTATTTGACAATTACATTATTTACACTACCACAATCAAAAGACAAATATACAAATATTTTTATTGATCATCATATAATTTATCACTACTACTTTCTTATAAAAATCATAAAATAATATTATTATTGATATGAGATACTACAAAGTAATCACAAAGTCTCATAAAAAAATAAAATTACAAATATAATTAACATATAGATGTAATATAATCTAACAAATAAGGAAAATTTTTAAATATTATAATTACATATAACATAAATAGAGGAAATCCACTCCTTTAGCCACTTTGTCATAGTCAATGACAATATTTATCAAGGGACTTAGTTTGTACAAATTCTAGCAAAAAAGGACATGGTTGGACCAATATACCCTTACTTTTCAATAAAACTAACCCATTTTATCTCTCTCCTTATCTTTTCTGAGTTTCTGGGTTACGACGTATGTATTTCGTACCGTCTCGTTACCATGTGTTGTTTATCTTTTGTGTTATTGTTTCGTAACTTCGTATCTTATTTACCGTGTTGGAATATTGTACACGAGATACCAGTAAGCGGATACGATATTTGTTTTTCGTTACATTCATTACATTACCCGATTAATAATTGATCATTTATTATTTATTTTTCGTTACGTTCATTACCAATATAGTAACATGTTAAGTTTAAATGGTACACTTGGTAAGAAGTTACAATTTCTTACCAATATACCAGAACCCCATTAAAACAGATACTAATTCGTAGCTGGAAATAGTTACGGTTACACTAATACGAAGTCATTAATTCGTAACTTCGTACTAGTTACACTTGGTAAGAAGTTACAATATCTTACTAATCGTAACAGTTACGAATTCGTAACATGTATACCAAATCTCCAATACGAAAATTTCAAATCGGCACAAATGTGTTATGAAATTCGAATTTCGTAACTTCATACTGATACGAAATGATAAAATCTTAACAGAAAATAAAGGCATAGTGATACGAAATGACAATATTGTAACATGGCAACCCAGTACGAAATGAATAAATCGTAACAAGTAAATTCGTAACCACGTATGCAAACATGCGAAAAACTAGATCTAAAACACCAATACATACAAATCGATCGGAAATCACCCCAAATATACCATGAATCACCATAAATCATGTGAAACTTGTAAATCATCAAAAACAAATATGAAAATAACATTATTTCAAGCTAGATCTAGGATTTTTCTAGAGAGAGAAAGATGGAGAACGAGAAATAAAATCGAAAGAGAGAGTAGGGCAGATTTGGAGCTACTGGCGGTCGTCGGACAGGAAAGACCGGAGCTCCGACGAAGTCGGCGCCGGAAGGAGCTAGGGTTCCGGTCCAACGGCGCGGCAATGGTGTTGGATCTACGGGCGGTGCAACATCAGCGGCGGAAAGAACTGGAACTCCGGCGAAGTCGGGTCCGGAAATAGCTAGGTTCCGGCGAGATCTGGAGATGGTTGTTGTAACACCCCAAATTAGGCGGATATTACAGTGCCGTGGATTCCCGACTGAAACCCACCAGGCGAATGAAACTGATGAATTAAATAATATAATTGTAGTACCGAACCACATTATATTACCAAATACTCCGATGAGGAGTTTAAGTACAACACACCAGGACAATACCGAATACTAGTATATTTTATATGAAGATAAAATACACAACACTAAATTAAACGGAGTATCCAAATGAAAATCTGCAGCGGAAAATAAATAACAACAACATGAATGACTGAAAAGATCGGGGGGCCCTTTTAGTATCACTGGGACTCCTCGCCGTCAACATGCTCTTCCCGTGCCTTTGCCTTGCCGTGTCCTGAAAACAAAATCCCCCAACGGGGTCAGTTATACAAAACAACAATCCTCAAGGGTTGAAAATACAGAATCATGATATATCTTTAGTTATGAAATATCCTTAGTTATGAATTACGCTGAAGAGGAGTATCATAGTACGCCCATAATGTTCTATGCACGTGTACAAGACGAATGACCGGACACACCCGTCCTTGTACCTAATTAGTCTCACGGAGGTAATCGTTACCGTGTGCACAGTCCAATGTATCGATCCCAATACATGGCCATCGCGTGCTCGACTAAAAATTCCACACATCCGCACCCGGACACGCAATATGAACCCAGAAGGTCATGTGAACGAGAATGACCATAATGAATATCAATGAATAATAATCCGACAAAGTCAAGAATGACTCACCGAGATGAAAATAATAGTGAAGTGATTGATAGTTCAATGAAATGATTGGAACTGCCGTTCCTCGTTAATGAAGTGATTATTCGACAATTACAAGCCTCAATACGGTTAATACAATGATGAATGAGTTATGATTATGAATGAACAACAACAAAAGGAATGAATATCCTTTTAACCGAGTAAGAATTAACTTACTCAACACCGATGAAGAATGTCCTTCCACGAACAAACGTCCTAAATGAAATGTCGGTCGCTCGAACAACCTTGAATAACACAATTACCAACAATCCGCTCAATATACGAATCAACCATGATTATAACGAACTCAAAACGTCAATACGACTAAACCAAGTTCATTGGGGCATTATATCGAATACGTTGCGGCCAATCTTCGATTGTTAACAACCAAACCTCAATTATACCAATATCAAAACCCCAAGAAGTGTTTCAAACCAACAAAACATCTTCCAAATGATCAATAATCCAAAATGAATATCCAAATTCGTGATTACAACAACAATTAATCGAAAACCCCCAAATCGAACTCAATATTCAAAGTGTTCTTGAATAATCCTTCAATAATCCATTGAATCTTTATACAAACTCATAATCATATGCATATCCCTCCATATAACATGATTATAACGTCCAAAACATCATATCCCAATACAAAATCGAAATCCAAGATGTTGAAGAAATTACCTCTTGAAGATCCAACCACTTCGATCCGATGAACACGAGTTAAATCGAGTATCCAAGCTTCACGATCGAATGGAAATGATGAAAATCGAGTACTCAAGTGATAGATGATGAAAATTCTCTCCCACAAACCCTCTCTTTCGGACCAAGGATGAAGAAAAGGTGGAAATGAGGAAAATCCCGTCGGTCCACCTATATAAAGCCCAAGGACGCACGACCAATCCGCACGACCAAGTGTCCGTGCGTCCGGTCGTGCGTGAGTCCACTGCCGGCTGTGTTCAAAGCGCACGAGCGCCGCAAGACGAGCGCCGCAGCGAGCAACTCGTGCGGCTCGCCGTGCGGCCTCGCCGAACGCTGGCCTCTCGCCCAAGATAAGCCGCAATACACGAGCACCACGCCCGAGCAGTTGCTCGTGTGACCTGCTCGTGCGGCACTAACTCGACCACTGGGCCTCCTGCCCAAATCCAGCCGCACACGAGCGCCGCGCACGACCAGGTGCTCGTGCGGCCTGCTCGTGCGGCGATGTCTCGGCCACTGGGCCTCCTGTCCAATCCAGCCGCACACATGAGCGCCGCGCACGACCAGGTGCTCGTGCGGCCTGCTCGTGCGGCAATGACTCGGCCGCTGGGCCTCCTGCCCAGTCCAGCCGCAACGCACAAGCGCCGCGCACGACTAGATGCTCGTGCGGCCTGCTCGTGCGGCCCTGCTCGACAAGCAGTTCTGCCCAAAATGATGAACCGAGTACAAAAATCACAGAATTTCAAATATTACGCCGAACGGTGCACACAATTGAATGAGTATGAAATGATGAGTGATTAATAATGAGTGAAAATTACCGAGTGACAATTACTGACTGATAATTACTGAATAAAAATGAATGAATTACAATCGGGTATTACATACTCCCCCCCTTAAAAAGAGTTTCGTCCTCGAAACTATGGGTCAAACAACTCGGAATAACTCTCTCGCATACTATCTTTGGTTTCCCAAGTAGCTTCTTCGACTCCGTGTCTAGACCACTGAATCTTGACCAAAGGAATCGTCTTGTTCCTCAACTGTTTGATTCGTCGCTCTAAAACTCGTATAGGACGCTCCTCATACGAATGATCATCTGCGATCTCAATTTCGTCGAACTGAAGTATGTGACTCGGGTCGGCAACATACTTTCGCAACTGAGAGACATGAAACACATTATGAATTCGGCTGAACGCCGGAGGTAAAGCCAATTGATAAGCCAACTCGCCTACTCGATCCAGAATCTCAAACGGTCCAATGAATCTCGGACTCAACTTTCCCCGTTTTCCGAAACGGAAAATACCTCGACTCGGGGATACCTTGACCAACACGTGGTCACCTGTCTCGAACTCTATTGGTCGACGACGATTATCTGCATATGATTTCTGTCGACTCTGAGCGGTCAAAAGACGACTCCTGATCAAAGCTATCTTCTCACGGGCGGCTATAAGCATATCGGGCTCGGTGCCGATTGACTCTGATAGGTCGTCCCAACACAACGGAGATCGACAACGACGACCGTACAAGGCCTCGTAAGGTGTCATCTTAATCGAAGCATGCCAACTATTATTGTACGTGAACTCAATCAACGGTAATTGGGCTTCCCAATCTTCTTTCCAATCGAGGACGCATGCCCTCAACATGTCCTCCAATGTCTGAATAGTCCTCTCTGATTGTCCGTCGGACTGAGGATGAAAAGCGGTACTGAGATTAAGCTGAGTTCCCATCGCACGATGAACCGATTTCCAAAAATGTGACACGAATCATCCGTCACGATCGGAAACGATACTCTTAGGAGTACCATGCAATCTCACTATCTCTTTGATGAACAACTGGGCCAGTCTCTCGGGACCCCACGAATCCTTAATCTCAAGGAAATGAGCCAATTTAGTCAAACGGTCCACAATTACCCAGATTGTATTCATGCCACGACGACTCGTCGGCAAACTCGTGATGAAATCCATCGAAATGTCTTCCCACTTCCACTCTGGAATAGGGAGAGGTTTCAGCATACCCGCCGGTCGCTGATGTTCAATCTTGACTTGCTGACAGGTTAAGCATCTCGAAACAAATTTTGCGACTTCTCGCTTCATATTACTCCACCAGTAATTTTGTTTCAAGTCCTTGTACATCTTGCTAGACCCCGGATGAATGGAATAAGGGGTAGCATGAGCTTCTCTCAAAATCGAGTTTTTCAACTCGTCATTCGCCGGCACGCACAACCGATTCTTAAATCGCAAAAGTCCATCCTCGTGGACCACAAATCCAGGGGCTTTCCCCTGAGCCACATCCTCACGGATGCACAACAATGATGGGTCTGAACCCTGATTCTCTCTGATTGCCTCCTCAAGTGGCGATGAAATCTCTAACATGCAAAGTTGCCCTTGCACTCGCTGAAGCCAGACCTCGATCTCGGGTCTAAGGAATTCCTGCTGAAGCTCCTTCTGAACTGTTAAACGAGCAAGCATTTTCTCCTGAATGGACTTACGACTCAAGGCATCGGCAACCACGTTTGCCTTACCCGGGTGGTACAGGATCTCGATATCATAATCTTTGATTAGTTCCAACCACCGCCTCTGTCGCATATTTAACTCCTTCTGAGTAAATATATACTTCAAACTCTTGTGATCGGTGAAAATCTGACAGGTGACGCCATAAAGGTAATGACGCCAAATCTTCAACGCAAAAACTACGGCTGCTAACTCCAGGTCGTGGGTCGGATAATTAACTTCGTAAGGTCTCAATTGCCGTGACGCATAGGCAATAACCTTCCCATTCTGCATTAGAACACATCCGAGACCGTGTCCGGACGCGTCACTGTAAACCATGAATCCTTCCGTCCCTTGTGGCAAGGAAAGTACAGGTGCTGAAATTAACCGGCTCTTGAGTTCCTCAAAACTCCGCTGACACGCGTCGGACCACGTGTATTTCTTATCCTTTCGCAAAAGGTTCGTCATTGGTTGAGCGATTTTAGAAAATCCTTCCACAAACCGCCGATAATAACCGGCTAATCCGAGAAAGCTTTGGATTTCCTTAACATTCTTCGGAGGTAACCAATCTTGGATAGCCTACGTCTTCCGAGGATCAACACGCACTCCGTCTGATGAAATTACATGCCTGAGAAACGTCACCTCGGACATCCAGAACTCACATTTGGAAAACTTTCCATAGAGTTGCTCTCGTCTCAACACGTCGAGGACCTGATGAAGGTGAACCTCGTGCTCCTCTCGGTCACGAGAATAAATCAAAATGTCATCAATGAAGACAACAACAAACTAATCCAAAAAGTCTATGAAAACCCGATTCATTAACTCCATGAATACCGCAGGTGCATTAGTTAACCCAAACGGCATTACCACGAACTCATAATGACCATAGCGTGTACGAAACGCTGTCTTTGCGATATTCGACTCTCGAATTCGCATCTGATGATATCCAGATCTTAAGTCGATCTTGGAAAATACTGAAGCTCCCTGAAGTTGATCTAAGAGATCATCGATACGGGGTAGAGGATACTTATTCTTGATCGTCACACAGTTCAACTCCCGATAATCAATACACAAGCGGAATGAGCCATCCTTCTTCTTGACAAACAACACTGGTGCTCCCCACGGGGACGCACTCGGTCGGATTTAACCTTTCTCGAACAACTCCTCAAGTTGATTCTTTAATTCCTGCATTTCGGTCGGGGCCATCCGGTACGGTTCCTTCGATAATGGAGACGTACCATGCTCCAACTCAATCGTGAATTCCACATCTCTCTGTGGAGACAAACCAGGTAACTCGTCTGGAAATACATCGGCATATTCTCTCACTACCGGAATATCCGTTAACATTATTGGTGATTTCTCGGTTTTGGTCATATAGCACCAATAACCAATACACCCCTGACTGAGTAATTTCACTGCTTTCATCAAGTTAATGACCTTACCAGAACAACCGGGATTACCTCCCTGAAAAACACATTCGACCCCATCGTCAGAAATGATAGTGACCATATGCTTACGGACACTAATGACGGCATCATGACGATCCATCCAATCAATACCCAAGATGACGTCGTCTCTCGGTAAATCCACCACGATTAGGTCTGCTAGCCATACACGGCCATGAAGCTGAATCGGACAATTCTGAATCTCATGATTTCCAATAATTCGTCTACCATCAGGTAGACCAATGACATACGGCTCACAACTAGTAGCACTACCCAGACGTAGCCTACTCAAACATGACTCAGAAATGAATGAATGAGATGCACCAGTATCAAAAAGGGTACACACAGGTTGAGATAGAATATCGAGTGTACCTGAGATCATCCGGGCCTCTGGATCGTCGGTCTTCTTCATCTCATAAATCCGGGGCTTGCTAGTCCAGACCGACGCAACTCAGTATGATGGCTAAAGGCTCCACCTTTATTCGCTCTTGTCGTCTTGAGCAGCCTTGAGTGGCACGATTATGAGCAACATCGCCCGGGCCTGAGATGACGCCGGAGTAGGTTTGGAGTCCCTTCGTCAAAAACGGGCCTTATGCCCAGCAATCCCACGGTTATGACACGTGACAGTCTGTCTCGGACACTTGGTGCTGACATGACCAAGATCCCCACAGTTAAAACAGGTGATGGTCGAACTGGCCGCTCGGGACTGTGATTCCGCCGGTCTGGGCGCCACAGGAGGTCGCTCCGAGAAAGTAGTGCCCGCACGAGGCTTCTTGAAGGTTGTCTGACCGCCTTCAGACTGATTACGATTTTTCGATTTCTTGCTAGCAGACGAAGGTTGCTGCTTAGCAATTTCCTTAGCAGTAAGCTCATAAGTAAGAGCTTTCTCAATGAATTCGGCCAGCGTGGTGCAATTATGATTAAGTAACTGCATCCGCATACGGGGTTTCAGCCTCTTGCTGAAATACTTAATCTTATCTACCTCGGAGTGAATGATAGATGAGGCGAACGGAAGAAGTTCCTAAAATTTCTCGGCAATGGTGAGAACATCCTCGTCTGCTGAGGGATCGGGAATGAGTAATTTTGATAGCTTGGCCTCCCTGGGTGGGGCCGGATAATACCTCTCCATCATGAGAGTCTTGAATTGATCCCAAGTACATGATCCGTCGGTGGGCTTCAACGACAACCACCAAGAATGAGCGATCTTACCCAGATAGTAAGCCGCAACTGAAACTTTGTGTCCTTCGGGACACTCTACCATAGCAAATAATTTCTCGAAATGCTCGAGCCAATGAACAATATCCGCCGGCTCAGATGAGCCCTCAAATGTAGGTGGACTTTGGCGAGAGATATCGCCGATGATACTGCCCACACTCCTCTCTTGCCTCTCAGGTGGCGGCGGAGGAGCCTGTTGATTTTGATTAGCTGAGTTATGCATCGTCTCCATCAGTTGTGTCATCTGAGTCATTTGGGCCATCATGCCCAGCATAAAAGCGAGTGGGTCAACCCGAACACCTTCTGAATGAGTTGTGTCCCGGGTACGACTCCCCGATAGTGAATGATCACGTCCAGGTGAATGAGTAGCAGTGTCGCTGCTTGATGAGTTAGCATTATTCCTCGCGTTCGCACGTGTATTCACACGAGCTCTCGGGATTTGGCCCGCACCGCGGCCTCGTCCTCCGCGTCTTATGCCTGCTCTCTCCATACTGAAGTAGGAAAGTCACATGATGATTATATCTCTCGCATGAATATCACATTATGATTACGTCATGAATGATGAAAATGAGCACATGCGCTCTAGCACAGCGATTACATGAATGATTAACTGAGGTGAAATGATTATCTGATGAAATTCTTGAAATGATTATCTTGAACAAGTTAACAAGATTAATGATATGATTCTCAAGATCAACAACTAAACTGTGAAATGAACTGAGTGATTAATGAGTTAATATGATCGTCCTGATCAAAATGAATGATGATGATTGAGGATTATTAACTGATGAATGATGAATGAATGATCCTTATTGCCAGAAATTATACCATGGCGTTAGAAGTCTTACAGTTCTTTCGGTCTGATTGGCTCGGCATTTGCACAGGTCACACGTGATGCGAAAGTCCAATGATACTAGTCTGATGACGATGATTTCAAATGAGACATGACTCGAAAGGTAGTATTCAAAACCACTCTCCGATACCAACTCTGTAACACCCCAAATTAGGCGGATATTACAGTGCTGTGGATTCCCGACTGGAACCCACCAGGCGAATGAAACTGATGAATTAAATAATATAATTGTAGTATCGAACCACATTATATTACCAAATACTCCGATGACAATACCGAATACTAGTATATTTTATATGAAGATAAAATACACAACACTGAATGAAACGGAGTATCCAAATGAAAATCTGCAGTGGAAAATAAATGACAACATGAATGACTGAAAAGATCGGGGGCCCCTACTAGTATCACTGGGACTCCTCGCCGTCAACATGCTCTTCCCGTGACTTTGCCTTGCCGTGTCCTGAAAACAAAATCCCCCAACGGGGTCAGTTACACAGAACAACAATCCTCAAGGGTTGAAAATACACAATCATGATATATCTTTAGTTATGAAATATCCTTAGTTATGAATTACGCTGAAGAGGAGTATCATAGTACGCCCGTAATGTTCTGTGCAAGTGTACAAGACGAATGACCGGACACACCCGTCCTTGTACCTAATTAGTCTCACGGAGGTAATCGTTACCGTGTGCACAGTCCAATGTATCGATCCCAATAGATGGTCATCGCGTGCTCGACTAAAAATTCCACACATCCGCACCCGGCCACGCAATATGAACCCAGAAGGTCATGTGAACGAGAATGACCATAATGAATATCAATGAATAATAATCCGACAAAGTCAAGAATGACTCACCGAGATGAAAATAATAGTGAAGTGATTGATAGTTCAATGAAATGATTGGAACCGCCGTTCCTCGTTAATGAAGTGATTATTCGACAATTACAAGTCTCAATACGGTTAATACAATGATGAATGAGTTATGATTATGAATGAACAACAACAAAAGGAATGAATATCCTTTTAATCGAGTAAGAATTAACTTACTCAACACCGATGAAGAATGTCCTTCCACGAACAAACGTCCTAAATGAAATTTCGGTCGCTCGAACAACCTTGAATAACACAATTACCAACAATCCGCTCAATATACGAATCAACCACGATTATAACGAACTCAAAACGTCAATACAACTAAACCATGTTCATTGGGGCATTATATCGAATACGTTGCGGCCAATCTTCGATTGTTAACAACCAAACCTCAATTATACCAGTATCAAAACCCCAAGAAGTGTTTGAAACCAACAAAACATCTTCCAAATGATCAATAATCCAAAATGAATATCCAAATTCGTGATTACAACAACAATTAATCAAAAACCCCCAAATCCAACTCAATATTCAAAGTGTTCTTGAATAATCCTTCAATAATCCATTGAATCTTTATACAAACTCATAATCATATGCATATCCCCCTATATAACATGATTATAACGTCCAAAACATCATATCCCAATACAAAATCGAAATCCAAGATGTTGAAGAAATTACCTCTTGAAGATCCAACCACTTCGATCCGATGAACACGAGTTAAATCGAGTATCCAAGCTTCACGATCGAATGGAAATGATGAAAATCGAGTACTCAAGTGATAGATGATGAAAATTCTCTCCCACAAACCCTCTCTTTCAGACCAAGGATGAAGAAAAGGTGGAAATGAGGAAAATCCCGTCGGTCCACCTATATAAAGCCCAAGGATGCACGACCAATCCGCACGACCAAGTGTTCGTGCGTCCGGTCGTGCGTGAGTCCACTGCCGGCTGTGTTCAAAGCGCACGAGCGCCGCGCACGAGCAGCAACTCGTGCGGCCTGCTCGTGCGGCCCTGCTCGAACGCTGGGCCTCCTGTCCAGTACAGCCGCAACACATGAGCACCACGCCCGAGCAGTTGCTCGTGTTACCTGCTCGTGCGGCACTAACTCGACCACTGGGCCTCCTGCCCAAATCCAGCCGCTCACACGAGCGCCGCGCACAACCAGGTGCTCGTGCGGCCTGCTCGTGCGGCGATGTCTCGGCCACTGGACCTCCTGCCTAATCCAGCCGCACACACGAGCGCCGCGCACGACCAGGTGCTCGTGTGGCAATGACTCGGCCGCTGGGCCTCCTGCCCAGTCCAGCCGCAACGCACGAGCGCCGCGCACGACTAGATGCTCATGCGGCCTGCTCGTGCGGCCCTGCTCGACAAGCAGTTCTGCCCAAAACAATAAACCGAGTACAAAAATCACAGAATTCCAAATATTACGCCGAACGGTGCACACAATTGAATGAGTATGAAATGATGAGTGATTAATAATGAGTGAAAATTACCGAGTGACAATTACTGACTGATAATTACTGAATAAAAATGACTGAATTACAACCGGGTATTACAGTTGTGAGGGAGGGAGGGTGGATGGGTGGCGCGGGTGGGAGAGAGGGTTCGAGAGAGAGGAGAGAGAAGAGAGAAGAGAGAAAATGTAAAAATGAGAGAGAGAGAGAGAGAGAGTCAGGCGGGGGGAATGAGTGAGAGAGAGAGAGAGGCAAGGGGGAGAAATAAGGGAGGTCAGGGGTAAATTGGTCCAAATTTGTTATTTTTGGCTACAATTTGTACAAACTAAGTTGCACGACAAATATAACAATCTACTAAGCAATATGGCTAGATTATGTCTTCTCTCACATAAATATATATATATATATAAAAAAAAACTGGGCCGGGCGGGCCGCCCGCGGACCGGGCCTCAACGGGCGGGCCAAATTTGGGCCGAGCCAGAAAGGCCCGATTTTTTTGGGCCAAAAATATAAAGCCCAATGCACGCCCAAAAATGGGCGGGCTGGCCCGGCCCGCGGGCTTAGGCCTATTTTGCCAGGTCTAGGCACGGCCGCGGAAGTGGTTTTCCACCTGGGGACAGTTCGACGGGACCTCTGGGGGCCGATGCTAAGGGGCAAGACTCCGGGTTACCAAGTGTGGTTTTTCGTGATGATGATATGTGATATATCCGGAATATCACAGTGTTTTGTTCTCGATGTTGAGACGTATGTATAAAGGGTTTTGGTACTTGAGTAGAATGGCACTAGAATAAGTGTTGTATATAATTTGTCTCTTGGTTGTGATGTTTTGGCGTTAGGACGTGGATCTTGTGATTGTTTTCGTGCATTGTGGTTTGAAAGGAATTGGGTTGAGACCCTAACGATTGTGTAAATGATGTTTTACGGAAAATAATTTTGGGTCAAGACCTAGTCGATTTGAAATGGTTTTATAACTAAGGACGTGATGTCCAAAGAGGTTTTCTACTTTATAAACTCTTGTAATGTGGAACGAGATTTGGGCTGAGACCATAATGTTTCAAAAAGGCTTTACAACGTTGGACTTGTCCTAAAAGGCTTTTCTATTTTCTAAAATGCTTGAGGTGATGATCGTACTTAAAGACTTGAGGATATTTTCTAAACTGTAAAACCTCTCGGGAATTTCTCTTAATGTTTGTGGTTGTTCGACTATAACTGATAACTATGTGACATATTTTGTATGACAAGGACTCATATCTACTTGGTACATTTTGAATGACTTGAATACTTGCACTAGCAAATTCGAATTGCTAACCCCTTAAATGGGGGGAAATGTGTTTCATGCATTTCAGGTATGCTTAGTTCGTTGGAGCAATCACAGGAACGGCATAGAAGAAGATGAGCCGCGATACTAATCAAGAGTTGAGAGTCCAGTCTGATGTCATTGTACTGTTTGAGTATATAGTCCTCCGCTGTATTGTATTCTGACCCCTGTGTGGGTATGTATTGTAAGAAGTTTTGTTTCGGTTTGATTGAGTCGTGTGACCTTATCGGTCCATGTATTTTGAATATCTGACCTTGTCGATCTGTGTCATTACGTAGTTTGAGCCCGACCAGTCAAACGCTTGTCGTCTTGTAGTGATTAGCCTGATAGATCTTTGTCCAAAGGGTTTACCGCGTGTGATATTCCCGGTGGATTTCCGGAGGTGTTATAGATAAAGGAAAAATTATGAGGTTTGCTAGTCAAGATCAATTGTAAAATTAGATGCGTAACAAATCGTACAAATAATGAACCATACCACTTCGTCTGAAATGAAAGTCCTCAAACCATCGGCCGAAGTCATCATGTATTTCTTCAAAGTAATTGAATATCTATTTGACAAGGTCATATAGTAGTGTAAGAAGAGTGTGTCAATGAATCCACTAGAAAGAATCTTGTACCACTCGTAGGATAGTACAAGTGCTACTTTTTGTATATTATTGACTATTTTCGCACTTGACTCCCAGTTATTTCGGCCGATTATTTTAGACCGTCTTTATTCTTTCAAATCAATATATTATTTCAATTCAAACTCCCCATTTCCAACTCATAATCTTCACAATATTCTCGAGCCTTATATGTCACACACCTAGTTTACAATTAAATCTTTGACCAAGGAGTACAAACGGATGGGTCTTCAACAAGAGTGAAAAATGGCTAAAATAATGTGTTGAATCAATGAAATATGTTTAGGATCAACAAGGCTTCTAAGGATAAAATATGATAAGGTGGGAGAATATAAGCCAAAGAGGTTAATCCTACTTCATCGTCTAAATGCATGAGCTCATAAATGTAGTCTCAAAATGTATATATGAGCAAGTTCTAGATTGAACACAGTATGTTTGACTGCACAACAAAAATAAACAGAGCGGATATATATAGATTGCTCTTAGACTCAAATCTTACCGAAAGGGTGCTGTTTATTAAATGTCATACACCTTCATCCAAATCCATTTTCAAAATCAGTGAAACGTCCCAAATAAAGATGATTTCTCACTAATGTTTTCTCAAGAAAATGGTGCTATCGTTTTTTTAAAATTCTCTTTATATATATATATATATATATATATCCTTCCCCCACACTTAAAAATAAACAATATCTTTATTGTGTAAAAGAACGACAGAGTTAGGGTTTAAAGAAAATTTTCCTGTTATAGAAGATGATGTCTTACGTAAGCCTTTTTGGACCTGCATGAAAAAATAGTGTGGCAAAATAATAAAAGAAAACATATACTCGTAAGTATAACACAGACAACTTAGATGCACTTCAAGAGAGTCGTAAGAGTCGCCTTAAGCTGTCATCAAAACTATTATTAGAAAATGAGAAAATTACAGCAATAGAAAAATAATACATAAATCATCAATAGATGCGCGTCAAGAGATCAAAAAGAAACTCCTTAAGCTGCCATCATTTTCACGATTTTTACACCCACTAAAAGATAAAAACAACAAGAGGAATAAAGTGGGATCGCAAAGGGAAATGAACGAATCAATTTTACGCTTCCTCACAATAAAACCTTACATCCAAACAACTTTAGCTAGAGCTCAATCTGGTTGAGGAACAAATGCAATAGGTTTTTCGATTAGCTCTTTTGGTGTTATTGCAACCACTATGATTCGTTTAGCACGCTCAGAAATAAAATATCTTTTAGAAGGGTAGTCGATGAAAGATAGTAAACCATCGAAGAAACTATTGACATTTAGCAGACTGATTGGTTTTTTATGAATATTTAGTTGGGCTCTGGTAACCACATGAAAAAGTTCTTTAAGAGTGCCAAAACCACCTGGAAGGGTGATCAAGGCGTCGACATTATTCACAGCTCTAAACTCATCTACAATAGTTGTCCCGGTGAGTTTACTTTCAGCCAAAGGTTTGGGATGATTCCCAACACTTACTCTTTCATATAGGCAGAAGCAGCAGCGTGTCCCATTAATCCTAGACTTCCTCCTCCGTAAACTACATGAATGTATTTTTCTCCTAAGGTACGACCCAAGTTGTGGGCTGCTTCAGTAAAGCAAGCCTCTTTTTTCATGATTAGCTCCACTAAAAATGCAGATGGAGTTAAATCGTTTTATAGAAGATGATGATGACGAGTCCATTTTATTTTACAAAAAGAAAATTATTTTGAAAAAAAAAAAAGAATTGCAAGTTTGAAGGATGCAGAAAAGAAACAAATGCAATGTTTATTTTTAGATGCAAAAGAAAGTGAAAATATTTATCATATTAGTGACTGCATTAATTGCGCTTCAACGATTCAGTAGAATAATGAATGCATTTATTGCATATCACTTTCTTTATTCAGAAAATCTGATAAAACGAAAAAAATTAAAAGTACTTACGCATGTATGTACAGTTGTTGTGATTGTGGCTCATATATTCCTTTAGTTTTACGTCTAGAAACGGCTTAAATGCCTTCTAGGAGTTGGGGATGGCCGTTTTGTGTCACATTTTTGGCAGTCGCTCCATCAGGCTTTGAGTACCGAGTTGAGGTTGAGTACGTTTTTTCATCCGCAGTTAGACGGTCAAACCGAGCGGACAATTCAGACGATGGAAGATATGCTACGGGCGTGCGCTTTAGACTGGACTAGTGATTGGGAACTCCATTTGCCTTTGATCGAGTTTACATACAATAATAATTGGCATACATCGATCAAAATGGCACCTTTTGGGGCCCTGTATGGTAGGCGATGTAAATGTCCACTTTGTTGGGATGAGGTCTCGTAGTTGGGACGGAGTTGGATATGCTTTTGGAAATTAAGGATAAAATTTTTATCATTCGAGACAGATTGTTGACTGCTCAAAGTCGACAAAAATCATATGCCGATGTTCATCGTGGAGCTTTAGAGTTTGAGGTGGGAGACAACGTTTTGTTCAAAGTGTCGTCTACGAAAGGAGTCTTCCACTTCGGGAGGAAAGAGAAGCTTAGTCCGAGGTATATCGGACTGTTTGAGATTTTAGAGAGATACGGTGAGTTGGCTTAGCGTTCGACGTTACCTCCAACTTTGAGTCACATCCATAAAGTATTTCACGTTTCTCAGCTGAGAAAGTATATCCCACACCCGAGTCATATCACTGATTATGGGGATATTGAGATCGCGAATGATGCCACGTTCGAGAAGAGTCCGGTGAAGATCCTCGAATGTAGTGAGAAACAACTTCGGCGCAAAACCATCCCGTTGGTTAAATTGCAGTGGTCGAGGCATGGAGTCGAAGAGCGACTTGGGAAACCGAAGAGAGCGTGCATGCTAAATATCCATAGTTATGCAATTCTTAAGTTTCGGAATGAAACTTATATTTAGAGGGGCTCAGGGGGAGAATGTAACATTCGAGATTTTTTTTATTTTTCATATTTTTTTAATTTTGGCATTTTTGTATTTTTGACGACTCGTTTGTAATCATTTCAATATTTTGAAATTATTTTATTATGCACTTTTTGTCATTCGAACAAGTTTCGAAGTTGTTTTTATTGAATCCGTGTAATGTTGTGACTTTATTGTGTTTTGGTTCGATTCTTGAAAATCTTGTTCCAATCTGTCGTTTCATTGTTCTTATAAGTTCGTTTAATATATTTAGTCATACTGTGAGCTTCGGTATTGTTGTTTGATCTTGAATCTTGATTTTCGGATATTTTGGGCCATTTTGTAATTTTTCAAAATTTTGGGCGTTTGTAGTCGTATTCGTTTTCCATACTTTCGAGTGGTCGAATCGTGTGTTTGAATAGCGCCTAGACTCTTCGTTGGGAATTCTTCGTAAACGCTTTATCACATTTCTGAAAACGTCGCTTTTTGAGGCCGTTCGGGACTAACCAGACAGCAGGATGAAACCTGCTTACGGTCGTAACCTGCAGTATGTTACGGCCGTATGAGGGGATGCATTACGGCCGTAATGGCCATATTGTTACGGCCGTAATGAGCCTGCTATATTAAATAGCGGGCACCTTTATTTTAGAACAGAACATCATTTTTTTTTCTTCGCTACGGGAGTCGAGGGTTAGGCGATTTAGGCAATTTCTGCACTCTGAAGCTCCAATAAAACACCATCTATCATCATCTTCGAGTTATTAGCGTGTATTAACATCAACAAGTCCTCATTTTCACTTCTGATTTGAGGTGAATATCCAGAACCCTAACTTTCCGGATTTGGGGGGTTTTGCTATTTTCCTTCGTTCCTTTCCGAATTATTCATAGAAACATAATAGGCATGAATTATTTACCCCCGATAAATATTTCCCCTACGAAATTATGGTGTAGTTTCTAAATTCTATGAAATCTAGAGAGGTTGGTTGTGATCCGCCCTCTATGTGTTATATTGATTAATTACATGATTCGTAGGCGCGGTTTTGGGTGTATTTTAGTTTCGATTCTAGTCGTATGGTTATTGATTGTTGTTTTACGGGCCCTTTAAGTTCAGAGTCTTCGATTCCCTTCAACTGCGGGCGTCTACCGTCTCGTAGCGTTTCATCATGTCTCAAAGGCAAGTATTCCTATATACTTACATTCTTAAATGTGAAAAGTGATGCATATGCATATGAGAGTGTATACGTTCACTCCGGGAGGGTCCGACAGGGCGTTAGAGGGATCCACGTTTGGTTGGGTCCACGAACATTGGGGTTAACCACTCCAGGATGGTCCGATGGGGCCTCAAAGAGATCCGCGCATAGTTTGGTACTATTGGCAAGGTTCTCGTCGATCCACCACAAAGGGCCTGCCTTCTTCTCTCTTTTTATTTGTAAGGCAGGGGTAGATGGGCTGTCAAGAACATAGAGGAGTGGCATATCTTGGATATTGCATTTTCGAAAATCATTATCTCGGTTTTTGAAATAATTTGGTGCATGTACTTTAATGTGTAAGATGTAATGGTTCATTTGTATTACTTGCACTAGTTATTCAACTACTCGAGAGAAATATGTTTCACGTATTTCAGGTATGGAGCCACCGAGCAAGCGAGCACCGCGATAATAACAAATACAACGATGACGGCCAAGCGTGATACTTTGCTAAATTATATTTTGTTCTTTCGAATTGTCTTTTGAATTCTTGTGTCACCCAATTGTTAGTTGATACTCGAATACTATATGATATTCTTTTACTTTGATTGTCATACGATGGATTTGTTTTCTTCAGATAACGTGTGGTTGTCCGAGTTTTACCGAATGATCTAGGCAGTTGGTTATTATTCTTGTATTTATTAGATATTGTACCTTAAAGGCTGAAGTACCTTAACGGTTGAAGTGTGGTTGTGTATGAAATTAGCCTTATGAGTCCCAGATAGGGATTCACGACGTCGTGACATACTCAAAATAGCTCTGGGGTGTTACACTCGCGAGCTAAGTGGTCTTGGAATAATTAAAATATCAAGGATATTTATATATGAAAACTTGAAAAAAAAATATATAATTTAAATGCTCGCAAACTCCCGAGCTAAGTATTCACGAGCTCGAGCCGAGCTTGGTCAACTCGAGCCCGAGTCGAGCTTTGAGCGAACTCGTTTGCAGCCACATTGTTAAGCCACCAAAACTTGCAGAAGAATAAATAAGCTTCACTAATTTCATTATCTGAACAATACCAAAAATATGTTGTCCTCTGTAAGAGTTGGCCTGTTCAAACACGCGGTACTCGGGCATAGTAGAATGCGTAATACTCCTCACAAATTTAGGAAAATCAAGCTCCGACTGCAACATTCACAAACTTCGAGCAACCTTTTCATACAAATCACGAGGCCAGTTCCTATTCAAGTTGTTCGCAAGAAAGTTGGCAATCTGCAAAATCAGTATATACTCACTCAAATAATGTCGACAAATCCAGAAACCAAGAATCGTAACTACCCTTAATTTTAGCCTAATTACAACAAATGGGAATCATTTTGTCATAATTATAGTTATCCCCACGATATTTGTTTCTGTTTTACAAAATCGCACTTTTTGGGAGGAGGATATCTGTAGAAAAACATGAACCTCAAGGGGGGGTTGTATTTATGAAAGGAAACATGTTTTTTTTTTTTGTATAACTAGGCTGAATTTCAGGGGTGGCTCTCCCGGAAACAATAGTCAGCAAAATCAGTAATACTCGCTCAAATAATGTCGACAATTCCAGAAACGAACAATCATAACAACTACCCTTTAATCTTTAACTTCAAAAGAAAAATACCAAATCACTTTTTCATAGTTACGATTATTCCCACGACATTTGTTTCTGTTTTATAAAATTGCATTTATATATGTAGAACAAACACGAGCTTCAAGGGTAACTTTTGTAGTTTTGAAAGAACACAGTTTTTTTTCTCTGTAATTGGGCTGAATTTTAGAGGATGGCTCTTCCAGAAAAAATAATGAGCAAATAATTTAACCAGAGCTCACCTTTGCTCTCAAGGCACGAAGTGATCCATCTGTGTCCGTGATGCTATCCAGACAATGAAGAGCGTCTTTGAGAAGGCCCGGCACACAGGATTCAACATGTGGCGATAAATTATTGAAAACATCTGTGTTTGTGTTTGAATCTGCTGCCCTGGGGTCCAGCGGAAGAAATGGAAGTCTTGCGATCTCCCTCAGTGCATCTAAATGTTGGTTTCCGGATGTAGCAAGTTTATGGATGGCTAAGATCGCCTCAAGCTGCCTTAGCACAGTTTGCTGCTCCATCACATTTGCTCCCTCTTGAGGACTACAAAAAAGAATGATAGGGGATTTGTAAATTACCTTATGTCTCTCTCTCTCTCTCTCTCTCTCTCTCTCTCTCTCTCTCTCTCTCTCTCTCTCTCTCTCTCTCTCTGCAGTACCAATATTAGATGCAGTAATTTACAGTACTAATTTATGCATGAGTTTTTGTACTAATTATGCATGAAATATATGCATTCCGTGCATCAAAATTTCAATGCATTAATTCTCACAAAAATTTGATGCATATAATCTAATATTTTAATGCATCGATATTTTTGATGCATATATTGCATATTTTAATGCATTGAAATTTTGATGCACGAAATGCATATATTTCATGCATAATTAGTACAAAACTCATGCATAAATTAGTACTGTAAAGTACTGCATCTAATATTGGTACTGCATAGAACGCGCCACTATATATATATACCTCTTGATGATGCACTAATGTAGGAAAGCAAACAATGTAGTGGTTATTGGTTAAACACCATTAGAATTGTGGCTAAAATCAAATTTTCATGGCAAATACTTGGTGAGACCACCAGTTTGGTCTTGTAGTGCCACATGGAGCCTTAATTTTTGGTTCTTTTTAGGGGGGTCAGTTTTTTAGTTCTTTTAAAAAAAATTAGGGTTTTTCTTTTCAGGTTTTTAAGGCACTTTGTTTATTATTTTTCATTTTTTTTTGTAGTTTTTTAGTTTCATCTTTTTTTTTCACTTCTTAGTGTTCATTTTTAGTTTCACCTTTTTTTTCATTTCTTAGTGTTCGTTTTTCAGTTCAGTAGTTCAGTTATTTTGTTTTTTTATAGTTTTCTGTTTTCTTGTATTTTTCATTTTAAAATTTTAGTTTTAGTAGTGAAGACAATCTATTAAGTCTCGCAGGAGATATACTCAATTTTCATATCAAATACCTAGCGAATCAGAGGCTGTAGGGTCCATTTCTCCAGCATGCATGATGAAACTACCATACAGTTGAAGATAAACGAATATGAAAGTAAACGAGGCACGACAAAGAAACCTGATTTCAGGGTAGTATTTGAATGTCTCCAAAATGTCATTTCCAGAGTGTATAAGGCCAGTAATCCTACTTTCGCCATCCAGTCTGCCACGTGATAGGGAGCAAAGTGCTTCAGATAGACACTTGTTTATCGTATCCAATGCAGCCGAAAATGCCCCGATCCTTTTCTGAATTTCTACGGACTTCGATTGAATGTAATATTATGCAAACGAAACAAAGAGGTCAGTACACATCAAATCATAAAATCTAAATATCTGGAGAAAAAATAAACTATTTGCAAAAAGATCAAACAATTGGAACCCACAAGGTGACATCAATAACATGAAAAGCAGGGTAATATAGGAAAGAATAATGATTATAAAGTGAATGACTAATTACACACTTCAAGAAATTCATTGATAATCTTACATGACTCATAGTGAAGAGAGGGTTCCTTAAATAGAGATACGAACTGTCGGGTAGAATAATCTCTCCATCAGGCAGAAAAGTAAATCAAGAATTACCCATTTCATGATATGAATTGAACATTCTAAGAGAAAAAGAATTCCGGGCAGGAATATAAAGCAGCAGATTATCGAGAAAATCTGATAGGCATATATTTATTCTGACAATTGTAAAAATGAAAAAAAAAAAAAAGATTGAGCACGCAACTTTATGTCTCACCAAAATACGATGAGGGGCTTAAAAAAGGAAACAAAAAAAAACCATGAAGAAGACGATAAAGAGCAGGCCAGTAAAAGAGGCTTAGAAGAAACATTACTTTATCATACAAACCAGCATCCTGACAATGCCGAGCAGCTTCAAGTAGAAACTGATGTCTTGTCTTTCCATTAGTCAAAAATTTTCCCAATTGACCTTCTTCCCCAGAACCTCTCGAGCCAAGCAAAAGATAAATACCATCATCACGCAACATAATCTCTGTGAGAAGTTGTTTCAACATTATAGTCCTCCTCCTCTGCTGATCTGCATTACCTCTTCCAATCCATGACAATAGCCCACCACCCACAGCAGCAGCTGCCTGTACATAGTACTCCAGTGCCATTAACAAGTCACCATGGCGCAAATAAGCCACCCCGTACTGCCTAATTATGCTGGAAGCCTCAGCAAATGCATCCATCATCCCCATTTTTTGTCCAGACCCAGAACATTCCGAAAGGACGCCATAATCAGCCAACACAATTGCTATATGCACAGAATCGACACTATATCCATCATCCCCTAAATCTCTGGACAAATGGAGGACAGCTGGAAGTAGCTGAATACTTAGAAATAAAACATATGGATAAACCAGAGGGTCCTTTCCGTTTTTCGTATAATATGACGGTTCAAATTTATTCAGGTACCCCTGCAAATCTTCCAAACTGTAGGTAGATACTCCGCCACCAGAGGTCTCTCGAACAGCAGACAACATGAACCATAAAAAATCCTCAATTGTATTAAAGATGGTGGGTAATTCTCTAAGTAATCGGTCTACCAGCTTCCTGGAACCAGATATAATGGCGTGCAGGAGTAACTTTTTCTTGTCATATGATGGCGGACCTACTCGGTCGACCATCCGTAATATTTTCTCGCATTCTTCGGAAGCAGAAGCTGCAGTCTCTGTTGATACCATGCCTCCAGTGGTGATCCACTCAGATAGCTAGCAAGGATAAGAAGCTAACATGCCTAAAAATTTATAAAGAAAAGGCAAATAAAATTATTAAGAAATGAGCATTTATGTCGTTCATACCAGAGTAGTAAATTGCTGTGAGACCCGAGATGACCGAGCAACTCCTAGAGCATCATCATAGTATCCAGTTCTCAGGCAAAAATATATCTGTCGTTAAACAGAAAAAAAAATATAGTTGGAGAGGATAATTTAATCCGCAACACTTCACAGAAGAGGATATCACTGCATACTTAACAACAATTTAGCTGCTATTCCTCTAACACATCAAGGAATGTCAAAATTATCTTATAAGGAAGATGTATTATTGTCCAGCTTCTTTTTGAAGAAACCTAAACAGCTAAACTTAAATATCATGTAAGTTCGCGATTATATCTCCACTTCAACTTGTATTCAACCAATATTTATATATTAGATATATAATAAAGATATGAGACGGCATGTCCAGACAGTCATTCACCATTTGGCATTGTGTGGAAGACTGAAGCGTTATGCACCAACAATAAATTTAGTCAAGCCAGCAGATTATAGAGTGGTATTATATTTGAACTTTGAAGGGTTAGTGCATCAAGAAACTCTCAATAGTCAATATGACTAGTAATGTAGTTTTAAACCTGTTGCCAAGTGGTATCTATAGGAGGCTGTCGGCGGGTATCGCTTGCATCAAAATCAAGAACACCATAATCCCTTAAACGGATCTGCAAAACATATATATATATATAAGTACGATATTTTGAAAAACAAATACCCTTTTGAGGAATGTTCTGACATGTATCAATTTATGAGTACACAATTTCAATAATTGCACAAGATGACTCTTGACCTCATATATATCAATGTTTAAATAACCTGTGTTTCCTACGTTTATTGACTTAAATATTTATCAGTAGTAGTTTAGTAAGCTCAGACAAACCCGAAGGAAGGCATGGATCCTATGCAAATTTCCAACAGCCCCACCAAGTGCAGCCTACCATCATGGCAAAGAATGAACATGAACTCTATTAGACTTTAAACTATTATACGAACTGCATTCACACAAAGTACGAATTAGGAGGCAGACGCAGAAAACAGCAGGAAGCAAACATTTAAGCAACCGTCGAAAGTAGCAGAAATGCAGCTGTCTTACATTGGTCTTTCCAAGATCCGATATGCTGTATCACTATGAAGTAAAAATCCTATGTAAATGACAAAAAAGTAGTGATCATAACCAATAAAAAAAATACCTGTGCAGGATGACTCTGAATCATATCCATCAAATACTTTTCATGTCCCCATTCCAGATGGCGCCGGGCTCCCATTACTAAGGACATTCTTTTTGAAACATTCCGTTGTAAAGTCGGGTTCTCACCCATTAATGTCTGACATTAATATTATGCACCGCCATATATAAGTTCTTTGTCATAAAGACTATACAGGCTATGGAGTTCACACATGAAAACCAACAAATCTTGAAATAACAAATGCATACGAAGAAATTATCACATAGTTTTAAAGATACCATAATCAGGTGCCACATTTTCAACATGCTAACAGATTTTGCACCAGAAGAGTCGAGTTTCAGACTGTCGTACGCATTTCTGAAAGCTGCAGCAGGCTGAGAAAATTAAACAATCAGTTCAACAAGATAATATATTACAACAAGTCGAAGTGGCAACATAAATCTGTGAAGCCGTTTCCTCCATATAGCATATTAGAATAGACAACTCATAAGAAACAAATATAGTGATGTAAAAATGATTAAACAATAAGCCGAATAAGCGGCCAACATACATTCTGCTGGATTATTATAGTGAATTTACAGCACTGAATGTATGGTAAACATTGCAGCTTAACCTCTTACTTTGAAGGATAACCCATGCAGTCTTGCACTGTTAAGACTCTTCACAACTTCAGCATATGCGGCAGCCTTTTTTTCAATCACAGGTTTATTAGCCAGAAGTGCAGACTCCATACTAGATGGACCAGTTGAAATCTCAAGACTGGAAGTCATCGGGACTATTTGACCCTGGCGATTAATCGCACTGCGAGAATCACTGGTGTTTGTTCTCGGTAGTGTTGAAATTCGGCTCAGGCTCTGAAGAAAATCCCTTTTTTCCTTATGCCAGTCCTCCTGCGAAGAAATGTCTCACACGGAAACAAGATTAGAGAACAAGAGGCAGAATTTACCTGATCTTACATCCTCAGCATGTCATAATTGTATACAGGAATAAAAATTCTAATGCAAAGTCAATAAAAATCATTCTCCAGATACTCACCTCCAAAACAGACATCATATAATTATTGAAACTTCTAATATTATCCTTCTGGGCTTCCTGAACAGCTGAGAGCATTGTCATTTCATGAACCTGTGTTTCAGCAATCACATACCCATTTATAAGGAAATTCTACAAAAATCTTCACGTTTCTGTTTTTTATCATGTGTAATTTAAAAAGGAATGAAATTACCTGTTGAAGATACTCTTCGACAGTAGTTGCCTCAGCAGGAAAGACATCTTCAAATGTTGTCTTTTACAAGGCAAATGAGAACCAATGTACAGAAAATAATAAATAAATATATTAGTGCCAATTCATAAACAAAGCAAAATAAGGAATTAAGGATAGTAGAATCAAGATAATATCATATAAAGATCTTTCAGCATGGGAGTTAGAGAAGAAAGCACAACACCAACTCCAAGTGAAGACTTTATAATGAATATACAAAGCAATCATGTATACTATAAACATTATAAATCTTAATCTGGATGACATTTCCAAAGGTCTGCATTCTGTAAACTTCCAATAGTCGAAAGATAAACCGCCAAAAGGAACATTCACTTATCCATACAACTATGGATAAAGTGCTAAGCAGTGAAGGAACATGTTACCTTCAATTCAAAGGACTTGAGATCGCGAGCAAGCTGCTCGGCATTCAATCCTTCTCGAGCTAATAGCCTGCCGGTTGAGAACAATTTATTTAAATCTAAAGTAAGACAAAAAGGCAAAAACACAAAACTATTTAATATTATAAGCAAATTACTGACGGCACGATGTAAATCGTGTTGCACTGCCGCGTACTTTATTCCCCGGCCAATATTACAAAAAAAAAAAACTCTGGGTTCTCAACACATTTCCCGAACACACTACAGAAAATCTATTCATCAAGGTAAGGGCTCGTATCAATACTAAACTTGGAAATGTTTGAAAAAGCTAAGTAGATACTTTAACTTGCTAAGATAAAATGAAGGATGCTTGCACAAATAAAAGCATGAGACATAATTAATTACATATGTATATACATTTCTTAGATTCCTAGTACTCAAATGCATTGGAAAATTCTCAATACTGAGACTTAATTATTTTTCAGAACGAAAATGTACATAACTTCTTTCTTCATCAAATGTACATTTTCAGAACGAAAATGTACATACTTCTGATCTAAACTCTGAATCCAGTAATGCATCAAGTGGCAAGAGAAACTGAATAGATAAACTCCTATAATGTAAAATACCAGGTAAACGAACAAACCAGGTGGCACAATATTAATACAGTTGCACATAAGATTCATGTAAAGAATAGGATAATTACCTAGTAGCCGCAATAGACTGAGAAGGAGCTTCAGTCCGAAGGGTTTTCGCCTTTAGCTTCTTCGACAGAGCCTCCAACTGATCCAAATTCCTCTGTATCCAAAAGAAAGCAAAAAGGAGGGAGGGGGGGGGGGGTCAATTAACATATCTTAGAAACAAAAAACATTAATAAACCATCTGCCACGGTGATTTCCAATTAACGAGAAACTGATACCTGAAGTGGCGGAAATTGAGCTGACGGAGCGGCTTGGTCGATAAGCTTCGAAGAGGAATGCAGAAGATTGGTCCACCCACTCATATCCGCATCGCTCTCCATTGTCGATGTAAGGAAACACGCAATACACACACGCACGAACTAGCAGCTTGCCGGAGATTGCAGTATTACGTGCACAGAGCACGCTTCCTGGAAGAAAAAAAAAAAAGAGGGTTTTTAGAGCTTAAAGCCCTAATTTGAAAATTGTTTACGACGCAGTTTGATCCGGTGTTGAGCTGCCTATATTAAGTTCAGTGCAGCGTTTTTAAATTTGTTTTAGAAAAAAAAATATATGTACGTCCGCGATGCAGGGCGTAAAATATTAAATATTTTATTATATTAGTAATATGTGATTGAATTTCAATAATATTGTAAAATTATTAGACAATATACATGAGCCAATATACACACGTACACATAAACTATTATTTGATTTGTTTAATTTATAAATCTAATGGCACATAATAAGAAAATCATAATCTAATTAAGCATAGACATTTATTTTTCATGTAGGACAATATGAGTTTTATATTTAATTTTATAAATAATTAATTAAATTATATTTATTATTATCAACTTTCAGTAACAGTATCCAACTCATATTCTTACTACATAAATTTTTTTGGGATCTCTTTTTTTAAGTACCAAATCATAAAAGTAATAAGTTATATATCCACGTTCATAAAACTATAAGTTTTTTATACCAAAATGTGTTAAAAGACTTTATTACCCTCTACCACTAAATGATAAAAAAACATAAAAAAAATAGAAGATTATTAAAAGCAAACAACAATAAAAAATAGAAAATTATTAAAAGCAAACAACAATAATCTAAACGGTCCCACAACTCAATATTTCCTCTGCAAAAAAAACTCTCCGTATCTCTCTGCAAAAAACTCTCCCGTCGTGAAACCCTTTCGCCGGCCAGAAAATGTCGAACTCCGACTACCACAGAGAATCTGAAGACGCCAGAAGTTCCTCACACGCTAGTGACACTTCATCTGAAGAGGAATTCGTCAATGAGCCGCCGGTTAGTGTATTTTCATTCACACACGATTGTGCCACGACGGTTGTTCATCGTCCCACGATGGTAAAGATGACACCATCGTGTACATGATGGTCTTTCGTGGGCACGATGGTTTACACACGACGGTCGTCGATCGTGTGTGCCGTCGTGTGCTAGAAGATCAAAGGCTCCTGCCCTGCACAAGATGGCATGCACACGATCGACGCCCGTCGTGTGAGCCATCGTGTGGCACACGATGGTCTTCACACGACGGGCATCGATCGTGTGCCTGCCATCGTGTGCAAGGCAGAATTTTTTTTTTCATTCTCTTAAGCATTCTATCATATTCTTATGAGTTGTATGTCTATATTGCAGACAGGTTGCGTATGGAAGAGACCTACATTGCGCTTTGTTACACGTCAAGTGAATCTTTACATACGGTAGGCGGTATTTAAAGAGATCATTGAGACACTAAGAAGTATGGGCCGTAATTCCGCAGTTGCTGATCGAGCTATCGAGAGCTTGACCGAGGGAGTCCTAGGGCGCTTGATTAAAGTTAGGAGAAATGGGAGTTCAAATATTGCCCTACATCACTTGATTACCCATCAATTGGAGGGTGATCAAATCCCCACGGATGAGTCGTGGTTCTAGATTTGCGGGAGGACCATTCGTTTTACGGCCCGTGATTTTGCCATGATCACCGGACTGCATTTTGGAAACTCTACCTTCCATCCACAGGACGACCATCTTCTTTGGTCTGACGGTATTTTCCACAGAATACTCCATGGTAAAAATATTAAGGTTAATGTTCTGCGAAGAGGTTCAATGCTCGAGATTTTGGTAGAGACATAAGAGATTATGTGATGGTTGCTAATTTGCTTATATACTACTACTTTATCCTAGGCCGTGACGACATGATGGTCGAGACATGGGCATGGACATTAGTTGAGGATTTCGAGCAGTGTGATATGTTTCCTTGGGGTTCTTATGCCTTAGGGGTTTTATCTTACTACATAGGCAACGTTGCCATGAATGAGGGACAAGAGCACAAGGACTATCACTTCTATGGTCCTGTTTGGGTTTTACAGATATGGTCGTATGAGATGATTCCTTCACTGGGAGCATTGTGTGGTATTCGAGATAAATCTGTCCAAGTCCCCCGGTATTTGATGTGGACTACGAGGAAGATGTTCTGTGATTTCACTCATTTCTTCGACGATAAGGTACATAAATTTGTAAACGTATTTTCTCCTGACTTCATCTCTTCAACGTTATGTGATTGCCCATCTAATGGTATGCTTTAATGACTCATTTTGCAGCACAGAGTACTTTCCTCTTTACCGCATCTGGAGGAGGATGAGGCTGAGTACCACTACCTGAGCTTTGAGAATGGCTCGCCATATGACGTTAAGTTCATTAGGCCTGTAAGAATAGCTGTGAAGAACAAAGAGGATGAACCTGCGCCGATCCCGAGAAAGAAAGTTATGGATAGGTTGAAGAAGGCTGCTGGAAAATTGATTACATATGAGTCTGCATATAAAGTGTCGAAGCGACGCCGGCAGAGTACCCCACCAGTAGATGGTGCAGAGACATCGGACCGGGCGAGGCAGCCAGAGAGGGTGTGTTGTGTCCACGGACTTCCTTGTCCGGACCACACCTAGGACACGAGCAGGGATGAGTACTTCGATCGCCGTTTGAAGGCGATCTTGTATGACGATTCTAAGTCAGGATTTATTGCTCGAGTTTCTCGCCGGGTGCTTTCTGGGATCGTGGATTTCTTCGGACCTACGTATAGACGTTCTAGGATCCCGGTGCACTACTCAGCTGGGAGCCATGAAAGGTTCCCGATAGGCCTCGTCATTCTGCATCTGTTAGCAGCGCCCAGCGGAGGATTCCTGACCCTCCACGTCACTCCGTCTCTGGCGCAGCCCACTGTCACCATTCTCAGCGTCAGCCTAGTAATCATTCTCAGCGTCGGCCTAGTCACCATTCTCAGCGTCCGCCTAGCCACCATTCTGAGGTCCAGCACAGTCACCATTCTGAGATCCAGCACAGTCACCATTCTCAGATTCATCATTCTTTTGAGCGGACTCAGCAACCCCTTGATTACGAGCATCAGTATGAGACATTTGAGGCACCGTTTCAGCAGTATGGGACGATGTTCGACTGGTTTCAGGACGAGCATCATTATAGTGCGATGTTTCGATGTGGAGGTGGTGGTCCTCAGCAGCAGCCTCCATTTCAGATCGAGCAGGCAGTTTTTGAGATCGAGTGGCCAGTTGTACAGTTCCCTGATCGTTATAGTTGTGAGAGGGATGCTGAGGGTGATGAAGATGGTGAGAGTGCCGGAACGCACCATTTGGGTGAGCGTAGTCTTCCACCACGAGTGAGTCGACCATCTGCTGCTCTTCGGGAGCCTTTTGTGGTGGCGCCTCCAAGAGATAGCGAGGCTCTGAAGAAGTTGTACCTACACTTTAGGAGGGAGCAGTCACGTGATGCTATTGTCTGGTGTGATTGTCGTTTTTAAGTTATTATTAGATATTTTGGTGTGATGGTGATGAACTTTTGTTTTGTAAAGTTATATGCTTTGGATATGCTTCTGTTGTAAATTATTGCTCTTTAAAGTGAGCTACTTTGTTATGGTTAATGTCTGCCTCCATAATCACCTTTATTTGCTTTACATCACTAAACACTTAAATTTCAATTCAAAGATAAAGAAAATAGACACAAAATTATGCATTTCAACTAATAATCAGAATACTGAATCAATACATGGTCCATTGAGGATCAAAATATCAGCACATGATTGTTGCTAGTAAGTCACAAAATATAAAAATACATAAGCAATTTAAGTTTCATGGTATGGACATTCCCTTATGTCATGGTCATCATTACGACAAATGCTACACCTCTTCTTCTGCCGGCGCCTTTACCTCGTTTGTTCATCCATTCCTTGAGTTTCTTCTGGAGGGATATTCAAATCCACACCACCTATGGGAATGAATGCTTTGCAAGATTTTCTATTGTGGCCGGTTCCTTTACATTTACCGCAAACCTGAGGTCGTCCACCTGCGGGCAAATTTTCAACATCGGACCGTGCGCGACTCATCCTTGGTCGGCCGGCTTGTCGTACCCCCTCTGGAGGTACGCAAACGATGGATGAGATCTCTGGTGGGACATTCCACTCATCAGGATGTGGGATAGGACTAATATGCTCCTTATAAGTCTCTCTAAGGCCTTGTTGCTTGAAATAACGACTAACAAAATCATACATGAACAAACCATTGCCGGCGCGCCTGTTACAATAAGCAATTATTGTATTTTTGATATTGATGAGGTGTAGGATAAATCCAGACCAGCCCTGTGTTACACACGATGGCAGAACACGATCGTGCCCATTGTGGGTTACGATCGCGCCGATCGTGGGTTACGATCGCGCCGATCGTGGGTTACGATCGCGCCCATCGTGGGTTACGATCGTGCCGATCGTGGGTTACGATCGTGCCCATCGTGGGTTACGATCGTGTGCATTCTGCCATGACCGTGGGCACGACCGTGAGCGTCCGACAGCACCCGCATGCCCACGGCCATGACCGTGTGCATACGACAGCATAGACAAAAATATTAAATGGCCATGACCATGCGCACACGACAGCACAGACAATTACCTTATAGCGGCAACGACATGACGATATAGAATCTGATCCAAATCAAACTCACGACAACAACATGTCCAGGTTCGAAGGGCGACCTCATAAGAAACTTTGTTTTCTTCGACTTTATAAACAAGTGGGGTGGTAGCTCAAACGGTAAGAGTCAGACTGGGTTGCACAGAGTTAGAAAGATTTTCAAAAGTGTGCATTGTCAACTCATGGTCTCTTGATGTAGCTTCTCCCCGCTTCTCATCAAACCAATTCTCTAAAATTAGGCGAAATATCTCAAGTAACGAGCAAACAGGCAAATGCCTCGCCCACAACATATGATTATTAAAGCATTCAACAGCATTGGATTTCAAGAAGTTATAGCGTCGTACTGGACACTTCGACCTAGCCCACCTCTCTGGCCCAATTTCAGAAAGGCGCCTGTGAGCCCCATTAGGACTTTCGATATGTAGTTTCGAAAAGTAGTTTTCAAAAACTTCTTCACAACGCGTGTAGGCAGCAGTTCTAAAGAGTCATATAGCATGCGCACCGTAGGAGGTCAGATTTTTTGCAAGATGGTGATAACACAACCCGTGGAATGCATTCGGATAGACGGCTCGAATAGCATTCTGAATGCTCTTATGTTGGTCACTCACAATCAGTAAATCTTCCATCGGATTGTAGCATATGTGCAGGTTATACAGAAAATAAGTCCATGACTCGTCGTTCTCTATCGGACCGAGACCAACTTCAAGAGGAAATACTTGCTCGTTCCCGTTAAATGTGACGGCCGCAAATAGAGTTCCTTTATTCCTTCCCTTCAGGTGGGTCCCATCAACTATAATCACCGGTCGAAGGCACGTATCAAATGCCCTAATACTCTGTCCGAGTGCAACGAACCTGTGGCAAAACACTCCCTCACGAGTCGTCTGCAAATAATAAATTGTCCCTGGATTACGCTGTTTTAACAAATACAGATAAGATGGGAGCATCTGATACGACTCATCAAAGACGCCATATGTATTCTCTATCGCTATATTCCTCGTTCGGAGAGCAAAATTGTATAGCATGTTAATGTCGTACTCCCTACACATCTCTGCAATCATCTCCTTTGGCCTCAAAGTGACCCCCTCACCGTTCAATCTTTTAGAAAAATAATGGGCGGCAACCTCAGAAGTGACCGATCGTGCAGCAGCACGGTTCAAATCAGGGTGACAGTTGTGCTCCAATGTCAACTTAGTAATTCTCCAAATAGTTGCACCCTCAATAGCACACAACCTAAACTGACAATTTTTCGCCCACTCTTACAAACAAACACTATATGTTTATCGGCGGAACGATTAGTGATACACTGTAGCATGTTTTCCAAATGATACATTCCTACATTTATCCTCAACTCTATCTTAGAACGAAAGGTGGACCCCACCTCTAGCTGACCGGTAACCGGTGGAGACTACTCGACCCAACCCAAAGTCCCGGCACTACCGGGCTCCGAAAATGGAATGATCCAGTTACGCATTGATTGTAGATGCTCATGCTCGCTCGCAGATTGATGGTCGGATGAGAAGTTCCGACGACTCATAATCCTATCCATTTGGGCCGGTTGGCGAACCCAAGCAAGAAATTCCACAGATAGTGACTCAAGCAAGTCTTTACAACAATCTTCATCTTCGGATGTATGCACCTCCTCATCTTCCTCGTCTTCCTCATCTTCCTCGTATTGATAATCTTTGGAAGACGTGTCATAATTTATGTTGTCGGGCTCTACTCTCGAGCTGCTACATCCCATATTAACCTCGGGAGTGGAGGAGCTGTTGTTCTCAACATAGACCTCAGGATCTTCCTTGTATTCTACTAGTAATCGAAGTATCTCAGTATCGCCCCGTAATAGGACTTTTACTTTGTTTCCCTTGGCCATGTGTGTCAAGTACCATACTTTGTAATTGGACTCATTTGGACCACCCAAACCCTCTCTGATAACCCCCACGAGGTTTGCACGACTAACTTTGCTCGTGTCGATATAGACAAAAAAGGAGTCCCCGTCCACATATGTCGATCGCTCACAATGACCACCGTGATGTATCAAAACACGCTGCCACGACATCTGATTACATAAAGATGAATAACTATTCAGAAAACTGAGCGAACAATATTATAAAACGGTCCGCCTTAGACACGACCGATGCACACGGTCGTATACTACCGTGTGCAGTGATCGTGTGCAAGTTTCTGGCCATGAACACGATTGATGCACACGATTGTAGACGATCATGTTAAACGATCGTGAACACGTTAGTTGTGCGCACGATGTCAAGGTCGTTGGACACGACCGTTGCACACGGTGGCTTCCCATCGTGTGCAACGATCGTGTCCGTAAGAACTGGTCGGGATTTTTTTTTTTCCAGCGGTCAAATACTGATGCATACCTTCTTTATGAACCCAGAAGCACGACAAATGAAGTCCTATTTGAACGTCAACTTTTCTTTTCGAATAATCTTGTGATTTTTATAAGATTTTTTAGAGACCCTTTGTCAAAAATGTTTGTGTTGTTTTGATGTATATGTTTGTAGTTAAATTTTGGTTGTTGGACATTAATATCGATCGGAGCAGATGAGGAAAGTAAAAAAGAAAAAAAGAGAAGAAAAGTAGTTTAAATTAAATAAAATACAATAAAAAGTGAGAAAACAACATCACAACAAAAGAGAGGACATTTTAGTCTTTTTAATCAAAATGGTACTAAAAACTTATAGTTTTATGAATGGGGATATAAAATTTATCAATTTTATGATTTGGTATTAAAAAATTGATTCCCACAATTTTTTATATGATTTGCATTATTATAATTATTTTATTATTTTACAATCAGAACAAAATAATTCTGAAAAATCAAATAACTGTTGAAGTATAAAGCTATGAAAATAAATTAAAAATATATTTTTTTTCAATATTCTTATATTTTCATATGATAATATTTTAATCATCTAATATATTATTATTATATTTAAATTATATATATATATATATCCTATATGGATGTCAAATTAAAGAGTACGAAGTAAGAATTAATTTGATATATTTTTTATAAAAAATAAAATTGATACGAGAAAAGTTATATTGTTTAAACTATTAAGTTAAAAAGAAAAGGAATAAAATGAGAGGAAATTTTTAATTGGTAGATATTATATCACTACCAAAATTCACACTTTGGCCGATGACCCATAAAAAAGGCCGACGACTTTAAAGTGTCGTCGGCTAAACTTTGACCTTGAGCCGACGACAGATCATTGTCGGCTAACATGATTTAGCCGACGACTTGATCTGGGTCGTCGGCTAAAATGTAACATAGTCGTCGGCTAAAGTGTTAAACTTTAGCCGACGACTTTTGCAACAGTTTAGCCGACGAGACTTGATCTAGGTCGTCGGCTAAACCCCTTTCGAAAAAAAAATAATATACTTTAGCCGACGACCTTGATTAAGTTGTCGGCTAAAGTATAATGTTTTTTTTTTTTTTAAAATACTTTAGCCGACGACCTAGATCAAGTCGTCGGCTAAACTATATTTTTTTTAAATACTTTAGTCGACGACTTGATCTAAGTCGTCGGCTAAACCTCCAATTTAAAATTATATATCGTCTTCAGTTCTCCTCGGCATCCGAAAAAAAAAATTGGGGTTTAGCCGACGAATTAGATTTAGTCGTCGGCTAAACCTCTAAATATGTAGTATATATATACCCTCTCTTCTTTCTTCTTCCTTTTCTTCTTTTTTTCTTCCCTCACCCACCCGTCACCCGCCCGACGACACCAGACCGCCCGTCACCCACCCGCCGGAACACCGCCGCTCAACCGTCCGCCCGCCCGCCGCCCGCCCGCCGCTCGACCGTCCGCCCGCCGCCCGACCTCCGCACAGGTAACCCGTTTTTTGCGCATTTTTAGTGTATTAATTTTATCTGTAATTAGATTGTTTTTCATGTAGTTTTTATTATTTTTTTAGTTTATTAGGTTATGTTTTATTTAGTTTTTAGATTTTTGTGTTTTATTTAGTTTTCATTTGTTTGATGAATTTATTGTATTTGTTTGATGTATTGTTGGTGTATTGTGTTATTAATTGGTGTACTGTGTTGAATTGTATGTATTGTTAGTGTATTGTGTTATTAGTTGGTGTATTATGTTGAATTGGTGTATTTTTGTTGATGTTGAATTGGTGTATTGTATATTTTTATTTCACCTCATAATTTTATCAGTCTGCCGTCCGCCGTTGTCCGCCGCCCTGCAGGTAGATTTTATTTTTTTGCCCGATTTTAGTCTGATTTTGTTGGTGTATTTTTGTCTCTAATTTATTAATTGGTGTATTGTGTTGAATTGGATGTATTGTTGGTATGTTGCGATATTAATTGGTGTATTATGTTGAATTAGTGTATTTTTGTATTCTGTTGAATTGGTGTATTGTTGGTGTATTACTTTTTTTTTTTTTAAAAACTTTAGCCGACGACATTTGTAAAGTCGTTGGCTAAACCTTGGCCGACGGTTTTTTAGCCGACGACTGATAGGATTAGCCGACGATATTTACCTTTAGCCGACGACGTCGGCTAAACCCTCGATATTAGTAGTGTATATGGAATAACCCTCTAATTTTCCTCCCAAACTAAATATCCATTTTTTTAAGATTTTTAAAAAGAGAATCAATGTGGTGATGGCACATGTCCTTTAAATTTTTTGCGACTCTCTTTTAATATTAAGTATGAATTATTTTTCATTTAAATAAAAAAGAAAAAGGATATGATCTGATCAATTCCAAATAACCAACGTCTTTAAAGTAGTATTTAGTATATTAATTAACTGGTACAAATCCCGTATAATATAGGGAATAATTATAAATAAATACATTTTAATTCTCATATTATAACAATTAGATGTCCTCCCGTGCGATGCACGGCGTAAAATTTAAAATATTTTATTATATTAATAATATGTGATCGAATTTCAATAATATTATAAAATTATTAAAATATATGTGAGTCAGTATACACACATATACATATACTATTATTTAATTTAATTTCATTTATAAACTCTTATCATGTGATCTAAGGGCATATGATAAGAAAACCGTAAATTAATTAAGCACCGGCATTTATTTTTGAATGTAGGACAATATGAGTCTTATATCTATCCACAATGATATTAACTCATTAGACATAGGGTGATAAAGTATATTATTGTGACGTATTTAAATAAAAATATAATCAACTTATTATATTTATTTATATAATTTTTCTTTTCACAAAAAAAAGAATCAATCAAGAAATTATTTTAACTAATAATATATCTTTCTACTGGGAATTGTAAGTCTAACATGTCTATAATTCTTTTCCCAAATATTTTTAAAATAAAATTACTCAATAATCTAAAATTATTATAAGAAAGCGAAATTGAAGTAAAAATATTAATCTTGTAAAAGGATAAATTTACTTCAAAGAAATTATTTGAAAATTATCTGATTTTTGTATTTTATATATAAATAATTTAAAATCAAGATATCTTGTAATAATTATTCAAAAACAACTTATATTAAAAAAAATATTTTAATTATATATATGCCTAATGAATGTTAAATCAAATATCCTAAAAAGAAGATTAATTTAAAATATTAATAATGAAAAATAGAGTTGAGACGATAAAACTCTTAACTTCTTAACATTGTGAGAAAAATAAAAAGAAAAAAGAAAAAAAAATTAGTTCCCATTAACTCTCATTCAAATGTGTAGGAATTAGTGTATTGTTTAGAAAAAAAGATAATTAATCCAAAAAATTCACATGAAGACATGTGTCTTATACAACTCTCTTTTAATAGTAAAGTAGATTACACTGATGTGTAACCAATCATTATTTTGGAAATGTATATAAATATTTTTTATAAAATAATTATATTTCACTTTTCGTACATAGCGAAGATATTTTGACAGTTCAAAGATAATAGCTTAAATATGCCACATGAAATAAGTACATAAAACATCGGGAAGGTAAGATATAAATATATTAAAAATATGTCACTTGTGTAGTTTAAAAAAAAAAACATATGTTGCCGACTCTTGGTCAGGACTATTTACTTTTTTTTTTCATTAATCTCTGAATGGATTAAATTGTCTGAGTGGATTAATCTGTCTGATTGTGAAAAATATCCCACTGTTTCTTTTTTCTGAGTGAACTATCTGAATGACAGAAATGACTCTTCGGGCTGAACGTAATAGCCTGCAAACTACGCCAACCAGGTTATAATTATTGTTGGTATTATTATTATTGGTATTATATTTTATTATTATTATCATTATTATGTTGTTGGTATTATTAATTATCTCTATTATTATTATTATCATTATTATTGTTGTTGGTCTTATTATATTTTATTATATGTTGATGGTCTTATTATTATTATTGTTGGTATTAATATTATTATTATTATTTATTACTATTATTATTATCATTATTATTGTTGTTGGTAATATTAATTTTATTTATTATTGTTGGTATTATTATTATTTTATTATTACTATTATTATTATTATCATTATTGTTGTTGTTGGTAATATTAATTTTATTTATAATTATTATCATTATTGCTGGTACTATTATTATTGATATTATTATTATTAATATTACTATTATTATTGCTGGTATTATTATTAGTATTTTTAGTATTATTACTATTATTTAGTTTGCTTAAAATCTAGCTTAATAGGAACAAGAGCTAAAATCTAGCTTAATGGATATGTCTTCGCTCAGCCCATTAAGACGATTAAGTTGGAAGTAAACACTCTAATACAGATGAGCGATTAAGATGGTTCAGCCATTAAGCCTATTAAGTTAAAAGTAAACAGGCCCTTAGACGGTGGTTGGCTGGGCGTGGCCTGGTGTATTGTCTTTTTTAAGTTATTTTTTGATTAAAAAAGTAAATAAATCTTTCGAAATAATTTTAAATATTAATTTAAAGTTATATATACATATTGGAACATTTTCTTACAATATAGATGAGTTGGATTGAATTACTATAATAAAATGACACTTGCAATTTGGTTCAAAATTAATATATAGAAGACCTCTAAGGGTAGTCGAGTTGGTGGAGTATGTGAACGCGGGACTGGAATATTTTGGTTGAGCCTATTACACTGGGCTTGCCTAATGAAGTTTAAGTGATTGACGTAGTTTGCAGGCTATTACGTTCAGTCCAAGGGTTTATCCAGTGCGCACTCAAAGAGTAGCAGTTGTGGGTTCACCGTCATCAAAAACAATATTATATGTGCGCGCGCGCACACACACACACACACACACACATATATATATATATATATATATATATATATATATATATATATATGTGTGTGTGTGTGTGTGTAAGGAAATTTAGGCTCTATTCTTTTGAGCTGAATGTTGCTTAACTGAACAAAATTGAAGTTACGGAAGAGGCGGAAGCGGAACCATAGGTCGCGCACCTCCAGCCGCGACGGATCGCGACGCACAACAGCAAGTTACGGGTTTGAAGGGCCGGGAATCTCTAGATTCGAATTCCGGCCGTGGGTTTAGATTCAGGCGTATTAGGCAAAAAAAAGGGTGTGGGGTTCCATTTGATCCTTCCAAACCGGTTTAAGGGGCTGGTTTTGCTGCTGTGGTTCTGGGTGGTTCATTTCGAAACAGGTTCAAAGGGTTGTTTACTGCTGTAGCTTTTGGTTTTTCTTATTCGGCGCATTCGAGGCGTTTGGGTTTCGAGTATTTTTCGGCTTTCGTTTATTGGGTGTGGTTTGCTTCTTCCCAACAGGTGTAACGTTTTTGTTTGGTTCTCCATATTTGGTATTGAATTCCATTTGTTACAGTAGTATCTTTGCTTGGTTTGCTTCTTCAAACAATTTCTGGTTGTTTTGCTTACTCTTTCAAGGGGATTGACGCCTTCGAGTTGGTTTCTTTTGGTTTATATCCTTATCAGGGCTAGTCATGTTGCCACTCGGATATCGTGTCCTCTACAAGGATGTGAGGGATGTAGTGGTGGAAATGGGAATGGGCTTACGAAGAAATATTTTATTGACCACTTGGGCACTCGCCATTTTAAAACTAATGTTTTGAAGGCTTCTCACAAAGCAGGCACTTCATCAGGCAGGCATATGGCTTTGTGGTGAGTGTTTTGTATTCACACTTTTAGTAAGAAATGTAAACATGCCGACGGTGTTGTTCTCGCACCTAGTTTTGATGCAGTTGCGATCAACAGTATCCCCGTGCCCCTTAGACCAGTTTTGAATATAGTTGAGGGTGTTGTTGAGTCGGCTGGTACTCTTGCTGCTGATGAGGTTGTTGTTGAGGGGGATGTTTCTGTGATGCCCTCTCTTGGTGTTGAGTCCACTTGTTTTGACATCAACCTTCTTGGTCGGGTTTTCTTGAAGAAGTTGCGTACGGTTAAATGTATTCCCCCTAGGTTGCGGCTTGGGTTTGCTAAGCTTTTTCGTAGTGCGCTAGACCAGGTCCTTGCGTGCCCGGGAGATTTATCGGTGTGGGTGCAACTCCTTATCCTGCCATGTTGTGTTCTGTCTACTTTTGTGCCAACAAACAGAGCTCAACGACGATCTGGTGAGAGAGAACAGTGTAAGTTTGATTGTATTTCTCGTGCTATTATTAGATGGAAAGACCCCGCAGACAGGTTTGGTTTCGTGATGGATTATTTGGCTGATGTAACTACTTTAATCAGTGGGGTGAAGAAAACCAAGGACGAAGATGGAGCTAACCTGGTTCAATGCAAACGTAAACTGAGAGATGGACACTTCACTGCGGCTATTAAGGTGCTCACATCTTCTGGGGTCGCCCCATCTACTCCTGACATCCTGCATGAGCTAGAGGCCAAACACCCTTATGCCTCTCCTCCGACTTCGTCCTCCTCTCCACTTGATGGGGATGCCTGTGTAACACCCCCAATCCGCTCAGGGATATTACACGCCGTAGAACCTTTCCTCAAGGATCTACCAGGCTGGTAACGACATTTAACATCTCGACAATGCCTTCGAGGCTACAGTGACTCTGTAGACCGATTTGGTCTTTCCGCAAATACATACAACTCAAATACAACTCATGCCCACGCAGGGGACAAAATACAACTACACCTGCATAACGAACAATACAAAGAAATGAAAATAAAGTACAACCGAACCAACACACGATGTACGGTTCCTCATGTGATTAGTATCGATCATCTTTCATCATCCTTCATGCCGACCACGTGTTATGCTCCAAAACCCGAATGCAAAAACAGACATCCACCCCCGAATACTGGGGTTAGCAAAACTCCACTGATTTGCTAGTGCAAGTACAAAGTGCAAATACGAGCCATACAATTCACATTCCACGAATAACAATAACCGAGGATCCTCAAAGATCCAAACGAAACGAAAAGTACTTCCCGAGGCAAGGGTTTGAGAAAACATTTCAAAAACGAAATATCATAAATCAATGGAAGTAATTTATAAAACAGTTTAGAATGCCATCGAGAGTTTTAATAGAAAACAATTTAGGATTATCAAATCCTACTTTTCGAAAACGTAAAGACAAAAGGGGTCACCGCCCCAAAGGTTTACTTTCTGAAAACTGACGTTAACCAACCGTTGGGATTTTAGCCCCAAATCCGTAAAACGACTTTTACAAAACCATTGGGATTCTAGCCCCAAATCTCATCAACTCACAGTACACAAGAACGACCAGGAGGTTCGTATCCCAACATCAAAATCCACAAATAAAGGATTTAAAACAAACAACAAAATACTCTAGAGCCATCCTAGCCAAGTAGGCCAAACGAACAACTTACCTCTTACACACTTAGTCAATGCATGCAATCATGAAAACCGTTCAAAAGCACTCATTTCCGGAAATGCCAATATCGAATCACATTTGCAAAAATGCACCACAATTAACCGCGGACCCACACTTCGGATCTGCCGAGACCCCGTCGGATCTAACCCACAGTGGTTAAAAGCAAGCTCGCGGTCCACAGCTTCGTGGAGCCCTACCGAGACCCCGTCGGATCTAACCCGTAGTGAGCATACACACACACACGTTACTCATGCAATACTAACATGCTAAGAATGTAAGTTCATTAAGAATACTCACTAGAGATGGCCATTAACTCGACGCCATTACCAAACTCTTCAAAATACAATAACAAGCTTAAATACGGAATACACGATTCCATAACTTTAAACAAGAGGAGTATCCTCATAAAATCCTTCAACGTTCAAAATAATCGAATCATAATCAATTCTCAAAACACCATTCACAAAACACACGCGTTTTGAAAGAAAGCCTTTAACGAGGCCAAACTGAAATCCTTTTGAAACTTCATTTCAAATAACCAAACAAACACATCAAGACGACCACCGATCATCATATACATAAAACGAGAAAAGTATGGGCAAGGTACTTGCCTCGATACCATGAGCACTGAACCACGAACGGATACGGCTCAACCGGGAAGCTTCGGAACGCCCGATGCTAACGAAAAGGAAGACGACAATGAACGGAACGGAAGAATCAAGCACGACCGTGAGGAACCGACGAAAATGAACCTAACGATTCGAATAGCACAATCACAACCACTTCTAAACGATTGTGGAAATGGAATACACCCGGAACCCCGCCTACGATTCATGTATATTCATACCGAAAACAACAACGAGGGCGGACCACAACCAAACCCTCTCGATTCCGTAAAAATCCACAAAATATCCATGAATCCGTAGGGAAACTAAAGATACTAACAAAATTAATCATATTCACCATGAGTCCATCAACGAAACGGAAAGAATCGGACAAAACCCCAAAATCCCCAATTATCCAAAAAGGTAGGGTTTCAAGAGATATTACCTTGAGTGATTCAAGTGTTAAGATCCGTAGAACACGCGTTAGATTGATTACCCGAGCCTCACAACCGAAAAGAAATGATGAAAATCGACCCCCGGATGAAGAACTCTCCCTCTCTATACTTTCTCTCTCGCGGCGCTTAGGAAAACTGGTGAATGAAATGAGCTGTTCGCTCAGAACAACACATTTATAGGGTAACGCAGCAGAACCTATCGGCCGGCCTATCGGCCGATAGGCCCAACCGATAGTCATACGGAATGCCGTGATGAGGTCTATCGACCCCCTTATCGGCCGAAAGGCTCTTGGAAGTTCGAAGGTGAAGAAATTTACATATCGGCCGCCTATCGGCCGATAGCCCAACCGATACCCATACGGGATGCCGCGGAGAGTCTATCGGCCCCCTATCGGCCGAAAGGCTCCTGGGAGTGCTCGGCAGCCCAAACGACCATAACTCTCTCGTCCGACTCAGATTGACTCACCGTTTGAACCATTGGAAAGCTAACTCGATGTTCTATAATATTGCAAAGATTTATAATTTTTGGAGTCGCCAAAAATTAATGGTGATCTAACAAAGACGAACTCATACTTAGAAAAGTCGTTTAGTAATCCTGAATTCAACAAAACGACACCGAAACCCGAACCTGAATACGAACCGAAGATACGGTTACGAAGTACTCACAAAGACGAATCTAAGAGCTAGTAGGACACACGATTCCGACCACCCGAAGGCTCGAAATTCGACAACGGAAGGTAATTACCCCAAACTTTGGGAAATTACGAAAATGGCCCAAATGCCCGAAAATCACGATACGTGATCGAATAACCAAACCGAAGTTCACAACACGTCCAACAAAGATAAACGGACTTGCGGGAAACTCGAAACAACAGTTTCGGATGAGATTCGCAAGAATCGAACTCAAGTGCGGAAAAGTCGCTAAAAAGCACAGAACTCAACGAAACGACACCGAAACGAACTCGGATGTCAAAAAGTGTAGAATTAATCATTCTCAGAATGACGAAACGGTCATGAGCGAGTCGTCAAAACGGACTCCGACCGAAAAAAGAAATTACCGGAAATCGAAAATTGCGGATATTACATTCTACCCTCCTTAAAAGAAGTTTCGTCCCGAAACTTAAAACAAGTAGGGAGAAGAAATATTCCGCCAGGAAAAACTCAACGAGACACACAAGAATGCGTAACTAATGCCCAACGGCGAAATGTTACAAACAACGCAAAGGAATATACGGCGTGTAAACACGCTCCACGGTGACCAACACAACGTCGCCGTTAGGGATATAATAAAACCGACAAGTGACAAGCGTCATCAAACGGATACTATAGTCAAGTCAATTATCCGATAATCACAAAACACAACGAACGAAAATCAACATGATTGACCAACCCCACGGTACCTCAATCAAAACGCGAGTCAACCGCTGAACAAACACGGAATCCCATCGCCTAAGGGATGGAAGATTGAAAATGAAACTAATTTCCCGAACTAAAGGGAATTACGAAGGAGCCTGAACGTTCAACAATCACGAAACGAGAACAAAAACCGAACAAACAAACGATCGAGACAACAAAAATCGACGAATCATGTTCGAATCACGAAGAACAATAAAGTTCAACAATAACTCCCAGGATGATCCGTGAGAACTACAAGACATGCATTCCCATAAGATCCACAGAAAGGGAATAGCGATTGAAAAGTCACAACGACAAATAAGTTATTCAAATGATATCACACTCGTTCGATAAACAAAAACAAGGGCAGACAAGCTCGTAAATGTCAACGAACATAAATGAGTCGACAAAGTAGAAAATACAGAAGTTCAAAATCCGATCCCTTCGAATAAAAGGACTAGTAGAACCAAAGGATGATACTCCCGAACAAAGTTCACAAGAATCGAACCGAACTCGAAAAAAAATCACACCGATAACCAGATCGGCCTACAACAAGATCACAGCTCGTTCGGACGATGAAACTGAAATACCGAACAAGTTCATAAAGTACCAACGAACATGAGCGAATCGATAGACTGGGGAAGAGAAAACACAGAAGTCAAAATAGTACGGGCATTACCTCCGACCTCGTCCACGAAATTCACAATAACGGGAGCAAGGTAACAAGACATTAAACAATCGACGCATAACGGAACCATCACCGATGCACACGGTCATACCAAATCAAGCTCTAACAGCTCGCACATGCGCGACAACACAGAAATTGCCATGAGGCGACAACATTCAATACCAACACTCCGCCTCTCACAGGGGCTAGCACAACCAATGTGTGGAAAGCGTCTCAACGCTCACACCGCCAATTCGGTCATACTCGGGAGAAAGTATCAAAAGGACAACGCGAACATCACACATACATACCAATCCCTCAAACGGTAATGGATAGTATTTAAAAACTAAAACTACATTATGAAAAGAATTTACAACAACACCCATTGAACTTGAGTATCATCTTTCAAAAAAAGTACAAACGTGAAACATCATTATCGAGACTTAGGAGAACCATTTCGCATTTGATAAAAATGAAGGCACTCTCTTAGTGAAAATTTTCAATTTATTCGACCCTCGGTTCTAAATAACATTGTTTAAAATATCTCATAACATTTTGGTCCTCGAGGTAGAAAATTTTGAAATACATCAGGCATCTAGGATGTACCACAAGAAAATAACTCATTTGAAAAGTATGTCTCAAATTTATTTTTCTAAGATACTCAAGGTTTTCAAAATCCAATAGCCGTAATGCCCAAAACTCACACATACCGACGTTCACTACAACAACTCCTAGCACACGCATCAAAACGCGTTTAAAATCAAGACAATACAAGTCTTTAAACGAAAATAAACGATAAAATACCACATTCGTAACAAAACCGCCGATAAAATACCCTCCCGCATGGCTAGTGAACAAGTCGAACGTGTATAAGCACAAAGCTTCCACAAGAGACTTGTAAAACGTGCAAATCGATTCGAAAATCATCAACAACGGAGAAAAACAACAATAAAAAGACATCACAACGATTTACACTCCTCGTATAAATCAAATACGAGAGTCGACTAAATACATATCGTGAAATCAAAATTCACATAAAATTCCACCACTTAACAAATAATCATAAAATAGCTCGTGTCACACGAGGCACAACACAAAGAAGGGAGACTTACTTCCACAGTCGCACGAAGATGATGATCGCCCCACGATACTAATCACGACCAACAAACTCAAACGACGCGTCATGACACGACTCACGGACTAAATCCGACGAGACAAAACTCAATAGACACCATCGACCCGACAAACTAGGTTTCCTCAACCTGGCTCGATACCATTTATGTAACACCCCAATCCGCTCAGGGATATTACACGCCGTAGAACCTTTCCTCAAGGATCTACCAGGCTGGTAACGACATTTAACATCTCGACAATGCCTTCGAGGCTACAGTGACTCTGTAGACCGATTTGGTCTTTCCGCAAATACATACAACTCAAATACAACTCATGCCCACGCAGGGGACAAAATACAACTACACCCTGCATAACAACGGAACAATACAAAGAATGAAAATAAAGTACAACTGAACCAACACACGATGTACGGTTCCTCATGTGATTAGTATCGATCATCTTTCATCATCCTTCATGCCGACCCTGTGTTATGCTCCAAAACCTGAATGCAAAAACAGACATCCACCCCCCGAATACTCGGGGGTTAGCAAAACTCCACTGTTTTGCTAGTGCAAGTACAAAGTGCAAATACGAGCCATACAATTCACATTCCACGAATAACAATAACCGAGGATCCTCAAAGATCCAAACGAAACGAAAAGTACTTCCCGAGGCAAGGGTTTGAGAAAACATTTCAAAAACGAAATATCATAAATCAATGGAAGTAATTTATAAAACAGTTTAGAATGCCATCGAGAGTTTTAATAGAAAACAATTTAGGATTATCAAATCCTACTTTTCGAAAACCAAAAGACAAAAGGGGTCACCGCCCCAAAGGTTTACTTTCTGAAAACTGACGTTAACCAACCGTTGGGATTTTAGCCCCAAATCCGTAAAACGACTTTTACAAAACCATTGGGATTCTAGCCCCAAATCTCATCAACTCACAGTACACAAGAACGACCAGGAGGTTCGTATCCCAACATCAAAATCCACAAATAAAGGATTTAAAACAAACAACAAAATACTCTAGAGCCATCCTAGCCAAGTAGGCCAAACGAACAACTTACCTCTTACACACTTAGTCAATGCATGCAATCATGAAAACCGTTCAAAAGCACTCATTTCCGGAAATGCCAATATCGAATCACATTTGCAAAAATGCACCACAATTAACCGCGGACCCACAGCTTCGTGGATCCCTGCCGAGACCCCGTCGGATCTAACCCACAGTGGTTAAAAGCAAGCTCGCGGTCCACAGCTTCGTGGAGCCCTACCGAGACCCCGTCGGATCTAACCCGTAGTGAGCATACACACACACACGTTACTCATGCAATACTAACATGCTAAGAATGTAAGTTCATTAAGAATACTCACTAGAGATGGCCATTAACTCGACGCCATTACCAAACTCTTCAAAATACAATAACAAGCTTAAATACGGAATACACGATTCCATAACTTTAAACAAGAGGAGTATCCTCATAAAATCCTTCAACGTTCAAAATAATCGAATCATAATCAATTCTCAAAACACCATTCACAAAACACACGCGTTTTGAAAGAAAGCCTTTAACGAGGCCAAACCGAAATCCTTTTGAAACTTCATTTCAAATAACCAAACAAACACATCAAGACGACCACCGATCATCATATACATAAAACGAGAAAAGTATGGGCAAGGTACTTGCCTCGATACCACGAGCACTGAACCACGAACGGATACGGCTCAACCGGGAAGCTTCGGAACGCCCGATGCTAACGAAAAGGAAGACGACAATGAACGGAACGGAAGAATCAAGCACGACCGTGAGGAACCGACGAAAATGAACCTAACGATTCGAATAGCACAATCACAACCACTTCTAAACGATTGTGGAAATGGAATACACCCGGAACCCCGCCTACGATTCATGTATATTCATACCGAAAACAACAACGAGGGCGGACCACAACCAAACCCTCTCGATTCCGTAAAAATCCACAAAATATCCATGAATCCGTAGGGAAACTAAAGATACTAACAAAATTAATCATATTCATCATGAGTCCATCAACGAAACGGAAAGAATCGGACAAAACCCCAAAATCCCCAATTATCCAAAAAGGTAGGGTTTCAAGAGATATTACCTTGAGTGATTCAAGTGTTAAGATCCGTAGAACACGCGTTAGATTGATTACCCGAGCCTCACAACCGAAAAGAAATGATGAAAATCGACCCCCGGATGAAGAACTCTCCTCTCTATACTTTCTCTCTCGCGCTTAGGAAAATCGGTGAATGAAATGAGCCGTTCGCTCGTAACAACACATTTATAGGGTAACGCAGCTATAACCTATCGCCGCCTATCGGCCGATGTGCCCAACCGATAATCATACGGAATGCCTAAGAGGGTCTATCGACCCTTATCTACCGAAAGGCTACCGAAGTTCGAAGGTGAAGAAATTTACATATCGGCCGCCTATCGGCCGATAGCCCAACCGATACCCATACGGGATGCCGGCAGAGAGTCTATCGGCCCCCTATCGGCCGAAAGGCTCCCGGGAGTGCTCGGCCAAAATCAAACGACCATAACTCTCTCGTCCGGACCGATTGACTCACCGCTTGAACCATTGGAAAGCTAACTCGATGTTCTATAATATTGCAAAGATTTATAATTTTTGGAGTCGCCAAAAATTAATGGTGATCTAACAAAGACGAACTCATACTTAGAAAAGTCGTTTAGTAATCCCGAATTCAACAAAACGACACCGAAACCCGAACTCGAATACGAACCGAAGATACGGTTACGAAGTACTCACAAAGACGAATCTAAGAGCTAGTAGGACACACGATTCCGACCACCCGAAGGCTCAAATTCGACAACGGAAGGTAATTACCCCAAACTTTGGGAAATTACGAAAATGGCCCAAATGCCAAAATCACGATACGTGATCGAATAACCAAACCGAAGTTCACAACACGTCCAACAAAGATAAACGGACTTGCGGGAAACTCAAACAACAGCTTTGGATGAGATTCGCAAGAATCGAACTCAAGTGCGGAAAAGTCGCTAAAAAGCACAGAACTCAACGAAACGACACGAAACGAACTCGGATGTCAAAAAGTGTAGAATTAATCATTCTCGGAATGACGAAACGGTCATGAGCGAAGTCGTCAAAACGGACTCACCGAAAAAAGAAATTACCGGAATCGAAAATTGCGGATATTACATTCTACCCTCCTTAAAAGAAGTTTCGTCCGAAACTTAAAACAAGTAGGAGAAGAAATATTCCGCCAGAAAACTCAACGAGACACACAAGAATGCGTAACTAATGCCCAACGCGAAATGTTACAAACAACGCAAAGGAATATACGGCGTGTAAACACGCTCCACGGTGACCAACACAACGTCGCCGTTAGGGATATAATAAAACCGACAAGTGACAAGCGTCATCAAACGGATACTATAGTCAAGTCAATTATCCGATAATCACAAAACACAACGAACGAAAATCAACATGATTGACCAACCCCACGGTACCTCAATCAAAACGCGAGTCAACCGCTGAACAAACACGGAATCCCATCGCCTAAGGGATGGAAGATTGAAAACGAAACTAATTTCCCGAACTAAAGGGAATTACGAAGGAGCCTGAACGTTCAACAATCACGAAACGAGAACAAAAACCGAACAAACAAACGATCGAGACAACAAAAATCGACGAATCATGTTCGAATCACGAAGAACAATAAAGTTCAACAATAACTCCCAGGATGATCTGGTGAGAACTACAAGACATGCATTCCCATAAGATCCACAGGAAAGGGAATAGCGATTGAAAAGTCACAACGACAAATAAGTTATTCCGAAATGATATCACACTCGTTCGATAAACAAAAACAAGGGCAGGACAAGCTCAGAAATGTCAACGAACATAAATGAGTCGACAAAGTAGAAAATACAGAAGTTCAAAATCCGATCCCTTCGAATAAAAGGACTAGTAGAACCAAAGGATGATACTCCCGAACAAAGTTCACAAGAATCGAACCGAACTCGAAAAAAAATCACACCGATAACCAGATCGGCCTACAACAAGATCACAGCTCGTTCGGACGATGAAAATTAAATACAGAACAAGTTCATAAAGTACCAACGAACATGAGCGAATCGATAGACTGGGGAAGAGAAAACACAGAAGTCAAAATAGTACGGGCATTACCTCCGACCTCGTCCACGAAATTCACAATAACGGGAGCAAGGTAACAAGACATTAAACAATCGACGCATAACGGAACCATCACCGATGCACACGGTCATACCAAATCAAGCTCTAACAGCTCGCACATGCGCGACAACACAGAAATTGCCATGAGGCGACAACATTCAATACAAACAATCCGCCTCTCACAGGGGCTATCACACCCAATGTGTGGATAGAGTCTCAACGCTCACACAGCCAATTCGGTCATACTCTGGAGAAAGTATCACACTGACACAGCGAATATCACACAGACTTACCCACCCCTCAATCGCGAATGGATAGTATTTAAAAAAGAAAACTTCATTTTGAAAATAATTTAGAAGAACACCGATTGATCTTGAGTATCATCTTTCAAAAAAAGTACAAACGTGAAACATCATTATCGAGACATTGGAGAACCATTTCGCATTTGATAAAAATGAAGGCACTCTCTCTTAGTGAAAACTTTCAAATTATTCGACCCTCGGGTCTAAATAAAAGTGTTGAAAATATCTCAAAACATTTTGGTCCTCGAGGTAGAAAATTTTTGAAATACATTGTGGCATCTAGGATGTACCACAAGAAAATAACTCATTTGAAAAGTATGTCTCGAAATTTATTTTTCTAAGATACTCAAGGTTTTCAAAAATCCAATAGGCCAGAATGCCCAAAACTCACACATACCGACGTTCACTACAACAACTCCTAGCACACGCATCAAAACGTTTAAAATCAAGACAATACAAGTCTTTAAACGAAAATAAACGATAAAATACCACATTCAGAACAAAACCGCTGATAAAATACCCTCCCGCACTGGCTAGTGAACAAGTCGAACGTGTATAAGCACAAAGCTTCCACAAGAGACTTGTAAAACGTGCAAATCGATTCGAAAATCATCAACAACGGAGAAAAACAACAATAAAAAGACATCACAACGATTTACACTCCTCGTATAAATCAAATACGAGAGTCGACTAAATACATATCGTGAAATCAAAATTCACATAAAATTCCACCACTTAACAAATAATCATAAAATAGCTCGTGTCACACGAGGCACAACACAAAGAAGGGAGACTTACTTCCACAGGTCGCACGAAGATGATGATCGCCCCACGATACTAATCACGACCAACAAACTCAAACGACGCGTCGCGACACGACTCAGTCAGACTAAATCCGACGAGACAAAACTCAATAGACACCACTGACCCGACAGCCTAGGTTTCCTCAACCTGGCTCTGATACCATTTATGTAACACCCCCAATCCGCTCAGGGATATTACACGCCGTAGAACCTTTCCTCAAGGATCTACCAGGCTGGTAACGACATTTAACATCTCGACAATGCCTTCGAGGCTACAGTGACTCTGTAGACCGATTTGGTCTTTCCGCAAATACATACAACTCAAATACAACTCATGCCCACGCAGGGGACAAAATACAACTACACTGCATAACGGAACAATACAAAGAAATGAAAATAAAGTACAACTGAACCAACACACGATGTACGGTTCCTCATGTGATTAGTATCGATCATCTTTCATCATCCTTCATGCCGACCCTGTGTTATGCTCCAAAACCTGAATGCAAAAACAGACATCCACCCCCCGAATACTCGGGGGTTAGCAAAACTCCACTGTTTTGCTAGTGCAAGTACAAAGTGCAAATACGAGCCATACAATTCACATTCCACGAATAACAATAACCGAGGATCCTCAAAGATCCAAACGAAATGAAAAGTACTTCCCGAGGCAAGGGTTTGAGAAAACATTTCAAAAACGAAATATCATAAATCAATGGAAGTAATTTATAAAACAGCTTTTAATGCCATCGAGAGTTTTAATAGAAAACAATTTAGGATTATCAAATCCTACTTTTCGAAAACCAAAAGACAAAAGGGGTCACCGCCCCAAAGGTTTACTTTCTGAAAACTGACGTTAACCAACCGTTGGGATTTTAGCCCCAAATCCGTAAAACGACTTTTACAAAACCATTGGGATTCTAGCCCCAAATCTCATCAACTCACAGTACACAAGAACGACCAGGAGGTTCGTATCCCAACATCAAAATCCACAAATAAAGGATTTAAAACAAACAACAAAATACTCTAGAGCCATCCTAGCCAAGTAGGCCAAACGAACAACTTACCTCTTACACACTTAGTCAATGCATGCAATCATGAAAACCGTTCAAAAGCACTCATTTCCGGAAATGCCAATATCGAATCACATTTGCAAAAATGCACCACAATTAACCGCGGACCCACAGCTTCGTGGATCCCTGCCGAGACCCCGTCGGATCTAACCCACAGTGGTTAAAAGCAAGCTCGCGGTCCACAGCTTCGTGGAGCCCTACCGAGACCCCGTCGGATCTAACCCGTAGTGAGCATACACACACACACGTTACTCATGCAATACTAACATGCTAAGAATGTAAGTTCATTAAGAATACTCACTAGAGATGGCCATTAACTCGACGCCATTACCAAACTCTTCAAAATACAATAACAAGCTTAAATACGGAATACACGATTCCATAACTTTAAACAAGAGGAGTATCCTCATAAAATCCTTCAACGTTCAAAATAATCGAATCATAATCAATTCTCAAAACACCATTCACAAAACACACGCGTTTTGAAAGAAAGCCTTTAACGAGGCCAAACCGAAATCCTTTTTGAAACTTCATTTCAAATAACCAAACAAACACATCAAGACGACCATCGATCATCATATACATAAAACGAGAAAAGTATGGGCAAGGTACTTGCCTCGATACCACGAGCACTGAACCACGAACGGATACGGCTCAACCGGGAAGCTTCGGAACGCCCGATGCTAACGAAAAGGAAGACGACAATGAACGGAACGTAAGAATCAAGCACGACCGTGAGGAACCGACGAAAATGAACCTAACGATTCGAATAGCACAATCACAACCACTTCTAAACGATTGTGGAAATGGAATACACCCGGAACCCCGCCTACGATTCATGTATATTCATACCGAAAACAACAACGAGGGCGGACCACAACCAAACCCTCTCGATTCCGTAAAAATCCACAAAATATCCATGAATCAGTATGGAAACTAAAGTTACTAACAAAATTAATCATATTCATCATGAGTCCATCAACGAAACGGAAAGAATCGGACAAAACCCCAAAATCCCCAATTATCCAAAAAGGTAGGGTTTCAAGAGATATTACCTTGAGTGATTCAAGTGTTAAGATCCGTAGAACACGCGTTAGATTGATTACCCGAGCCTCACAACCGAAAAGAAATGATGAAAATCGACCCCCGGATGAAGAACTCTCCCTCTCTATACTTTCTCTCTCGCGGCGCTTAGGAAAAATGGCGAATGAAATGAGCTGTCGCTCGTAACAACACATTTATAGTGGTAACGCACAGAACCTATCGGCCGCCTATCTACCGATAGCCCAACCGAGCAATAGTCATACGGAATGCGTGTAGGGTCTATCGACCCCCTTATCGGTAGAAAGGCTACCGGAAGTTCGAAGGTGAAGAAATTTACATATCGGCCGGCCTATCGGCCGATAGCCCAACCGATACCCATACGGGATGCCGGCAGAGAGTCTATCGGCCCCCTATCGGCCGAAAGGCTCCCGGGAGTGCTCGCCAAAATCGAAACGACCATAACTCTCTCGTCCGACTCAGATTGACTCACCGTTTGAACCATTGGAAAGCTAACTCGATGTTCTATAATATTGCAAAGATTTATAATTTTTGGAGTCGCCAAAAATTAATGGTGATCTAACAAAGACGAACTCATACTTAGAAAAGTCGTTTAGTAATCCCGAATTCAACAAAACGACACCGAAACCCGAACTGAATACGAACCAAGATACGGTTACGAAGTACTCACAAAGACGAATCTAAGAGCTAGTAGGACACACGATTCCGACCACCCGAAGGCTCGAAATTCGACAACGGAAGGTAATTACCCCAAACTTTGGGAAATTACGAAAATGGCCCAAAGGCCCGAAAATCACGATACGTGATCGAATAACCAAACCGAAGTTCACAACACGTCCAACAAAGATAAACGGACTTGCGGGAAACTCGAAACAACAGTTTCGGATGAGATTCGCAAGAATCGAACTCAAGTGCGGAAAAGTCGCTAAAAAGCACAGAACTCAACGAAACGACACCGAAACGAACTCGGATGTCAAAAAGTGTAGAATTAATCATTCTCAGAATGACGAAACGGTCATGAGCGAGTCGTCAAAACGGACTCCGACCGAAAAAAAAGAAATTACCGGAAATCGAAAATTGCGGATATTACAGCCTGATTAGTGCATAATTGATCTAAAATTCATATACAAAATATCACCTTTTTTCTGACATAATCATACTGATTTTGATAGAATTTAATTATTTTGAAGAAATATCAAAACATGAGCTAATAATGTTTATTTTGCAGGTTATTGGCATAAAATGTCAAAAAGGTCAAAAAACTAAACCGAATTAAAATAAGAAATTTCCAAGAAAAAAATGTGACAAAACACGGCGCATATCTCGGCCGTGTCTTGCGCCGTTTCTCACACGGCTCACATTTTCCGCTGGGTTCTTGCGCGTGTTCCGGACAAGACCGAGTCGTCCTAATACGGCTATACAATACGGCGTAAAATGAGCCATTTTTAAGCGCCATTTTTAGACAGATGCCATGCAAAAATAGTCCACTTTTGACCATCTTGTGAGCTCAACAACCATGTATTCTATTTGGAGGTCAATGATCTGAAAATCAAAGATATGCATGATGGGTGAAGTGTGAACAGAGAATTAATCAAGATACTACAATAGATATTTTGAATTCAATAATCAATTATATTCTTGGAAATCACCTATAAAAGGACACCTTCACCCATGAAGAAAATCAACTCCTCTTCTTGCCAAGAAACACCCCTTTCTTTTAGCAAGATATTTTCCTTAGAACTCTCTACTTTAGTTTGTATTTCATTTTTAGTTTGGAGTTTTTCTTTCATTTAGTTTGTAATTGAAAAGTGCTTGATCAATAAGCACTTAATATTTTACTTAGTGTTTTACTTTCAATTTTTGTAAGCTAGCTTGTAACCTTTGAACAAGTTTGAAGTTATATTTTGAAGTATGTTTCTTGCACTTTGATACATCATATTCAAGTAAGTTTTATCTATTGTCATTAAGTTCTAGTAATTAAAAGTTTTTATATATATTATGTATATCAATTATTTCTATTCTAATTTTAGTTTGTATAAACCAATGAGTAGCTAATCATTCTTCTTAGGGGAAGGGGGATTTCTATTAGGTTATATATCGAGTATTTGATTGATTTACACTATTTTGATTAAAAAGTACTAATTGGTTTAAATAGAGATTGATCATATCCTATTTCTACTACTGAAACCTCCTTGATTGATTGTTGAGTGAATTGGAAACATATCTTTCAATCTATCAAGTGTTAATTTTGTTATCAATATCTTAAGATTGCGAAAGTGGTTACAACATCTTTGAATACGAAAGTTATGAGGTGAAAAGTTGATTACTCGATAAACAATAGTTTATCCTAAAAATAGTAAAGTTAAAAAAATGAAAGGACTAATTGGTTTAAATAGAGATTGATCATATCCTATTTTTACTAGTGGAACCTCCTTGATTGATTGTTAAGTGAATTGGAAACACATCTTTGCAATCAATCAATCAACGGCTTCGTATAATATTTTGTATAGATTTTTTTTATATTATTTAGGTTTTTATATTTTTGTTGCCACATGTCAGCCACGCGTCGTCCACGTCAGCTCCGGTGGCCGGAAAATACTCTGGCCGGCGACGGAGGACTAAATTGGCTAAAGTAGGGGGGAGATGTGGTATTTGTTGGTCTGCGGAGACAGATGGGGTTTTTTGGCCAATTGATCCCACATACGGGACCAATTTGATAATTTTCTCTTAATAGTAAAGTAGATATTGTAAACTTGGGCTGGATTGGGGACGGGTCTGGGCGGGGGCCGACTTGGGTCATGATATATATTGAGTTGGGCTTTTCAGTGGGCTGACTGTCTGAGCTAGAATTGAATATATCCAACCTAAAAAAGGCCTGCTATATCAACGGGTTGGACAAGATCTGGGCCGGTCCAACTTGAGATCCGGCGTCGAAAAAAATCAGCGAGTCCTGGGGGCCGATCCGGCCATTGGCCACCTCTACTTAACACTTAGTTCCCGAGTTCTAGTAAAAAAAAGAAAAGAAAAGAAAAGAAATTTAGGAGAGAAAATAAGGGAAAGGAAAGTAAAAGTAAATTGTATTTTGTGTTCTCGAGTTGGAAGGAAGTGAAAGGGAAATTAACCATTTTGTTTTTTTCTCTCCAAATCCTTTCAAATCGGAAGGAAAGTTAGTAGGGAAAGCTTTCCTTCCATTTCTTTCCGTTTCTTTTCATTAAAAAGCTCATGAACATCAGATATTTTTTCTTTCTTCTTGTTTCCGCTATCATTAAGTTAAACTCGGGAACTAATCAGTGTAATTTCCGCTTTGCGTCAGACCAGACGGATCAACTTCGTCTTTAGAGATCTGGACGTGTTGTGTGTGAGCTTCCTGCGGGAAAATGGAGTCAAGAGAAAAACCAGCAGAAATCAGCAGCACGAAGATGTTCGGTGGATACAACAAGAGATACAAACACTACAGCCCCACGCTGGGTTGCTCCATGACCTTCCACATCTATTTCCCTCCTTCTCCTTCACCTTCCCATAAATTCCCTGTATGTCCCAGATGCCCATTTCAGTTTCTCCACGTTTTCACAATAGATACCCAATTCTGGCACTAGCCACTACCGTTTTTTTTTTCTTTTTTTTTTTGTCGGATGACTGAAATTTTGTGTTATATCTGTTGCCTGCATTAGGGTTTATTCTTGTTTATATTCAAGTTTTTTTTTTTTTTTTTTTTTTGTGTAATTGGGCTACTTGGTTCTTGAATTTTGCAGTATATTTTGTGAGTTCTGTGAAAAAAAAATCCTTCGTATTTTGGTCACTTGATGCTTGCATATTGGAGCAAATTATTTTTAGAAAGTCTGTGAATTTTAACTGCATCCTTGGTTTTTAATGAGTATATATTTCCTGATAGGCAAAAACTTGTATCAGACCGTACCGTATGATGGAATACATTCGGTCGAGGCCGAATTTTAAGTTCTCAATTTGTTCTTTTGGGTTTTACTTTTTTTCCTTCAGTTTTTAATTTTTTAGTTATTTTAGTTTGATAGGGTCTTTAGTCTTTTCTTTATTTTTTTTATCATTTTTTAGTTTTTCTAGCTTTTTTCGTTTTTTCCTGGAGTTTTCTAATTTGTGGTACTTTTTTTTTTTGTTTAAGATTTTGTTTAGGGATAGTCCGACATGAATGTCTCTTCTCGAAGTGGTAATAAACGCAAATGTAATTTGTAGCATTTTTCTTTCCCGTACGCGTAGTTGTTGAATGATCCTTTTGTAGTCCCTGAAAATTTTAAGCCACTAGAGTTGAGCAAATCGTTGAATTCTTGATTATTACCGATATGATAAATTCTACATAAATACATCCGATACCATAATCATGAAATCATTCTTAATTTCTCTTTTCGATCTTCTGTAGGTGCTTTATTGGCTTTCTGGCCTTACGTGCACAGATGAGAATTTTATAGCCAAATCCGGGGCTCAACGTGTTGCTTCAAGTGAGGGTATTGTGTTGATTGCAGCAGATACTTCTCCAAGTGAGTCTTCTGTAAGCTGAATTTATAAATATTTGAAATTTTAACTAAGTAGGAAAACTGTAAGAGTGTGTTTGGCAGTTTGGCTGATAAGCTAGCTTATAAGCTAGTTTATGGCGTACCAAACGGGGTTTTCTAAATAAGCTCAAAAAATAAGCTAGTTTATTTTTCCCAAACATACACTAAATGATTATTTCTTTTACAATGTGTTCGAATCAACTGGATGGGTGGGGGTAATCCCTTTGGCACTTCCTCTAAATTCTTTGAAGACTTATATATGCTTGAGGTAACAGTGAAGTTTTATTTATGGGGAAGACTTTTTTTTTTTTTAATTATTGGCATAACCTGATATTTAGATGTCCACGAAATAATCTAATTTGGTCACACAAAAATGATTAAGATTCACTAACATTCGTAGCTATTTGTAATATATAAACATTTTAGATGAGAAGCATGTCATCTTAAGTCATATTAATGATGACGATTTTCTAGATGAAGAAATGTAATTAGATTCGAGAAGGCAAGTTCAAAAATTATAAGCCACGTGATTTCTTAATCCTATATTTCGTTTGCTTTTGATTTAAGTCACAATTTTATAGATGAAGAAATGTGATTAGATTCGAGAAGTCAAGTTCAAAAATTATAAGCCACGCGATTTCTTAATCCTTTATCTTGTTTGCTTTTGATTTAAGTCACAATTTTCGTTCTTCTCTATTAGAACGTCACAAACAAATCTTTTCATTCAAGCCTTATTGTGGTTCAAGGGTTGATTGAGTTATCTGTTATTGCAGGAGGATTGAATGTCGAGGGAGAGTCGGACAGTTGGGATTTTGGCGTAGGTACATTCACGGGATTGTGCCTTTTTTTGTTTACTTATTTTTTTATTTCTACCATCGGATTTACTAATATGCCCTTATCGGGAATGCCAAGTTTTTGGGGTGCTGAAAATCAAGAATTGCCATGTCGGTGTCAATTAGGTGGTCTGTGGACTTTTGACGTGAAACAAACCTTATTTGCTGTTTGATTTTTTCAAAACCAATAAAAAACGTTTTGTACATATATGACCACTATTTGGAGGTAAGTTTAAATCTTAGGCCTCGTTTGTTTTAAACCAGTCTGACGTTTCTCTGCTGTTTTTAGCTTGCAGTTTGCGACCATTTTGAAATGGATCCTTCTTTGCAGTGGCGAAATCATGGCGCTGCTTACGACGTCGCAGAAAGATAGTGGCACATTCAACCTTAACTTTCTACTCAACAAGGCATTGTAACCTTTTCATCATGCATATCCATCCACCTACTGAAGTTCAATCCTCCACGGAGGAAGAGGGTGTCTCTTCACCTGAGGAGAAAATGGCCGTGAACTGCAAGCTGAAAACGACGGAGAAATGCCGGTACAATATTATGCATGTCACTCAGAGGATCCTCCACGGAGGAAGAGGATGTCTCTTCAGCCCTTTGAGTGACGTGCATAATATTGTATTGACGTTCGCCGTTTTCAACTTGCAGTTTACGGCCGTTTTCTTCTCAAGTAAAGAGACATCATCTTCCTCCGTCGAGGATTGGGCTTCAGTAGGTGGATGGACATGTATGATGAAAATGTTACAATGCATTATCGAGAAATTTAAGGTTGAATGTGCCACTATCTTTCTGCAACGTCGTAAGCAGCGCCACGATTTCGCCACTGCAAAGAAGGATCCATTTCAAAATGGCCGCAAAGTGCAAGCTGAAAACGGCGGAGAAACGCCAGATTCTCTCTTCACCGATTTGTAGGATGCCCTACATAAACGATCTTCTAGTCGAGTTCAGAAACTACATTGTTCAAACAGTTGATAACATTGTTGAGGTTGATCATACCGAGTTCATCATTTCAGAAAATCTGTTTGAGCCTCCTTCACATGCAAATCAGTTTTCAAAGTTCTTTCCGCCTAAGATGAAGTTCGTGAAAAGTGCAGAAACTAAATCAATCTCACAATCGGTGTTGGTAGCGATTTTGATTGGATTTGATTCACTCCGAGAAAATGTATTTTTATATTATTATTAAATAGTTTTAGTATTTCGAATGTAGATAGGATCTATGTATTTATTTATATGTGGGGCTATGTATTTGGTAGATGTTTAATTAGGTTATTGAAAATAAGCCCGGTTGTTTATGGGACTTTGTCCATTAGGTCATATTATTAGGTTTTCTCTTCTCTATATAAGTGATGTAATCCCCACATATTAGGATAGACTTAATTGATTATTGATTTGAGTCTCTCTCCATGGATTGCTATCCATCATCTTTTCTCCCTTCTGCTGTCGGGGAAACCCACGGGTAGTGGTTCTTTTGAATCACCCTAGTTTTATCTTTTGATTCTATAAATCTTTCGTTTCAATTCTTATTCTGCATCAGGGAAGATCAAATTCTTTAGGAACGATTTTGAAGGAAATCTTCATTTTATAACCAATTTTTTTTTTTTTTGAAGAAATATTCTAGATATTTTATTCTTTTTATAAATTCATCAACTAAGGAATTCCAAATTCAGATGAACACTTGGAAAAGGTTGATTTGCCCCTATTTTTCCTTTTCTTCTCCACCATTTTCCGGGAAAACAAACAAGGCCTAACTGAATTTGAACTTAATGCCTACAATGCATTGGCACAATTCTAAAGCCGCTATTTGCGAAAACTGATAAATTTCTTTATCTTAATTTTTTTTTTTTTTTAATTTCTGACAGGTGCTGGGTTTTATCTCAATGCAACTCAAGATAAGTGGAAAAACTGGCAGATGTATGATTATATCGTGAAGGAATTGCCGGCACTTGTAAAAGAGAACTTCCCACAGATTGACACCGCCCGTGCATCGATATTCGGTCATTCAATGGGTGGACATGGAGCTCTGACAATCTACTTAAAAAATTTGGACAAATACAAGGTAGTCGACCTTAGTATTGATTATTGGCACTTCCAGTTCATTTCACTTATGTTTTTTTTTTTTATTTATTTATTTTATCTTTGTAATAAGGATAATTATAAAAACTTCCCCTGGTATTTAGCATAATTACCCAAAAAAAAAAAACTCCACTTTTCAAACTTACAAATAACCCCTTAAAGTGTATACCCCCTCCAGTCTACAATATAAGCAGGAAACCCCTTTTTTTGGGTTAACATATAAGCAAATTTTTTCTATATTATTTAATGATATTATTCCCAAAATACCCTTAATTTAATGCTGAATATAAATCGCCATCTTTGTTCCGATTTAATGCTGTGACATTTGAAAACGGGATCTATTTAACGTAGATGGAGTTTAATGATGAAAATCAAAGCTTTAAAAGGAAGGGTAATATAGGTAGTAAACCTAATTTTTTAACAAAATTAAATGAGATATATCGACTTCCTTAATGTGTCTTCTATTTTATTTTTGCTTATATTTGTGACCGGAGGAAGGGGAGCATTGGCGCAGCGGTAAGAGCTGTTGCTGTTGCCGTGTGCTGTGGTCAGGGGTTCTAGTCCTAGGAGCGGCCTCTTGCCAATTTAATTTGGCAAGGGAAGGCTTGCCCCCTATACACCCTTGTGGTGGGACCCTTCTCCGGCCCTCGCCTTGCGGGGACGCTTCGTGCACCGGGCTGCCCTTTTATTCGTGACCGGACCCTTCCACGTGTTTTTTTGTTTGGTAAATAGTCTAGACCTCAATGGTAGTTTTTGTAATGAAGTATAAACTGAAACCATACTAGCAATTCCCGACTCCATTCTACGTTCTTTCTGATTGCTTCTTTTTCAGTCGGTGTCGGCTTTTGCGCCTATTTCGAATCCAATGAACTGTCCGTGGGGCCAAAAGGCTTTCACTAACTACTTGGGTGAAAATCGAGCTGCATGGGAGGTATGATCTATTAGTGGGGTTATTTTTTCATACTTTAGTTTTGAATTCTTGGATTATGTGATATTATCAATATTGCAGGAATATGATGCCACTTCTCTCGTATCGAAATTCAACGACGTCTCAGCATCTATCCTAATTGATCAGGTAAGAATCTAATTCTTTTATCCACATTAATTCCGACGCAGCTTCAGAAATAAGATACTCCGTCCCAGCTAACATGAGCATTTTTACTTTATATGGTCAATAATTTCTAAGTTTGACTAAGAATTAATCTCAAAATATAATGGTAAAATATTTAACAAAATTATATTCTAAAACTTCACCATCTAAAGTTTCATAATATAATTTTGTTAAATATTTTACCATTATAGTTTGAGATTAATTTATATTCAAACTTAAAAATTATTGACCATATAAAGTCAAAATGCTCATGTTAGCTGGGACGGAGGGAGTATATCTGTAAAAATAATACCAATAAAATGAATAATAAAGTGACATAGCTTACGTGTCATTCTTGACGTCATGTTTAGTTTGAACGAATAATTACAAATACAACCCTTGCGTGAGCTGTAAGGCCGGTCGATAAAGCCAATTGAAATCCATTTTTTTTTTGTAATCGTTCAAATTGCAAACGACCCTTCGAAATAAATGTTTGTAGTTTGCAATATTGCACCTTCTGAGGTGCAATTTGCAAAGCAAACACGGAACCTCAATTTCGGGATATCTATACCATATTTCACCTTCGAGGTCTGTTTTCGGGATATGTATACCATACGGAGCCTAAATTCAGGGTAGTTTTATAGTTATTCCTTATGTTAAAACGACATGCACTTCGACGAGTAATTTCAGACTCTCGGCATTGAAGAGTTGTTTATTGGTACCTTTATACACTCATTTCTTTCCTTTTTCTCTCTCTCTTTTTCAGGGAGACGAGGATAGGTTCTTGCACGAGCAACTTTTACCACACAAGTTTGAGGAAGCCTGTCGGAAGGTGAGCGTTCCTCTACTGGTGCGAATGCATCCGGGCTACGACCATTCATATTATTTCATCGCCACTTTCATCGATGACCATATTTACCACCATGCTCAAGCCCTTAGCCTGTAATAATTAGGTCCCTCCATCTCTAGACCTTTTCCTTTTTTTTTTTTTTTTTTTTTTTTTTTTATTTTTATATTCTCGTATCTGGTCATGTTTGGGGATACTTTAGGTGCTGGTTTTTTAATGTGTTCTTTTTTTTTTTTTTTCAAAAATTCTGTGGAGCCGTAATAATTACATTTGGACGTGTCAATATGTTGATTTTCTCCCTTCTTTTTTTTTTTTTTAAAAAGAATTCTACTCCCTTCGTCCCGCCCAAATATTTCTATTTCTATCGAAAGTTAGTTCCTTTAATACAACAACAACAATATTACCCCAATGCCTCAATGGCTTCCGCAAAAAGCGGGGTAAGGAGGGATCGGATGATCCAAAATATGCAGTCTTACCCCTGTCTTAACACAGAGAGGCTGTTTCCGGATGATCCAAAATGAAAATTGCATCGAGAATTGCATGAAATGACTAGTACTTCATGAGAAAAAGAAGTGCAGCTAGTTTAGTGAGTCATTTTGTTTTATTCCATTATAATTCAGAACCAAAGAATAAGATGTCTTTGGTATAAGTCATTTAGTTCATTTAATAAATTTATATATATAATTTTTACAAATTATCAAATTAAATAATTATTTTTTACTTTATAATTTCCACCACACATTCATTATCAATATTTTTTACGTTTTGATCTCCATCACACATTTATCATCATTACTTATACTAATTATTATTTAAAATATATCAAATACACTATCAACGAACAGAAAGAGTAATAAATACTACATCCGTTTGAAAAAGATTGTCCAATTTTAATTTATTCAATATTTAAAGAATTAGTGTTATATTTAAAAAATCAGCAAATACTCCATGTAAATATTTTCAAATTGAACTAGTTTTGAAAAATTAAAAAAATAATCAAAATGGACAATCTTTTCTAAACAAAGGAGTACATGATTAAAGAAATGCACATTTATTTGTTTTACGAATTGCCCACTTTGGGGGAGTAATTGTAATACACAAACAAACCCTGCTAGCATAATTTAAGAAATAACTGCTTTTTTATATACAACAAGGACGGCTGCGAACCGCTGTGTTGCGGCGGGCGATGACTATTAGTGTATACGTGTGTCGGGTTTTAGGCGGTTAGCTTGTTTCTGCATTACAATTATAATAGGAGCCTGAGTTTTGTTAGCCGTTCACTCTTTTAAACATTTGTTAAATTTAAAATTCTTGCTTAAGTGCCACTTTTTTGTTGTGCTAAACACATTTTGGTTATCTGTCAGATTCGCAGATGCATAACATATACACATGTTGGGCTGAAACAAACCAAAAATCGGGCTGAATAGTAGGCGGGAGCCGACAATGCATGCGTCGTTTAATGACGCTGCATTATATATATAGTAATGAAATATAAACGATCTGAACCGGGTTGTCAGGTTTTATTAAGGCTTTATCCGGTTCTGTTTTATGAAATTCGGAGAGGGCTTTATTGGGTGGTGCTCCATATGAAGTTTGGGCTTTTGGTTGGTCTTGGATATGGCTGGAATAGCCCATTCTGCATATTTGTCCAAGTGTAATTTATCTCTAACTGACATATAGATGCGTCGTTTCATGACGCCCTATTATATATATAGTAATTAGATGAAACAGGAAGTTTCGACTCCCCGTTGATTCATTTGTAGTTCGTTTTTTGGGATTCGGCCACATCGAGTCGAGAAAACAAAACAAAACAAAAAAGGGAAAAAATTTACAACCACATCAAAGTTCCTGCTCTGATAACGATTACATACATTCCGTTTAATAAATCAGCTGGAAAGTTCGATAAAAATGGGTTTCGTGTTTGGCCAAAAAAAACTATTACCCTTCTATACATCCAAACTACATATATAACCAGGGAAAATCTGGACGCATCAAAACATCCTAACAAAATTATATGTACAAAAACACTTTACTGTACACAACTTTATCTCTGGAGTTTGAAATACGTTAGGGGTTAGCAGCGAATGCAGGCTCGATATTCTCATTCACGCTCTTGGTAGGTCTTTTTAACCTCTTCGGTCTTTGCTGGGCTGGGTCGGTGTTCGGAGGATGTTCGTCGAGCTCGTAGTCTGTTATTGTCGGGTTGGGTGATGGTGGGCCCACTTGTTTGGAACCGTTTTGAGATTTTGGTTTCGGCTGTGTTTGCTTTTCGGTGGCAGCTTTCCGCTGCATAGACAACTTTGGTTATTACAATGCATTTCGTATTATAGTCTAGAGAGGACACTACTGTCACAACGTCCTTTTATATCGGACTGTTAGAAATGATAATTTTTGGTATTTTAAGAATGTATGTATTCTGACTTATAAAATATAATTTTGAAAAGTATTATTACCGCACCGGCTGATACAAGTTTTCGTCTTGTTATATTTCAATTATATCAAAATGCAGTTTAGTGAATTAAGTCGTAAAGCAGATCCTTTCTAGTAAAAAAATATATAATTCCTCAAGAATACATGCAATCATATTTTCGAGGGTTAATTACGAAAAAAATAAGACTTTCAGCCTAATTAAAAAAAAAAATACTTATCTTTCACAATTATGAATACCCTATCAATCTTTGTTTCTACTTTACAAATTGCGCACTCAACAGAATGTGGGGAAATTTGTGAAGTGCCTACTAAATGGGATGCCTGTAATACCATGGGAGTATATTTGTAGTTTCAGGAGATAACTGGTTTTTCTTGTAATTGGCTAAATCTCAGGGGTGGTTTCTGTTATTTACCATATTTTCTAAAAACATCCTAATCGGGCAAAGCCAACAACAAGTTCTTTTGGCTGAAATCCTTTGGAAATCTAAAGCAACAGTTTTAATAGTAGGGTGCTACTTAACAATTAGATTTTTTTAAAAAAATAAAAAAAAAAAATTATTAACCCAGAAAACCTATGATTTGGTTAAAAAAATGGTCAAGAAGTCAACCGGATATTCATAGTCAAAAGCGCAATAGAGGTTCGGTCACCTTTTTGCTGCTGGATTTCGTTTTATCAGTAGGATCAGGAGGCTCGGGTTCACTACCCTGTAATTCAGGGTTCGTAAGATCCTCCAAAGATGCAAGGCCTTCTGCATCGACACGTATGCCCTTCGAACCGCCTTTCTTTTTCTGTCTATCTTTCGCCTGTTTAAGAGCAGAAACAAAACACTTCCAATTGTTTTTGTTTTTGAATCCACATAAAAGTGTTTAAATTATGAAAGGTTACCCGAAAGTTTAGCCTAATTAAAAAAATCTGGTTTATCTACAAAAACTACAAGCCCTTTTAACTTTTTGTATTTAGAAATTCTGAAAGATGATTTTTATTTTGGTAATTAGGCTAACCCTCGAGTATTTTGCGTAATTGACCTCAAAATATGAACGAAAAAGTCATATTCATTTCCCACCTGTTGTGAAACTTGTTTTAACTTCTGCTCCAACTGAGCATCATCGATCAATAATGATACAACATCTTCAGGAGCCAAAAGATCGCCCTGAACATGACCGCCTGTCATGACAAGCTGCTGCACCGTGTTCTTCTGACTGGCTCTCTGCAAAATTTTCTCCTCGACCGTCTCTTTACATATTAATCGGTAGACAGTTACCTACACGATGAGAAAGACACCTTTCAGTGCTGGGAATTCGAAAAGCTAAAACCCAAAGCCGCTTGGAATCAAGATGAGAAAAATCTAACCATTGGATTGATTAGTAGTATATCAAAGGAGAAATGACAAATACCTCAAAATAAACAAAGGGATATTGGAAACATTAAAATGTAAGATTTAAAACGTTTAAGGAATAAATACAAGTGGATTGTGTATAAACATGAGAAATTTTTCAGGGATGTTTTGCAATGATAAAGGTAGAAAAAAATGGGTTAACATGTTCTAATACGCAGGGGCGAGCATGGTGCGGTTCAGTTTCTTTTTTGCATAAAACCTAACCAAAACCAAAAACTTACCGTTTTTTTTTTAAAACCGCAAACCAACCAAGCCAAATGTTTATGTTTAAAAAAATAACTAATTTACTAGGCTTTTCCAAAAACAAATCCTTAAGCAAGCATGAAATCCAACAAAAATATTCGATATAATAGACTCATTTGAAAATGCAAAACAATATTAAAGAAATTATAAATATAATAAGTTTATAAATAATAGATAAAAGTATCTTAATATTAAAATTCGCTTCAGTTTTTATTTTCGGTTTTCCCACCTAAAAGCAAACATAACCGAATTTCTTTTTTTAAAAACAAATTTTCGGTTTATGTTCCAGTTTTGGCTTTTCTGGTTTCTTTCGGGGTTTTTTCAGGTTTTTTTGCACACCCGTACTTACAATATGCCATCTCAATAAAGCATTTCTGCAAGTGCAGATGTTTCTGTAGTAATCAGCATAACCAGTTAATTTTATGAAAATAAATTGTGCTTGCACTGCTAGGATAGAAAAAGTAGCAAAAACACAGAAGTAATCGAGAGAATGTGAAAAATCCATCACCGCACAAGATGAATTGTTGAATATTCAATTTCTTGTTTAAAATTTTACATAAACTAACCCACGAGCTTCCAGATTTTGCAAAAGAAAAATATGTTTAAGAAAAAACTCGAGGTTATCCGCCGTACTAGTACAGTTTTATCATAAGAAAAATATTTCAACCTCTCCCTACATTTATTATAATATTACGGTTAAAAATTAAGACAATCAAACCTCAGTTATTGTTTTTTTGTTTGTAATTTTGAAACTTCTCTGGACATTTTTGTAATACTGCAGACCTCAAGTGTAAATTTCACAATTATAAGCCAACCAAAAATTACAAAGTGGCACAACTAGAACACTTTATGCATATGTTTTAGAGAAAAGTTAAGTGATAGAGAGAAAACTGACATCCTTAGTTTGACCCAGACGATGAGCCCTGTCCATTGCTTGTAAATCCAACGTTGGATTCCAATCACTTTCATAAAATATGACTGTGTCCGCAGCAGTCAAGTTAATTCCAAGCCCACCAGCTCTCGTGCTCAGAAGAAATACAAAGATATCATTCCTAAACATGCGATTTTGCAAAAGCTCAGAAAATGGTCCATATCTGGAAGATATAAAAACCACAAAGAATTCAACCGAGCACATACCGGTGCTGGAAATCTTTCACCATGTCTCGACGATCCATTATTGTAGACGACCCATCGAGCCTCAGATAACGATATTTCCTATAGTTCATATAATCCTGCAAAACATGACTTTTACACTGTCACACCAACGACAATTATACACATTTCTCTACAATGATAAATAACTCACATGGAGAAACTTCTCAACTCTACTCAGTTTTATTTGAACAAATAAATAAACTACGTGAATACTGAACAAGGAAATCTCCACCTGTAAAAAAGTAAAGCAAAACTTGCAATTTATGGCATATGGACTGTATTAAGTTTCACATAAATTAGACTTTGCTTAGTCAAACATGCATGAATTCACCCTCCGATCCGGCCCAATCAGCCAGCCCAAAACATAGGTGGATGTCGGGATGTGACTTTTGAAGAGTCGAAAAAATCAGTCCAGGCCCGAATAAAAATTCATTGGTCTGATGGTTTGGGTCGAGTCCAAAATCAAGCCTCGGTCCGCTGGCAGCCCCGAAAAGTCCGCATTTTAAAGGGGCCTGGGGCTGCATTTTTGGTGGTACAGAAAACATGGCATGTGCCGGCTTGGCATGAAATATCACAATGGCCCAATGGGCTTTGACACCTCATCACTCTATTGTTAGCAGGGAATGTTAAATTCTTATGAAATGAACTATAACCCCTGCAATGACTGCCAATCACAAAGGGCTCATTTTCAAGAGAATTAAAATATATAAAATGGGAGGCATGTGGATGTACGTACCATCTACTCTAAAGAATAAAAATTAAAAATTAAAAATAAAATATAAAGAAATAATGATAATTTGATCAAAATAAATACCCAATAATCTATTATCAATTATCACGAGGTGACAATTTTGCCGAATTATATTATTTTCAAAAAATTGAAATCATGATTAATGAAATTCAGATAGATATACCTCAATGATATTCAACATTTTAGTCATTTGCGCAAAAAGAAGTACACGGTGATTTTCTGCGCGCAGACGTTTTAGAAGTATATCAAGCGTTTGAAGTTTCCCGGAATCCTGGAGAAAAATAAAAATATAATAATAAACATGCACTTGGTACATGCTGCCATTAAAGAGTAAAAAGATGCGTAATAGATAAAGAACATACTGTAAGCATCTTTGCAGGGTCAAATGGTTGCATGGGTGGACAAGATCCAAAGATCTTATATGTAAGCTGAAGAGCTGGTTGTGAAACTGGTAATTCAGTATCAATCTCTTGTATTAAATGATGGGCTTCAACTGGCTTTCTTGGGCCATTACAATCAGATGTACGAGCAAATCCAATCAACAACCTCTTGAGCCAAGGGTGATGCCACTCCTCAGTAATCTTATACGCAAAGTTTCTATCTGAACAATGGGCATATATCTGATAGCCAAGCAGAGCATGCCAAAACAACTTCATATACATTCAAGTTATAACTAGTTCTTAAAAATAAAAAGAAAAAAGAGAAAAGGGATAATTATAAAACATATCCCTAAGGTTGGGCGTATTTTACAAAAAAAAAAAAAAGAGAAATGTAAGATCAAATCAAACCTCAAGGGCTATTTTCTTAAAAAAATATTGGAACTGTTTTGGAGACCTCAGGGATGGTTCTCGTAATTATCCCAAAAGAAAAAACAATAACAAAAATAGAAGATAAATAAACGGAACACTACAGATTAGCACTTACAGGAGGTGCTCTAGTTCTTGGGATGAAGGAGTATACTGATTGCAAAAGATTGATATCTGATAGAAACCTCTCCTGATAAGGCACGATTAGAGCCTCAAATGGAGCATCTAGAGGACCAGTCGCAAGTCTTCTTCTTAATAAATTTGTTTTTTCAGACTTACTTGGCAGTAGCAACATTCGTGTAACTGCTCTCACTTTTTCCTTTCCAATATAAGAACATTGGATATCACCATCATTGCTTTCCATCAAAACATCCAATAATTCATCCAAGAATTGACCATCTGATCTCACAACTGAGAACAATAATCTCTCCAAAAAAGAACCATTTGCCACAAACGAGACTTCTGCTGGTGATAAATCAATAAAGCGGGAAAATGCAAATGTTCCACTTTGTCCCGAATAACCATCCAAAATGTAGTCTTGCTGGAATGTGGACTTGTATATATTTTCTGGGGAGAATATATTAAATAGCTTCTCGAATGAGTCTCTGCTTAGATTTTGGTCAGCTTCTGAATAATGAAGCTTGGAACCATTAAGGATTTCTTGGTAGACCAGTTTTGGTATCTGGTACAATTAAACGAAAATATGGACAAAACTTAAATGAATTACATGTTATACAGGAGCCAGACGAGCACAATCATCTCAATTATGATTCACAAGAGATATGGGCTAATTAGACGGAGAGATGAAATAATCAAAAGATTCAAACATAAGCATAAACATAGCCCCCCTACGTAAGTTCTTTACAAAATGTCGGTGGCACCCTTTTCTTGCTTCGTTGGTTTATAAAGATTCTTTAGAAGCTCATAAACCTACAAGAGGATGCAAATCAACTGAAAGCACACAACACCAGATAGATTAAGGCCAACCAAGTGAAGGTCTAGGTTGAACTCATCTCTTCTGCAACGGTTGCATTACTAAGTATTTTGCTATAAACACATTATACAGAAATGTTTTCCAACCCAAGAATTACAAACAAGAGAATCATCCAAACAAGTTGAAATGACGCCACATGGAAATGATTGTAAAGAATTGAGCAGCTAATTACCTCATATGTAATGGGATTTCTACCACCAGAATAGAAGATGTCTTCCAATTCACCAAAGGGAGGTGGGAGAAGAGAGTTTGGGATCTCTCCAAAATGGAAATATGTGCTTCCTTCATTTCTCTCAAATAATTCAGGATGATTACACACCTGAATTGCAGAATAAAAGCACCATCATTACATAATTTGGGACTTAATAAATGGTCAGAAACCTTCCACATATAGAGTTAAATCTCGATAAAGTAATGTCCGATAAAGTAATCTCGCTTAAACAATATATTTTTCGGTCCAATATGTTAAAGAAAAGTTTTTTCTAAATTCATATGCAATGTATTACATATAAATTCTTTTCTAAATTAATAAATATTCATTTACCTATAAATGAATAATTTGTTCACTTAAATGAATATTTTTCCGGTCCAAAGTGTGTATTAATTTGTAGAGGTTTAATATTATATATATATATATATATATATAGAGAGAGAGAGAGAGAGAGAGAGTTCTCTCCAGCAATGTCTGATGATGTCCTTATTTCACTACATGCGACTCAAGGTTTTCCTGGAAAACAACCTGATAAAAATAACGTTTGTTCTTTCATCATAAAGGGATATTTCCTATTTCAGCCAATTAGTAATACAAAATTCCACCGATCCAATCAAACCGGTACCTTTCTCAGCTGGATGACAATGTTCATCAGATTCAGAATTTTTTTCTCATTAAGATGGCCACGATTGCCATCAAACAACTCCGCAAGGGATATCTTGTTCTTTATAGCTCGATAAAAAGCCTGCTGGCGAGAACTTAGTTTGCAGTGCACCATAATCTCAGTTTTTCCTGTCAGCTCAGTGATCACATCCTTCTTGACCCGCCTCAGCATGAAAGGTTTTAAAATGGCATGCTGTTCAAATAATTGGAGGAAGACAGTCAGAAGCCACCAAAAGGAAATCATAAATCCAAGACAATCAAATAAGTTGGACAGGGCTCATTGTAAAAAAAAAAAAACAAAAAAAAAAAAAAACAAGCCAACAGTTCACAACCAAGAAGGATAGTACATTTTTAGACCATATAACCCACACACTAAAAAAACGATACAATAGGAAGAATTTGTATTGATGTAACTTGATGTTATGATGGAAAGAATATGTACTAATGTAACATTTAACATCAATGGTATTGAGCGACCAGTGCATTCTCGTAACCTATTATTCCAGCTACAGAATACAGTGGAAAATAAGAAACATTGTATCATTAACAAAATTGCAGCGAAACTACATAATTTAAATCAAACAAGTCGAGTGTAGTACTATCTTGGTATATTTTCTTAATAAACTCCAATTGAAGGTCTCGATCCTGGAAATAGAAGAACAGTCTCCCATATCATGTCTGTAACTCAATAGAGAAAATAAAAGAATTGTTTAACTTTGTGGGCTCATTTATGCTTCAACACTTTGCAGCAATACTTCCCTTCAAATATTCACTATGCAGTTGCAAACTTCAGAACAAAAATATCATAGTGAACTAAATACATGCACGTTTTAACAATATCACTTTTCTTTTGCCTAGAAAAATTAATTCAACTAAGTGACATATATATAAGTTATGTCTTACACTCAAACTCAAAGACTACAAAAGGTAAAGTAATGCCAGTTCTCACCAATCGATTAAGCTGGTGCTCGTTTAATGTTCCACCATGCTCTGCATGACTCTCGATTCTGTTGCAGTCGAGAAGAATAATAAGGAAATAACACTTGAAGCTTGGGGGAAGTAGCAGCTTAAAAAGTGGCATACCCCTTCGAAAACCACTCGTTGAATTGTTCGTGGCTATCAAACAAAGTTGGCATGATAAAATGTAGGAGTGACCAGAGTTCAGCCATGTTATTTTGAACTGGAGTACCAGTCAGAAGCAAGCGATTTCGACAATTGAAACTCAGCAGTGTTTTCCATCTTATACTGTCATCTCAAAGTCAACATTGTTAGAGGTAATTTAAAGCAAATAAATAACTATAAACTACAAGTAGCTACAATACCAACAAATCACTGATCAAAATAAGCTACTCAGAGAAGGTTAGTTTAACCCTATTTAATTTTTATCAATAAGCTTTGCAGCATTGGTGGCTACACCAAGTAAACTCTCTGCGAAGCATGTTATTGTTGCAACAACATCTGAGCATTAATCCCAAAATGAGCTACTCCACGGAGAAGGTTAATTTATGTGTTTATTAACCCTATTTAATTTTTATCAATAAGCTTTGCAGCATTGGTGGCTGCACCAAGTAAACTCTCTGAGAAGCATGTTATTGTTACAACAACATTTGAGCCTTAATCCCAAAATGATTTGGGGTCGGCTAACATGAATCATCATTTGAAAAGAAAAGATGAAATAAGGTAAAACTCCAGAAAAAAATAAATAAGGTAAAATGAAACTGTCAACATGCATTTGAGTGCATGTTATTGTTAATACCAAAAAAATTAATACTCCATAAAATTAACTAAAAATAAGGCAAAACTCAAATTGAGGCATTATGGCCAAACCTGTTGGAACTCTTGATTGCCTGGGCTTCATCCAATACCATGTATTGCCATTTTACACGGCGAAAGTACTTCTCATCGGAAACTAGCAGCTGATAACTAGTAATGAGAATGTGAAATCCAGCCTCCCTGACAGATAAATATTATGTGTTATCACTAGAAGCAAAAAGAGAGGATAAACTAGAACAATTTTAGGACAATCAAAACCTCACGAAGGGTAGGGTATGTATTATCCTCTAAGCTTAAGCAAGTTTCATGGTTAACCAATAGCCCAATACTGATAGAGCTTAATTAACTCATCATGATCATATATAGAAAACTAGTGATTCATACATGATGTAAAATCTTCGATTCACAACAGTTAACATAATGAACGAACTATAATTTATATTATACTTGTAGGGCAAGTTGTTTTATGTGCTCAATTGTTCATTTCAAGTTCATGGCATGAAAACGCAAAGGCAGCTACAATCATGTCAAACACAATCGACTTCTCTTCTCTAGGCATAGTTGGAATCTAAGTCAATATTTTAATTGGCCACCACTTCATATTCTATCATTTCCTGGGATCTGTATAAACATAGTTCTCTTTATCATACCAAATGACCACTCCACACAGAAAGTAACTTATACCAGTTACACCTTCCAATTGACTTAGAAAAAAAAACTTACGTGTAATGCAATATCGTGCAAGTATGAGCAGAATCAACAAGCAGCTAAGTAAAAGTGCGAGGATATAGAAGATGGTGCATCACCTTCGATAAAGACGCTTCGGGTTAATGTTCTTTCTAAGTACAGTACGCTCCTGAAGACCACCCCAATATGGAAGAGTCTTCAAGTCGGGGCAAAAACGACTGATTTCATCAGCCCAATTATTCAAGACAGAAGCAGGCGCAACAACCAGAAAAGGGCCCCATATATTTTTCTCCTACACACCAAAACTAGTTAAGTAAAAGAAGATTGCTAGCAACAAGAAACTCAAAAGACTGATAAATTACCTCTGCTAAATGAGCCAGGAATGCCATGGCTTGAATCGTCTTTCCCAGACCCATTTCATCAGCAAGAATACCATTTAGGCCCTAAGAAAGAAAATATGTCAGCCGGAGTTATCTGGACAGACTTCCGAAAAATGGCACTCCCAATTGGTTCCCTGAACAAGAAAGTAGAAAAAATGGTACACCTCGTTACCTTACCTGCTCATAACAGTTTACGAGCCACTGAAGGCCTTTCAACTGATATTCTTTAAGGGAACCCTTGAACAACTCAGGTGTATGCACTGTTGATCCCACAGGCATGGTTGACCTAAAAGAATCATAAACAATTGAATATATATGAAAGTTTGCAATATATGGAAGAAGTATCTACAAAAACTACCACTGAAAATCCGGTGTTGTTTCAAATTATGAATACCTCATTAATTCGTTGCAATACCCCATTGAGGTTTGCATTTATCTAACAATTAACAAATAACCTCTTAAGAGTGCCATTTGTAGAAGAGAAAAAAATATCATGAGAGCATTTGTAATTATGAAAGATAACTGGATTTTCCTTCTCTTTTATTCTTTTTTTTTTTTTCTCTTTTTGTGAGTGTAATCAACCCTAGATAGAATCCACCATTGTAAGGATGTAATGCTTTAGAGAGAACAAAAGACACCTACGGATGCAATAGATCGATGTTGCTAGACTCAATAGCACAGGCATCTTGAAGAGGGACCTCCCCATCTGAAGCTAAACGTAGCTTCAAACATTCATTATCAAATGCATCTGTGATCATTTTCTGCTTTGAAACTGCATCCTGAGCTGCCCTGAGAGCTTCCTTTCTCAGTTCGGCATCTTCAGGATCTTCTTCCTGCTCTAGCCGAGCTTCATCTTGGTCATTAGGTTTCTCTTCAGCCAATGATTCAGAGGGTTGTGAGGTCTTGTTCTGCATGAAATGGCTGTAAAGTTCCGTCTGTGACAACAGAAAATTGAGCCTTTGCTGTTGCCTCTTTGCTTCACGAAGTTCCTGTTCTCGCTTTAGAGCTTCGGCAGCTTCTTTCTCCTCTCTTTTCCTCACTTCCGCCTTCATAAGACATTTACAAAGATAAGTGCAGATAAATTATTTGACCAAGAAGGAAAAAAAAAAAAGTGAAATCGGGTTGCCTTTCCACAGACATTCTTCCAGTCAGGAGGGTATGCAAGTTTTCAGGAAAATTTCCAATTAGTAGAATTAAATTTGATATAATGTCTTTCAACGCGTTAATCTTCAACAAGCACCAATAAAATGTACCATCTCTTTGTCGACTCTCTTCCAAAATACCAACATGTCTCTAGCCATTTTCCTTGTCCGCAATGCAGCACCCCTCATTAATTTTAGGGATCTGCTGACCTTCATTTTAACCTGGAAAATAATTGAGATTGATGCAATTTCATGGTGTAAAAAGCACACTCACCAGAAAAAGTGTCAAAAAAGATCAATGCAGAAAAGACGAAGGAAAATCGCGGATGGCACCAAAATGCCTTTAGTAATACAAACCTCTCTTTGACAGGTTTCTGAGACCCTTTTCGCATCAGATAATTGCTTTCTGCAGAAGTTGGTGAAAATCCTGTGATGTTTCGGTATTTCTTTCCTTGCTATATTAACCCAACATTTACCAATCTTTTCTATTTCTTCCCTCTCAATGACAGAAGGGTCTTTCTTCAACTTTGGCTTCTTAGGTAAACTACGTTCAATAATCTGCACCATCACATACACTCACATGTTTAACAATCAGATCCATTATCATGAGAAGGTAAAAAGGAAGAGGAAAAAAAAAAACTAAAAACTAACCTCATATGTATCCCCTTTCTCCAAGACTTTCACATAATAAACCTGCAAAACACCACCATCCGACAATATAGACCGCCTAATCCCTCCAGCTGCCCCCTCTGGGATGCCATTAGACCGTAACGCAGCTTCACTTATTTTTAGGCAAAACTTATCTGCAGAGCTATTGGCCTGCTGCATTTTCAGTTTTGCTTGAAGAGATTCGTATTGGGGCTTGGGTTCACCCATCCCTGAACTGTTTTTCTGCTCAAACCTACTATCAGAAACCATCATTGCAGCTAATGACCCCAAGTCAAGGGTACCCTTCAAGTAAAATTCCTCCACCCAGATATCAGACATGCACGGCAAATTCAGGGATGATGAAAGCTTTTCATATGGAAGAGGGATCCTATATGTGATGCCTTCCCCAATATCCAGAAAGGCAGGTTCAAGATTTGGTCTGCGAAAATTTTAATCAACACATCAAATAATGAGTATTACTACATTTAGCAACACCCGCATCATAACACAATCCAATCAACTATGTGCTAAATGATTTTAAGAAGTGCAGATTCTATTTGGGTTCACGAGAATGTGTTTAATGAGATGGCCTCGCAACGTAATGTTTGTTATTGTTTTAGGATGGACACTTTGTTGTGTCACAGTCTTGTAATTTTTCAAGTTTTTGCGAGGCTAGTGGTGTCATGAAAACGCTTAAAATGTTGATTGTTATTTTTTTTAATGTTAGAAAATAAATATGTTTTGAGTCATGTTCCATGATGTATGTGTTGATTTTACAATATCAATCACGTATTGTGACATGACAATAGCAATTATCTCAAACTCATCGCCGTCTCATGATATTTTCCATATAAATGGAAAAACCTATGATGTTGACGGTTTTGGAATTTCGTTCTATTTCTCCTTCATATGAAGGTTGCGACAGGAAGGGCATCAGGCGTAAAACTTTGCCACTTTGTTATTTGCATGAGTTATGGTGTTAAGTAATTTTAGACAATTAAACGACACTATAATCTTCATGCCACCGACCCCAACATAGTTGGGATTAAGGTGCTGTTGATGATGTTAGAAAATAAATATGTTTATAATAACATACTACTTGGCTGGTGTAAAGATGTTGATACTCAAACATGATATATGTTTATGATATAATAATCGAATAAGGTAATAGTGGCTCCAATTTCATTTTAGGGTTCGCATGAGCCATGTTTTCAGGGAGCTGATTTCCTAATATTCAATCTTGTACAGCTTGGAAAGAAGACATTGGTAACAGAACCAAACATATCCTGAATTATCCACATGATCTCTACATGAAGTGAAACTCTATTCTTCTCATTTTATGTTTTCCTACTACATAGACAGGGTGCCTCTTTACTTATCCTCACATATTACATATCTTGATAAAAAGCTTCACACACAGCATTTACCTTTTATCTAATGGAATTGAACAACATAACCATATTCTTACAGATGAATCTTCTGCTTATTCTAATAATAATGATCCAGTTCAGTCTCTGTCTCATACACATTTTCAGTCTCAATACCAACTCATACACAATACTCTCCAATATACAAGCAAAGGCATGCTAATGATGAATCATATTAGTTTTGCACCATATAGCCAACTTAGCTCAAAATCGCCAAATATAATTTCAGCCATGAACAAACATGTAAACTACCATGTTGTTGACAAAATTAGGGCTAAATGCTAAAACTACTCCTAAGTTTAGCATAATTACAAAAAAAAAAAAATCCAGTTAATTTTCAAAATAACAATTAACAGAATACCCCCATTTACATTTATTCCTCTTTTGCCATTTGTTAAGTAACTGGTGACCTCAGAGGTTGTTTGTGATATTTTACGGAGGTATTTGTGAATTTCAAAGATACCCTGCAATTAAGTAAACTTAGGTGGAAGTTGTTTCTGTAGTCACCCCCATAAAAATATAAGTAGTACCTAGAAATTCTAACACCTGGAGGTCTAATGGAGTCAAGACCTCCAAAACCTTTTAAGAGTCATTAAATAATATTTCCCACACGGTAAAAATGGAGGGAACAACGCGAACCTGGCAGTAGCATATTGCAGCCCGAAACCAGCTTCTGGATAATTTCCCAATTTTTGAGAATTATTACTACTGGTGATAAAATCCAAAGTAGAATCAAGCTTGTGCAATCCTCCTCTAGTATCACTTGTTAGTTTCTGATCTTTCGGAGCTACGCTGTTTTTCATTCCGGTGCTCCCAGTTCTTGTTGATGCAGGACTTTGAGAAGAATAATTTGTCCTCCTCTTATATTTCTGGATATGATCTCCAAGCATGGCTCGATAACGCTCCTCTGAAATAAACGGATTATAACTACCAGTTTCTTCTTCGTCACTGCTATGAGCACCCCGTCTTTTTTTCTTCGATGGTCTCTCTGACATTATTCCATTCACATACTCCCCCCTTGCTCCCCCTAATCACAATAAAAGCAACCAACATGAGAAAATTCACCATCGCCACAAATTAATTCAAATAACATTTAGTTACTTATTTCAATTAATATATATATATATAGTGTATATATATTGCTCAATGCACGGAATTGCCATGAACAAACGGGCTCTGGAATGATTATGAAACACGATGGTCCGAATTCAACACAAAAAATAAAAATGTTACACAAACCAGCAAAACATATAATATCTAGTAAAACAAATTGCCTACCTTGGCCACCTCTGCTTTCATCCTGACTACTATTTCCATAATAATCAAAATCTTCATCTTGTTTCGGCAGTTGAAAGTTCATCAAAGGCTAACAACAAAAAGGACACTCATAATCAATACCAGGCATCACAATCACTTTATCAAAAAGAGACATATACGTATATGTGTGTGTGTATATATATATATATATATATTATACCTAAACGAATTTAAACAACCATACATAGAAAAACACACTAAAACATCCAAAAACACACAAATTTAGCCACTCCACATTAAACCAGATCGCCATAATTGAAGCTCACACGCTCAATTGCAAAGAACAATAAGCCCCCCATTGAGAAAGAGTAAGAAACGGAAAAAAAGCAGTTGAAACGTACCTCAAGATTGAAGAGATTCGCATAGAAATACTTCCTCTTGGAGTCCATAAGCTCTGTTACTGTCCACACAGCGGTAGGACCAGAATTCTACGACGGGCATTGGAGGAGAAACAAATTATGTCAGATGAGATGTTTTTTAAGGCGGGTGTAAAATGCGGCGGTGGGGAAGATGGAAAGTGAACCCTAACCCTAGAGCGAGAAAGATAGAGAGACGGGTGTGACAGGGGGGGAGAAAGATGAGGGGAAGAAGAGATGGAAGCCGGGACATAGGTGGAGTTGTGCATGGGTCCTTGCTAAAGTGCGCCGGCTCGAAGGGTGTTGGTTAACTTGCGCGGCTCCTCTTCTATGCTGTCTCCTCTGATTTGAGTTTTATTTTTTTCAGTGTTTGAGGGGATCTTAAATACTATTTGGTGTCCTAATTATGCATTACTTTTGGGTATATAAATGGAATTAAAATAAAAGAAATAAAATGAGAATTAGACAAATATGTTATAATATAAAGAGTCACCTGAGGAATAGTGACTCAATGAAAATGATATATGACATAATTTATGTATGTGAATGACTATTTTGTCCCTGATATAATTATATAATTACGATTGTGCCATTTGAAGTTTTTTTATAAATAGAACTTCAGTTACTAATGAAAAACGTACCTGAGAATCATTCTCTATTCTCTCTCTAAATTTTCTCTCTACATTATTTCAATTTCATAACACGTTATCAGCACGACTCTAACCATTTGAGTAATATGATGAGAGTATGCTCTACAGTTGCATCTTATAGATGATCATCTGTATCGGAAATCTAATTATTACAAATCATTTACTTTCTTATTCCTTATTATTCTCCACTTATATTAGTCAAACCCAGCAAACCAAGGACTGCATCCACCTTGTCTGTTCAAAGATTCAACACGATAAGGCCAAAAACAAAGCTTCATAAGAAAAGAATAAAAAATATTTTTCAAAAGTTATTGAGATGCATCACAGCCACCTTAAATCGGAATGTCTATTCCTTCAGTACGAGAGGATGTTGTTGGTTTGCCCCGACGAGACGACGGCGAAGAGCTTCATGGACTCCTTTCTTCCTTCCAGCACAGCCAACATCTCCAGTCGTCCCAGGCTTCACGGCCCAGCTCGTCTGCGTCTTTTGGTTTTGACGACGTACGATGCGGAGGAATGAGCGACGACTTCAACTCCGGCAGCCTTGACCGATCCACAACTCCATCCTCTGGCGACTCTTGACGAACAATAAAAAAAATGTTGTGGATCTGCCCGAGAAACAACCGGATTGACGCCGGAACCTGTGGGCTTTATGCAGACAACTGGAACAGCATAAATGGCTGGAACCACCAGGGTCTCCGGATCGACATCTAAGTTTCAGATATGTGCAAGTTTCTGGCCGGAGCTACTATTTACGGACCAGGTTCGGCTTCTCAGTTCATAACCTGCAAATTGGAAGACGGTGGCGAACTGGAGTCCGTTGTCCCCTTTGATCAATTGCTATCTCAAAACCAAACCAAACCAAACATACTCAGTATATCCCGCTCAGAGCAGGGTCTGGGGAGGGTAAGATGTACGCAGACCATACCACTAGTTTTTACGGTAGGGGGCTGTTTCCGTGAAGACCCCCAACTTAGTGCACAACAAAATATTAAGTGATAAATGCAAAGAATCATAAGATTCGAAAAAGCTCAAAACCATACGTGAGCTCATAGCTTAATTCCATGAGACTTACTAAGGGGACTATGGCTATTACACTCTCGATGAACGCTGCTCTAACAGAAGAGAGATTGACTCTGCGCACAGCTCCCTGTCAAAAAAAATGCATTGCTCTAGTCAAAGCTAATCGAGACAACCCAACCCTGAGGCTTTCTACTACTACACCGCTCCCTAAAAAGGAATTCACAATTCTAATCTGGCGCCTCCAAGAGCACCTATCAACAGTCATGGTCTCCGATAAGTTTAAGGCCTTCAAATCTAAACTCGATTGCTCCTCCCACGTCCTCCTCGGTCTGTCTCTCCTCCTCCCACCTATAACCAATAAACTCTCGACCCTCCTCACCGGAGCAGAGGCCTGCCTCCTGCGGACGTGGCCAAACATCTCAATCTCCCTTCCCTAACTTTCGCTGAAATGGGCGCCACTTCTAGCGCGTTCCTGAAAACCCCGTTTGGGATTCTATCCAACATTGTACGACCACACGACCAACGTAACATTCTCATTTCAGCAGCTTCCAACTTGCTCACAAGCGACTTCTTCATCGCCCAACATTCGGAGCCATACAACATTGCAGGTCTGACTGCCGCTCTATAGAATTTACCCTTCAATTTCAGAGGGACTTTCTTATCGCACAGGACCCCTGTAGCTGCTCTCCACCTTAGCCACCCAGCCTTGATACGATGAGTGACATCATCTTCACACTCACCTTCCTTCTAAATGATCGAAGCCAAATACTTGAACTTATCCTTACGGGGTACGATCTGATCAGCAATCATTACCTCTACTACTTTCTCGTTGGTCGCACCACTAAAGTTACACCAGAGATACTCGGTCTTGGACCGGCTCACACGCAAGCCCTGGGATTCTAACTTAGACCTCCATAACTCCAACTTGGAGTTCACCTCCCCCCTCGACTCCACCACTAACACAATATCGTCAGCAAAAAGTATACACCACGGGACGCCATCTTGTATCCCCCGCGAAATGACGTCAAGGATTAGAGGTAATATGTGGTTGTTGTTACAGACGTAAAATAAAAATATAATAAAATGAACAAAACGAAGAAGAATGGGTTAAAGAAGGAAACACCACTTTCAGCATCAAAACACGGTTAACAAACACACACACACACACACACACACACACACACACACACATATATATATATATATATAAGAATAAAATATTCTTCTATTCATTAAATGGTTTTTCTTATATATAAGATTCATATGATCTGAGAATTAATTTTCTTGATACCATCGTGATCCATTTTACGAGAGCTTCAATTTGACACTAACATTGATATGAGTCCTAACTCTTTTTTCATATGTGTTATTATTAATTTATTAAAATGGACAAATTAATATCCAACTCTCGAAATCGCAAAGATTTATCACTACATACCATTACACTTGATATTAACGGCAGTCGATATTTCTACCTATACTTGACGATGACATATTTTGAGGAACTGATTGGACAATCGTGCTCTGATAGAAGCAGTTAATTATTTTGCAATTTAAATTATGTATCCTACTTATCTCAAAGTGGTGGCTTCAAACCACACATTTATTAAGCTTACTTTCTGTAATTACAGTACCTCCCATGTGATGAGTCCAATTATCACAAGACGGATGGTTTTACTTATGCAATTTATGTATTATATATTATCATCGAGGTTGGTTATACCGCAAGAATGATTCATAAATTCTGCTCCCGAAGAAGCAGTTGACAAAAAATAAATCCTAATCTGAATAAGTAGTTCACCAATGATTCAAATCCTGCTCTCGGAGAAGAAGTACTTGACCGATTATCTAAATCCTTCTCTTGAAGAAGCATTTGATAAAAATAAATCCTACTCTGAAGAAGTAGTTGATAGATGATTCAAATTATGCTCTCGAAGAAGAAGAAGTTGATGGAAATTATATCCGATCTCCATAATTATTAAACACGAACGGATAAAATTGAGCAAGTGATATCAGGAGCTATCACCGATTAATTAAAGAAAATCCCATGCAAATACACCGCATGGTGGGATCATTTGACAAGTGATATGAGAAACTATCACTGGAAAATAATTGCTCAATAATGTTGATTGTATCACATGGTGGAATCATTGAAATCATATTGATATGGCAATGCTTATGGAGAAGCGTATGTTACATATCGTGAGAATAATGTATTTGCATAAAGGCAAAAATGATCATATTATTGCTCTAGAAGAAGCACAAAGTAGCTGAAGTGAAAATATCGAAACTAGCTGAAAGGCAGTAAACACTCGACAATATGAAACGCGAAAAAGAAAATACATATGGAACACATAAAAAGAGAAGGGGTGCGTCTCGAGAGTATAAAACTTCGTAACTCTGCCACCCCATGGCATCAGGGTTTATAATGAAAGATCTAAAGGATCTAAACTTCTTTTCCGTTTGGCGCCAATAGTTTGTGGCTGATGAGCTTTGACTTCCAAATTCTTAACTGAAATATATGCCTGAAAGTTTATAAGTAGATCAGCAACAGTGTCAGTACATATTACTATATCTCGTGATGGCTGAGATATAAACTTGTGACCTACTCATTGATCCATAAAGGCAAGCAAATCGCTGAAGAAATTATCAATATTCAACAAACCTATATGTTTGGTATGGAAGTCCCGCTCAGCCCATGACGTGATGTTGAATATCTCATTGAGTGTGCCATAGCCACCTGGAAGAACAATAAAGGCATCATTATTATTCACCACATACATCAAACTATCATGCACAGACTGTGCTTGAAGCATCAACCCAGTTGAACCCCCTATACTACTGGTTCTAACTGTGGGAAAGTGTAAGGCACTTGTTACTCTTATTTTCTCATTTTGTGCAGCCTCTAAAAGATAACCCAAAAATCTATGGTTACTCCCACCGAACAATATATCAGTTTTGTACTTTCCTAATTCTTTTACGAATTGATATGCAATGTCTATATGGTGGATATGACCTATCAGTTTGGATCCACTAAAAATACATATAGTTTTAATTGGATGAGATCTATATGAGGATTCCGAGAACTCCATCTTTCTACACTAGAGTTTCAAAATATTTTTATGAGAGATACTTATTATGATTTGTGGATCCCAAATTAAGTACAAACTTCTTATTAGAAGACAGATAACTTCAATATTTTCATTGGAAAATGAGCGATAGAAAAGTCATTATTTTTACTATTTTCTTTTTGACAAAATTGCAAAAGAAAACGAAAGATATTATATTATATTTTTCAATAAAAATGACGTTACCGATCGGCAGCTGAGAAATTTTAATATTGAAAAATAATATTCATCAACTTGCATTATTTTTCTATTACCTTATACCAACTTTGACAGAGCGGACATACAAACTGGATCTTTTTAGACTAATTTTTCATGACTATAACGTTCTCGTTCATCCTTAAATTGTATCCACAAAGCCATTAGTTCACGATGAACGTATCCACTGGGATGTGTATCAAGAATCTGTTGGATATCATGATCCATATATTCCTTACTCAACCCATCCTTGATAAATGCTATTTTATCCTCTCGATTTTTAGATACAAACCCCACAGATTTGCATCGTGTATCACATGTCCACCGAGCACATTTATAACACCCACTTAATATTTTTGCTCTCTGTTTTTTTGCAAAATTACTCTTACCTGTACCTGGCATGTACTTAAATGAATTTGAAAATTCGCCAGATAGTCGAACTTGTGCTTCGATCAGCCATCGAATATCTTATGGGATGTCATTTCTCATTAGCACCCTTAATCTTTCGAGTCGAGCTCGATAAACTCCTTTTATGATATTCACTGGAAGAGATGGGTAATATTTATGAAGATTCGAAAGCATCGAATCGATTATGATATTCAGACCCTCAGTGTGGGTGAATTTTGTGAATACAATGATAATCTATTTATAGACTGGAATTACGCGTATGAGATTTGACTCTGCGTCCTGAAGTGTATGAACTACGTCTCTATATTTGAATAATCAACATAATATGACATGTGGGAGCAGCGACTCCGTATTGATAATGATGTGCAATAATGGCACCAAAAGAAGATGTCATATGCCGGTAAAATATCTATATGGTGATAGACACATCGTCTTCAAATATTTGTTCTCGATTAATATCACTACTAGCCAATATTGGGAATGAATCCCTAATAAATTTGGAATATATTAAGGGGGAGTATGGGTCCACTTCCTCTACATGTGAACTACTAGATATTATGGATCCACTAGATAGTCAAATGTGTATATGACTCGTAATCAGAAACTACGAGATGATTTGCTCACGGTTTGAGCATATATTCCATATCACATAAAGATAGTAATATATCCCAAATAAACTTGAATAGATCCTAGAAAGGATCAAGATATGTGCATATAAGGGATATCAATTGGCATACTATTCGAAGTCCTCTAGCCAATATTGAGAACATAATATATAAACTCCCATGACTGGAGATGAATACTGAGATACTGGCATATGAGTTTGGTGCTCAAGAAGTCTCTTAGCATGAGGGGAGTATTGGTAGTTGGAAATATGTGAAATGCATCACAATATATCCTCGCAATTATATGAACTTGAAGTTCAAAGATGCATGATAGATTATTAATCTTTGGTACCAACTACAACTGCTTTGATAAATACATAATAATTCTCCGAATATGAATCAAAGCAAATGATAAAAGAAGGCATATACTTTTGATAAGTATATAGACATAACCATAATGTGTAAACCCAATGGTTGATTGATAATGTGATATCTCGGCAAGTTATGTTGCCATGGGGAAATAAATATTGAAAAGTGTCGACACAGTATAGCGCTATGAATGACATGAGAAATGATTGGAACGAGGATATCCATGAGATGAGGATAACAATTAAATGAAGATATCCATGAATAATATAAGGATATCCATGAAACAAATGAGAATATTGAAATCCATCGAAATTGAAATATATGCCCTTATAATAAAATGAAACATATGGGCTTACTAAAAGTGACTCCTGAGGAGATTTTGAATATATTATCAGTGCGTGCAGTCACTCAAAATAAGGTGTTTTTGTTCGATATATTTTTAAACAATCTGCAAGTATACTGAGTAAATGTAGAAAGCGGCGAGAGGTCGTATTCTACAGAGACTAAATATTCGTATTGTGTTGAGTACTAGATTATAATATTTTCGGTTTTATCTAGACGATCGAAAGGTGAATGGATGGTCAATGAAATAAAATAAAATGATGACAATAAAAGAAAATATCCAAGTTAGAGAGAATTTAGAGAGTTTAGAAAGATAGATTCCAAGGCTAGGTTTCTGTTGATCCCTAAGTTTAGTCGGGATTGATGTCGAAGGGTTCTAAGTGCGTCTCCAAAATGATAATCACAACAATATTCTAAAGTCTCTCTCGAGATGCATTAAAACGTAGATTAAACAACCTATAACAACGTCTCCGTCTATTATAAATTATCTAACTCCAAAATATTCATAAGATTAAACATCATCATAGCTCATCACCGATTTCTCAATCTCGTAATTTACTACGTCAAATACTCGAAACCTATTAATGCCCTCTTCTCTCGAGTTATGAGCAATTAAGTTAAACATGTAAAAATATTGATCACGTGCTCTAACATGAATTAAAACCAAGACTTTATATATATATATATATATTCATAAATCCCTCAAAAACAACATGAATCAACGTACTCACATGCCCGAAATCTAACAAGTTTAGCCGGACATGGTAATGAAAGAAATCTCAATAAATATCATGTTCATCATGTACATGCTAAATAAAACAACAAAAATAAGTAAAAGATAGGGAGAGGATAAAACTCGGATGGTGTCTTGAGTGGATTTAGGATCAAGTCTTCAAATGTTCTTCAAGTGTTCTTCAAAAACTCCCTTCAAATCCCTTCTTTTGGTTGGAAAAGCCTTCAAATCTTTTGTTTTTGTCTCTCCAATCTCTCCAGTATTCAGAATCTCACTTCCTTCCATGTTCCCAACCTTTTTATCAACCCAAAATACCAACTTTTCTTCACCAAATCTTGCAAAAATGTCAAAAAGTGATTTTTCCACCGAAAAGTGACACGGCCCGTGTCATACTGCTCTAGAAACTGCAAAAGGCGTTGGACAAGGAACCTGACCATGTCAGATGATACGGCCGAGCAAGTGACACGACCCGTGTCAAATGACACGGCCGAGTCTCTGTTGGTCCGTTTGACTTCGTTTTTCCTTTCTTTTCGGCTCGATCTCTCATTTCCGCATTGCTTGATATGTATTGGGGATTGAGACTTCGTTCTTGCTTGATAATGTCCTTAAAACACCTATAAAATCAAATAAAACGTAGCCAAGCGCGATCGAGTCCAACAAACACAATATGAGCACAAACGACACAATTCTACACATTTTAGGATCTAAAAATCCGGAAAAACCTTATAAAAATATGTGTAAAAATGAGTGTTACCAAAATTCCCAAACTTAAACGTTGATCGTCCTGAGCAATGCACTTAAAAATAACCACTCTTAAGGGAACTCATCCCTCAACACACCTCAAAGGATCATTATGAAAATTCATCAATACGCCTCAAATAATAAATAAGTTGAGTTCTATAAAGTATTCAAATCTTTGGGGTGCTTCCTTAACATCATAATCAATACTTGAAAAAAATAAACCTCACCGGTCAAGTGTATTTACTCACTCTCAAAGTGTATAAAGGGATATATATACGCTCAAAACTTATTCAATGAAATAAGAATCCCCATAAACTTGCCAATCATCTACATCTCTACTACTATTTGTGCATGCAAATTTGGTGAATCAAAAGGGACTTTATTGGTTGTAATGTAGGATTTTTGGTCGGGATAGGATAAGTATGGTTAAAGTGACTTGACTTGAGCAAATTAGAACTACATCTAATAATCACTTCGCTCAATTAGAAGCTCAAGATTTTTTTCTGGAATTTGATTCCTTCGACCCTTGATTTTAATATAATCGCAATAAGCGCTTTTGAAAGTGAAAATCACACCTTATTCCTCCTTATCGCTCCATCTATTTTATTTCCCCCTTATCGCTCCATTTAATTTTGTTTTTAGTACACTCTTAGTTTTTTTCATGTGGTAGATAACATCGTCATTATAATCATACCATTCTTCATTCAAATTTATTTTGATAAATTATCACAATTGAACCAACAATCTTCCCAATCGCTTCCACACATCTTTTCATTCTTTTGCCAATTTATTCTAATAAGCTCAAGTATTGGGACAAAAGTTTACAATGGAACGGAAAGCTCATAATGTGGCTATCAAGAAATAGGCTTTAAGCTCAATTGGGCTAAGTATGGAGTTAATAATTGTTGGTTGGCCAAATGGTTTGAAGGGCTAACAAAAAAAAATCGCCTAAAATCACTTTAACTAATTTGCACGCACGCTTGTAGTTTCGAATAAGATACCAAGGCAAGTTCTAGAGTCTTAAAACGTGAATGATACACTCGACAATGAAACTTGCATATTTAATAATACACGAAGGCTCAAAAGCTCACAAGTTAGATTTGTTTATATTTCCAAGATATTAAACTATTTATTCAATTTCACACCCTTTTGATTATTCTACAATTTTTCCTCTTCAAATTATCCTCGATTTGTATATATCAAAATAACAAAATAAATCCCCAGGCATCCAAGACAGGAGTTCATTCTTTTGAGTTTCATCCAAGTACATGATACTCAAAACACACCAAGTTCAAAAACAAAAATTCACACCAAAATCCAATCAAATTATCACACCGAAATTCGAAAAAATAGAGACAAACAAAACAAGGTGTTCAACAAAAAAACAAAAAAATAAAATAAACGAACAATATAAGTATATCTTGACCCAATATCTCCCCCCAAACTTGAATTAAATAATGTACACACGAAGGGGGTATAGTATTTAAACAATAAAAACTTTGGGTCAAGAAATACTTACAACCGAGCCTATTGATTGGGCGGAGGGAAGTGGCCTTGTTGGACATGCCCCGTGTCATACCTGCTCAGATTTGCCAAAAATCATCTGCCCACCTGACCCGACCGTGTCAAATGAGACGGCCCGTGTTGCATCTGCGCGGAAAGTGAAAATCAACTGTCAGTCTGACCCGACCGTGTCAAACGACACAACCCGTGTCATACTTGCCCAGAAACTCAAAAAAAATGTCTGGATGCCTGACCCGACCGTGTCGTACTAGCCTGGAAAGTGCGCTTCTGGTCTCCGAATATTTTTCCTGCGAATTGGACACCTACAGTTGAACCGGTCAGTTCCTCATCAAGTAAAAATAAAAATAAAAATGCGAATAAGAACAAATAAACTAACAAGAAGTTACGGTGGGTTAAGAGCTGACAGCTAGTATAGGAGGGGGCATAGGCTCACTGAGAACCCAAGATAGAGAAAGAATGAGAGGAGCTCTGTCTGCTCGCTCCAACTCAATAACTAAATAAAGCCATTCCCATACGCGGCTGACACCTGGAGCCAGCTTAAATTGGGGCCCCCTCTGGATTTTTACGGTGGCAGCATATTGATGTGTATTTTATTAGTATGCTGCCACCATAAAAATCCTTGTCTCTATCCAATTCCAAGATCCCGAGAAGCTTAGCTCAGGTTGCCTCCCAATTAGCGCTAAGTTTAACGTCTTCAGCCGGACGCAAGCGTTGGGTTGCCTCCCAACCAGCGCTAAATTTAACGTCTTCAGCCAGACGCATGTTTTCTTCATCCCGGATCATTCGACGAGCTCTTACAATCCGGTTTACGTGCAATTTTATTAGGAGGTTCTCCATTTGTCAATCCATCAAATCGAGGGGTCATCAAAAATACAACATTTTAACCATGCATCCTAATCGTTAATTCTCCTCGATCCTCATCAATTAATGCTCGTGTAGTGGCTAAGAATGGACGTCCCAGTATTACTAGACCATCTTGCTTCCCATCATCATCAAGCACTATAAAATCAACGGAGAAGGCGAACTTATCAATCTTTAAAATTACATCCTCCACAATTCCCTTTGGGTAAGCTAAAGATCGATCTATAAATTGTAAGCTCACTGGAGATGGTCTCAACTCTCCTAATCCAAGTGTCCTGAAAGTAGACAAAGGCAATATATTGACACTTGAACCATGATCAACAAATACATTTAATGAACAACCCGAAATAGAGCAGGGAATTGAAAAACTCCCTGGATCCTTAAGCTTTTGGGGTAGGCGCTCCAATTCTTTTTTCTTTGATGTCATGGCTTGCACAAAAACCTCAAAAATTTTCTTCTCCTCGATATGCTTAATATCTTCAGCTCATTAATGGAAATTATCAAATCAGCTTTATTAGACGACCTGATTGCATCTTTGTCTTCATTCTCCGATTCCAGTAGCTCTTCATTCACAGCATACGAAAAAATAGCATTGCATTGTGCTTTGGGTTCTCCTCGGTGTTGCTTGGAAATTGGCCCTTTTGATGTTGGCTTCCTACGATCTTAGCCAATTGATCGATTTGCGTTTCTAGATTTCTCATTTGAGCTCCAACGGTGGTTGCTAATTGAGTCACATGATTTTCAATCCGATCAAGCTTTTCTTCATCTCGGGTAAACCGACTTTTTGTTTCCTTCATAAAAGTAGCCAAAATATTCTCTAGATTCGATTCTGGCTTGAAATCTTCTATCACCTCACCATTCGACACTTTAAATCCCGTCGGTGGTTGCAACACATTTCTCGAATTCCCGTAGCTAAGATTCTCGTGATTCCTATTTGAAGGATGATAAGACCTCGGATGAGGATTATTTCGATAGTTATTGAAATTATGGTTATTGATGTAATGAGCTTCCTCCAACGGGTCCGGTGGTGGTGCACTTCCTTTTGGAGTTATTTTTCATTTGCACTCTTCGTCAGAACTCCCAAATGGTTGGTCAAAATCGACATTTGTGCAGTTAAAGCCTTTATAGGATCTGAGTCTGAAACTTCAGCCACTCTACGAACATTAGTCCTCTCGGTAGGCCATTGATAGCTATTCATGGCCATTTCCTCGATCAATTCATATGCTTTCTCTACGCTTTTGGCTAGTAGTGATCCTCCGGCAGATGCATCAATAAGATTTCTTGTTTCTCCGGCCAACCCATTGTGAGAGAAACACATTTGTTGGTCTTCCGGAAAATCATGACGAGGACATCATCTTAACAAATCCTAGAAGCGTTCCCACGCCTCATATAACATTTCTGAATCCATTTGTCGGAACTGTATGATTTCGCTCTTCAATCTCATAGCCTTGTTGGGCGGGAAGAATTTGAATAGAAACTTCTCACCCAACTCGTCCCATGTACTTATGCTCCCCGAAGCAAGAGTTCCAAGCCAACTACGAGCCTTTTCTCTCAAGGAGAACGAAAATAGCTTCAATCTTATTGCATCGTTTGGCACCCCATTCATTTTAATGGTATCAAAAATTTGAATAAAGTGGAATAAATGGGCGTACAGATCTTCTGTGGCAAATCCCCCAAACTGATTTTGTTGAACCATTGATATTAATGAAGGCTTCAATTCAAAATTAAGGGCGTTGATAGGAATATGAGAAATTCCCCCAAAATTTTGGTCAAGCTTTGGCCGAAATCTATCCCGAATGGATTGAATTCGAACTGTGGGCTGCTCAGCCCGTACGCCTTCATTGTTGGATTGTGGGCTGTTGCATTATCATTGCGCATGTCGGCAATCACGTCTCCCGCTCTTTCCATTTTGTCAGATAGATCTCTTCATAATTTCGCGGCAAAGAACACTTGTTCTTCGAGCAAATACTTCTACTTCGGGAATAAAGTTTTCAAATGTTCTCGAGAGGAGCGGGTGTTCATGTACGTCGTGCAACACGACCAAAATAATACTAAGTAACAAAATAAAACAAAACAAAAGAACTTTGTCTAAAGTAAGACCTGATACACTTATCGTAATATCAAAACTAATAAAAATAAATTAGTCCCGACAACGGCGCCAAAAATTTGTTCGCTATATTTTTAAACAATCCGCAAGTATACGGAGTAAATGTAGAAAGCGAGTAAGGTCCTATTCCACAGACTACATATTCATATTGTCTTGAGTACTAAATTATAATATTTAGGTTTTATCTAGATGATCGAAATGTGAATGGGTGGTTAATGAAATAAAATAAAATGATGACAATAAAAGAAAATATTCAAGTTAAAGAGAATTTAGAGAGTTTAGAAAGATAGATTCCAAGGCTAGGTTTTCGTTGATCTCTAAGTTTAGTCGGGTTTGATGTCGAAGGGTTCTAAGTGCGTCTCCAAAATGATAATCACGATAATATTCTAAAGTCTCTCTCGAGATGCATTAAAACGTAGATTAAACAACCTATGACAACGTGTCCGTCTATTATAAATTATTTAACTCCAAAATGTTCATAAGATTAAACATTATCATAGCTCATCACCGATTTCTCAATCTCGTAATTTACTACGTCAAATACTCGAAACCTATTAATGCCCTCTTCTCTCGAGTTATGAGCAATTAAGTTAAACATGTAAAAACATTGATCACGTGCTCTAACATGAATTATAACCAAGACTTTGATAAAGAAACCACACTATATATATATATATATATATATCTCAAAAACAACATGAATCAACGTACTCACATGCCCGGAATCTAACAAGTTTAACCGGACATGGTAATGAAAGAAATCTCAATAAATATCATGTTCATCATGTACATGCTAAATAAAACAACAAAAATAAGTAAAAGATAGGGAGAGGATAAAACTCGGATGGTGTCTTGAGTGGATTTAGGATCAAGTCTTCAAATGTTATTCAAGTGTTCTTCAAAAACTCCCTTCAAATCCCTTCTTCTGGTTGGAAAAGCCTTCTAATCTTTTGTTTTTCTCTCTCCAATCTCTCCAGTATTCAGAATCTCCCTTCCTTCCATGTTCTCAGCCTTTTTATCAACCCAAAATACCAACTTTTCTTCACCAAATCTTGCAAAAATGTCAAAAAGTGATTTTTCCATCGAAAAGTGACACGTCTCGTGTCATATTGCTCTAGAAACGGCAAAAGGCGCTGGACAAGGAACCCAACCGTGTCAGTTGACACGGCCGAGCAAGTGACACGGCCCGTGTCAAATGATACAGTCGAGGCTATATTGGTCCGTTTTGACTCCGTTTTTCCTTCCTTTTCGGCTCGATCCCTCATTTCCGCATTGCTTGATATGTATTGGGGGTTGAGACTCCGTTGTTGCTTGATAATGTCCTTAAAACATCTATAAAATCAAATAAAACGTACCCAAGCGCGATCGAGTCCAACAAACACAATATGAGCACAAACGACACAATTCTACACATTTTAGGATCTTAAAATCCGAAAAAACCTTATAAAAATATGTGTAAAAATGAGTGTTACCAGTTGTGAAAGAAAATTATATCTTTGTACTCTTTTCCTTGACTGAGGTTTTGTCCCACTGGGTTTTCCCAACAAGGTTTTTAACGAGGCAGTTTAATCACAACGAATATGGAATCTGCAAAAGAAATTTGGAATATATTGCAATGAATATGGGTTCGATATCACAAACTGCACTGAAAATGATACTCGTACTAATCCCTGGATGATCATTGAAATATATGGGGTATATTTATATAAAATACGCATTGCACTCTTTTTCCCTTGACTGAGGTTTTGTCCCATTGGGTTTTCCTAGCAAGATTTTTAACGAAGCAACTCGAATGTCATACTATTATGAATAATGTACTCTTTTTCCTTCATTAGGATTTTTCCCATTGGGTTTTCCCTAATAAGGTTTAACGAGGCATATTAATTGCATAATGAGGAACACTACAAAGATCAAGATTATTCCTAAAAGCTTGAAAATAGGAGTAGTTGTACTCTTTTTCATTCGATCAAGTTTTTTCCACCGGGTTTTGTTGACAAGGTTTTAATGAGGCAACACGTGGATACTCCCAACAATGAATGATATAAATGACAGATTCACTCAGTTTTTGTCCCACGAGGTTTTACTGAGACGACACAAAAATACTCATACAAGAACTATCAAGGGGGAGCATATTTATGAGATCACATATTGCTGAAGTTTTATCCCACTGAAATTTCCTAGCAACATTATGATGCAACATGATATGATTGCCACAAATCTACAAACAGTTTGAAAGTTTTTCTCCCATTTGAGTTTTTCTTCAAACTAATTCAGCAGATATTTATGTAAATAGTCATTCAAGGGGGAGTGTTATAATATAAGGAGTCACATGAGGAATAGTGACTCTATGAAAATGATATATGACATAATTTATGTATGTGAATGACTATTTTCTTTTGATGTAATTATGTAATTTCGGTTGTGTTATCCGAAATTTTCCTATAAATAGGACTTCAATTATTAATGAAAAACATACATTAGAATCATTCTCTATTCTCTCTCTAAATTTTCTCTCTACAGTATTTCGATTTCGTAACAAAATATTATTATTCCTCTTACACTAAAATTATTGTACAATTATTTTAGTTGATTTAATAATGGTACAATTTTTTTTTAATACTCATCCATTCTCATTTGCTTCTTTCTCAGTCATTTCGATATTGTATTTTATGTAATTATATTTTTAAGTTAATTTTCTTAGTAAAAAATATAATTATGACATATGTCTTAATACTTTAATATAATTGGCTAATAATTTAAAATTATTGAGCTTTTATTTTATGTCATGTGACAATTTAGTTTTCACATTTAGTATGTAGGAGCCTAGGAGGGAGATATCGTTATACACTATCTTGTACCGTATCTTATTCTAACTTTTTTGGTGCAACGGTTGTTAGATGTCGTGTTCTGGTGTTTTCTATGCCACATGTCATGTTTCAGTACTGCAGACACTTAAGTTTGCAATTAATTAACATAATAAATAAAAAAATTGATCGTTGTTGATTTAAATCCTGATACCAAACATCTATTCAAAATGAACAATACTTCATCGCTAGGAAAAAATAATTAGATGGTAATTGGTTACTACAGTTTAATTATATACCAACTCAAATCTATACTTCTATTAAAAGAGAATCGTGACACATGTTACTTTATAAATTTTTTGATTTTTTATTTTAAAATAAAGTTTATATATAGAGATGTATTCTTAAATTTCCAAAATAAAAAATTTATAGATATGTATTGTGGGAGTTTTATTCCACAACTTACACTCATCTACCAATAAAAAAATCATTCCTTTATTTTTTTAGCTTAATATTTTAAATGTTTATAATTTTTTAAATCAAGTTTATTTTCAACAAAAAATATATCAAATTAATTTTTATTTCACAATTTTCAACTAGACATCCATATGAATATAATAAATTTGATGGATTTACAATAATGACCGATTGCACAACGAAATTATATTAGAAAAAATATGAATATTTATTTTCAGTAAAATTAATTGATGCAAAATAAAAATATATTAACTCATTTATTGCTTACATAAAAAATAAATTATAATATTTATTTAAGTATAATAACTAAAAACAATAAAGCATACATCGCGCGCGCACACACACACATATTAAGACTTCATCACATATTACTTTCGTCCCCAAATTTTGTTCCTACTTTTTTTCGGTATGTCCAGGAAATTTGTTCATGTAATGGACACTAATTGACTTAACACTCCGCTAATGTGGTACTCTTTCTTGAATTATATTACACCCCATAATACACTCAATAAGTTTTTTATTAATATTACGCTAATATGATACTCATGTCGAAAATTATCAAAAATAAATTTAGAGATCGAGAAATTATTTTCTAATAAGAAAATATTTATGCGGTGCATCGCACCGGAGAACATCTAGTTATAACTAAATTAAAGTAGAAGTTACACCTAAAATAATTTTTAAACTTACATAATGTAACACTCACAATCCACTCAGGGATATTACACGCTGTAAACCCTTCTCTCAAAGATCTACCAGACTGGTAACACAATCAAACATCTCAACATCGTCTTTAAGACTAAAATGACTCAGTAGATTGATTGAGTCTTTCAATTAATACATACAACTCAATCTCAATAGATACCCACGCAGGGGTCGAAACACAACACACTCCCGTACAACGGTGAAAATACTGCAGCGGAAATAAAGAACAACCAAACCAATACGACATCGTATGGATCCTCATGTGATTAGTATCGATCATCTTTCACATCATCCTTCATGCCGACCATGTGTTAGGTTCCCCAAAACCTGAATGCAAAACAGACATGCACCCCCGATTTATCGGGGTTAGCAAAATCCCACTATTTTGCTAGTGCAAGTACATAATCATACGAATTGTAACAAACAAATAGAAATCACGAATCGGGTACGACAATTAACTACCAAAGCCTTCCCGAGAGGTTTTATTAATTAGAAAGCAATCAATGAAGTGTTTGAAACAAATTCCTCATCTCCGGGATTTAAAAAGTAGAAACCTTGTTGGACCTCAAGTCCTTAGTTGAAAAATAACCATTTCAAAACGAATGGTCTCGGCCCAAAATTCACTTTCCGTAAAATGACCTTTACAAAACCGTTGGGATCTCATCCCAAATCTCATCAAACCAAGTGCACGAGAACAATAGCAAGGTCCGTTTTCCAACATCAAAACCTCACAACTAAAAGGACAAAACACATACGACAAAATACTCTACTGCCATCCTATCAAAGTAGGCCAAATAAACAACTTACCTCTTACACATTTAGTTAATGCATGCAATCATGAAATCACCGTTCAAAACACTCGTTTCCGGAAATGCCATAACCCAAAACACATTTATAAAAATGCACCACAACTAACCGCGGACCCACGCCTCGTGAACCCCTATCGATACCCCGTCGGATCTAACCCGAAGTGGTTAAAAGCAAAGCTCGTGGATCCACACCTCTGTGGACCCCTACCGAGACCCCATCGGATCTAACTCGTAGTGAGCATACACAAACACGCCACTCATGCAATACTAATATGCTAAGAATGTAAGTTCATTAAGAATACTTACTAGAGATGGCCACTTACCCGACACCATTCTCATATTCATCACAATACCTCTATCATGAACAATCAATTTCAACACAACAACACAATTAACACGGAATACACGATTCCACAATATTAAACAAGGCGGGGTATCATTAAGGCCCTCAACGTTCAAAATAATCACATCATAATCAATTCACACGAATCATATTCACGAGGGTAGACCAACCATCGTAAATCCAACATGTAAACTCTATTTGCAGGACACGAATCGCATAAGAAAATACTTGCCTCGAAACCACGATCGAGACGAGACAACGGACGGGATGCGGCCGGGCAACCCCGAACTCCTGAACATCGTCAAGACTACAATAGCACCGCGAACACTACGAGAATAACACCATACGAATCACTGACAGAAAACGGGGATCAACTCGGAATCCTCGAGCACCTATAATCCTCCGGAAGAAACAACAAAAATATAATTACGACGAGGATCATGTTCGCTATATTTTTAACCAAATCCGCAAGTGTACGGAGTAAGTGTAGAAAACGGCGAGCAAGGTCGTATTCCACAAAGACTAAATATTTGTATTGTGTTGAGTACTAGATTAGAATGATTCCGGTTTTGTCTAGACGATCGAAAGTTGAATGGTTGGTTAACGAAATAAAATAAAATGATGACAATAAAAGAAAATAATTGAAAATATCCGAATTAAAGCGAATTGCAAGAGTTTAGAAAGGTAGATTCCAAGGCTAGGTTTCCGTTGATTACTAAGTTTAGTCGGGATTGGTTCCAAAAGCTCTACGTATGTTTCCAGAATGATAATCACAATAATATTCTAAAGTCTCTCTCGAGATGCATTAAAACGTAGATTAAACAACCTATAACGTCTCCATCTATTATAAATTATTAAACTGCAAAATGTTCATAAGATTAAATATCATCATAGTTCATCACCGATTTCTCAATCTCGTAATTTACTACATCAAATATTCGAAACCTATTAATGCCCTCTTCTCTCGAATTATGAGCAATTAAGTTTAACATGTAAAAACATTGATCAAGTGTCTAAACATGAATCAAAACCAAGTATTTAAGAAAGAAATCACACTAGATATATATAATCATCAATCCATCAAAACCATAGCAAATCAACATACTCCCATGCCCGGAATCTAACGAGTTTAGCCGGACATGGTAATGAAAGAAAGATTAATAATCATCATGTTCATCATGTTCATGCTAAATAAAACAACAAAATGAATAAAAGATAGGAAGAAGATAAAACTCGGATGGTGTCTTGATTGATCCCGGTTGAAGCCTTCAAATGTTCTTGAAGTGTTCTTCAAGAATTCCCTTCAAATCTCATTCTTTTTGGATGAAAAAGTTCTCAATCTTGTGTTTTTCTCTTTCTAATCTCACCAATCCTCTCTCAAAATCAACATATCTCCAAGTCTAGCCCAAGATCCATTTTTATAAGGCCAAAAATACCATTTTCCATGCTCAAATCTTGCAAAAATGTCAAAAGGTGATTTTTTCCACCGAAAAGTGACACGGCCCGTGTCATAGTGCTCTAGAAACATCAATGGTTGCTGGACAGGAAACTCGACCGTGTCAGCTGACACGGCCGAGCAAGTGACACGGTCGTGTCAAATGACACGGCCCGTGTCATACTCCTCTAAAAATGACACAATCGCCTAGACGTGAAACCCGACCGTGTCAACATGGCACGAACAAGCTATTGACACGGACCATGTCAAATGACACGGCCGAGCCCGTGTTGGTCCGTTTTGACTCCTTTTAGGCTCGATATCTCGTTTTCGCATTGCTTGATATGTATTGGGGTTTGAGACTTCGTTCTTGCTTGATTAATGTCCATAAAGTACCTATAAAATCAATAAAATGTACCCAAGTGTGATCGAGTCCAATAAACACAATATGAGCATAAACGACACAATTCTACACATTTTAGGATCTTAAAATCCGGAAAATCTGTGCAAAAATATGTGTAAAAATGAGTGTTATCAGATCAAGACCAAAACAACGGAGATCACATCAAGCCATCGGAGGAAAACTCATTCGAACATTTAATCGAACGTTAAATGTTCACTACACCTCAAGAACACCGAAATCACCATTCGGGTTGAAACGAACCGAAGATATGGATATACAATCCATAAAACATGTTTAACAACATCATTTGACAACAATCGGTTTATCAAAACCGAAAGGAAAATGAAATCAAGAATAAAACTTCTAAGAAGTCAACTCTAGGGAATCAAGAAAAAATACCTTGATCCAGCGAAGAACAACGGATTAAATGATGTTAAACACACACAAATCCATCCCAAGATGTTGTTTGAAGATGGAGGTCGCTCCAGATCTTCCTCAGAGGCTTGTCCCGTCGACCGATAGTGAAAAGGAGAGAAAAAGAAAGAGAAATGAGAAAGAAAGCCTGCTGTCCAGTATTTATAGTGGACAGTTTATTAGCATGCGCTAAACACCATTAGCGCGCGCTAACGGGGTCAACGCTCCAAAACACGCCGCCTGCAACACTGTTAGCGTGCGCTAGCCAGTAAGCGCAGCATTCGCTAACGATTCACGGATCGATCCGTTTGACTCCTTTTAGGCTCGATCTCTCGTTTCCGCATTGCTTGATATGTATTGGGGTTTGAGACTTCGTTCTTGCTTGATTAATGTCCATAAAGTACCTATAAAATCAATAAAACGTACCCAAGCGTGATCGAGTCCAATAAACATAATATGAGCATAAACGACACAATTCTACACATTTTAGGATCTTAAAACCCGGAAAATCTTTGCAAAAATATGTGTAAAAATGAGTGTTATCAAAATCCCCAAACTTGAACGTTGATCGTCGAGCAATGCACTTCAAAATAACCATTCTTAAGGGAACTCGTCCCTCAACATACCTCAAAGGATCATTTTGAAAATTCATCAATACGCCTCAAGAAATAAATAAGTCGAGTTCTATAAAGTATGCAAATCTTTGGGGTGCTTCCTTAACATCATATCTAATACTTGAATAATACGAACCTCGCCGGTCAAGTGTATTCCCTCACTCTCAAAGTGTATAATGGGATTAAGTGACGCTCAAAACTCATCCAATGAAATAAGAACCCCCATAAGCTTGCCGATCGTCTGCATCTCTACCACTAGTTGTGCATGCAAATTTGGTGAAGGAAAAAGGACTTTATCGATTGTAATGTTGGCTTTTTGGTCGGGTTAGGATAAATATGGCTTAGAGTGACTTAACTTGAGCAAATTAGAACATCATCTCAGTAATTATTTCGCTCAATTTGAACTTCTCAAATTTGTTTCCCCTGGAATTTACTTCCTTCAACCCCTTGAATCGAAATAAGCGCCTTTTTTCGAAAGTAGAAATCGCAACCTCATTCCCCCTTATCGCTCTATTTATTTTATTTTCTCCTTATCGTTTTTCCTTTCTTTTCGGCTCGATCTCTCATTTCCGCATTGCTTGATATGTATTGGGGATTGAGACTTCGTTCTTGCTTGATAATGTCCTTAAAACACCTATAAAATCAAATAAAACGTAGCCAAGCGCGATCGAGTCCAACAAACACAATATGAGCACAAACGACACAATTCTACACATTTTAGGATCTAAAAATCCGGAAAAACCTTATAAAAATATGTGTAAAAATGAGTGTTACCAAAATCCCCAAACTTAAACGTTGATCGTCCTGAGCAATGCACTTAAAAATAACCACTCTTAAGGGAACTCATCCCTCAACACACCTCAAAGGATCATTATGAAAATTCATCAATACGCCTCAAATAATAAATAAGTTGAGTTCTATAAAGTATTCAAATCTTTGGGGTGCTTCCTTAACATCATAATCAATACTTGAAAAAAATAAACCTCACCGGTCAAGTGTATTTACTCACTCTCAAAGTGTATAAAGGGATATATATACGCTCAAAACTTATTCAATGAAATAAGAATCCCCATAAACTTGCCAATCATCTACATCTCTACTACTATTTGTGCATGCAAATTTGGTGAATCAAAAGGGACTTTATTGGTTGTAATGTAGGATTTTTGGTCGGGATAGGATAAGTATGGTTAAAGTGACTTGACTTGAGCAAATTAGAACTACATCTAATAATCACTTCGCTCAATTAGAAGCTCAAGATTTTTTTCTGGAATTTGATTCCTTCGACCCCTTGATTTTAATATAATCGCAATAAGCGCTTTTGAAAGTGAAAATCACAGCCTTATTCCTCCTTATCGCTCCATCTATTTTATTTCCCCCCTTATCGCTCCATTTAATTTTGTTTTTTAGTACACTCTTAGTTTTTTTCATGTGGTAGATAACATCGTCATTATAATCATACCATTCTTCATTCAAATTTATTTTGATAAATTATCACAATTGAACCAACAATCTTCCCAATCGCTTCCACACATCTTTTCATTCTTTTGCCAATTTATTCTAATAAGCTCAAGTATTGGGACAAAAGTTTACAATGGAACGGAAAGCTCATAATGTGGCTATCAAGAAATAGGCTTTAAGCTCAATTGGGCTAAGTATGGAGTTAATAATTGTTGGTTGGCCAAATGGTTTGAAGGGCTAACAAAAAAAATCGCCTAAAATCACTTTAACTAATTTGCACGCACGCTTGTAGTTTCGAATAAGATACCAAGGCAAGTTCTAGAGTCTTAAAACGTGAATGATACACTCGACAATGAAACTTGCATATTTAATAATACACGAAGGCTCAAAAGCTCACAAGTTAGATTTGTTTATATTTCCAAGATATTAAACTATTTATTCAATTTCACACCCTTTTGATTATTCTACAATTTTTCCTCTTCAAATTATCCTCGAATTGTATATCAAAATAACAAAATAAATCCCCAGGCATCCAAGACAGGAGTTCATTCTTTTGAGTTTCATCCAAGTACATGATACTCAAAACACACCAAGTTCAAAAACAAAAATTCACACCAAAATCCAATCAAATTATCACACCGAAATTCGAAAAAAAAATAGAGACAAACAAAACAAGGTGTTCAACAAAAAAAACAAAAAAAAAAATAAACGAACAATATAAGTATATCTTGACCCAATATCTCCCCCCAAACTTGAATTAAATAATGTACACACGAAGGGGGTATAGTATTTAAACAATAAAAACTTTGGGTCAAGAAATACTTACAACCGGGCCTATTGATTGGGCGGAGGGAAGTGGCCTTGTTGGACATGCCCCGTGTCATACCTGCTCAGATTTGCCAAAAATCATCTGCCCACCTGACCCGACCGTGTCAAATGAGACGGCCCGTGTTGCATCTGCGCGGAAAGTGAAAATCAACTGTCAGTCTGACCCGACCGTGTCAAACGACACAGCCCGTGTCATACTTGCCCAGAAACTCAAAAAAAATGTCTGGATGCCTGACCCGACCGTGTCGTACTAGCCTGGAAAGTGCGCTTCTGGTCTCCGAATATTTTTCCTGCGAATTGGACACCTACAGTTAAACCGGTCAGTTCCTCATCAAGTAAAAATAAAAATAAAAATGCGAATAAGAACAAATAAACTAACAAGAAGTTACGGTGGGTTAAGAGCTGACAGCTAGTATAGGAGGGGGCATAGGCTCACTGAGAACCCAAGATAGAGAAAGAATGAGAGGAGCTCTGTCTGCTCGCTCCAACTCAATAACTAAATAAAGCCATTCCCATACGCGGCTGACACCTGGAGCCAGCTTAAATTGGGGCCCCCTCTGGATTTTTACGGTGGCAGCATATTGATGTGTATTTTATTAGTATGCTGCCACCATAAAAATCCTTGTCTCTATCCAATTCCAAGATCCCGAGAAGCTTAGCTCAGGTTGCCTCCCAATTAGCGCTAAGTTTAACGTCTTCAAATGACGCAAGCGTTGGGTTGCCTCCCAACCAGCGCTAAATTTAACGTCTTCAGCCAGACGCATGTTTTCTTCATCCCGGATCATTCGACGAGCTCTTACAATCCGGTTTACGTGCAATTTTATTAGGAGGTTCTCCATTTGTCAATCCATCAAATCGAGGGGTCATCAAAAATACAACATTTTAACCATGCATCCTAATCGTTAATTCTCCTCGATCCTCATCAATTAATGCTCGTGTAGTGGCTAAGAATGGACGTCCCAGTATTACTAGACCATCTTGCTTCCCATCATCATCAAGCACGATAAAATCAACGGAGAAGGCGAACTTATCAATCTTTAAAATTACATACTCCACAATTCCCTTTGGGTAAGCTAAAGATCGATCTATAAATTGTAAGCTCACTGGAGATGGTCTCAACTCTCCTAATCCAAGTGTCCTGAAAGTAGACAAAGGCAATATATTGACACTTGAACCATGATCAACAAATACATTTAATGAACAACCCGAAATAGAGCAGGGAATTGAAAAACTCCCTGGATCCTTAAGCTTTTGGGGTAGGCGCTCCAATTCTTTTTTCTTTGATGTCATGGCTTGCACAAAAACCTCAAAATTTTTCTTCTCCTCGATATGCTTAATATCTTCACCTCATTAATGGAAATTATCAAATCAGCTTTATTAGACGACCTGATTGCATCTTTGTCTTCATTCTCCGATTCCAGTAGCTCTTCATTCACAGCATACGAAAAAATAGCATTGCATTGTGCTTTGGGTTCTCCTCGGTGTTGCTTGGAAATTGGCCCTTTTGATGTTGGCTTCCTACGATCTTAGCCAATTGATCGATTTGCGTTTCTAGATTTCTCATTTGAGCTCCAACGGTGGTTGCTAATTGAGTCACATGATTTTCAATCCGATCAAGCTTTTCTTCATCTCGGGTAAACCGACTTTTTGTTTCCTTCATAAAAGTAGCCAAAATATTCTCTAGATTCGATTCTGGCTTGAAATCTTCTATCACCTCACCATTCGACACTTTAAATCCCGTCGGTGGTTGCAACACATTTCTCGAATTCCCGTAGCTAAGATTCTCGTGATTCCTATTTGAAGGATGATAAGACCTCGGATGAGGATTATTTCTATAGTTATTGAAATTATGGTTATTGATGTAATGAGATTCCTCCAACGGGTCCGGTGGTGGTGCACTTCCTTTTGGAGTTATTTTTCATTTGCACTCTTCGTCAGAACTCCCAAATGGTTGGTCAAAATCGACATTTGTGCAGTTAAAGCCTTTATAGGATCTGAGTCTGAAACTTCAGCCACTCTACGAACATTAGTCCCCTCGGTAGGCCATTGATAGCTATTCATGGCCATTTCCTCGATCAATTCATATGCTTTCTCTACGCTTTTGGCTAGTAGTGATCCTCCGGCAGATGCATCAATAAGATTTCTTGTTTCTCCGGCCAACCCATTGTGAGAGAAACAAATTTGTTGGTCTTCCGGAAAATCATGACGAGGACATCATATTAACAAATCCTAGAAGCGTTCCCACGCCTCATATAACATTTCTGAATCCATTTGTCGGAACTGTACGATTTCGCTCTTCAATCTCATAGCCTTGTTGGGCGGGAAGAATTTGAATAGAAACTTCTCACCCAACTCGTCCCATGTACTTATGCTCCCCGAAGCAAGAGTTCCAAGCCAACTACGAGCCTTTTCTCTCAAGGAGAACGAAAATAGCTTCAATCTTATTGCATCGTTTGGCACCCCATTCATTTTAATGGTATCAAAAATTTGAATAAAGTGGAATAAATGGGCGTACAGATCTTCTGTGGCAAATCCCCCAAACTGATTTTGTTGAACCATTGATATTAATGAAGGCTTCAATTCAAAATTAAGGGCGTTGATAGGAATATGAGAAATTCCCCCAAAATTTTGGTCAAGCTTTGGCCGAAATCTATCCCGAATGGATTGAATTCGAACTGTGGGCTGCTCAGCCCGTACGCCTTCATTGTTGGATTGTGGGCTGTTGCATTATCATTGCGCATGTCGGCAATCACGTCTCCCGCTCTTTCCATTTTGTCAGATAGATCTCTTCATAATTTCTGTGCACCAACACTTGTTCTTCGAGCAAATACTTCTACTTCGGGAATAAAGTTTTCGAAATGTTCTCGAGAGGAGCGGGTGTTCATGTACGTCGTGCAACACGACCAAAAATAATACGGAAGTAACAAAATAAAACAAAACAAAAGAACTTTGTCTAAAGTAAGACCTGATACACTTATCGTAATATCAAAACTAATAAAAATAAATTAGTCCCCGACAACGGCGCCAAAAATTTGTTCGCTATATTTTTAAACAATCCGTAAGTATACGGAGTAAATGTAGAAAGCGGCGAGTAAGGTCCTATTCCACAGAGACTACATATTCATATTGTGCTGAGTACTAAATTATAATATTTCCGGTTTTATCTAGATGATCGAAATGTGAATGGGTGGTTAATGAAATAAAATAAAATGATGACAATAAAAGAAAATATTCAAGTTAAAGAGAATTTAGAGAGTTTAGAAAGATAGATTCCAAGGCTAGGTTTTCGTTGATCTCTAAGTTTAGTCGGGATTGATGTCGAAGGGTTCTAAGTGCGTCTCCAAAATGATAATCACAATAATATTCTAAAGTCTCTCTCGAGATGCATTAAAACGTAGATTAAACAACCTATGACAACGTGTCCGTCTATTATAAATTATTTAACTCCAAAATGTTCATAAGATTAAACATTATCATAGCTCATCACCGATTTCTCAATCTCGTAATTTACTACGTCAAATACTCGAAACCTATTAATGCCCTCTTCTCTCGAGTTATGAGCAATTAAGTTAAACATGTAAAAACATTGATCACGTGCTCTAACATGAATTAAAACCAAGACTTTGATAAAGAAACCACACTATATATATATATATATATATATATATCTCAAAAACAACATGAATCAACGTACTCACATGCCCAAAATCTAACAAGTTTAACCGGACATGGTAATGAAAGAAATCTCAATAAATATCATGTTCATCATGTACATGCTAAATAAAACAACAAAAATAAGTAAAAGATAGGGAGAGGATAAAACTCGGATGGTGTCTTGAGTGGATTTAGGATCAAGTCTTCAAATGTTATTCAAGTGTTCTTCAAAAACTCCCTTCAAATCCCTTCTTCTGGTTGGAAAAGCCTTCTAATCTTTTGTTTTTCTCTCTCCAATCTCTCCAGTATTCAGAATCTCCCTTCCTTCCATGTTCTCAGCCTTTTTATCAACCCAAAATACCAACTTTTCTTCACCAAATCTTGCAAAAATGTCAAAAAGTGATTTTTCCATCGAAAAGTGACACGTCTCGTGTCATATTGCTCTAGAAACGGCAAAAGGCGCTGGACAAGGAACCCAACCGTGTCAGTTGACACGGCCGAGCAAGTGACACGGCCCGTGTCAAATGATACAGTCGAGGCTATATTGGTCCGTTTTGACTCCGTTTTTCCTTCCTTTTCGGCTCGATCCCTCATTTCCGCATTGCTTGATATGTATTGGGGGTTGAGACTCCGTTGTTGCTTGATAATGTCCTTAAAACATCTATAAAATCAAATAAAATGTACCCAAGCGCGATCGAGTCCAACAAACACAATATGAGCACAAACGACACAATTCTACACATTTTAGGATCTTAAAATCCGAAAAAACCTTATAAAAATATGTGTAAAAATGAGTGTTACCAGTTGTGAAAGAAAATTATATGCTGTACTCTTTTCCTTGACTGAGGTTTTGTCCCACTGGGTTTTCCCAACAAGGTTTTTAACGAGGCAGTTTAATCACAACGAATATGGAATCTGCAAAAGAAATTTGGAATATATTGCAATGAATATGGGTTCGATATCACAAACTGCACTGAAAATGATACTCGTACTAATCCCTGGATGATCATTGAAATATCTGGGGTATATTTATATAAAATACGCATTGCACTCTTTTTCCCTTGACTGAGGTTTTGTCCCATTGGGTTTTCCTAGCAAGATTTTTAACGAAGCAACTCGAATGTCATACTATTATGAATAATGTACTCTTTTTCCTTCATTAGGATTTTTCCCATTGGGTTTTCCCTAATAAGGTTTAACGAGGCATATTAATTGCATAATGAGGAACACTACAAAGATCAAGATTATTCCTAAAAGCTTGAAAATAGGAGTAGTTGTACTCTTTTTCCTTCGATCAAGTTTTTTCCACCGGGTTTTGTTGACAAGGTTTTAATGAGGCAACACGTGGATACTCCCAACAATGAATGATATAAATGACAGATTCACTCAGTTTTTGTCCCACGAGGTTTTACTGAGACGACACAAAAATACTCATACAAGAACTATCAAGGGGGAGCATATTTATGAGATCACATATTGCTGAAGTTTTATCCCACTGAAATTTCCTAGCAACATTATGATGCAACATGATATGATTGCCACAAACTCCAATACAAACAGTTTGAAAGTTTTTCTCCCATTTGAGTTTTTCTTCAAACTAATTCAGCAGATATTTATGTAAATAGTCATTCAAGGGGGAGTGTTATAATATAAGGAGTCACATGAGGAATAGTGACTCTATGAAAATGATATATGACATAATTTATGTATGTGAATGACTATTTTGCCCCTGATGTAATTATGTAATTTCGGTTGTGTCATCTGAAATTTTCCTATAAATAGGACTTCAATTATTAATGAAAAACATACATTAGAATCATTCTCTATTCTCTCTCTAAATTTTCTCTCTACAGTATTTCGATTTCGTAACAAAATATTATTATTCCTCTTACACTAAAATTATTGTACAATTATTTTAGTTGATTTAATAATGGTACAATTTTTTTTTAATACTCATCCATTCTCATTTGCTTCTTTCTCAGTCATTTCGATATTGTATTTTATGTAATTATATTTTTAAGTTAATTTTCTTAGTAAAAAATATAATTATGACATATGTCTTAATACTTTAATATAATTGGCTAATAATTTAAAATTATTGAGCTTTTATTTTATGTCATGTGACAATTTAGTTTTCACATTTAGTATGTAGGAGCCTAGGAGGGAGATATCGTTATACACTATCTTGTACCGTATCTTATTCTAACTTTTTTGGTGCAACGGTTGTTAGATGTCGTGTTCTGGTGTTTTCTATGCCACATGTCATGTTTCAGTACTGCAGACACTTAAGTTTGCAATTAATTAACATAATAAATAAAAAAATTGATCGTTGTTGATTTAAATCCTGATACCAAACATCTATTCAAAATGAACAATACTTCATCGCTAGGAAAAAATAATTAGATGGTAATTGGTTACTACAGTTTAATTATATACCAACTCAAATCTATACTTCTATTAAAAGAGAATCGTGACACATGTTACTTTATAAATTTTTTGATTTTTTATTTTAAAATAAAGTTTATATATAGAGATGTATTCTTAAATTTCCAAAATAAAAAATTTATAGATATGTATTGTGGGAGTTTTATTCCACAACTTACACTCATCTACCAATAAAAAAATCATTCCTTTATTTTTTTAGCTTAATATTTTAAATGTTTATAATTTTTTAAATCAAGTTTATTTTCAACAAAAAATATATCAAATTAATTTTTATTTCACAATTTTCAACTAGACATCCATATGAATATAATAAATTTGATGGATTTACAATAATGACGATTTGCACGAAATTATATTAGAAAAATATGAATATTTATTTTCAAGAAATTAATTGATGCAAAATAAAAATATATTAACTCATTTATTGCTTACATAAAAATAAATTATAATATTTATTTAAGTATAATAACTAAAAACAATAAAGCATACATCGCGCGCACACACACACATATTAAGACTTCATCACATATTACTTTCGTCCCCAAATTTTGTTCCTACTTTTTTTCGGTATGTCCAGAAATTTGTTCATGTAATGGACACTAATTGACTTAACACTCCGCTAATGTGGTACTCTTTCTTGAATTATATTACACCCCATAATACACTCAATAAGTTTTTTATTAATATTACGCTAATATGATACTCATGTCGAAAATTATCAAAAATAAATTTAGAGATCGAGAAATTATTTTCTAATAAGAAAATATTTATGCGGTGCATCGCACCGGAGAACATCTAGTTATAACTAAATTAAAGTAGAAGTTACACCTAAAATAATTTTTAAACTTACATAATGTAACACTCACAATCCACTCAGGGATATTACACGCTGTAAACCCTTCTCTCAAAGATCTACCAGACTGGTAACACAATCAAACATCTCAACATCGTCTTTAAGACTAAAATGACTCGAGAGATTGATTGAGTCTTTCAATTAATACATACAACTCAATCTCAATAGATACCCACGCAGGGGTCGAAACACAACACACTCCCGTACAACGGTGAAAATACTGCAGCGGAAATAAAGAACAACCAAACCAATACGACATCGTATGGATCCTCATGTGATTAGTATCGATCATCTTTCACATCATCCTTCATGCCGACCATGTGTTAGGTTCCCCAAAACCTGAATGCAAAACAGACATGCACCCCCGATTTATCGGGGTTAGCAAAATCCCACTATTTTGCTAGTGCAAGTACATAATCATACGAATTGTAACAAACAAATAGAAATCACGAATCGGGTACGACAATTAACTACCAAAGCCTTCCCGAGAGGTTTTATTAATTAGAAAGCAATCAATGAAGTGTTTGAAACAAATTCCTCATCTCCGGGATTTAAAAAGTAGAAACCTTGTTGGACCTCAAGTCCTTAGTTGAAAAATAACCATTTCAAAACGAATGGTCTCGGCCCAAAATTCACTTTCCGTAAAATGACCTTTACAAAACCGTTGGGATCTCATCCCAAATCTCATCAAACCAAGTGCACGAGAACAATAGCAAGGTCCGTTTTCCAACATCAAAACCTCACAACTAAAAGGACAAAACACATACGACAAAATACTCTACTGCCATCCTATCAAAGTAGGCCAAATAAACAACTTACCTCTTACACATTTAGTTAATGCATGCAATCATGAAATCACCGTTCAAAACACTCGTTTCCGGAAATGCCATAACCCAAAACACATTTATAAAAATGCACCACAACTAACCGCGGACCCACGCCTCTGTGAACCCCTATCGATACCCCGTCGGATCTAACCCGAAGTGGTTAAAAGCAAAGCTCGTGGATCCACACCTCTGTGGACCCCTACCGAGACCCCATCGGATCTAACTCGTAGTGAGCATACACAAACACGCCACTCATGCAATACTAATATGCTAAGAATGTAAGTTCATTAAGAATACTTACTAGAGATGGCCACTTACCCGACACCATTCTCATATTCATCACAATACCTCTATCATGAACAATCAATTTCAACACAACAACACAATTAACACGGAATACACGATTCCACAATATTAAACAAGCAGGGGTATCATTAAGGCCCTCAACGTTCAAAATAATCACATCATAATCAATTCACACGAATCATATTCACGAGGGTAGACCAACCATCGTAAATCCAACATGTAAACTCTATTTGCAGGACACGAATCGCATAAGAAAATACTTGCCTCGAAACCACGATCGAGACGAGACAACGGACGGGATGCGGCCGGGCAACCCCGAACTCCTGAACATCGTCAAGACTACAATAGCACCGCGAACACTACGAGAATAACACCATACGAATCACTGACAGAAAACGGGGATCAACTCGGAATCCTCGAGCACCTATAATCCTCCGGAAGAAACAACAAAAATATAATTACGACGAGGATCATGTTCGCTATATTTTTAACCAAATCCGCAAGTGTACGGAGTAAGTGTAGAAAACGGCGAGCAAGGTCGTATTCCACAAAGACTAAATATTTGTATTGTGTTGAGTACTAGATTAGAATGATTCCGGTTTTGTCTAGACGATCGAAAGTTGAATGGTTGGTTAACGAAATAAAATAAAATGATGACAATAAAAGAAAATAATTGAAAATATCCGAATTAAAGCGAATTGCAAGAGTTTAGAAAGGTAGATTCCAAGGCTAGGTTTCCGTTGATTACTAAGTTTAGTCGGGATTGGTTCCAAAAGCTCTACGTATGTTTCCAGAATGATAATCACAATAATATTCTAAAGTCTCTCTCGAGATGCATTAAAACGTAGATTAAACAACCTATAACGTCTCCATCTATTATAAATTATTAAACCGCAAAATGTTCATAAGATTAAATATCATCATAGTTCATCACCGATTTCTCAATCTCGTAATTTACTACATCAAATATTCGAAACCTATTAATGCCCTCTTCTCTCGAATTATGAGCAATTAAGTTTAACATGTAAAAACATTGATCAAGTGTCTAAACATGAATCAAAACCAAGTATTTAAGAAAGAAATCACACTAGATATATATAATCATCAATCCATCAAAACCATAGCAAATCAACATACTCCCATGCCCGAATCTAACGAGTTTAGCCGGACATGGTAATGAAAGAAAGATTAATAATCATCATGTTCATCATGTTCATGCTAAATAAAACAACAAAATGAATAAAAGATAGGAAGAAGATAAAACTCGGATGGTGTCTTGATTGATCCGGTTGAAGCCTTCAAATGTTCTTGAAGTGTTCTTCAAGAATTCCCTTCAAATCTCATTCTTTTTGGATGAAAAAGTTCTCAATCTTGTGTTTTTCTCTTTCTAATCTCACCAATCCTCTCTCAAAATCAACATATCTCCAAGTCTAGCCCAAGATCCATTTTTATAAGGCCAAAAATACCATTTTCCATGCTCAAATCTTGCAAAAATGTCAAAAGGTGATTTTTTCCACCGAAAAGTGACACGGCCCGTGTCATAGTGCTCTAGAAACATCAATGGTTGCTGGACAGGAAACTCGACCGTGTCAGCTGACACGGCCGAGCAAGTGACACGGTCGTGTCAAATGACACGGCCCGTGTCATACTCCTCTAAAAATGACACAATCGCCTAGACGTGAAACCCGACCGTGTCAACATGGCACGAACAAGCTATTGACACGGACCATGTCAAATGACACGGCCGAGCCCGTGTTGGTCCGTTTTGACTCCTTTTTAGGCTCGATATCTCGTTTTCGCATTGCTTGATATGTATTGGGGTTTGAGACTTCGTTCTTGCTTGATTAATGTCCATAAAGTACCTATAAAATCAATAAAATGTACCCAAGTGTGATCGAGTCCAATAAACACAATATGAGCATAAACGACACAATTCTACACATTTTAGGATCTTAAAATCCGGAAAATCTGTGCAAAAATATGTGTAAAAATGAGTGTTATCAGATCAAGACCAAAACAACGGAGATCACATCAAGCCATCGGAGGAAAACTCATTCGAACATTTAATCGAACGTTAAATGTTCACTACACCTCAAGAACACCGAAATCACCATTCGGGTTGAAACGAACCGAAGATATGGATATACAATCCATAAAACATGTTTAACAACATCATTTGACAACAATCGGTTTATCAAAACCGAAAGGAAAATGAAATCAAGAATAAAACTTCTAAGAAGTCAACTCTAGGGAATCAAGAAAAAATACCTTGATCCAGCGAAGAACAACGGATTAAATGATGTTAAACACACACAAATCCATCCCAAGATGTTGTTTGAAGATGGAGGTCGCTCCAGATCTTCCTCAGAGGCTTGTCCCGTCGACCGATAGTGAAAAGGAGAGAAAAAGAAAGAGAAATGAGAAAGAAAGCCTGCTGTCCAGTATTTATAGTGGACAGTTTATTAGCATGCGCTAAACACCATTAGCGCGCGCTAACGGGGTCAACGCTCCAAAACACGCCGCCTGCAACACTGTTAGCGTGCGCTAGCCAGTAAGCGCAGCATTCGCTAACGATTCACGGATCCAGTCCGTTTTGACTCCTTTTTAGGCTCGATCTCTCGTTTCCGCATTGCTTGATATGTATTGGGGTTTGAGACTTCGTTCTTGCTTGATTAATGTCCATAAAGTACCTATAAAATCAATAAAACGTACCCAAGCGTGATCGAGTCCAATAAACATAATATGAGCATAAACGACACAATTCTACACATTTTAGGATCTTAAAACCCGGAAAATCTTTGCAAAAATATGTGTAAAAATGAGTGTTATCAAAATCCCCCAAACTTGAACGTTGATCGTCCCGAGCAATGCACTTCAAAATAACCATTCTTAAGGGAACTCGTCCCTCAACATACCTCAAAGGATCATTTTGAAAATTCATCAATACGCCTCAAGAAATAAATAAGTCGAGTTCTATAAAGTATGCAAATCTTTGGGGTGCTTCCTTAACATCATATCTAATACTTGAATAATACGAACCTCGCCGGTCAAGTGTATTCCCTCACTCTCAAAGTGTATAATGGGATTAAGTGACGCTCAAAACTCATCCAATGAAATAAGAACCCCCATAAGCTTGCCGATCGTCTGCATCTCTACCACTAGTTGTGCATGCAAATTTGGTGAAGCAAAAAGGACTTTATCGATTGTAATGTTGGCTTTTTGGTCGGGTTAGGATAAATATGGCTTAGAGTGACTTAACTTGAGCAAATTAGAACATCATCTCAGTAATTATTTCGCTCAATTTGAACTTCTCAAATTTGTTTCCCCTGGAATTTACTTCCTTCAACCCCTTGAATCGAAATAAGCGCCTTTTTTCGAAAGTAGAAATCGCAACCTCATTCCCCCTTATCGCTCTATTTATTTTATTTTCTCCTTATCGCTCCATTTAATTTTTATTTTCGCCTCTTCATCTTTATTGCCCTTTATTCAGGTAAGCTCCGTGTGATTTTTCATAGAGCGGACAACATCATAATCATAGCATTTCTACCTCACCGTTTATTTTGATAAATCATTTAGAACCAACTCCATCTTGAACTATGATAATCTTTTCCCATTCATTTCCACACATATTATTCCATTCTTTTACCAATTTTTTATTTTAACAAGCTCAAGTATAGGGAAAAAGAATTTATAATGGAACGGAAAGCTCATAATGTGGCTAACAAGAAATAGGCTTTAAGCTCAATTGGGTTAACTAGGGAAATAATTTTCGTGTTGGCCAAAAGGTATGAAGGGCTAATAAAAAAAAATCGCCTAAAATCACTTTCACTAATTTGTACACACGTTTGTAGTTTTGAATAAGATACCAAGGCAAGTTCTAGAGTCTTAAAACATGAATGATACACTCAATAATGAAACTTGCATATTTAATGATGCACAAAGGCTCAAAAGCTCACAAGTTAGATTTGTTCATATTTCCAAGGTATTAAACTATTTATTCAATTTCACACCCTTTTGATTATTCTACAATTTTTCCTCTTCAAATTATCCTCGATTTGCATATCAAAATAACAAAATAAATCCCGAGGCATCCAAGACAAGAGTTCATTCTTTCGAGGTTCATCTAAGTTCATCATACTCCAAACACACCGAGTTCAAAATAAAACACACCAAAAAAAATCACACCAAAATCCAAACCAAAATCCAAAAGACAAAATAAAAACAAACAAACAATATAAGTATTTCTTGACCCAATATTTCCCCCCAAACTTATTACTAATTGCACATTTTCCCCACAATAAGCGTTTCTTCAAAAATACCACAACCGTAAATTTCAACTCCAATCGTCATTGTATATAACATCCCAATAATTTCAAACATGTAATAAAATCTATCAATCATATAAGTCCAACATGTAATTCACGAAAATCATCAACAAACTTTCAACATATTTTTTTGTCTCGCGAAAAATTCCAACAAAAATCCACTTAAGAACCCTAAATTGTTTAATAAATCATATTTCACATAATCTCAATGCAATGAAGAATTAAACCATCCAAAATCGTGAATCATACCTTGAATTCGAAGTTAAAATTGAAGAAAATTTCGGAAAAATCGCGGCCCGAAAACTGGATGATTTCGTCCCATCTAGGGGTGGACACAAACCGAACGAATCGATCTTTTGGTGTTATTGACCGTTCGTTCGTTCGGTTCGTATAGTGTTCAGTTCGTTTTCGTGTTCGACGAACATTACAAATTAGTGTTCGAGTTCGGTTCGACATATTTTTTATTGTTCGTGTTCGGTTCGTTTGTGTTTAATTGTTTTGTTCGTACGCTTTGTTCGTTTGTATTCAATTGTTCTGTTCGTTCGTTCAGTTCGTTTGTGTTCAATTATTTCTGTTCGTGTATATATATATATATATATATATATATATATATATATATATATATATATATATATAAATTTTCTCGCACAGATAGCGAACACCCGATCAAAATATAAAATGTTCGATGTTCGGTTCGAAAATACTCGAACATGTTCGCGAACATGTTTTGGTTCGGTCAAACCGAACTCGAACTGACCGTTGACCGAGCTTTTTCACAAACAGTTCGCGAACGTTCGGTTCATGGACCACCCCTAGTCCCATCCTTACCCTTTGAAGCTCTAGGATTGTAGAATAATGATGAACACCTTGTTATTATGTAAGATTTACCACGATTCTTGCTTGATTTTGACGGATTGTAGGGGATTCGGGGTTAGGGTTTCAGATTTGGGGAAGAAAGAAATTTGGGGAAGAAGATAATGGTTGAAGTCGCCCCGTTCAGCTTTTTATACCGCATGGCCGTGTCATACCTGTCTCAATTCTATTAAAACTCTCTGTCCGCCTAACTCGGCCGTGTCAATTGACATGGCCCGTGCTCAACTTGCCCAGAAAAGGAAAAAACGCCTCAATACCTGACTCGACCATGTCAAATGACACGGCCCGTGTCGTACTAGCGTGGAACGTAAAAATCAACTGGACCCCAGACCCGACCGTGTCAAATGACACGGCCCGTGTCGTACCTGCATGGAACGTGAGATATGATCTGCCTGCACGACCCGACCGTGTCAAATGACACGGCCAGTGTCGTACCGGCCTGGAAAATACAGTTTTGTCCTCGGGTCTTTTTCCTGCGGATTGAGCACCAATAGTTGAACCGGTTAGTTCTACAACAAGTAAAAATACAAAGAAAGTGCGAAAAAAGATCAAAACATAAAAAATAAAAACTATTGGGTTGCCTCCCAATTAGCGCTAAGTTTAACGTCTTTAGCCGGACATCTTCAACTAGAAGTTTTTATGGCTCGATCAAAGTTATTACGGATACGGCTTCCTTTTGATTGGGATGATAGTAGTATTTGACTCGTTGTCCGTTAACTTTAAATAGCTCTCCGTCTCTGCTCATGAGCTCGACTATTCCGGGTGGAAGTACTTTCTTGATCACGAATGGACCTGACCATCTTGATTTTAATTTTCCGGGAAACAATTTTAATCTTGAATTATAGAGAAGTACTTGTTGCCCCGGCATAAATTCACGTTTTACGATCATCTTGTCGTGCCATCTTTTAGATCTCTCTTTATAGATTCGAGAGTTTTCGTAGCATTCATCTCAGAATTCTTCCAACTCATTTAGCTCTAGCAATCTTTTTTTTCTGGCGGCCTCAAAATCCAAATTTATTCTTTTCACCGCCCACATCGCTTTATGCTCCAATTCCAAAGGTAGATGACATGATTTCCCAAATATGAGTTGATAGAGAGATGTTCCCAAGGGAGTTTTATAGGCCGTACGATAAGCCCAAAGTGCATCGTCGAGCTTGGATGACCAATCTTTCCGAGATGTACTCACCGTCTTTTCCAGGATTAATTTAATCTCTTTGTTGGCCGCTTCGGCTTGTCCATTTGCTTGTGGATGATAGGTTAATGATTTCTTTGATCGGACCCCATATTTCTGAAGGAGTTTATCCATGATTTTTTTGACAAAATGCGATCCCCGATCACTGATTAATGCTCTTGGAGTTCCGAATCGGCAAAATATGTTCTTCTTTAAAAATTTCATTACTACTTGAGCATCATTTGTTGGGGAAGAAATTGCCTCGACCCATCGAGATACGTACTCGACCGCTAGTAGAATGTACTTATTCCCGAATGATGAGGAAAATGGACCCATGAAGTCGATAACCCAAATGTCAAATAGTTCAACCTCAATTACATTGGTCAGGGGTATCTCATGACGTCTTGAAATATTCCCCACTCGTTGGCATCTATCGCATTGTTGAGTGAAGAGATAACAATCTTTGTATAATGTAGGCCAATAAAATCCACTTTGCAACACCTTTGCAGCAGTCCGTGTTGCTCCGAAATGTCCTCCGGTTGGTGACGAATGACATTGTTGAAGAATTTCATCCCATTCCTCTTGCGGTACACATCTCCTCACGATCATGTAGACACATCTCTTAAAAAGTAGTGGATCATCCCACATATAGAACTTGATATCATGTAGGAATTTCTTCTTTTGATAATGAGATAAATCCGGGGGTAGCACACATGCGACCAAAAAATTAACAATGTCAGCAAACCACGTAAATTTAGCTTCTACTATAAAAAGCCTCTCGTCCGGAAACTCTTCTTTAATCCCTTCGATCTCGGGCTCCTCCTCCTTTTTGTACTCGAGGGGAGATAAGTGGTTAGCTACCACATTTTCACAACCTTTCATGTCTCGAACTTTCACGTCAAACTCTTGTAAAAGAAGAATCCGTCGAATTAGGCGAGGTTTATAATCTTTCTTTTCGAACAAGTATTTGATAGTTGCGTGGTCCGTGTGTACTATCGTCTTTGTCCCAATTAAGTATGATCAGAACTTATCAAAAGCAAATACCACGGCAAGCATTTCTTTCTCCGTAGTTGTGTATTTTTTTGGGTTACGTCAAATGTTTTGCTTGAATAATAAATAGCCCGAAAGAGTTTCTCATGACGTCGTCCCAACACAGCTCCGACCGCATAATCACTTGCATCACACATGATCTCAAAAGGTTGAGACCAATCCGGTACCACGAGGATAGGAGCACTCACTAATGCCTTCTTTAGAGTCTCAAATGCCTACATTCATTAGAAAGGATGAAAGCGGTATCTTTTTCTAACAATTTACTCAAAGGTTTAGTGGTTTTTGAAAGAATCTCCTATAAAAACCCGCGTGCCCAAGAAAACTCCTAATTGCTTTTTCATTCTTCAGTGGAAGTTTCTCAATGGCGAAAATTTTCGCCCTATCAACCTCCAAACCGGCGGCGGACACTCTATGGCCTAGGACAATTCCTTCTTGCACCATAAAGTGGCATTTTTCCCAATTCAACACAAGATTAGTGTCTTCACATCGCTGCAAAACTAAAGTGAGATTATGCAGACAATGATCAAATGAATTTCCAAACACCGAAAAATCATCCATGAAAACTTCCATTATATTTTCGATCAAACCATGAAAGATAGCCATCATGCAACGTTGAAAATGTTAGGGTTGTATACGTCAAAGCATACTTTATGCTTGTATTACCTAATTTCCCGGTCTTTATCTATGAGAATATTTAATTCATTTATCACATGTTTTGCATATTTATTCACGCTATGGTTATGCAAATGCAGTCTAAATTACTTTATATTGTAGATAATGTGGTGTGTAGTGTCACACAGAAGATCACATTATCGGTTCCTTATATAGTAATATTTAGTTCACAACCTATATAACATTAGACCGTCATGTGAGAGGTTGTAGTATATGGTTGAGATTGGTTGGTCTAGACCATTAGCATATATTAGCGTATTCGTTATACGTTGAACAGGATCGAGGTGAGATAGATTCTTCTGTACTCACTATAAGAAGAACGTACATCTCGGATAATTATTATTTCTTAATTCTAGTGATTAATATTTAATTATATATATTTAATATTTATTGCTTTGATTTATCATGGGTGATAGCCACAATGATTGGCTCAATATGCTCGTTATTATCTATATGATAATTAATATTATAGCTAGAAATCATGTCCCGACCAGTCGGGTTGATCATATCTCTTGAGGCACTCGAAAGGATTATTATATTAAACCCTGCAGGTGGAATTAATTTTCCGATATAATAATAAAGGTCGAGTGGTATACTCATGTATAATACATTAATTAATTAAAAGCTGTCAGTAGCTTAAATTAATTAATGGACATGGAATATCTTAAACATGGGAAATAATTAATTCAAAAAGGAGCCCAATTTCGTAATTTGGGATTTTGATAGGAAGTGCAATATTAACTTATTAGTGGACTAAGTTGATATTAATAGAGTCTTCATATTATGAAGAGTCCTAATAATGGAAGAAGATATCTATTAAGAGTCCTTACCATATCCTCCTTAATGTCCCCAGAGTAGCCCAAAAGACCTATATATATGAGACTTGGGATGGCCGATTTTTTCACCCTTTTATTGCCCAAGAAATCGATTTTTTTTTTGTGTTTTTAATTGTAGATCTTGACTTGTGTCTTGGATTCCACAATTTGGTTAACACAATATTTTTCTAAAATACTCAAAATATTCAAGAAAAACAGAGAGAACAAAAATCGTAAGTTTCTTGAGAGGAAAGTTTCGGCCGATCCCTTTGCAGTCCAAGTAGTCCGGTAAATTGTTGCCTACACGACATCCAGACGTAGGCGGGATATACTCTAGAAGATCTTGAGGTAGAAATACAAGAAGATCGGAGAAGAACACAAAGAGGACATAAATCGACCAAAAGGGATTTTTCTACCACTTCGCGTCAAAGGTAAAATTACCGACTCCCATGCGTAAATATGTTTATTTAATTATTTATTAATCTGTTTAGTTAATTAGTTGACAAGTCTAAATAGATACGGTTTTTGCATTGGTTAGTTTATAAAACCTTTTATTAAATTCTCACCACCAACCCGCTTCCGCTGCGTTTTATATTCCAACAATTGGTATCAGAGCCGGTCTTTAGGTTATGTTCAATTTAATTAATTTGGTGATTAATATGCTAGCAATTAAATATTCGTATAGTATGATTTTTTGGAATATTTTGCTAGAATTTGTCTTGCAGGAAAATATGATCCAATTATCATGGCTATATGATGTTTTTTTATTTATTTACGCATTTTGGTAATTTGGCCCGTTTTTGTGGCATGTATAAGTTTTTCCCGTGAGGAAATCCACGGGTAGAATAGGATTTTATTTTTTTGTAATTTGATGTAAATTCGATGTATTTTATTTTGAATAAAATTGTAATCGAGTTGGAACACTCAAAGTACGAAAGAAAAAGAAGTCCAGCGCGAAGATGAGTCCCGATCAGACGAACCGACCGAGACCGGCAGAATGCCGATCGGGACTCGGCGGCCAGATCTCGGCCGTTACAGCCAGCAGCGGCTCGGCAGCAGCGGCTTCGGGCAATGCGGCAATGGTCGGGCAGTTCGGGCAGCCGGGCAATGGGTCGGATAGCGGGCAACAAGTCAAGTCGTCCGGTTCGGGTCGTTCAATTCGTTTTTCCGCGAGATGCTTGAAGCAGTGGGAGCAAACGAGCCGAAGATTTTCTCGTTATTCAAAACGAGGAATAAAAATTCATGATAATTGGATATAATTGTCCAATTTTATTATTTGTTGGTTTTTATTGTTTTGATGTATGACATGTATGGATGTATGCGTGATATGTTTCCTTGCATGTTAGGACGAGAAAATTAAAAACCTTAATTTTCTAAAATAACTAAGTGATTTTAAATTGATTTTTCAAAATCAAATTGGCCTCCATAATTGGTTTAAATTGTGAAATAATTAGCATGCGCGTTGACATTAGAGTCTTTCTCCACATCGGATGTGCTAAATTATTGGCTCACTGGTTTTAAACTTCAAATTTGATAACAAAAAGATGAATATTATTTTTTATGATAGGACATCTCCATCTGTAGGACTATTATCATTAAATAATATTCTAAGGTTTGTTAAATTATGGTGTTCACTTAGGTGTATTAATTGATAAGCTCCCCATCGGAGTCTATATTAATTAAATACATGGCCAAGAGGAACCAACTATTAATTTTACTTGTGAAAACGCATCTTGACTAGATAGTAAAATTAAAGACGTTAAAATCTACTTGAAAATATATGTGTAAACGTCCACACTATCGTGGCTTGCATGTGCGTTTTTTCGAGGTGTTGGTTGATTGCATATATATTGTTTTAAGGTTTTTCAATATATTTTGTGTCGAATTATGTGATAAATGGTGTTTTAATTTTATTCTCAGGTGTCTTTCAATCCACTAGCTGTTATTCTCAAAGAAAACAAACTTGATGGCACTAACTTTGCCGACTGGAAAAGAAATCTTGATATTGTCTTGACTGCCGAGGGGCATAAATTTATTTTAACTGAGGAGAGCCCTTTGGAACCAGAACCGGATGCCACTCCTGAAGAGTTGACTGAATTCCGGAAATGGAAAAAGTCCGATGATATGGCTCGCTGTTACATTTTGGCTTCATTGACAAATGTATTGCAGCATCACCATCAGATGATGGGCTCGGCCGCGGAAATGATGAAAAATCTCACAGAGATGTTTGGTCATCAGAACCGGGCGGCTAGGCAAAATGCGATGAGGGTTTTTATGACAACCCAAATGTCTGAAGGGACCCCAGTAAGGGATCACGTTCTTAAAATGATGTCTCATTTGAACGAACTGAGCATACTGGGGGCCACTATCGATGCAGTCGCATGTCGATATTATCTTGGGCAGTTTACCAAGAAGCTTTGAGCAGTTCCGCCTCAACTACAGTATGAATCGTAGGACTTACACATTGGCGGAACTTCTGACAGAGCTTCAGTCTGCCGAATGTCTCTTCAAACAAGGTTATCATCAAATTCTTGCGGCAACCGGTGCTGCTTTTTCAAAACCCAAATGGGGAAAGAAGAAAAAGCAGGTTGGCCAGAAGCAAGTGGCAACTTTCAAAGATAAGGGCAAGGCTCCTGAGTCAAAAGCTCCTCGGCCAGAAGCGAAAAAAAATCCGAATGGTAAATGCTTCAACTGCGGTCTGAAAGGGCATTTCAAGAGTGACTGCCCTAAGAAAGGTACGTCTCATGCACTAGTAGTCAAAACATGTTTGGCTGCATGTTCCATCACTTCATGGATAGTGGATTCGGGCTCCACTGATCATGTTTGTTATGACTCGCAGGGGTTCCAAGTAACCAAGGTACTTAGTGTGGATGAGATTACAATAAGCTGGGACGACTATTCCAGGCTGAAGGCTGTTGCAGTGGGAGTCGTGCAGCTAAAAGTTGATGATAGGATTTTAGTTCTTAATAATGTATTATTGGTACCCGATTTTAGAATGAATTTGATATCAGTTTCTAAATTGTGTCGTGATGGATATTCAGTTTCTTTTGAAGATAATGCAGTTATTAAAAGAAACGGTGAATATGTTTGCACGAGTACTTATAATGAAGGACTTTATATCATTAATGCTGCACCAGCTCCCTTGCATACTTATAAATCACTTAATTCTTTGACTAATCCTAATAAAAGAAAAGAGCCTTCGAGCATAAATCCAACATATTTGTGGCATTTACGATTGGGTCATATTAACCTTAGAAGGATTCAAATATTGGTGATTGATGGCCCATTGGATTCGCTCCAAGTTGAGTCATTTCCAACCTGCGAATCCTGTCTAGAAGGTAAAATGACTAAAAGGGCTTTTCAAAGCAAAGGAAGTCGTACACAAAAGGTGTTGGAATTGGTTCATACCGATGTATGTGGTCCAATGAACATCCAGGCTAAGGGTGGTTTCGAATACTTCATCACGTTTATAGATGATTATTCGAGATATGGATACATCTATTTGATGCGACGTAAGTCTGAATCTTTTGATAAGTTCAAAGAATTCAAGGCTGAAACGGAGAAGCGTCATGGGCAGAGTATCAAGTCACTACGATCTGATCGTGGTGGCGAATACCTTAGTGGAGAGTTTTTAGATTTCTTGGCACATGAGGGGATTACTTTCCACCACAATACAGTACACCACAACAAAATGGTGTTGCTGAACGAAGGAATCGTACTTTATTAGAGATGGTTAGGTCAATGATGAGTTATTCTGATTTGCCTATTTCGTTTTGGGTATACGCCTTGGAAACAGCGGCGTACATTCTAAACTTGGTGCCTTCGAAATCAGTTCTAAAAACACCCACAGAACTGTGGAATGGGCGCAAGCCCAGTCTAGGACATGTTCGGATTTGGGGTTCACCAGCACATGTGCTGAATAAGGAAGCTGATAAGTTGGCATCTCGTACAGAAGTACGAGTGTTTGTAGGATATCCTAATGGAATGAAGGGTGGCTTATTCTATAGTCCTAAATACCAGAAGGTCATTGTTAGCACCAATGCCCGGTTTTTAGAAGAGGACTATGTGATAAGCCACAAGCCTAGGAGTGAGGTCATTCTAGAAGAACTTAGGGGCGAGATTTCGACAATACCAATTGTGCAAACACCTAGTGTACCACGTATCGACACTATTGTGGATACGCAAACCAAGGACACGCCTCGTCGTAGTGGGAGGGTTGTTCGTCAACCCGAACATTTCATCGGCGTGGAGCGTCTTCAGACCACTCCCCGGACCAGGATGAAACGGATCCATGTACGTACAAACAGGCAGTTCAAGACAAGGATGCTGAATCCTGGCAAACAGCAATGGAATCCGAAATGGGATCTATGGATTCTAACCAAGTGTGGGAGCTAGTAGAACTACCCAATGGGATAAAACCCATTGGAAGTAAGTGGGTCTACAAGCGTAAGAGAGGATCGAAAGGGAAGATTGAAACCTTCAAAGCAAGGCTTGTTACGAAAGGTTACACTCAGGAAGAGGGCATCGACTACGATGAGACCTTTTCGCCAGTAGCCATGCTTAAATCGATCCGAATTCTCTTGGCTATAGCTGCGCATTTGGATATGGAGATTTGGCAGATGGATGTCAAGACTGCGTTCTTGAACGGGAGTCTTGATAAGAAAATCTATATGCGCCAACCTGAAGGATTCATTGCTGAAGGAGAGGAGCACTTAGTGTGCAAGCTTAAGAGAGCCATTTATGGTCTTAAGCAAGCATCAAGGTCTTGGAACATGAGATTTGATGAGGTCATTCAATCGTATGGTTTTGAACAATGTCCTAGTGAGATTTGTCTATACAAAAAGTGCGATGGAAACGTGCTGGTGTTTCTTGTACTATACGTAAATGATATACTTCTAATTGGAAACAATGTGAAGGTATTATCAGACGTAAGGGTATGGATATCTGAGCAGTTCGATATGAAGGATTTGGGAGAAGCTGGGCACATCCTTGGTATTAAGATCTTTCGAGATCGCGAGAAAAGGATGTTGTGCTTATCTCAGGCATCCTATATCGATACGGTGCTAAAGCGGTTTAGCATGGAGAATTCCAAGAAAGGTTTCTTACCTTACAGACATGGAATTCAGCTATCTAAGGCTATGTGTCCTAAGACACAGAAGGCGATATATGACATGAAGCTGGTCCCTTATGCTTCGGCAGTGGGAAGCCTCATGTATGCTATGCTTTGCACTAGGCCTGATATCTGTCATGCTGTAGGCATGGTGGCGAGATACCAGTCGAACCCAGGACCGGGACATTGGATTGCTGTCAAGCATATACTCAAGTACCTGAGAAGGACTAGGGAGCATATGCTTGTATATCAATCAGATACACTTTGTCCTTTGGATCACACTAACTCAGATTTCGAGTTAGACAAAGTTAAGCTTAAGTCAACCTCGAGATATGTTTTTGTTGGACTTAGATGTGGTTCTTGGTTTGCATAGAAGTATCACAATTTTATTGTGGCAATACTGGTGCATTTATAAACCTGGAGGAACCACGAGCCCATAGAGCAAGGAAACATATCAGTCGCAAGTAACGTTGTAAAACGGGGAACATATTGTTGTTCAAGATTGCATCTGGAAACAACCTAGTTTATTCTTTCATGTGGAAGGAATGAGGTTGAGATGTATGGCAACATTGCTTTGAGTATAAGTGGGAGATATATAGACATAGTCTAGATAGTATATTTCAAAAGCATGCTTTGAGTATAAGTGGGAGATTGTTAGGGTTGTATACGTCAAAGTATACTTTATGCTTGTATTACCTAATTTCCCGGTCTTTATCTATGAGAATATTTAATTCATTTATCACATGTTTTGCATATTTATTCACGCTATGGTTATGCAAATGCAGTCTAAATTACTTTATATTGTAGATAATGTGATGTGTAGTGTCACACAGAAGATCACATTATCGGTTCTGTTGCTACCCAAAATATTATCCGGAGATAGATATGGCTCGAATGGATGGATAGCAAACAAATGCGAGAACACTTCCGTGGGAAAAGTAAATAACACAAGATTTGCCGGGGTTGTTAATTCCGGGCTTGAATGCTCTCGTGAGATATTATTAATACAAATATTCGGGGATACAATTATTAATGTAAGAGTACAATTCCAATGAGTGTAAAGACCCTTGTTATCTTAGCTGGTGAGCGTGTAAATTGCCGGAAGAACCAGATATGATGCTCTGTGAGTTCTTGTAACAACGTTGCTGAGCTGTGACAACCGTGAGAAATCGACAGTCTCTCACGGTGCGTATCTGCTGTATACTTGAGCTCCTGGGCTCAAGATTCTTTAGATCTGCGCTGTGGAGACTCCTTGCCTCTGCCGACCGTCTTCTGGATGAGAGGTACTGAGAGAGAAATCCTGAGGTAGATTCTGAAGATGAAGCCAAGAACTTGAATGTAAGTATGTTTTTGTGTATTTCTGTGAATGAAGTTGGAACACAGAGTTTTTCTCTGTACTGAATGGAGAATTCGTGCACCGAATGAAGAATTCGTGAACCGAATGAAGAATTCGTGAACCGAATGAAGAATTCCTGAACCGAATGAAGAATTCCTGAACCGAATGAAGAATTCCTGAACCCCTTTCCTGTAGATGGAGGTTCTCTATTTATAGCACTTGGACCTGCCGGGCGATCGCCTTTGCTGTATTATAATAGGCGGGCGATCGTCTTTTAGCACATGAGCTTGTCTCCTTAAAGTCTGCAGGAGTTGCTGGCAGCCAGCTGTGCGGTCCAATGAGAAGCCTGCACGCGTCTGAGTCGCTGTCACGGGCGGTCCCACCTTGTACCTTTCGGCGGGTTTGTCGGTAGGTGAAGCCGTCCTCGTCAGAGACAACTGTTGGTGGTCAATGATCCATGTAACGCGGCGCCTGTCGTGGGTCTGCACATGGGCGCTGCTTTGAGGTCCAGTCTTTGTGGAATTTGACGGACGATGGTCTCTGTCGGTGGCAAAGGACGATCGTCTTAAGTCGGGCGTCAGAGTCGATCGCTGGGTGCCAAGGGGCGATCGCCTTTGGAGTCGATCGCTAGATACACGAAGGTGGTCTGGCATCTTCGGTTGGGCGGGTCCGCCATAGTTTGATTGGTTGTGGACTCGGTCGCTAGGCCTTGCAGTCGATCGCCTGTCGAGGTGAATAAATCTTGACACAACAATTGCCCCCCAGCTCGCTCCGATGTTGGAAACGTGGGGTGAGGTGGTTCTGCTGGCGATCGCTGAATTTTGACGAGTGACACTGCATTTTACTGAACTGGCGATCGTATTTGAGCTGATTGATTCTGAATTTGGACGACCTGTTAGGTCGCTGAAATGAGCGGGAAATGGCAGCGGATGCGGAAAAGTCTCCGGGACACGTGTCAGGTTCCTGTTGGGAGAGGCCGATGGTCATTTATGACTCCTCGTCTAACGCGTCCTTGAAAAGACGCGTACGCGGGTTTCAAGGGGGTCAATAAATGCGACAGTTGCACTTCAACCCCTGAGACTCTCCCTAATTGCATTGAAGTCCCTGCCATCTCCTATAAAAAGGCGCAGGGCTATAGCGTTAAAACCCTTATGCGTTTTATCGGAGAAGAAGACTTTTACTGAAGATTTTTCTGGAGACCTTGATGCCAATCGTCGATCGAGTCAATCTTGGGTAAGACGAACATTCATTTTCTCCTTTTTTCTTCAAAAATGGCTGGAACATCTTCTTCACACGGAGTGGGCACTTCCTCCGACGCTGGGACTTCTAATGTCCGGGGAGGATCCTCCGCAGATTTCCATCTGGAGATGGCCGCTGAGGCTATTCGGGCCAGTATCAACCCTGCGGAAGTGGAGGCGTTGTTCAATGAGGCTGAAATGGCTAAGGAGGCGGTCGTTGAACACAGACGCTCGCAGACGGAGAGAGATCTGGCGGTGAGGGCCTATTGGGAGCGGCATAGTGCCTTTGGCCAGGCCTATGTGGCCTTTGCTGAGATTATGGAGAGGCTGGACGGTCCGTCTCCAAGATTCAATTTCCGGGAGTATTCGATCGCTCACCCTTACCAGTTTGCTAAACGGTCGCAGTTTCGGGCTGCGCAGCTATCTCTGTGGTCTCTTGGCCAAATCAGGAGCTCGGCGACCAGGAAAGACCTGGCCGTCTGGAGGACGAGGTACCACGTTCCTTCGGATGTGGATCTAGTTGCGCCGGCGGAGAATGAGCGAGCCGACCAGCCCCCGATGGGTATGGTCTCCGTGAACGAGGCGATTATGGAGGTCGGGCTGCGTTTCCCTCTATCTTTTGCTGTCTCCCATCTGCTGGCTGCTTGGAACGTGGCGCCTCTCCAGTTGACGCCGAATGCTTGGCTCCAGATAATTTGTACTCTTACCTTGTTCGACGGTCACCGCCTGTATCGCCTTCCTTCGCCGTTGGAGATGAACCACCTGTTCAAATTGACGGCTCAGAAAGGGTCGGTCGGAGGCTATAATATTCAAGGCCGATCCGGTCGGGTGATCCTTGGAGTCCCGAACAAGGTGCGGGGCGACCCGGCGAAGTGGTTCTGGGTCGCCGGTGCGTGGAGGGCTTCTGCGAGCGACAATCCTACGGGCGAGCTGGAGATCCCCACTAGCTTTTGGGAGAGGAATCCCGGTAAGGGTTCAGACTCTCCCTTTGTTCGGATATGTTCTGAACTGATCTAATTTGGTCTTGCTTTTGCAGGTTTCCACATTCCGGCGATCGAGGAGCTACCTTTGAGACTTTAAGTAATGAAATGAATGTTTGCTTTTTTGATCTATCACTTGAATCTATTTTTGAGTCTTTTGCTTGACTTTGTACAAATGTATGAGGAGAGATTGTTGCAATTGTAGGTCTAAGTGAATTGATAAACTCATATAGATAACTTTTACAATAAATTCGTTCGCTGCACAAACATCTGACTAATGCCGATCTCCGTATGTAATTGAGTATGGACGATCACTGTATAAATAGCTCCGCGCTCTTTCCCCTTGTTTTTGTTCACTTAGTGAAAGTAAGGGGACGAAAATAAATCGTTGAGTGAGCGGTTTTCAGATTTGTCGAATCCTCGAGGAAGGTCGTCCATCTCGGTTTTGAGGAACCGTGCACGATCGCGGAGTTCGATGGACCGATCTCCACGACCATGTCTTGTGCGCGAGCGACATTGTCTGTCTTGTGACTCATTTTATTGTGAGGGTCCTCTGTTAGGCTGCGCCTCGCCTCGTATTTAAACGAAAGGCGTGCGGTCTTGGTCTGGGGAAGTCCTTGTGCGGGGCGTTGTCGGATTAATCGACTCCACGTCCGCGGGTTGTTAGCTATTTTCTACCTCGGATCGTCATGTCAGATGGCAATCCTTGACGATATACGTTGAGACGGGGGTAGGGACGCATCGCATTGTCCGTGAAGGATCCACCATGCTAAGTGACGGACCTTCGAGGGCGGGCGATCGTGTCCACTGATTTGTTTGGAGGGTCCTTCGACTACGCCCGCCTCGTATTTAAACGAAGGGCGAGCGATCTCAGCCCAAAAGAACCTTGCATGGCCTAAGCAGTCGGTCCCATCGTCTACCAGGACCATGGCTGCACTCTTCCACCTCGGATCGTCATGATAAATGCCGACCTTCGACGGTGTACGTTGTGCGGGGGAGGCGATCTCATGCCTTAGTCCAACATGTTAGATGATGAACTGTGGATGGCGAACGAGTCCTCCAGTTTTTCGAAGCGTTAGCTCGGGCAGTAGCCTTTGTTCAATGAGGTGGGGAATCGGGGAGAGACCTCCGAAGTTCCCTTCTCTTGATTGAAGCATGTAGATACGGTCGCCGAGGTTGATCGAAAGGTCGGCTCGTATGAGCTTTCCAGCCTGTTCGCGTTCGTATCGAACGATCGTGTTGGGAGATTTGTGGGGCTCCGGCTAAGCCAATAAACTGTTCAACTTGCCCTCCTCGAACAATCTCCAGAGCTGTTTGAGGAGGTTGCGGCATTGGTTGGTGCTGTGGCCGGGACTCTTGTGGTATGCACAATATTGATTGCGGTCCAGATGACCGTGGTCCCTTATCGCCTTTGGCTTGTTTAGCGGTTCGCGCCCCTTGATTGCGTAGAAAATGTGGGCCGGAGTTCGGTTGAACGTATGGAGGAGATGGGCTTCCATGTCCTCGAAGGCCTTGAGATCTCCGGGTAGCTTGGCGACCGCCTTCTTGGTTTTGGCGATCGTCGTCTTTCGGACAGGAGGTGGCGTTCCCTCGCCTAGGCGGAGGGTGAGCACCTTCCGCCTGGCCAGAAAGTCGGCAGCCTTATCACGGAAGACCGCGTATGTTGGGGGGATGTCCTTCGTCAGATGTCTAAACATGGGTGAGTGACCGTAGAATCCCCCCAGGACCGAATAGAGAGCGAGCTCGCCACTGACGGGTTCGCCGGTGAGGATGATTTCGTCCACTCGGTCGATGTAATCTGCGTCGGTTTTGTCTCCCCCCTGCCTGATTTTCATCACACGGTGGGGGCCTTCTGGTCTGGCGACATTGGTAGCGAAGTATGATGTGAAGTCATTCGCCAGTTTCTCAAAGGAGATGATCGATCGTGGTGGTAGTGAGACGTACCACCTATGGGCCAGCTCGCCCAATGTTAATGGGAAGATTCGACACTTGGTTGCATCTTTTGCCCCACACCCGGTCATGTAAATTCGGAATTTACTTATGTGGGTTTCGGGGTCCGATCTCCCTTCATATAGAGGCGTTTTGGGAGGAGCGATCGTTGGTTGCACGAGGGCAAGCTCGATGTGGACCGCGAGTGGCTCGGTCGGCCCGATGATCTTTCTACTGGTGCTTGCCCTAGTATCCAAGAGTGCTTTCATCTCGTAGAGTTGGCGTTGCATAGCGGCCATCGCCGTGGCCTGGCTGCTCGCGGCTCGGCGCTCGGAGCGGGAGCCAAACGGTAGACTGGTGTTCGGCTGGGAGTCGGATATGCCGAACTCCTGGTAATGGATTCGGATTCCGTCGTTTCGTGGTTGGGACCAGAATGCCCCAGTCGCCATGATGGGTCGCGTACCAAGCGACTGAATACGGACCCGTCCGGTCGTGCGAGAGCCTTTTCTCGCGAATCGGGGCTTTCTGACGATCGCTCGCCCAGTAGCCCATTGAATTTCCGTTTGCCCATGCGGCGGATGGTCGAGGGAGTTATTGCGGACGACGCGTATGCTCTCCGTCGCTCCTTTAGGATGGCCATAGCTTCCTCGATCTGTTCCTCGGTTTGGAACTGGTCGAGTGAGAGGTTGGGGCCATTCCTCAGGTGCGGGATCGAGAGTCTCGCGTTGTCGTGGCTTCCCCTGACCTTCGGATGGGGTTTGGATTGAGCTGGGATATGGTGTCCGGCGGTTCGGAGAGCGGCTCTCTTCGATGTAGTGGCGGACATCATGATTCTGAAGGCTTTCTTTGAAGCGCAGTGAGTGTCGCTCCAAGTATATGCCCCGAGAACAGTGAGTGTTCTTCGGGATGGTAGGAATAAAAATGAAGGTATAGATGATTTCCAAGCGCCGCCCCTCCTTCTAGCGCCAATTGTTGCTACCCAAAATATTATCCGGAGATAGATATGGCTGGAATGGATGGATAGCAAACAAATGCGAGAACACTTCCGTGGGAAAAGTAAATAACACAAGATTTGCCGGGGTTGTTAATCCCGGGCTTGAATGCTCTCGCGAGATATTATTAATACAAATATTCGGGGATACAAGTATTAATGTAAGAGTACAATTACAATGAGTGTAAAGACCCTTGTTATCTTAGCTGGTGAGCGTGTAGATTGCCGGAAGAACCAGATATGATGCTCTGTGAGTTATTGTAACAACATTGATGAGCTGTGACAACCGTGAGAAATAGATAGTCTCTCACGGTGCGTATCTGCTGTATACTTGAGCTCCTGGGCTCGAGAGATTCTTCGGATCTGCGCTGTGGAGACTCCTTGCCTCTGCCGACCGTCTTCTGGATGAGAGGTACTGAGAGAGAAATCCTGAGGTAGATTCCGAAGGTGAAGCCAATAACTTGAATGTAAGTATGTTTTTATGTATTTCTATGAATGAAGTTGGAACACAGAGTTTTTCTCTGTACTGAATGGAGAATTCGTGCACCGAATGAAGAATTCGTGAACCGAATGAAGAATTCCTGAACCGAATGAAGAATTCCTGAACCGAGTGAAGAATTCCTGAACCGAATGAAGAATTCCTGAACCCCTTTCCTGTAGATGGAGGTTCTCTATTTATAGCACTTGGACCTGCTGGGCGATCGTCTTTTAGCACATGGGATTGTCTCCTTAAAATCTGCAGGAGTTGTTGGCAGCCAGCTGTGCGGTCCAATGAGAAGCCTGCACGCGTCTGAGTCGCTGTCACGGGCGGTCCCACCTTGTACCTTTCGGCGGGTTTGTCGGTAGGTGAAGCCGTTCTCGTCAGAGACAGCTGTTGGTGGTCAATGATCCATGTAACGCGGCGCCTGTCGTGGGTCTGCACATGGGCGCTGCTTTGAGGTCCAGTCTTTGTGGACTTTGACGGACGATGGTCTCTGTCGGTGGCAAAGGACGATCGTCTTAAGTCGGGCGTCAGAGTCAATCTTAAGTCGGGCGTCAGAGTCAATCGTTGAGTGCCAAGGGGCGATCGCCTTTGGAGTCGATCGCTAGATACACGAAGGTGGTCTGGCATCTTCGGTTGGGTGGGTCCGCCATAGTTTGATTGGTTGTGGACTCAGTCGCTCGGTCTTGCAGTCGATCGCCTGTTGAGGTGAATAAATCTTGACACAACAGGTTCCTTATATAGTAATATTTAGTTCACAACTTATATAACATTAGACCGTTATGTGAGAGGTTGTAGTATATGGTTGAGATTGGTTGGTCTTGACCATTAGCATATATTAGCGTATTCGTTAAACGTTGAACAGGATCGAGGTGAGATAGATTCTTTTATACTGACTATAAGAAGAACGTACATCTCGGATAATTATTATTTCTTAATTCTAGTGATTAATATTTAATTATATATATTTAATATTTATTGCTTTGATTTATCATGGGTGAGAGCCACGATGATTGACTCAATATGCTCGATTTTTTGGGCAATATTATTATCTATATGATAATTAATATTGTAGCTAGAAATCGTGTCCCGACCAGTCCGGTTGATCATGTCCCTTGAGGCACTCGAAAGGATTATTATATTAAACCCTGCAGGTGGAATTAATTTTCCGATATAATAATAAAGGTCGAGTGGTATACTCATGTATAATACATTAATTAATTAAAAACTGTCAGTAGCTTAAATTAATTAATGGACATGGAATATCTTAAACACGGAAATAATTAATTCAAAAAGGAGCCCAATTTCGTAATTTGGGATTTTGGTAGGAAGTGCAATATTAACTTATTAGTGGACTAAGTTGATATTAATAGAGTGTTCATATTAGGAAGAGTCCTAATAATGGAAGAAGATATCTATTAAGAGTCCTTACCATATCCTCCTTAAGGTCCCTAAAGTAGCCCAAAACACTTATATATATGAGACTTGGGATGGCCGATTTTTTCACCCTTTTATTGCCCAAGAAATCGATTTTTGGTGTGTGTTTTTAATTGTAGATCTTGACTTGTGTCTTGGATTCCACAATTTGGTTAACACAATATTTTTCTAAAATACTCAAAATATTCAAGAAAAATAGAGAGAACAAAAATCGTAAGTTTCTTGAGAGGAAAGTTTCGGCCGATCCCTTTGCAGTCCAAGTAGTCCGGTAGATTGTTGCCTACACGACATCCGGACGTATGCGGGATATACTTTAGAAGATCTTGAGGTAGAAATACAAGAAGATCGGAGAGGAACACGAAGAGGACATAAATCGACCAAAAGGGATTTTTCTACCACTTCGCGTCAAAGGTAAAATTACCGACTCCCATGCGTAAATATGTTTATTTAATTATTTATTAATCTGTTTAGATTAGTTGCCAAGCCTAAATAGATCCGGTTTTTGCATTGGTTAGTTTATAAAACCTTTTATTAAATTCTCACCACCAACTCGCTTCCGCTACGTTTTATATTCCAACAGAAAAGTGGTTGGGGCATTACATAAACCAAACGACATTCTACGATAAGCATAAATTCCATAAGGACATGTAAAAGCCGTTTTTTCTTGATCTTTCGGTGTTATGTAGATTTGATTATACCCTGAATATCCATCAAGGAAACAGAAAAATTCATGCCCCGCCAATCTATCAAGCATTTGATCAATAAAGGGTAGGGGAAATGGTCTTTGCGAGTGGCCGCATTTAAAGCCCTATAGTCTATACACACTCGCAACCCCGTAACTACCCTCATAGCAATTAGTTCATCTTTCTCGTCTTTGGTTACAGTCATCCTTCTTTTTTTCGATACAACTTGCGTAGGACTCACCCACTCACTATCGAAAATTGGATATATCATTCCGACATCTAATAGTTTGAGTACTTCCTTTTTCACCACTTCTTTCATTATTGGATTAAGTCTTCGTTGATTTTGCACTTTAGGTTTAAAATTCTCTTTAAGAAAAATCCTATGCATGCATATGGAAGGGCTAATTCCCTTCAAATCTGAGATAGACCATCCTATAGCCGACTTATGTGCTCTAAATACACGAAGCAATTTATCTAGTTGAGTGGATGAAAGTGAAGAGGATACAATTACCGGATTGGTATTGTTATCATCTAGAAATGCATACTTGAGGTGTTTCGGGAGGGCTTTAAGATCCAAGCTTGGTTGAGATACATCCGATTGAGATGAACGGACCCAAAATTTTGAACCGTGTCATTCGACACGTTCGAGTTGTCCATCAGCTTGATTTCCGCGACTACTTCATGCTCTTCTTTGTCAAAATCATCGGATTTATTTATTTGCATTTCTTCCTGTAGAGAATTCAATTCACAAACATAATCAAACAAGTCAGAATCATCAAACTCCAAAGTTGAATCACTAGAAAAGCATGAGTTCGTAAGAGCAAACTCTAACGGATCCGAAGACAATGAGTGTAAGATTTTTTTCTTTCCATGCGATCTTATATGGTCAATAACATTGCAATATTCCGTATCATCATGAAATTTCATAGCTTTAAATATAGAAAATAGAACATGCTTATTGTTAACACGTAGTGTTAATTCTCCCATTTCAACATCAAAAAGAGCCTTTCCCGTTGCTAAAAACAGTCATCCAAGGATAAGTGGTAGATCTTCATCTTCTTCCATATCAAGAACGACAAAATCCGCTGGAAATATAAATTTGTCGACTTTTACAAGCACATCTTCAACAATCCCCTTGGGGTGTGTTATGGATCGATCTGCCAATTGTAGCATAACCGTTGTGGCTTTCATTTCTCCGACACCTAATTTCCTGAAAATAGATAAAGGCATAAGGTTAATCGAAGCACCTAAATCACACAAAGCTTTATCGAATGAGACATTTCCAATGGTGCATGGAACGGTAAAGCTTCTGGGATCCTTAAGCTTTTGAGGTAATTTGCATTGGATAATAGTGCTACATTCTTCGGTTAGTTTAACCGTCTCATGCTCTTCCATCTTTCTTTTTCTTGACATCACATCCTTCGAGAATTTTGCATAGTTATGCATTTGTTCCAAAGCATCTGCAAAAGGAATATTGATATTAATTTTCTTGAAGATATCTAAAAACTTTGCGAATTGTGCATCTAACTTTTTCTTTTTGAAACGTTGAGGAAAAGGGAGAGGAACGTTAGGAGTAGAGTTAGGAGATATTTTAGGCTTCTCAGCCCCCTTGGCTGTATCATGCTTCCCTTCTTCCTCTAAAATTTCAATTTGATCCTCCTTGACTCCCTCTTTTTGTTGGTCCATTGGCATCTTTGACCCTTCATAATTCGTACCGCTTCTTAAGGTGATCGCTTGACAAGACTCTTTTGGATTCACTTCGGTATTGCTCGGAAATTGTCCCCGGTGATGTTGACTCCCGACAACTTTAGCTAATTGTCTAATTTGAGTTTCGATATTTTTCATTTGAGCTCCCATGGTGGTAGCTAATTGAGTGACATGGCCTTCAATTTTATCTAATTTCTCCTCATCTCGACTAAATCGGCTTTTTGTCTCCATCATGAAGGTAGCTAGAATATTCTCGAGATTTGACGTCGGCTTTACTTCTTCAATTATCTCACCATTCGACACTTTGAATCCGGACGGTGGTTGCAAAGCATTCTTTGGATTAGCATAGCTAAAATTTTCATGATTTCGATTGGAGGGATGGTAGAAGCCCGGTGGTGGATTATTCCGGAAATTGTTGTAACTCCGATTATTAATGTAATGTGCCTCCTCCAATGGATTGGATGGTAGTGAACTTGAACTTCCTTGAGAAGCTCCCTTCAAATCACCTCCTTTTGTTAGAGCCCCCAATTGAGTAGTTAACATCGTCATTTGCGCGGTTAGTGCCTTTATAGGGTCCGAATTGGATATCTCAGCCACCCTTCTAATATTTGCTCTTTCCATCGGCCATTGATAACTATTCATAGCCATTTCTTCGATCAATCCACAAGCTTCTTCAGCGCTCCTTGCTAGCAATTCCTCTCCCGCGGAAGCATCAATAAAATTTCTTGTTTCTCCCATAAGACCATTGTAAAAGAAACACATTTGTTGGTCTTCGGGGAAACCATGTCGAGGGCATCGCCTTAGTAGATCTTTGAAACGTTCCCAAGCTTCATATAACGATTCGGAGTCCAATTGATGAAATTGAATAATCTCACTTTTTAGCTTCATTTTCTTGTTTGGTGGGAAATATTTGAACAAAATTTTTTCGCTCAATTCTTCCCATGTCTTTATACTTATGGGAGCTAAAGTTCCAAGCCAATCTCTTGCTTTCTCTCTCAAAGAGAATGGAAATAATCGTAAGCGTATTGCATCATCCGAGACTCCATTTATTTTGATAGTATCACATATTTGCATGAAATGAGTGAGATGGGCATGTGTATCTTCGACGGCAAATCCTCCAAATTGATTCTGTTGAAACATTGAAATTAAGGCGGGCTTTGTAACACCCCCAGAATACGACCGGGAATGTCACACGCCGTAGACCCTTATCACAAGGATCTACCAGGCTAAGCTCCAAAAGACTACTCAATGATTGACCGACCGGGGTCAAAATTAAATGCAAAGCAGACCGACAAGGTCATTAACCAATTCAGAAAATAACGACATTCACATTACAATGACAATAATAAACTTGAACACTAAAAAGAATGACAACTCAATTTAATAAATGAAAACTACACCCATGCAAGGGCGAATACTCGAACGACAGAGAAAATACCGACCAGAATGAGACAAAAGAAAAGACTCTGACTCTGGTGTGATTAGTATCATTGTCCTCCATCTCCTTCCAAGCCAATCCTGTGACTGCTCCCGAGCTGCCAAAACCTGAGCGCATAATGCACCCACCCCGAAAACTGGGGTTAGCAAACTGGAATTTTGCTAGTGCAAGTACATAATATACAAGATATACGAATAATAACAACACAAATCTCAACAGTCGTGAAGCCTTAACATAAACCACACATTCCCATAGTCCACACAGAATAGTATCACATACACAAAGTGAAAGAAAATCGCATAGTCATATTCTTTGTACGGAACCTAACGCCAATGAAACTTTAAACGAGCCCAATGAGTCAGAAAAATCCCTTTTTATACAAGGAAAAGTATTTTGATAAGAAAGTTTGAAAACATCATTATTGACTCAAGCTATCATGGGATTTTGAAAATCAAACGGGAATACTTTTAGAAAATACTTCAAAAACTCTCGGATCCTCGACCCAACATGTGTAAAACAATTTGCAAGAAAACCATTACAACGTTATTCGGGTCCTCGACCCAATGCACAGAATAATCATCACCGTACAATCAAAGGCACAGCCTCTCATTCGACAATTCCTGCTCAAGACCCTTGATTAATTAACCCTGAGATTTCACAAACATCCTTGGTTAATTAACCCCGATACCAACGTCTTAAAAACAATTTGAAACAAGCTTTCAAAAAACACGAATCACAGTCTATATCGAGACCAGTATTTTAAAAGAGTTGAAAGAACTTTGAAATACGAGGATTGTTCGGTAACGGGGTCTTAGCTATCACTCGAATATCCGTTACCAATAAGCCTGCCAGACGCCTCCCTTACACTGTATGCGGCGTTCACTCCACTATGTTGGCCGCCCCTTGAACATGTCACCGCGCCGGCGATCACTCCCGACAGAGCCGCCCCTTGCACGCGCATTAGGTAACACCGGTGTTCACCAAACATATGGAGCCGCACATTGCAACAGTACACCGGGCCGAGTACACACCGCCCTCGGAGGTTCCGGATACGACGTCTCTCACAACAAGTATTCACATTATTACAAACATCAAGTACACAATCAATCAATTCAACAATTATCAAATCAATACACCAATTCACACAATTTATCCGATACCCATAACCACACAATAAACAATAACACGTACATTATCAATCAAGATCCAATACAATAAGCCTTCGCACAACCAACCAACGCTACACATATATCCTTGTATTGCGACTCAACCGAATATATATATAGATATATAGATATATATATGTATATATACATATAACCTTACTATATTATATGAATAACTATAGTTCATCCATCAATCCAAGTTGAGTACGCCAACTAGTGTTAGCATTCACCACTCGTCGTTCACCGACATAGGCATATATATCAATATATGTATATACATACATATATTTAACATATAAATATATATAAATCTATATATATATACACACATATATATATATACACACACACATATATATATATACATATCCGTATAAATTCATACACTTCGACAACGATGATTTCACGCAGTTACAATTCGTATATCAAGGTACTTGCCTTGGTAATCTCTCGCGGATACTCCGAAAGTACGGTCGGTTGGCAAAATCCGGAACTCCAACGAAAACAACGATCGGAAGGGCTCAACACCAGATTTTTGTAGGGAAATCGTCCCTAGTATCCTATCATCGAATAAACAATCAATCATACGGGGAAAAACATCACAAAACGACCAAATTCCTCTCTGCGGCATTTCCCCGGACACTTTGAAGGCGTCAAACGGAAGTTCATATAATCGACGAATCGGAAATGGTAAAACCGTGGAAAGATGATGAAAATGATAGAATACAACTTAATCTACAATTATCCATCGCAATTTAAGTTCATAAGGCTCAAACGGACGAAATCTACCAAGATCCCCAAATTTCCCAAAGTTTGGATTTTAGGAAAAACTAACCTTGATTCGGTCGATTGAAGGATGTTATGGATTGATCGATCAATGATATGGACTCGGGATCTTCGTGGTTTTGTTGTTCAACAACATGCCTTATCGCTCTCATAACCTCGCCGCGGAAGGAAGAGAATGAAATGAAAAAATGTGTTGAAACAGGTCGCTCGGTCAAATATATATCGCAATCGACTAGCGTGCGCTAGGTTGTCCGGGTAGCGTGCGCTATCGGCCGCCACGCCGATAGCATGCGCAAGTCATCGGCAAGGCGGCGCAATCGGCCGTCCCAGACTCACTCGACTAATGTCTGCCGGCAGTAGCGTCGCTGCCGAGCCAGAAGCGTGCGCTAGCTCGCTGAAGTTAGCGCGCATTGTCCGTAGCGTGCGCTACTGCTGGCTGGCCGAAGTCAGACCTGCGCTAGGCTGCTGGGCCGATTAGCGTGCGTTACCTCCCGGCATGGCGTGCGCTACTCTGCGGTTTAGCGCGCGCAATCTGTCCGGCCAGAAGCGTACGCTAGGGCCGGTCCTACTGCTGGCAGCGATTGCCCGGCATCCGTGCGGTTCCTCCCGCAACCGTCCGACGCCCGGCTGCCGTGGCTTCGACGACTCGATTCCTAAAGCGACGGAACGAACACGGCCAACGCTCGCGAACAACAACATCGATCCGAAATGAAATTAACATACAACAAATCACCACCTATGGCCATAAACACAAAATCGATTGTCGAGAAAAATAATACCGACGCTCGGAACCGAGAAATTTCGGTCTAAGACAAAGAAAAATTCGAATAAATCAAAATAAAAATCTCGGATATTACATTCTACCCCCTTAAAATAAGTTTCGTCCGAAACTTAAAATAGAGAGCGGCGGAACAATCAAGGAAATAACTACTTGCTCAGCCCCAAATCATCACGAGCAAAGCGCGAGTGCAAGGTTCCAGAATACGATGAACCGACCTAGCAAGTACAAGGCGCTTTAAAATGGTCGAAAGGTGCGCAGATGAATTACCAACAACGAAAGTCGCCCCATACCGAAAATACTAAGAAGAGTACGGGTAATACATTCCCCATACTAAGAGGACATTATGATCCGAAACTTAGAACAACAAGAGTTGGAAACGTAAAGCAATGAAACGAAATACGATCGAAGTCACGATTGTTTGAAACGAACGATTAAGACATAGTACAAAATCTTCATTCTCCCATGCTAGGATCTTGAAGGAAACATAGGATTTCGGGACACTTCCCGGTCCCTAGTTCTGCTCTCTCTTGGGCGGCATTCTTTGCCAATTCGAGCTGTCTCACAATGTTTCTCCCGATGACCTTCACACCCACACCATTAACAAGTCAAGAGTGGAAAGGGACAATTTGCACGATCATGTCCCCGACGATTGCGGTTGAAGCACCTTCTCTTCTTACCGAGAATCACCGATGTTGGCTTGGGATCCCAGTAGCTCACTCCCGACCGCAAAGACGACGCGTCCGAACGACGCGGGGGTTTGGGAGCCTTAGACTCTTCATCGCCCAAAAATTTCCCAGATGTCCTCGGTCTCTTCGTTTCGCTCGTGGGCTCGACCATTAAGGACATTTCATAGGATATCGTTTGATCTTGATACTCCTTCACTGTAGCATGAATAGTTGTCGTACGAACCACCTTGTCGCTTCCACTTCCGTCATCACACTTACGTCCGCCAAGGCTCGACATGCTAATACAGATGGTACCGTTCAGCGTTATCAAATAATCAGTTGCACAATATACCACCATTATCAACACAAGGTTTAGTTAACATCTATAGAATAACGTAAAGCGTAAAGTTTTATGAAGTGAATTTCGAGTCCTTCGACGAGGACGATCATTATATGTATGCACTTAATGAAAACAAATTTTTGGAAAAGAGGGCTAGTCATGTTGCGCCCAAGACTCATAAATACTGTCTTTTATTTCGGAAGAGGAAGTTTATATAACGACTCTAAAAATTATTTTCGAGTAATGTAAAAAAAATTCAAAATTGAATTGTAACTAATTTGAAATATTTCAAAAGTGTTAGATTCCCAAATACCACAATTTTGAAAAATCTTTCCTCTTCTACCAAAATGTTTATTCGAAAGGATTTTCCACCGAGATACGTGACCATTTAACATGACAACATTAAATCATGGTTTTTCACAATGTTAGAAAATTTCAAAGCACCACTTTAAAATATTCGTGATACTACAGCGTCGTGGGCCCCGTGCCGGAACCCACCAGGCTAAAAATCATTTTTAAAAAAATGTTCAAATTGCCAAAAAGGCCGATGTTGGTAATATTCTCGAATACTCACTAAGTCATTTATAAAAATATCAAATACCGTCATAAGAATACTATCAAAACGTGAAAGACCAAAATATCAAAAATCGGTTTGCAAGATACCAAAAGCCATCTTAAAATACTCATGCGGCGGATAAAATTAACATTCATAAGTTTATTCTAATAAGTGTAGAAACAGATAAATATGCTCGACTTCCGAAACATATTACATAACCATTTTTGCTCGGACCGCATACGCATGTTATATCCTAAAACAATAATATCACCAACAAGTTCCAATCCTTAGTTCACATTAAACACGTTAGCACAATATAATCAAATACGTATATAAGGGGACTTACGATCGGGAGGCTTACCATCACAGTTAGGAAGATGATGTCGGAACCACGATACTAATCACAACTCGATGCGCGACTTACACAAGACATGGACTTGACCCAACCTAGGTTTTCGCAAACCTAAGCTCGATACCATAAATGTAACACCCCCGAATACGACCGAATGTCACACGCCGTAGACCCTTATCACAAGGATCTACCGTGCTAAGCTCCAAAAGACTACTCAATGATTGACCGACCGGTCAAAATTAAATGCAAAGCGCATCGACAAGGTCATTAACCAATTCGTAAAATAACGACATTCACATTACAATGACAATAATAAACTTGAACACTAAAAAGAATGACAACTCAATTTAATAAATGAAAACTACACCCATGCAAGGGCGAATACTCGAGCAGCAGAGAAAATACCGACGAATGAGACAAAAGAAAAGACTCGACTGTGTGATTAGTATCATTGTCCTCCATCTCCTTCCAAGCCAATCCCGTGATCGCTCCCGAGCCGCCAAAACTCGAGCGCATAACAGCACCCACCCCCGAAAACTCGGGGTTAGCAACCGGAATTTTGCTAGTGCAAGTACATAATATACAAGATATACGAATAATAACAACACAAATCTCAACAAATGTGAAGCCTTAACATAAACCACACATTCCCATAGCCACACAGAATAGTATCACATACACAAAGTGAAAGAAAATCGCATAGTCATATTCTCTGCATTTTAACCTAACGCCAATGAAACTTTAAACGAGCCCAATGAGTCGAAAATCCCTTTATACAAGGAAAAGTATTTTGATAAGAAAGTTTGAAAACATCATTATTGACTCAAGCTATCATGGGATTTTGAAAATCAAACGGAATACTTTTAGAAAATACTTCAAAACTCTCGATCCTCGACCCAACATGTGTAAAACAATTTGCAAGAAAACCATTACAACGTTATTCGGTCCTCGACCCAATGCACGTAATAATCATCACCGTACAATCAAAGGCATGACCTCTCATTCGACAATTCCTGCTCAAGACCCTTGATTAATTAACCCTGAGATTTCACAAACATCCTTGGTTAATTAACCCCGATACCAACGCCTTAAAAACAATTTGAAACAAGCTTTCAAAAACACGAATCACATCTATATCGAGACCAAGATTTTAAAAGAGTTGAAAGAACTTTGAAATACGAGGATTGTTGATAACGGTCTTAGCTATCACTCGAATATCCGTTACCAATAAGCCCGCCAGCGCCTCCTCGCACACTGTACCGGCGTTCACTCCACTATGTTGGCCGCCTTGAACATGTCACCGCCGGCGATCACTCCCGACAGAGCGCCCTTGTACAGACACCGTGCCGGAGTACACACCCCGCCTCGTAGGTTCCCGGATACGACGTCTCTCACAACAAGTATTCACATTATTACAAACATCAAGTACACAATCAATCAATTCAACAATTATCAAATCAATACACCAATTCACACAATTTATCCGATACCATAACCACACAATAAACAATAACACGTACATTATCAATCAAGATCCAACACAATAAGCCTTCGGCACAACCAACCAACGCTACACATATATCCTTGTATTGCGACTCAACCGAATATATATATAGATATATAGATATATATATGTATATATACATATAACCTTACTATATTATATGAATAACTATAGTTCATCCATCAATCCAAGTTGAGTACGCCAACTAGTGTTAGCATTCACCACTCGTCGTTCACCGACATAGGCATATATATCAATATATGTATATACATACATATATTTAACATATAAATATATATAAATCTATATATATATACACACATATATATATATATATACACACACACACACATATATATATATATATATATATCCGTATAAATTCATACACTTCGACAACGATGATTTCACGCAGTTACAATTCGTATATCAAGGTACTTGCCTTGGTAATCTCTCGCGGATACTCCGAAAGTACGGTCGGTTGGCAAAATCCGGAACTCCAACGAAAACAACGATCGGAAGGGCTCAACACCAGATTTTTGTAGGGAAATCGTCCCTAGTATCTTATCATCTAATAAACAATCAATAATACGGGGAAAAACATCACAAAACGACAAAATTCCTCTCTCATGCATTTCCTGACACTTTGAAGGCGTCAAACGGAAGTTCATATAATCGATTTAATCGGAAATGGTAAAACCGTGGAAAGATGATGAAAATGATAGAATACAACTTAATCTACAATTATCCATCGAATTTAAGTTCATAAGGCTCAAACGGACGAAATCTACCAAGATCCCCAAATTTCCCAAAGTTTGGATTTTAGGAAAAACTAACCTTGATTCGGTCGATTGAAGGATGTTATGGATTGATCGATCAATGATATGGACTCGGGATCTTCGTGGTTTTGTTGTTCAACAACATGCCTTATCGCTCTCATAACCTCCGCCGCTAAGGAAGAGAATGAAATGAAAAAATGTGTTGAAACAGTGGTCGCTTGGCCAAATATATATCGGGCAATCGACTAGCGCGGCGCTAGGTTGTCCGGGTAGCGTGCGCTATCGGCCGGCCCCGCCGATAAGCGCGGCGCAAGTCATCGGCAGCAGCTGCGGCGCAATCGCCCGCCTGAGACCTACCGACTAATTGTCCGGCCAGAAGGCGCTGGCCGAGCCGCAGAGCGTGGCGCTAGCTCGCTGAGTTAGCGGCAATGTCTGTCAGAAGGCGCGCTACTCGCCGTCTCGGCCGAAGTCCGCACTTACCGCCTAGATCGTCTGGGCCGATTAGCGTGCGTTACCTCCCGGCAGTGGCGTGCGCTTACTCGCGGTTTAGCGCACAGAATCGTCTGGCCAGAAGCGTACGCTAGGCCGGTCCTCGCAGAATCGTCGTGAAAGGCTCAAAGATCCGTGCAGTTCCTCCCGCAACCGTCTGCCAGCCGCCGCATTGCCGTGGCCTGACGACTCGATTCCTAAAAACGCACGGAACGAACACGACGAAACGCTCGCGGACAACAACATCGATCCGAAATGAAATTAACATACAACAAATCACCACCTATGGCCATAAACACAAAATCGTTTGTCGAGAAAAATAATACCGACGCTCGGAAACCGAGAAATTTCCGGTCTAAGAAAAAGAAAAATTCGAATAAATCAAAATAAAAAATCTCGGATATTACAGGCTTCAACTCGAAATTTAGGGCGTTGATTGGAACATGAGTGATTCCTTCAAAGTTTCGGTCTAGTTTTGGTCGGAATCCATCCCGAATTGATTGCACCCTAGTTGTTGGATTTTCAATCCTTTCGCCATTGTTGTCTTGGATTATTGCATTCTCGTTCTTGTTGTCCCTTCCCACGTTATCTACCATTTTCTCCATGTCTTCAGAAATATCCCTTCTTAGTTTCCTTGAGGTAGCACTTGTTCTTCGGGCAAATGCTTCTACTTCCGGGATAAAAGTTTCTAAAGGCACTCGAGATGAACGAGTGTTCATGCACTCCCTGAGTAAAAAATGTATAACATGAGTTAAGTAACAAATAATAAAATGTCTAAAGTAAGACTAGAAGCACTTATCGTAATATCAACACTAATAAAAATAATTTAGTCCCCGGCAACGACGCCAAAAACTTGTTCGCTATATTTTTAACCAATCCGCAAGTGTACAGAGTAAGTGTAGAAAGCGTCAAGCAAGGTCGTATTCCACAGACTAAATATTCGTATTGTGTTGAGTACTAGATTATAATGATTCCGGTTTTATCTAGATGATCGAAAGTTGAATGGTTGGTTAACGAAAAAAAATAAAATGATGACAATAAAAGAAAATAATTGAAAATATCCGAATTAAAGCGAATTGCAAGAGTTTAGAAAGGTAGATTCCAAGGCTAGGTTTCCGTTGATTACTAAGTTTAGTCAGGATTGGTTCCAAAAGTTCTACGTATGTTTCCAAAATGATAATCACAATAATATTCTAATTTCTCTCTCGAGATGCATTAAAACGTAGATTAAACAACCTATAACAACGTCTCCATCTATTATAAATTATTTAACTCCAAAATGTTCATAAGATTAAACATCATCATAGTTCATCACCGATTTCTCAATCTCGTAATTTACTACGTCAAATATTCAAAATCTATTAATGCCCTATTCTCTCAAATTATGAGCAATTAAGTTTAACATGTAAAAACATTGATCAAGTGTCTAAACATGAATCAAAACCAAGTATTTGATAAAGAAATCACACTAGATATATATAATCATCAATCCCTCAAAACCATAGCAAATCAACGTACTCCCATGCCCGAAATTTAACGAGTTTAGCCGGACATGGTAATGAAAGAAAGATTAATAATCATCATGTTCATCATGTTCATGCTAAATAAAACAACAAAATGAATAAAAGATAGGAAGAAGATAAAACTCGGATGGTGTCTTGATTGATCCCGGTTGAAGCCTTCAAATGTTCTTGAAGTGTTCTTCAAGAATTCCCTTCAAATCTCCTTCTTTTTGGATGAAAAAGTTCTCAATCTTGTGTTTTTCTCTTTCTAATCTCTCCAATCCTCTCTCAAAATCAGCATATCTCCAAGTCTAGCCCAAGATCCTTTTTTATAAGGCCAAAAATACCATTTTCCATGCTCAAATCTTGCAAAAATATCAAAAGGTGATTTTTCCATAGAAAAGTGACACGGACCGTGTCAAATGACACGGCCCGTGTCATAGTGCTCTAGAAACATCAATGGTTGCTGGACAGGGAACTCGACCGTGTCAGCTGACATGGCCGAGCAAGTGACACGGTCGTGTCAAATGACACGACCCGTGTCATACTCCTCTAAAAATGACACAATCACGTGGACGTGAAACCCGACCATGTTAACATGGCACGACCAAGCTATTGACACGGCCGAGCCCGTGTTGGTCCGTTTTGACTCCGTTTTGACTCCTTTTTAGGCTCGATCTCTCGTTTCCGCATTGCTTGATATGTATTGGGGTTTGAGACTTCGTTCTTGCTTGATTAATGTCCATAAAGTACCTAGAAAATCAATAAAACGTACCCAAGCGTGATCGAGTCCAATAAACACAATATGAGCATCAACGACACAATTCTACACATTTTAGGATCTTAAAACCCGGAAAATATTTGCAAAAATATGTGTAAAAATGAGTGTTATCAGATCAAGACCAAAATAACGGAGATCACATCAAGCCATCGAAGGAAAACCCATTCGAACATTTAATCGAACATTAAATGTTCACTACACCTCAAGAACACCGAAATCACCATTCGGGTTGAAACGAACCGAAGATATGGATATACAATCCATAAAACATGTTTAACAACATCATTTGACAACAATCGGTTTATCAAAACCGAAAGGAAAACGAAATCAAGAATAAAACTTCCAAGAAGTCAACTCTAGGGAATCAAGAAAAATAACCTTGATCCGGCGAAGAACAACGGATTAACTGATGTTAAACACTCATAAATCCATCCCAAGATGATGTTTGAAGATGGAGGTCACTCTAGATCTTCCTCAGAGGCTTGTCCCGTCGACCGGTAGTGAAAAGGAGAGAAAAAGAAAGATAAATGTGAAAGAAAGCCTGTTGTCCAGTATTTATACTGGACAGTTTATTAGCATGCGCTAAACACCATTAACGCGCGCTAACGGGGTCAACGCTCCAAAACACGCCGCCTGCAACACTGTTAGTGTGCGCTAGCCAGTAAGCGTGGCGTGCGCTAACGAGTCACGGATCCAGTCCATTGACTCCTGGACAAATCCGCACCTACCAGGTAGCGTGCGCTAGACAGGACAAATAGCGTGCGCTAAGCAGACGATAGCGCGCACTATCTACAAACCTTAGCGTGCGCTAACGAGACTCCCGTCCCAGTCCAGTAGCTCCTGGACTGCCTCGAACTATCAGTTAGCGTGCGCTACCAAACTTGTAGCGTGCGCTAACTACTGCACCTTAGCGCGCGCTAACCACCAGGATGTAGCGTGCGCTAACGACTCAGAAATAACAGGAATAGTACCCTCAAAAATGGGTACGACGACGGATTTCTCCGATCGAATCTGCAAGTTCAAGATACACACGAAAAGTTCCAGAATATGATCATACTAAGAGCTTGAGCTCTGACCAAACTCACACGCGATCATGAAAGAGTCGAAACAATAAATACGAAGGCGGATACCCACAACTTTGGGAAATTACAAAATGGACCAAAATGCCCAAAAATCACATTACGTGATCGAATAACCAAACCAAAGCTCACAACAGGTCTAACAAAGTTAAACGGACTTACGGGGAACACGAAATAACAATTTCGAACGAGATTCGCAAGAATCGAACTCAAATGCGGAAAAGTCGTCAAAAAGCACGAAACTCACCAAAACGATACCGAAACGAACTCGGATGTCAAAAAGTGCAGAAATAATCATTCTCAGAATGACGAAACGGTCACAAGCGAGCCGTTAAAATGGACTCCTGCCAAAAAAAAAATTACCGAAAAATCGAAATTACGAATATTACACCTAAGATTAAAAACATAATAAAAAAAATATAGAAAACATATATTCTCTCACTGTATATACACAGAGAGAGAGAGAGAGATTTTATAATATAACAAAACTTCGGATAATTATTATTTGTAAACATACTTCAATAACTACTAATAATTTTGAATTTTTTACACTTAAATTCATATAATGAACGTGCTTTATTAATGATACAATTTAACTAATAAAACATCTTTATATTCAATATCAATTTAACGAACTTTTCAATGAGGGTAGGGGTAGTGACTCGGTGGTGCAAGAAGTTAGTTTATCTTCTGCTCGTTCGTTTAGTTCCTGTGAGAGCATTAGCAAGGAGGAAGTAAAGGGTGCCCTAATGAAAATGGCTAGAGCTAAGGCTGTAGGTCCGGATCAGATCCCTATTGAGGTGTGGCTTTGTCTGGGGGAAGTCGGAGTTCAATGGCTAGCAGAGCTGTTCAACGTCCTCCTTAAAGGCTCTAAGATGCCGACAGAGTGGAGGCATAGTATTGTCGTGCCATTTTTCAAGAACAAAGGCGATGCTCAGAGTTGTAGTAACTATAGGGGTATTAAACTCCTAAGTCATACTATGAAACTTTGGGAAAGAGTGGTGGAAGGCAGGGTTAGAAGAGAAGTTGAGATCTCAGAGAACCAATTTGGCTTCATGCCGGGGAGGTCCACGACTGAGGCCATTCATCTCGTCAGACGCCTTATGGAGAAGTTTAGAGAACGGCGTAAGGACCTCCATATGGTGTTCATAGATCTAGAGAAGGCTTATGAGAGGAGGAGCCTAATAGAGAGGAGGGTGTCGTTACCGTTCGTTAGGGCGATCCAAGACATGTACTCCCAAGCTAGGACGTGCGTTAGGACCCCAGTTGGTGACACCCAGTATTTCCCGGTTGAGATAGGGCTACACCAGGGGTCGGCGCTAAGCCCTCTTCTATTCGCTCTAATCCTTGATGTCATTTCGCGGGGATACAAGATGGCGTCCCGTGGTGCATGCTTTTTGCTGACGATATTGTGTCAGTGGCGGAGTCGATGAGGGAGGTGAACTCGAAATTGGAGCTATGGAGGTCTAAGTTAGAATCTCAAGGCTTACGTGTGAGCCGGTCTAAGACCGAGTATCTCTGGTGTAACTTTAGTGGTGAGGCCAACGAGGAAGATGTATAGGTTATGATTGTGGATCAGATCGTACCCCGTACGGATAAGTTCTAGTATTTGGGTTCGATCATTCACAAGGAAGGTGAGTGTGAAGATGATGCCACTTATCGCATCAAGGCGGGGTGGCTAAGGTGGAGAGCAGCGACAGGGGTCCTGTGCGACAAGAAAGTCCCTCTAAAGTTGAAGGGTAAATTCTATAGAGCGGCAATCCGACCTGCAATGTTGTATGGCTCCGAATGTTGGGCGATTAAGAAGTCGCTTGAGATCAAGTTGGAAGTGGCTGAAATGAGAATGTTACGTTGGTCATGTGGTCACACGATGTTAGATAGAATCGCGAACGGGTTTTCAGGAACGCGCTGGAAGTGGCGCCCATTTCAGCGAAAGTTAGGGAAGGGAGATTGAGATGGTTTGGCCACGTCCGCAGGAGGCAGACATCTGCTCCGGTGAGGAGGGTCGAGAGTTTATTGGTTCTCGGGGAGAGGAGGAGAGACAGACCGAGGAGGACGTGGGAGGAGCAGCTGAGATTAGATTTGAAGGCCTTAAACCTTTCCGAGACCATGACTGTTGATAGGTGCGCTTGGAGGTGCCAGATCAGAGTTGTGGATTCTTTTGTAGGGAGCGGTGCTGTAGTTGAGAGTCTCAGGGTTGGGTTGTCTCGGTTAGCTTTGACTTAGAGCATTGTATTTTTTTTACTTTTATTATATATTTTATCCTATTGTCTTTGCGTGTGGTGTATTTTTTACAGGGAGCTGTGCATTGAGCCAACCTCTCTTCTGTTAGAGCAACGTTCATCGGAGTGAAGTAGCCAAAATCCGCTTAGGTAAGTCCCATGTGGATTAAGCCATGAGCTCAGGTATGGTATCGAGTTTTTTAGAATCATATGTTTTTTTTTATCACTCAATATTCACGCGCTGTCTGCAGAAGTGCTTGGAAAGCAGCCTCTCTCTGTAATAAGTAGGGCATTGTGCACGTCATCTTACCCTCCTCGCACTGCGGCGGAATATACTGGGTATGTTTGGTTTGGTTTGGTTTGATTTGTGAATCCATTAATTATCTAGTGATTATGAACCGATTTAAAATAAAAAATTAATCACTATTTATATAATCAACATGTGATATTATAGTCGGCGGACGCCGGTGTCAAAGTAATCACCGACTACAATAATTTGGATAGTAATCCTCATTCAAGGATCGAAATACTATTAGGCTCCTCATTTAACATTTTATATATTTAAAAAATCAAAAATCCAATATTAATAACTTCCAGATACATATTTTTATATACGAATCGGATCGTTTAACCCTCTCTCTCTCTCTCTCTCTCTCTATATATATATATATATATATATATATATATATATATATATGTGTGTGTGTATTGGCTCGATTCGGTTTATTTTCGGTTCGGAGTTGAGTATTCATCGAGCGGCATCGATTTATTTTATTTCTAGATCGTTTTTCTTTTATTTTAGGGATTTCACCCCTAATATCAATCTGATTGCTTAGACACCAAAATCTGTATTTTTATACACATTCAGTCTTTTCTTTCCCTTCAAATTTAAAGAAATTTATTTATGTACATAAAAATTCTTAGAATTCTGAGTTTGCAGCTAGAATTTTATATTCCACAAAGCTAAATATTAATTGTAATTATGTTTATTCATAGCTAGTCAATCAATGTTCAAATTTTGTCGACTTCAAACAATACACAAAAATATACTTTTATTGTATTTTTTTAGGATCGACGACAAATATATGCTGAGTCGAATTATAGTTAGATCATCATAATATGAGAGATCCATTAAAATGATTTAAGATTATGATGGGTCTTCATGCTTTAAGTAGGTATTCGTTGCAACTCGAAAAATCAAATGATTTAGTGCATAATAATTTCCAGACACAAACAAACTTACGATATGATGGGTCTTCATGCTTGAATGTTAGGTTTAAGTAGGTATTCGTTGCAACTCCGTTGTTATCAATGTTGCAACCACGATTCTGATCGTACAGAGTTATAATTAATTCCTACCCAAATATAAAGTCCATAAAATTATAAATTCTCGGACCCGTTCTTCTTTTTATTGATGGATCCTCACACTTGGAGCACTGATCAGACAACTCATGATTTTATGCTGAACTTAATCTCAGAATTGTTCATTCCCAAAAGTCGAAACCCGTACCTCTAAGTTTAGGTAGAAACTTATTACGACTCTGGTACCACAAGATTCATAATTTATCGGACCAACGCTGTAAGTCTGGAGACTCATCAACCGGATATATAATTGATACTATTGCTAGTTATTCGGAAAGTCCATTCAATCGAACAATGAGTAATTAGTGGGGCCAGGGCTAGCAGAAAGTTTTTTTTTTTTTAAAAATGGTCGACCCGGCGGGTCAGTGGCGGGTCGTGACCCGCCGGGTCAGCTCAGCGGGTAAGAATTAGGTCGACCCTAACCCTAACTCGCAACCCGTACGACCCTTGACCCGTATGACTCGTGACCCGGCGGGTCCGGATCGGGACAGGTTCCCGCCGGGTCGTAACCCGCCGGGTCCGGGTCGATCATTGACCATTGGACATGCCTACACATGTGTATTTACTTTAACCTTTTATTGTATTTTTTCTTTTTTAGGATCGACGACAAATATACATTGAGCCGAATTATCTTTAGATCATCATAATATGAGAGACCATTGAAATGATTTAAGATTATCCATTAGATCTACTAAGTTTTAAGATATATATGAAAAATAAAAATTTCAAAAGACACTCTTTATGGAATATTTGAAACAGTATAATGTATAAATATATGTTCAATCAGTACCTATAAGAAAAGTCAAGTGATTTAGTGCATAGCAATTTCACACAAACAAACTTAAGATATGATTGGTCTTCATGCTTGAATGTTAGGTTTAAGTAGGTATTCGTTGCAACTCCGGTGTTATCAATGTTGCAACCACGATTCTGATCGTACAGAGTTATAATTAATTCCTACCCAAATGTAAAGTCTATAAAATTATAAATTCTCGAACCAATTCTTCTTTTTATTGATGGATCCTCACACTTAGAGCGCTGATCAGACAACTCGTGATTTTATACTGAACTTAATCTCATAATTTTTGTCATTCCCAAAAATCGAACCCCGTACCTCTAGGTTTAGGTAGAAACTTATTACGACTCCGGTACCACAAGATTCATATCTTATCGGACCAACGCTCTAAGTATCGAGACTCATCAATCGGATATATAATTAAAACCATTGCTAGTTATTCGGAAAGTCCATTCAATCGAACAATGAGTAATTGATACCACCCAAATCATGCACAAATAAATAAAATACTATTTTGAAAATAGTATTGAATAATTTAATAATATTCTTTTTACTTCAATTATCATCATCATCTGCCTTTCTCCGCCGTACGATTTGTAGTTGTCACAGTTCGGGGTTATACATGTATACGGATCTTCCATCCCACGGCTGAGTTGGTCTTGCATTGTCCTCAAAACCCTGCAATGGAAAAATATATCAATAAATAATAATAATAATAATAATAATAATAATAATAATAAGTTAAAAATCAGCTTTAGTTAAATATATTTTGCTATGTAGTTTTGCCTATGAGAGACATGTCAATTGTCATATGGGATAGGGAAAACAAGGGGAAATTACATCTCACAGACTTACGCCGAGGGCCGGGTCTGGGATCGGGTCAAGTTGGACCGAAATTTTTGAGGATTAAATTTGAACGCAAAGTTTTCGGGACCTTCTTGAAAGTGCGAATTCGAAATGAGCCCGGCTAGTTCGAATTCGACCCGAGCTTCGGCTTTGTTCAAAATAAATATGTATCAATGATTATTCCAAAAATGTCATACAAAATATGTTTTGGGTTTTTCTCTACTTCTTTTTTGGTCTATTTTAGGTCTTTTTCAAGGACATTTTCAAAAAATAACACACTATCTTATAATATTGGTCTTTTTCGGGTATCCCGCCTTTTGAGACTAAAATACGAGCTCGGCTGAAAAATTCTTCTAGAACAAACATATCCCACATCGAAAAAACAGTAGTGTTTTAGGTGGTTTATAAACCAAAATCCTTCTCAACCATTTGAAATTGAATGGAGCCCGAACCCGACCCGCCTGAGCTCGGACCTAACCTGCCTGAGCCCCGCCTGAGTCCGGACGTGACCCGCCTGAGTCCTGACCTGACTTTTTTAGATTTTTTTTTAATTTAACGATGCCAAAAATGGCGTCGGTAAAAAATTACCGTCGAGCGTTTTTCCAACGGCGGGTTGCCGTTGGTAATGGCGTCGGTAATTTTTTTACCAACGTCATTTTCTGTTTTACCAACGGCATTTGGCGTCGGTAAAAACTGTTTTTTTTGTAGTGTCTTTCGGGCCCCGGGTTCGATCCGAGCCATTTTTTCTTGAAGCTTGCTCACTAGGTTCGGTCCCAAGATTTTTCGGATCTGAATCCTACTCACATCTACACGTGCTTGTAGAATTTAACGACTGTATGATCAACACATACGCATGCGAATACTTGTATATGCGTGTATATAGTCGCGAAGTTGCACTCCCCATACAGTTCTAAGTTTATCAAAGCACAATCTCTAGAAAAAGAAAATCTTATCTATATATATGTATTCAAATGTGAAATATTTTATAAAAATATTATATAGATGATAACAAATTATGATTATTAGAAAATGAAAATGTATCCTTTTATTCGAAAATTTATCTTTTTTTTTTTTTAAATTTTTTTGAAAAACTAGTGTTGGTTGGCATTGCACTTACATCATGGACAGCATCCCTCAGTGCTCTTAGTTGCTCCTTTGAGACAGTCCTCACCCTCTTGAGTACTGTCCAAAGAACACCCTCCGTGCACGGCGGAACCGTAAGAGAACCGATGTATCGATAATACTTTCTGCTTGCAAACTTGATGTCCCATGGATTAACAACGCCCAAATCTTTTCCTACCTCGCTCACCGATTTCAAATGTGGTAAAAGCTGAGAAAGAAGAAGACGATACTTCGAAATTTAGTACGACGTGAGTGGCTTCAGGGGCGGATCCAAAAAAAAATTCTATCTCTGAAGTTCGGGTGAGAGCATATATATCGAGTCAAAAAGTTTAAAGAAGCATTCCGAAAACAAAATTTTGGACTCAATTATGTCTATGTACTAGATTCGAGTTTTGATTGGTAAAAAGCTAGTTCGAGCTCGATTCGTCAATATGACGAATCAGACTGGAACAAAATTTTATGTTTGATAGGACATATCCGTTCGATCTGAATAATAATTATAGAATATAAAAAAAAATGAAATTGCTCGAGCTCGATTCGTGTTCGGTTCGATTAAAGCTCCTTCAAGCTCATTACTAATCAAATCAAGCTTAAACATTATATCGAGTGAGAGCAGATATGTCGAGTCAAAAAGTTTAAAGAAGCATTTTGGAAACAAAATTTTCGACTCATTATGTCTAAGGCTGAAAATCAAACCAACTATACTCGATTCGAGTTCGATTGGTAAAAGGCTCGTTCGAGCTCGGTTCATCAATATGACAAATCAGGCTCGAACATAATTTCTTGTTCGATAAGACATATTTTCCGGTTCGAGCTCGGTTCGATTTGAATAATAATTGTAGAATATATAAAAAAATCTCAGATTACTGGAGCTCGATTCGTGTTCGGTTCGATTAAAGCTCGTTTAAACTCATTACTAATCAAATAAAGCTTAAGAAGAAAAAAATTCAAGCTTAAACATAGTGTTTAAAGCTCGATACAGTTTCAAACATGTTTGAACAGATATACGTTCGGCTCGATTTCGGTAACCTTTCGGTTGTTTTTGTAACTAACCATATTACTAACCTTCTGAAGAAACCTGTCGGGGCGTCCCAGCAGATACAAGATACTAACAACAGCAATCTGCCCCTGAGAGGTGTTGTGAACTATATGCAGCTCCATATTAAAGCTGCAAACCAGTGTCCAAAATAGCATTAGTTGAAGCATTTTACCCCCAAATTATGCACGTTATTCAACTTCAACTAATGAACTATTATTGTTTTTTACTATTTTACCCCTCAACAGTGCAGTTTTCTACTCGCTTCTAGGGCTGTGAACAAACCTAAAAGTTCGATTCGGTTCGAAGGATTCGGCTCGAAAAAGCTCGGTTCGTGGCTCGATTCGGAGCACCAAACGTAGAGCCGAACCCTATAAAATAGAATTCGGCGAATCGGACCGAATGGTTCGGCTCGATTCGAGGGGCTTTGGCCCAAGACATAAACCCCTTCCATACCAGGCTGAACCATTCGGTTTCGACGAATCGGACCGAACTATATTCGAACTATATTGGACTTATGGAGTTATACTAGACTTTAACTCGAGCCGAATCGAACTATATTCGAACGGTTCGAAAATTCCAGCCGAATCGAATCGAACTATAAAAAAAAATTAGCATTCGAGCCGAATCGAACCTCAAATTCTGAGGTTCTAAAGTTTCGAGCCGAATCGAACCTAAGGTCCGAATAAATTCGAGTCGAGCCGAACCCTGTGAAGGTTCGGTACAGTTCGGCTAGTTTATAGCCCTACTCGCTTCGGCCTACTTGAAGAGACCGTATTGATGAACGTCGAACTTTTTATTGATCGTAAGATACAACACAAAAAGCAAACTTTTTGTTACTATTTCTTTTGGTTATATCCCTATTTATTAGTTGAAAATAAATTTGGATCACAGAAGAGAACAATAAGGGCATGAATGTAAAAAAGTAAAAATAAAACTTTTTTATTTGATAAAATCATATTTTAAAATTACTCTCTTCAAATAAAACGGAGAGAGTACCATACTATGATATGACCTCACATGCATGGCATGTGATTGATGATGGGATGAACTGTGAAGAAGACAATAGAAAAATATGTATTCTCTCCATCCCACTCGAATGGTAACTTGATGGGCAAGAGATTTTCTGTGCCAAACTTTTGTGTGCCACCCCGTGTGTCACACGAAATTTTACTATTTTAAAAATATTTTGATTAAAATATTCCAAAACTATGGTATATGACTTTTTAAAATTCTAATTTTTTGATATATATGTTAATCATGATATTTTATGTAATAATAAAATTTTATTTTATAACAAAACATTTTTAAAATAATAAAATTTCGTGTGGCACACGAAAATTTGGCACAGGAGATCCCTTGCCAACTTGATGAACGTCCAGCTTTTTATAAATAGATTGTAATGCGTAATATAAAAAATAGACATTTTTTTGTCATTTTTTATATTTATATTATTACTTATTATATGAGAAATAAATTTGGATCGTACATATTTATATAGATTAGAACATTGGATGTGAAAAATAGATTTATGAATTTTTTATCCGGACGAAATTATATTTTCAAAGTAGTAGGGCCGGGATGGGGTTGAAATTTGGGAAAAGACTCAGAATCCAAACCCGAACTTGAAGTGTATTTTTCGGATCGGGTTCTTTGTATAATCTGACAGAACCCCGAAAACGCGAACCCAGAGTGTATTTTTCAGGTCAGGTTCTTCGGGTTCTCGGATTGAGTTCAAACCTGTATAATATTGTATGAAAATACTCATTCATATTATATGAAATACACATTCATACTTGTATATTAGGATGGGGTTCTCGGGTTCTTCGGCTTTTCGGGATTGTGTACTATAACCGTTTTTTTGCTCAGTTCCGGTTCCCCAAAAAACCGAGAAAAACCAAACCAATTTTTGCAGTTTGGTTCCGGAACAGTTCTCGAAAAAAGAAGATAAGAACCGAACCGGATATAGTCGGTCGGTTCCGGTTCTTGAAATCTTGACAGAAATCCGACTGGTTCAAGACCTACTGACTAACCTTCTTCCATCAATACGATGCTCGGAAGGAGTATGCCAATGGCATTGGATCATTTTGTACTCTGTCCCATTTATGGTAAGACCCCCTGCATCTCCTGTCCATTGCACCTAATAAATAAAAATATAAAATTTCTCTAAAAATCATATTTTTATTTTTATATTAATAGAAAACTAAAAAACAATTCCTTTTTAACAATAAAAATGCAATACTTTACTTTATTCTCGCTCGTTTTTTCAATAAACTAAAACTGTAATTTATATAACAAGAAAATTTAACTTAATGAATATTATCTAGGGATGAACATCGGGTCACTTCGGGCCGGGGAGTTTGTTTCCCCTCCCTTAATTCCCGAAATGATACATAATTCCCGTCCCCGCCCCGATCCCCATTGGGTATCATTTTTCTCCTCTTGTCCCCGTCCCGAACGGGTAGATCCGGCAATTTACCACACGACACGAAAACACGACACGAAAACGACACGAAAATCTAGTGTTTGAGTTTGCATGTTGAGTACACGACACGAAAATACACGAACACGAAAGTACACGACTGAGATTTAGTGTCGGTTTTGTGTTTACACTTTGGGTACACGACACGACACGAGGTACACGAAATAAATAAATAAATATATATAATATGTTATAATTGATTTAATAAAAATATATATTTTATGAATTCTGTTTATACTAAACTTTATAATTTGAAAATATAATATGAGTTTTCATAAATTTCGTGTAAACATTCGTGTTTTCGTTGCCATTCGTTTCATTTCGTCTACTAAAACCTATAAAAATGATATTATAATATTAAAATTATTATTTTTTATAATATTTTAATATTTGTTTTATATTATGTGCCTCACACGAAAAAACGACACGAAACGACACGAATTTGCGCGGTACACGACACGACATGACACGAATTCATTTAGTGTCGTGTATGGTTTGGACTTTTGGTACACGAAAATAAACGACACGAACGAATTGCCAGGTCTACGAACGGGGAACAGGGAATCCCCGTATGGATTCAGGGATTTTTTACTTGAAATTTAAAAATAACTTAAAAGTTGGACCCATGGGAATAAGGGTTAACAAGATAGAATTAATTTGGGTACAAAATTTATTCGGGAAACGGGGCGGGGATGTATCAAAACCGTTCCCGACCCGATCCCTAATTTTATTTAAAAAATCCCCTTTCCCCGCCTTGAACCGGAAAAAATTCCCAAATCCCCACCCCGTTCGGATTGGGGATCGGGTCGGGGTTGATGCCCATCCTAATATTATCTAAATTTCAATTGGATGCGATAAAATTATATTTTGAAAGTAGACTGTTCGAATACAGGACGAGTACTCTATGCATTACCATAATGTCATGTCCCCTGTTTCTTATTACAGCCGGGCCTGGTGTGTATGTTCTCTTCATGTCCCCTGGTCCAGACATGAGCTCAACTCTGGCATGGAGAAGATCAATGGGAGACTGTAAGTGCCCAGTCTCACAGGTTTGCCAGTGTGGATGGAGGTGTCCCCAGTGTTGTGGGCCCCTCTCATTGTTCTCCTCATAGGTAAATGGATGTTCATCATCTGTTGATTACAAATTTTACAGCTTAGTACATATAAACACGAAAATACACGACACGAACGAATTGCGAGACCTAATATAAACACCTAATTTTTTTGGGAAGTGACCGTCCGAAAAAGGACACGTGTCGTCGATAGTTTGAGCGTATTTACGCGTATAAATTATTTGAGCGAGTCGTAACGGAATATTTCGAAAATGGAATAGAATTATCTTGACATGTATACGAAAATAAAACAACCAAAAATAAACATGTAATCGTCATGCGTATAAGATTGTTATACACACGGGGCGGAGGCACACTCCAGACGGTCGATGCTTTAAAGTTAATTCTTGAAAAATGATAACTCTAAAAAAAATCAAAGAGGAACCCTAAAACTAAAAAAAGTAAATAAAACCCTTAAAATCGAAAAGAACACAAATAAAAATATACTATATAAAAAATCATAAATATGATTTTGCATAAAAAATAATGAAAGCCTATAACTCATAATATAGATAATAGGGAGCCATGCATATGTACGGCTGCAATCGAACTGAATCGAATCGGATATTTAGGAAGCTTTAGTTTGATTAATTTATTATTGAACTCGAACTTAATTTATCGAATGTACTAATAACTCATTATTGTTTCGAGCCTAAACGATCTCAATAAAATATTATTAATATATATTATTAGGGAACCATGCATACAACTGCAATCAAACCGAACTTTAGAGAGTTTTAATTTCTTAAAAAAAAATGCGTATACAAATATCAAACTACTCGGGCTCGATTCATGTTCGACTCGATTAAAGCTCGTTCGAACTTGAATTGATCACGAATCAAATCAAGCTCAAACATAATTTTTAAAGATGGGCCAAATTTCACACACTTTTGAACAAGTATATGTTCGGCTCGTATGACTTCATTTACACCCCTATTTCAAAACGGCTGATTCGATATTTCATTTATTCCCAGATTGCCCCTAAAATTACCAAAATATCCAGAAATACCTTCCCGAGTTGCAACACTTTAATTTCTATTTTGAATGAGGGTGAAATCGTCAAGGACCAAAACTACCACATCCAAAAGTTACAGGACTGGAATTGCCAATCCTCAAAAATCATGGGAGTAAAGTGCAATTTAGCCAAATCCTTATATACCAAATGTGCTCCAAGGAGCTCTTACGCTTAGAGCCCGAGTTTTACTAAAGGAAAGAAAAGAATGGAATGGAAATAAGAAGAGAGAAAAGATATTTGGTGTTCCTGAATTTTTTAATAAAAAGAAACGGAAAGAAATCGAAGGAAAACTTTCTCTCCTAACTTTCCTTCCGATTTGGAAGGATTTGGAGAGAAAAGAACAAAATGGTTAATTTTCCTTTCAATTTCTTCCAACTCGAGAACACAAAATATAATTTTCTTTCACTTTCATTTCTCTTATTTTCTCTCCTAACTTTCCTTCCATTTTTTTTCTTTTCGAGAGAAAGCAAAATAGAACAAAACATGCAAAATATCAAACACATATATATATATATATAGAGAGAGTATAGGCGGATACATCATTTGAAAACTACTGGTACACCACCATAAATAAAAATAACGGACAAAAAAAACCCTTAATATTTTTGATCAAAACGACGTTGAGAGAGAGAGAGAGAGAGAGAGAGAGAGAGAGAGAGAGAGAGAGAGAGAGAGAGAGAGAGATATTAAATTGACGATCTTACCCACTTCGTTTTCATCACAAGCATTGGTATTGACCATGAAAAGCGAGGCCAAGAGGAGACATGTCATGATAATTTCAGAAATGTGCATGCGGCCCATGATTATTCCAGCCGCGATCAGGTGTCTGACGACGGTGGTGGTGCGGCTGGCGAAGGTGGCGCAGCCGGCCGGTTTCTATATTTTTTATTTCCCCCCTAATCAATATATATAAAAAAAAAAGGGGTTCCAGCAATGGTTCTACTTTCTGCATGATTATATTATTTTATAGGTATATATATTAGGGGATGCAAGTCTCACGCCACGGCCACGCCAATGTTTCTCTCTCATAAATGATAGGACTTGAGAAATCTAGAGAGAGAGAGAGAGAGAGAGAGGGAGAGGGGACTCCGAAGACTGTGGAGGATTAGAACCAATAAAATGGTTTGGTCCTAAGGTATATGTGGCCGAATTTAATGTGGTTTTTGTAACAAGATTCTTTTGTTATGTTACAAAATAAATATATAGTAAGAAAAGGAATTGAGCCAAATAAGGATGAAATCAATTTGTAATAGTCATAGTGATAAATTGGTAAAGGAAATAAGTGTAATTGATATGCCCTTAATACTCCTCCTCAAGTTGGAGCATCAAAAAAGATATGTGATGCCCAACTTCCAAACAAAATGAAAGAAGAGATCCATGCCCAATGCTTTAGTGAAGATACCGACAGTTTGCATTTTACACGGAAGATTTGCGGGAATGAGGAGTCGAGACGAGAACTTTTCATCGAACAAGATGGCAATCAATTTCCAATGTGCTTCGTAACATTCATGGAATACCGGGTTGCGTGTGATGTGTAGAGGTAGAGCACCTTGGTTGTCAAAGTAGAGTGGAATTTGGTGAGGTTGAAAGACAGCCTAATCAGCTAATACAGTACTACAAAATTGATGTTTAACATCGGTGTTCTAACTGCGGTTCTAAGAAAACCGCTGTTAAATGGACGCCGTGGCAGGATTTGTAATTTTTAAGACTAATTAAACAACGATTTTTAGAACAACTGTTGTTAAGCGTACATTTTAACAGCAGTTGTTAACAATTGATGCCAATTATACAGAATAACATCGATCTCTATCAACCACTGTTAATTTTCAATCCGTTTAACTGTAGTTATTAATAGTTTGCTAATGTAACATCGGTTGTTTTTACAACCGTTGTTATATGAACATTAAAAAAAAACTGTTGATATTTTTTGTGTTACAAACTTGCTGGGCGAAAATATAAATTATAACTGGAATACAAAAATTACAACTCGAAAAACAGAAACTACAAACTCGTACGAAAATGAAAATACAAAACTCGAAACAAAATTGAAAATACAAGAAAATAAATTATAAAACCGTAAACTAATACCGAGTCGAGGAATCCTCTATCCGCAAGATGAAATACGCCCCGGTAGTGCTCTCGGTTCTGACGTATCGCCCCCAAAAATAAAACAGCAACATCTCGAAGGTAGTAACACCACAAGACCTACGAGCTCCGGCGAACTGGAAGAGGTGAGGACAAAGCTCCGACTTATGATATGCAGAGAATGCTGAAAACTGTTTGATTATACTGAGTTCGAAAATTGCATGTACAGAAGCAAATGTATGCATGCCTATTTATAAGCCATTCACACCTGTAGGGGGTTTAAACACAACCCTTATGGCTGTCATAATACAGGCATTCATGCCTGCATTGAACACAGGAGTTACACAATTCAAGGCAGTGATTACTGCCCGTTTTGAATTTGAACAGGCAGCCTTAACACCTCCTCATAACACCTGGGAGGTTACTGCCCATTTTTGGCTGAGTTTGAACAGTCCGGATGCACCTGGACTATAGTCAGCTCCTTAACCATTTGACGGATGTACCTGGACATCCTTATGTTCACATACGAGCCCAACTACGTTGTTGAGCTTGTCCAAAAAATTCTTTAAGCTAGCCCAAGGCCTAGCTCACGGCCAAGCCCACGTACAGGCCCAAAGACCAATTGCCAAGATCCAAGATCCAAGGCCAAGGCCAAGGTCCACGGCACGCGGCACGCGGCTCACGGCACGCGGCACGCGGCTCGCGGCCGCGGCCGAGGCGAGGCGGGCGGCGGCGGCGCGCGCGTATGCGCGCGTGTGGGCTTTAAGCCCATACACATGTGCCATTAATTATTACATGCATAAATGTAACTCCTTATATACTAGAATAATGATGGTTCATTATTCAATGTGGGATTCCATCCCTTATTAATTCACAATTAAGTGACAAACTTTAATTCAATATTTCTCACTCATCGGGAATCGGTTTAGAGGAAGTGAATATACCACGATCATCTACTCGGAACGTAGATAGATCCTATGATATTTAATTTTACAAAATAAAATTAAATCATTAACGATTCCAACAATCCCCACATGAGTGAAAATAGCCCAAATGCAATATGCAGACTCAAGCTCAGTCCTCAAGAGGCGTTAAAGTATAATGATAGGTAGTTCGTGGCTTTAAACCTTCCATAGTTAACATCATCGGGTACATATGCGGATTAGTGGCTTGATGCTTTGAACTATTCCCCCACAGCGTGCACCGAGACAATGGTGTTAACACTTGGACACCTCAACCTCATCAGTTCTCACGTTTTGTGTCCTTTGCGGGCCTTGGACACCCCTTTGGATTCATAAGTGTATTTCATGAAGCGGCCCCCACTTCTCACTTATATAGGTAATTCTTTACCGAGTATCTTGCCATACTCAACCTCCTAGAGGTCTTTAGGAATCATTAAAAGTCATAGACTTAATCTCACCACTAGGCAAGCTTTCAACACTCAATTGCTCTATAAGGAATAAACTTAGATGAGTGTTTCACGCGAACTCTCATAGCTTAGTTCTCCCATTGAACCAAGTTCTTGGGATCTCCAGTCATCTTGGTTGGGTTACCACTATGATAATTCTCAATTTGTGGATTTTAAACCCATTCCCTCTAGCAATTTATTCATTTGATCACGGTTTAACCCTTTGGTTAGCGGATCCGCTAGATTATCCAATGACCTCACATAGTCAATAGAGATAACCCCACTTTTGATCAAATGTCTCACGGTATTATGGCGTCAACGAATATGTCGAGACTTTCCATTATACACGCATTTCTCGCCTACCAATAGCGACTTGGCTATCACGGTGAATCATCACCGCAGCACCGGCTCGACCAACATGGAATATCTTCTAGAAAGTTTATGAGCCATTCGGCTTCTTCACCAGCTTTGTCCAAAGCTATGAATTCCGATTCCATGGTGGATCGGGCTATACACGTTTGTTTCGCGGACTCCCACGAGACAGTTCCACTCCCAATGGTAAACACGTAACCACTTGTAGAAAATGAACTTTTCGTATCGGATATCCAATTCGCATCACAGTACCCTTCAAGTACCGAGGGGTATCTCAAATAGTGTAGCCCAAGGTTTTGAGTATATTTTAAGTACCTCAAAACTCTAACAAGAGCTTTCCAATGCTCTTTGCTTGGATTGCTCGTGTAACGACTCAATTTGTTTACAGCGCAAGCTAAATCGGGTCGAGTGCAATTTGTAAGACACATTAAACACCCAATGACTCGTGCATATTCTTCTTGTGCAACTAGTCCCCTCGATTTTTGCTCAAGTGATCATTTAAATCTATTGGGGTCTTAGCCGGCAAGCTTTCAAAAGTATTACACTTCTTGAGAACTTTCTCGGCATAGTGAGATTGTGTCAAGATGATTCCATCTGATTTTCTCAAAATTTTCATTCCAGGAATCACGTCGGCTAGCCCCATGTCTTTCATGTCAAAATTTCTTTTTAACATGTTCTTAGTATCTTTAATCACTTGTATATTGTTACCCATGATTAACATGTCATATATATAAAGACACACAATAACATAACCGTTATTAGTGTTCTTAATATAAATACATTTATCACACTCGTTTATTTTAAAACCATTTGATAACATTACATTATCAAATTTTAAGTGCCACTGTAGTGGAGCTTGTTTCAATCCATATAGAGACTTAACCAGTTTGCATACCTTTTTCTCTTGTCCAGGTACTACAAACCCTTCAGGTTGTTCCATATAGATCTCTTCATCTAGATCACCGTTCAGAAAAGCAGTCTTAACATCCATTTGATGAATCTCAAGATCATGCAAAGCAGCAATCGCGAGAAGCACTCGAATAGATGTAATTCTCGTTACAGGTGAATAGGTATCGAAAAAATCGTACTTTCCTTCGCTTGAAACCTTTGACTACTAAACGAGCTTTATACTTGTCAATTGACCCATCAGCCTTGTACTTTCTTTTAAGGATCCATTGCATCCTAAGGGCTTACAACCTTCAGGTAAATCAACCAAAACCCAAGTTTGGTTTTGTAAAATTGAGGCAATTTCACTTTGAACAGCTTCTTTCCAGAGCAACCCGTATGGTCTGGCATAAGCTACTTTGATCGACGTTGGTTCTTCATCCAACATGAATGCTATGTAGTCAGGTCCAAATGTCTTTGGTGTCCTAACCCTACTACCACGTCTCGGTTCTACATCTTCCAGATTATATCTCGATCGCTTACGTGACTTTGGATCTACATCCACAGGTTTTGAACTTGTTCCTTCATCTTCAACTCTATTGCTAGAATTGTTCTCAACTTTATCATTATCCTTACTAGGATATATGTTTTCAAAGAATACAGCATTCCTTGATTCAATTGTTGTTCCCACAGTCATTTCAGGAACTTCTGACTTGTCGATAACAAACTGATAGGCACTACTGTTCAGTGTATACCCAATAAAGATACAATCGACCGTCTTAGGTCCGATTTTAACTTTTTTAGGTAGAGGTACCTCAACCTTAGCCAAACACCCCCACACTTTGAGATATTTGTATGAAGGTTTCCTACCTTTCCACAACTCATAAGGGGTAATATACTTACCTTTGCGTGGAATCTTGTTCAATATGTAGTTGGCTGTCAAGACAGCTCCCCCCCACATATTCTGGGGCAATCCTGAACTAATCAATAAGGCATTCATCATATATTTAAGTGTTCGATTCTTACGTTCAGCAATGCCATTTGATTGTGGTGCATATGGAGCTCTTGTTTGATGAATTATACCACTTTCGTTGCATAATTCCTCAAACGGGGCTACATATTCGCCACCTCTATCGCTTCGAACCATCTTGATACGGCAGCCTAATTGATTTTCGGCTTCATTCTTGAAGTTCTTAAAAGCTTCAATAGCCTCATCTTTACTTCTCAAAAGATAAAGATAACAATATCTTGTGCAGTCATCGATAAAAGTGATAAAGTACTTCTTACCCCCTCTAGTTTGCACAAACTTTAAATCACACACATCTGTGTGAATTAATTCAAGGGGTTGCGTGTTTCGTTTTACCGAATGAAACAGAAGTTTCGTCATTTTTGCTTCAACACAAATCTCACATTTGTTTTGAGTATTGACTTCATTTAATTTAAGTAAATCTAAGTTTACTAATCTTTTTATATCATTTAGATTCACATGACATAATCTACAATGCCATAAATCAGAACACTCAGTCAAGTAAGAGGAAGCAGTAGCATTTTCATTAGCATTACTGGACTTGGTTACATGGCGTTTAGCCAAAGCATTAAGTTTAAAGAGTCCCTCCGTGAGGTAACCCTTACCAAGAAACATATCAAACTTTTTTATGATAATTCTATCTGACTCAAACACTAGTTTAAACCCCTTTTTAACTAGTATAGAGCCTGAGATCAAATTCTTCCTCATATCCAGAACATGAAGCACATTCTTCAAGGTGAGTGTGTATCCGGACGTAAGTTTGAGGTCCACTTCTCCAACTCCGATAATTTCAGATGAAGCTGGATTCCCTATGTTGAGCTTCCTCCCCTCAACAGCTTGATAGTTCTTAAACTGGATCCTATCGGCACCAACGTGGGCGGTCGCACCGATGTCGATGTACCAACCACCTTGGTTCTCAACGTGGTTGACTTCTTCGGTGACCACACCAGCAAGGTCATCCTCTTTCCATCCGCCGTTAGTCTTGGCGATGTTGGCAACATATTTCTTCTTCTTGTTGGCCTTCGGCTTTCGACAGTCTTTCGCCGTATGCCCATGTTTGCCACAGTTGAAGCAGTCGCCATCAAACTTCTTGACTGGTTGCTTCCCTTTGATCTTGTTTTGGACACTTGGACGAGCTCTTTTATGGGAGGGACCGCCATACTCCAACAGATTGGCCTTAGCATCTATCAGACCTTTTGGTTTGTGGTCATTTTTGCGCACGTCTGACTCGATGCGCAGTTTCACAATCAAGTCTTCAAGAGTCATCTCCTTTCTTTTGTGTTTGAGATAGCTCTTGAAGTATTTCCAACTGGGGGGCAACTTCTCGATCACAGTTGCAACAGTGAAAGCGTCCAGTATAATACCCGGTTGAAATTCATGTCATTTCAAATCTCCTCATTGTTCAAATTGTGTTTTGTTGGGCGAACCCTTGCAATTATTGCTTGGAATCACCGTTTTGGGATTTCCGTACCTCCATTTCGTGTTATTGTTTCCCAAATATTCAGTCCTATTGCTTTTATCCTCTTCCCGTGTCTTTTTTCTTCATTTTAAGACCCAAGGGGGTATGGGCCGCGGCACAAGGAGTGTGCGCCACGGCACACACATTTTTTAATTTTTGGCCGAGTAGACTGTACTGTGTGCCGCGGCACATGTCGGCCGGGCCACGGAACACTGCCGAGTCACTGCCGCGGCACACCCGTCCGGGCCGCGGCACACTCGTGTTGCATTCTCGACCAAAACCCGTCTGTACCTTGTTCCGCGTCGCACGCCAGCTGAGCCGCGGCACACTGCCGAGTCCTGGGAGCAGTTTTTGGGCCTGTGCCGTGGCACACTTCGGCTGAGCCGTGGCACACGATGCAGTCAACTGTATAATTACGTTTTTTTTCAGCAAAAATTGGATCATTTCTCTATTTTTCTTCAACACATCGAGAGAGAGAGCTTGAGGAGAGAAACCTTTCATCATCCATCACTTGAGGATTTGAATTTCTTCATTTCCTTTCGATCGTGAAGCCCGGATCGTCGATCTATCGCGTATTCTTCGGATCATAGTGCTTGGATCTTCAAGAGGTAAATTCCTTCAACATCTTGGATTTCGATTTTGTATTGGGTAACGATGTTTTGGATGTTAAGATCATGTTGTATGAAGTGATATACGCATGATTATGGGCATGTTTGATTATTCATTGGATTATTGAAGGATTATTCAAGAACACTTTGAATATTGTGTTGGATTTTGGGGGTTTTCGTAGATTCGTCTGATTTAACTGATTTGAAGCTTGAGAACCTTGAGAGTATGATGTATCTATACCATATGCATGTTTTTCCTACGATTTTACGAATTGGATTGTGCCGTTTTCGGACTTGTGGGAGTTTGGGCGATTTTCCAACCTCTAGTTGTTTATCCGTGTATTTTCATGAACCATAGACGGGTTTCGGGAACTTCTTCGTGTGATTTGAGTATGGATAATTAATTATCATATTCTTGCGAATCGTTTAGGTGCCGGAAGTGCGTTCTTGGACCTACCGAACTCATACCCTTTTCCATTCGATTTCTCGATGTCTCAAAGGCAATATATATTTATGATTGTACGTTCTCGACTTTGAAAGTAAGATGTATAGATGGCATGATATGAACGAACCGTTTCCACGGCATTCATATATGTATAGATGGCATGATATGAACGAACCGTTTCCACGACATTCATATATGTATTGATGGCATGATATGAACGAACCGTTTCCACGGCATTCATATATGTATTGATGACGGATGATATGAACGAACCGTTTCCACGGCATTCATATACGTCTTGATGTGATGTTATGAGATTTAGTTATTCTGGAATACTAGTCTTGAATTGATGAATTGACGGTTACATTTACTTTATTGTCGAGGAGTTTTGTGTTTCATACTTGATATACTTGCACTAGCTATTCGACGGCTAACCCCTTTATGGGGGAAATACGTTTTATGTATTTCAGGTTCCAGGAGAGTGGACAGGCAGGTATCGGGTCGGCATGAAGATGATGGGCAAGTGATACTGTGTCTTTCTTCCAGTTATGTTTTGAGTTTTCCATTCAGTGTTGTTGTACTGGATTGGTTATTGAATACTCGAGTATTGTTTTCCCTTTTCCTCGATGTTCCGGCCTGTGTTTGCCGAGGTATTGATTTGTGTTGTGATGTCTTTGGATACATTGGTTATGTTTTGAATACCCTTTGTATTGTTTTTCATTCCATTGTGTGTAGACCTTCTCGGTCAAAATTTATAGTTCCGCGTATGTTTAGCCTTGTGGGTCCCACGGCGGGGCTTACGGCGCTGTAATATTCCCTGAATAACTTGGGGGTGTTACAGAATATGGTATCAGAGCTTAGGTCTATGGATACCTAGGCTGTCGGTCTTTTGGGTCGAATGAGTCGTCATTTGTCCACAGTATCACTACTCTGCCATCATCACAGTGCGACCGGTACTTGTAAGACCTCTTACTCTCCTGGTGTTTCCTTATTCGTTTTGCTTCTTTTTATTGGTATTCTTGAGAATCGGTCACTTTAATGACGTGCGATTGAACTGTACTTACGTGCCTTGTGTGTTATTCAGTATGTCAGCTGGTAGGGGCCGTGGCCGTGGTCGTGGCCGTGGACGAGGAAGAGGTCGTGGCGCGGCCGTTTCCATCAGTTCAGTTGCGGGGTCGACCAATCCCAGTTTGTCGAACTCGGTGCATCCTGACACCGAAAGTCAGCACGACCAGTCGAACGGCCAAGGGAACAACGCGGACGCTGGAGTTGCGAATGCACTTCAATAATTGGCTACTCAGATGACTATTTTAGCCCAAACTGTTCAGCTGAATAACCCGAACCCAAACACGGATGCCTTGCTTCAGAATGTAATCCGTATGCACCCTCCACAGTTTGGCGGTGCCACAGACCCGTTAGGCTGGGAAGATTGGCTAGCGGAATTGGAAAAGATTTTCGAGGCGGTTGATTGCCCCGAAGTGAGGAAAGTACCGATTGCTCAGTATTTCCTCACTAAGGAGGCCGCTACCTGGTGGAAGGTCATCAAGCCACAGGATCGTATTGCCACGTGGGATGAATTTAAGGAGCTCTTGGAGGCCGAGTTTTGTCCTTGGCCGGTGCGAGAGGACCGAATCCGATCCTTTTTCGAGGCTAAACCACAAGATATTCCCGTTTTGCAGGCGATTGTAACAGCCCAAAAACAGTGGCTATTACAGTGCCGTGGACCCCTACTGGGACCCACCAGGCGATATCACAATATACATTTAAAATCTGACAACGTGGCACCGTACCACAATATTTATCAAAACCCCGGTGTGGAGTATGAGTTATTCATGTTTTTAAATACGAGCAAACATACACAGGATCCAAACTCGGTACAGACCATATGACGATGGGCAGTACCTAACAAATTTTAGTACATTCATCCGACACAAAATAAAATGAAAGTCACAATAAAACATAACCGAACAACTAAAAGACTCGGGGCCCCCGAAATAGCATACATCATAATCCTCTGTCGCCATTGTGCTCCTCCTGTGCCTTGCCCTTTCCTCGCCCTGAAATACAAGTATTTCGCCCCAAACCACAGGGTCAGCTATACATGATAATAATTCTCATGACATTATACAATTCATATATACTGATCTCAAAGAAATCCACCGACTACTGAATATACCCCGAAGGCGTATAAACAATCAGTCCCAACTGTCGAACATAACCAAATATACGAACGACCATATACTATGGCTCAAGACGGACGTCACAGTACGCCCGATCCGGAAATGTGTCCGTGCACATGTCCAACCCGTATACGGAATCCAGAATATACGTGGGACGATGTACCTAATTAGCCTCACGAACTACGTCTCGTGTGCACGATCTAAATGCGGAAAACCTCCACGCATGATCATCAAGTGCCCGGCTAAAAATCCTACACATAACCAATCGGCGCGCAGATATGACTCCAGAGATGTCACGATCATCTTAATTACTATATGACAAAACTTGATTACTATATGAAACATAAGTTTAAGTTTTTAGTGAACTAAGAAACTCACCGAAGTGTCAACAAAGCTCAACGATATCAAGGGTCCAAAAGTAACGAACTTGGGAATACAATCCCATGATGAAAACGGGACATCATTAAGAACAACCTCAAGTCACAAGACACAAGTTTATAAGTGTTTCATATACACGAAATGCATAATTATCATAAGAATCCACACATCATTATAACCAAGCAAGATAACTTGCCTCAATTCCGTAGGCGAATAGTCCTTCTTTGAATGGTCAAACGAACGGTATCCTCGTCTAACAATACTCACGTGAACAAGCAACCTTGAGTGAAATATAATTCATTCAACAACACATTCGTACGATAATGGTATTATCGCATAAACAATATTCGTAAATTTACTTGAATAAATCGATTATCCTATTGATCATTTTAATGTTCTTATTACAAATCATCGTATGTTTATCATGTTCTTTACATATTCTAACCTTAATGTCAAATTCTTGATGTCTAGTTTATTATCAATGCAATATCGTGAAAATATCTTTTCAAATCATCGACACTTCCAATTACGATATAAGTTGTGTTTAATTACATTCTTCATTATTTTACCAACGATTTCATTCAAAACTTGATTACTATATGAAACATAAGTTTAAGTTTTTAGTGAACTAAGAACATCATCTTAATTTACGTCTCTTAACACGCACGGATTAATGAAATGGAATTCGGCTACTCATCTACCGCATTTGTATCATCATATTCAACACAATTCTCTTAAGAACATTATCAACCTATTAATGTAGTGATTAACACCCTTTAACGAAATCGATAAATTCGAACATATGAAGATTACAACTTCCTTCTATCAACATTCATTGTTTTACTTTGAAGAATTTATTAAAAGCCTAGTTATATCATTGGATACTTGAGATTTTGAAGTAACTTCATCCATCTAACAAAGATCATCTACAAAGGGTTAACATCATCTTTCCAACAATTTTATTACAAAGGTTTTAGAGGCCAAAAATCATGGTTCCATACTACCTTCAAGAATCAATAGAATGTTCAAGACAAATTTAACATTTCTCACTTTTAATCATTAAGGATATCATCCCTAACATGTTCCTAGTGTTGAGACTAAAATCAACTTCTGATTATCATGCTATACCTCAGGTTTTATGTATATCATTATCAACACAATCACATTATGAAGTTATTTACATCAAGAAGTAACACTAATACCTTCAAAGTTAATCTTCACTTAGTTTGAGCATGATTCAATTAACTTATCATGTTTACACTAGTTTAAACTAACATTATGTGAAGTATTTATCTACTAACATCATCATAAGCATGGAATTGATATGAGTTAAAGAAAGACCAACCTTAAAATGAAGAACAACACCAACACTTCAAGGGATGCACTTCAATCTCTAACTTTCCAAGTCACCAATCAAGTGTTGAAGCTCCAACACAAGTTAGAAAGGCTTAGAAATGAAGTTGGAGGGGAAAAGAATCGTTCTTCAGTTGGGAGGTTGAAGAGGGTCGAGTAGGAAGTGAATGGCAAGGCATACTTTTATAATCTGAACTCGGCATTACGTACGTTAGCGAACGTGGTTAACGTACGTTATAGCCCTTACGTATGTAATCTTACGATCATTACGTACGTAACCAATTTCATCAAATCTTACTGCCTCAAAACACGCAATTCGTTACGTACGTAACCATGCAGCTATTACGTACGTAATAGCCGTTGACTTGGCTGTCGCGATCGACTCCCGACCACCTACCCCTGCTCGGCCCCACCGCGAAAGGGATCTTTGGAGGATCTTCCGCATTACGTACGTTAACGTATTGATGTTACGTACGTAAGGCGGCCTACATAGCGTACGTTAAGAATACATGTTAACGTACGTTAAGTACTATAACAAGCATAAATGGAATTCTCCCAATATCACCCAACAACTAATATAGTATGAATGACCATGAATCCAACTTAACATAATTCGTCGGTACTTGCTACAACATCACAGATATGGTGCGAAAATACTTAACTTAAATCATGAAATACAATATTAAAGGCGAGGGTATTACAGCGATCGTGGAGTACAACCAATAATTGATCCATGTGAAGGATCAAGTGCGTAACGAGCGTGATAAGACCGTTATTTTGGTATGCGGATGAATTTGGACTTACGGCGGTACATGGCCGGATTTTCTTGTACCACACTGAAAGAGTATCAGGACAGAGCTTTAGCCCATGATATGTTGAGCCCCGACAACGATACCGTTGAAGAACCGAAGAAGCAGAAAGTTGCGGGAAATTTTTCTGGCTCTAAGGGTGGCAACTTTCAGAAGTCACAGACGACTAACCGTTTTGCCGGACAGTCGTCACGTTCTAATAAAGGAAAAAGGGGTTACCGTCCCACTCCGGGTACCACAAATCGCACGGTGACTTGCTATAATTGTGGGCGTCCAGGCCACTTTAATTCGGAATGCAACTTTCCACCATTGAAGTGTCACACGTGCGGACATATGGGATATAGAGTGGTTTATTGTTCCGAGCCAAATCAGACTTTGGACACTCGGGCTTCTGCCCCAACACCACTTGATCAAGGTATAAATCAGCGACAATCTTTTGGTCAACCTCAGCAGAATTTTGGCAGGGGCCGGGGACGGGGTCAGAACGCTGGAGGGGAAACTCTAGCATCGGTTCGGTGCAACCACGGGTTTATGAGATGTGTCGAACAGACGAACCCGACGCGGCGGTGGCTTCAGGTACCATTCATATTTTATCTTATCCAGTCCGTGTACTTTTCGATACGGGTGCTACACATTCTTTTATTTCTTTGGAGTGTGTACGCCGTTTGAATATAACTTGTTTGACTGCTTGCGATCCCTTCATCGTGAAACTACCTATCGGGGATAAAATTGTGGGGAACCAGGAGATTAGAGATTTTTTGGTGATTATATCCGGTATGGAATGGTTATCGAATCTGATTGTAGTTGATATGGAAGGCGAGGACGTGATCCTCGGCGAGGATTGGCTTGATAGTCACCAAGCGATTATGAATTACCGTACCAAGGTTATCACCATGATGACTAAAGGCGGATCTGAGTACTCATTTTTGGGACGTAAGTCGGGCCAATCCAAGTTACTTGTCAGCGCCATGAAGGCCGTAAAACTTTTGAATAAAGGTTGTACGGGTTATTGGTGTTATGCCTTGAAAACAGAAGGAAATGAAGTCGATTTCTCTTCGATTCCGGTTGTTAATGAGTATCCCGATGTTTTTTCGTATGACCTCCCGGGATTACCGCCAGATCGAGAGATAGAATTTACCATGGATTTAGAGCCAGATGCGGCTCCGATTTCTAAATCACCTTATCGGATGGCACCTTCCGAGATGCAGGAATTGAAGACTCAGTTGAGAGAACTTTTGGAAAAAGGGTACATCATACCGAGCGCTTCGCCTTGGGGCGCGCCTGTTCTTTTCGTGAGAAAGAAGGATGGTTCACTACGTTTGTGCATCGACTACCGTGAGCTGAACAAAGTAACCATCAAGAACAAATATCCTTTGCCTCGTATAGACGATTTATTTGATCAATTGCAAGGGGCTGCGGTTTTCTCGAAGATTGATTTAAGATCCGGGTATTATCAACTCAGGGTGAGGGAGTCCGACGTTCCGAAGACGGCATTTCGAACGAGATATGGGCATTATGAATTTGTGGTTATGCCTTTTGGGTTGACTAATGCGCCGGCAGTATTCATGCAGTTAATGAATAAGATATTCATCGAGTACCTCGACCGGTGTGTAGTCGTCTTTATTGACGACATCTTGATCTATTCTCGAGATAATGAGGAACATGCCCGACACTTGCGCTTGATTTTGGATATTTTGAGAACCGAGCACCTCTATGCAAAATTCTCGAAATGTGAATTTTGGTTGGAAGAAGTTATGTTTCTCGGCCATGTGATTTCGGCTGAAGGGGTTCGTGTAGACCCACAGAAGATTGAGGCAGTGCTAGATTGGGCACCGCCTAAAAATGTTAAGGAAGTTCGTAGCTTTTTGGGCCTTGCTGGGTATTACCGTCGGTTTGTCGAGGGATTCTCGAAACTCGCTCGGCCGCTTACGAAATTACTCCAGAAAACCGAAAAGTTTATTTGGACGGATGAGAGACAACAGAGCTTCGATGAACTGAAGAGACGATTGACTTCAGCGCCGATTTTAACTTTACCACATGGTAGCGAGGGCTTTGCAGTCTATAGTGACGCTTCGGGTCAAGGCCTGGGCTGTGTACTTATGCAGCATGATAAGACGATAGCTTTTGCGTCACGACAATTAAAGCCTTATGAGATGAATTATCCTACTCACGATTTAGAGTTGGCCGCAATTGTCTTCGCACTCAAGATTTGGCGGCATTATTTGTATGGTTCACCGTGCCGGATTTATACCGATCACAAGAGCCTGAAGTATATTTTCAGTCATAAGGAGCTGAATATGAGACAGAGACGTTGGTTAGAGTTGATAAAGGATTATGATTTGGAAATTCTTTACTACCCCGGAAAAGCCAATGTCGTTGCGGATGCTTTGAGCCGCAAATCGGCATCTCTTCAAATGCTCGAGGTTCTTACATCGCAGACAAAAATTCGTCAGGATTTACTTGAGCAAGGGATAGAAGTTTGGCTTCAGCGAGTACAGGGACAGTTGTTTACTCTCGAAATTACTTCGTCCTTGGTTGACGACATCAAAGGGAAGCAGTGGAGTGACCCGATGATTTCTCAACTGAAAGAAGATGTGATTAAAGGAAAAGCTCCTGACTTTATGGTTCACGAGGATAATATTCTGAGATTTCAGGGCAGGCTTTGTGTTCCGAACGATTTAGAGTTGAGGCAGAGAATTCTCCGAGAAGCTCATGCTACGCCTTACTCAATCCACCCCAGGACGAGTAATATGTACAAAGATTTGAAGCGCAATTTTTGGTGGAATAACATGAAGAAGGATGTTACGGAGTTTGTACTACGGTGCTTGACGTGTCAACAAGTCAAGATCGAACATCAACGACTAGCGGGGTTGTTGAAACCGCTTCCCATTCCCGAGTGGAAGTGGGAAGACATCTCTATGGATTTCATCACTGGCATGCCAAGAACTCGGGCCGGAATGAATATGATTTGGGTAATTGTCGATCGGTTGACCAAGTCTGCACACTTCTTGGGTATTAAGGATACTTGGGGACCGGATAGACTGGCTCGAACCTTTATTGCAGAGATCGTGAGGTTACACGGTGCCCCCAAGACCATTATTTCTGATCGAGATGGCCATTTCGTATCGCATTTTTGGCAGGCCGTTCATCAGGCTCTGGGTACGGAGTTGAGATTGAGCACTTCCTTTCATCCTCAGTCGGACGGTCAGACAGAGAGGACGATTCAGACGTTGGAAGATATGTTGCGGGCTTGTGCCTTAGATTAGAGTAATGATTGGGAGCTTCATTTACCGTTGATCGAGTTTGCTTACAATAATAGTTGGCATGCGTCGATCAAAATGGCACCCTTCGAGGCACTCTATGGTAGGCGATGTAGGTTGCCATTATGTTGGGACGAGGCTTCTGAGCTAGTTGGGATGGAGCCGGATATGTTGATGGAGACTAAGGAAAAGATTTTTATTATCCGGGACCGATTCTTTGCCGCCCAGTCGTCAGAAATCTTATGCTGATACTCGTCGTCGACCTTTGGAGTTTGAGGTGGGGTATCATGTCTTGCTCAAGGTGTCGCCGACCAGAGGAGTTTTCCGCTTCGGGAAAAAGGGGAAACTTAGTCCGAGGTACATCGGACCATTCGAGATTTTGGACAGAGTTGGAGATTTAGCTTATCGCTTGGCGTTGCCTCCAGCGTTGAGTCACGTCCACAGTGTTTTTCATGTGTCTCAGTTGAGAAAGTACGTACCGGATCCGAGCCACATTATCAACCACAGTGAGATTGACGTAGCCGAAGATATTACCTTTCCGGAGAAACCAGTGAAGATCCTTGAGCATCGCGAGAAACAACTTCGGCATAAGACCATTCCACTGGTTAAAGTGCAATGGTCGAGGCATGGAGTCGAGGAGGCGACTTGGGAGACGGAAGAGAAGATGCGGGTGGAATATCCCGAACTATTTATTTCTTAAGTTTCGGGACGAAACTTCTTTTTAGAGGGGGAGAATGTAACACCCGGTTGAAATTCATGTCATTTCAAATCTCATCATTGTTCAAATTGTGTTTTGTTGGGCGAACCCTTGTAATTATTGCTTGGAATCACCGTTTTGGGATTTCCGTACCTCCATTTCGTGCTATTGTTTCCCAGATATTGAGTCCTATTGCTTTTATCCTCTTCCCGGGTCTTTTTTCTTCATTTTAGGACCCAAGGGGGGTGTGGGCCGCGGCACAAGGAGTGTGCGCCGCGGCACACACATTTTTTAATTTTTGGCCGAGTAGACTGTACTGTGTGCCGCGGCACATGTCGGCCGGTCCGCGGCACACTGCCGAGTCACTGCCGCGGCACACCCGTCCGGGCCGCGACACACTCGTGTTGCATTCTCGACCAAAACCCGTCTGTACCTTGTGCCGCGGCGCACGCCAGCTGAGCCGCGGCACACTACCGAGTCCTGGGAGCAGTTTTTGGGCCTATGCCGCGGCACACTTCGGCTGAGCCGCGGCACACGATGCAGTCAACTGTATAATTATGTTTTTTTCAGCAAAAATCGGATCATTTCTCCATTTTTCTTCAACACATAGAGAGAGAGAGCTTGAGGAGAGAAACCTTTCATCATCCATCACTTGAGGGTTTGAATTTCTTCATTTCCTTTCGATCGTGAAGCCCGGATCGTCGATCTATCGCGTATTCTTCGGATCATAGTGCTTGAATCTTCAAGAGGTAAATTCCTTCAACATCTTGGATTTCAATTTTGTATTGGGTAACGATGTTTCGGATGTTAAGATCATGTTGTATGAAGTGATATACGCATGATTATGGGCATGTTTGATTATTCATTGGATTATTGAAGGATTATTCAAGAACACTTTGAATATTGTGTTGGATTTTGGGGTTTTTCGTAGATTCGTCCGATTTAACCGATTTGAAGCTTGAGAACCTTGAGATTATGATGTATCTATACCATATGCATGTTTTTCCTACGATTTTACGGATTGGATTGTGCCGTTTTCGGACTTGTGGGAGTTTGGGCGATTTTCCAACCTCTAGTTGTTTATCCGTGTATTTTCATGAACCGTAGACGGGTTTCGGGAACTTCTTCGTGTGATTTGAGTATGGATAATTAATTATCATATTCCTGCGAATCGTTTAGGTGCCGGAAGCGCGTTCTTGGACCTACCGAACTCATACCCTTTTCCATTCGATTTCTCGATGTCTCAAAGGCAAGTATATATTTATGATTGTACGTTCTCGACTTTAAAAGTAAGATATATAGATGGCATGATATGAACGAACCGTTTCCACGGCATTCATATATGTATAGATGGCATGATATGAACGAACCGTTTCCACGGCATTCATATATGTATTGATGGCATGATATGAACGAACCGTTTCCACGGCATTTATATATGTATTGATGACGGATGATATGAACGAACCATTTCCACGGCATTCATATACGTCTTGATGTGATGTTATGAGATTTAGTTATTCCGGAATACTAGTCTTGAATTGATGAATTGACGGTTACATTTACTTTATTGTCGAGGAGTTTTGTGTTTCATACTTGATATACTTGCACTAGCTATTCGACGGCTAACCCCTTTATGAGGGAAATACGTTTTATGTATTTCAGGTTCCAGGAGAGCGGACAGGCAGGTATCGGGTCGGCATGAAGATGGTGGGCAAGTGTGATACTGTGTCTTTCTTCCAGTTATGTTTTGAGTTTTCCATTCAGTGTTGTTGTACTGGATTGGTTATTGAATACTCGAGTATTGTTTTCCATTTTCCTCGATGTTCCGACCTGTGTTTGCCGAGGTATTGATTTGTGTTGTGATGTCTTTGGATACATTGGTTATGTTTTGAATACCCTTTGTATTGTTTTTCATTCCATTGTGTGTAGACCTTCTCGGTCAAAATTTATAGTTCCGCGTATGTTTAGCCTTGTGGGTCCCACGACGGGGCTTACGTCGCTGTAATATTCCCTGAATAACTTGGGGGTGTTACATCCGGTAGGACCATTCCCTCGGCATTGACATCATGAATGATGAGTTGGAACTCTTGCACTTGTTCCATGATTGGCCTTGAGTCAACCATCTTGTAGTCCAGATACTTGGCGACTACAAACTTCTTTGTACCTGCATCATCACTACGGTACTTCTTTTCAAGTGCTTCCCACATCTCTTTTGATGTGTTTACAACAGAATAAACATTGTACAAACTATCTTCTAAGAAATTCAGAATAAAATTTTTATAAAGATAGTCTCCATTGTGCCAATTGTCATAGGCAGCTCGGACTGTGAAACTAGTCTCTTGAGCACTTGGCGCCGGTGGCGCATCTTCCTTAAGGAAGTTCGCAAAGCCCAATGTTGTCAAATAGAACAACATCTTCTGTTGCCACCTTTTAAAGTCGGCTCTACCAAACTTTGGCGGCTTCTCGGTGGCAGGCATCATCCTTGGCCCCGAGGTTGTTCCAAAAAAGGAACCACTCGTGTTGAACCCGTAGGCTCCAACACTAGATTCTAACATGTGTTGAACCCGTAGGCTCCAACACTAGATTCTAACATGGATCCAACGGTACCACTAAAAGTGGAACCTACGGTGCCACTCGAGGTGGATCCACCAGTAGTCACAAAGGGGTTCGAAAACACCCATGGAGTTGTTGATGAGGCAGTTGAGCTCGTCATGCTGGACATGGTTGCGGCAATGGTGTTTGCCACGTTCGAAGTGGCGGTCGCGGAGGTAAAGGCAGCAGTGGTGTTGGAGTCGGTGGAAGAAGCGGTCGTCATCTCCAGTTGTAGGATTCAGCAAGTAATTATTTCGTCTTGCGCTTGTTGATATTTTTTGTGTTACAAACTTGCTGGGCGGAAAAATAAATTACAACTGGAATACAAAAATTACAACTCGAGAAACAGAAACTACAAACTCGTACGAAAATGAAAATACAAAATTCGAAACAGAATTGAAAATACAAGAAAATAAATTATAAAACCGTAAACTAATGCCGAGTCGAGGAATCCTCTATCCGCAAGACGAAATACGCCCCGGTAGTGCTCTCGGTTCTGACGTATCGCCCCCAAAGATAAAACGGCAACGTCTCGAAGGTAGTAGCACCACAAGACCTACGAGCTCCGGCGAACTGGAAGAGGTGAGGACGAAGCTCCAACTTATGATATGCAGAGAATGCTGAAAACTGTTTGATTATACTGAGTTCGAAAATTGCATGTACAGAAGCAAATGTATGCATGCCTATTTATAGGCCATTCACACCTGCAGGGGGTTTAAACACAGCCCTTATGGCTGTCATAATGCAGGCATTCATGCCTGCATTGAACACAGGAGTTACACAATTCAAGGCAGTGGTTACTGCCCGTTTTGAATTTGAACAGGCAGCCTTAACACCTCCTCATAACACCTGGGAGGTTACTGCCCGTTTTTGGCTGAGTTTGAACAGTCCGGATGCACCTGGACTATAATCAGCTCCTTAACCATTTGACGGATGTACCTGGACATCATTATCTGCACATACGAGCCCAACTACGTTGTTGAGCTTGTCCAAAAAATTCTTTAAGCTAGCCCAATGCCTAGCTCACGGTCAATCCCGCGAACAGGCTCAAAGACCAATTGCCAAGATCTAAGATCCAAGTTTAAGTCCAAGACCACGGTCCACGGCACGCGGCACGCGGCTCGCGGCCGCGGCGGGCGGCGGCGGCGCGCGCGTGCACGCGCGTGTGGGCTTTAAGCCCATACACATGTGCCATTAATTATTATATACATAAAGGTAACTCCTTATATACTAGAATAATGATGGTTCATTATTCAATGTGGGATTCCATCCCTTATTAATTCACAATTAAGTGACAAACTTTAATTCACTATTTCTCACTCACCGGGAATCGGTTTACAGAAAGTGAATATACCACGATCATCTACTCGGTATGTAGATCGATCCTATGATATTTAATTTTACAAAATAAAATTAAATCATTAACGATTCCAACAAAAACCACGGGGAGGCAGTATTGCGGTGTTAAGCATCTCCCTTGCGAAAAACCCAAAATTAATATTGAATCTTGTTCGGTCCCTCTCGATTGGTGTTTTTTCCGCTCAAAAATATGAAAAGAACAACAAAGCGCTAGCTCACAATGGTCGTCCGCCGAATCTCCCACCCTCTTCGCCTCGCCGTTGATACCAAATCGCCCAACCCCTTCACCTTGCTGCCATTTCTCTCCCCGCTCCTTGTCACGTTCCTTTCACCATTTCCATTCACACCGTGGTTTCTTACTTACACTATTTCGTTGACACGCGCCGCTCCTAACCGTCGCTGGTGGACTTGCAGAATTTTTCACTTCAATAAATAGGTACATAATGCTTGAATAAATTATAAACTTCTGATTTAGTTGATTTCTTACGATGTATACTGCATTATAAAGCGTCATTCTTGGATTTTTATTTTGTTTATTTTCAAGGTGTTTATTTGAGATTTTGGCACCTTGGTTACTTCTAGATTTTTTTCCTAAAAATTGTTCACTCCATGGAAATTGTTTCTGGCCCAAATAATACTTTCAAATGGATAAGAGGAGCGTTGTATTTGTAAAATCAACTTCCTAGGTAAAAGTTGGGATAAACGTGGTTAACTTCTTAAGAATCTTCTCCCTTTGGGATATATGTTAACGTCTTGAGGATCTTCTCCCAAAATATAGTGGTGAATTAGTTGACAATCTTCACAAAGTAATCAGATGGTAATAAGATAGTAACTTTTAAATTTAACGATAATTAAAATGGAAACTAAGCTAGTTGCAAATCTAATTTCATGGCGTGTACAACAGGAAAAAAAGAAATGGGATAGAAGTTGGATGAATGCAAGTCACGTGAGTGATGTGTATGATAATGGAGTTGAATAATTTCTTGAATTTACTAGAAAAAATCACTTGGAACCCGATGAAAGATATTTTTGTCCTTGTGTGAAGTGTATGAACGGGAGCACTGGGCCTGACCTGGCATGGATCGACTCGGTTCGGAATGGACCGAAATATAAATGATCGGACTTTACGACCTGAAGCCGGACCTGTTCGGAACGGGTTCAACAAGGTCCGGACTCGGTAAAACTGGGTCGGTCCGAGCTGGACCGGTTGTAGTCCGATTTAGTTAAAAAGAAAAATCTTGTTGCATATTAAGAGGGGTGTATTCAATTGGGATTTTGTGAGATTTTTTGGATTTTAGAAATCCTAGGGTATTCAATTTGAATTGTTTTGAATCCATTAAAATCTTGAGGTATCAGAATGTCAATTAAAATCTTGGTGTATTCAATTAGAATTTCAAAATGTCATTTAAAATCTTGGTGTATTCAATCTAATTTTAAAACAATCCATTAAAATCTGAGGGTATTCAAAAATCCATGGATTTTTTTGTATTCATTAAAATGGTGTATTTTGATGGATTTGTTAGTGTTTTTTGTAAGTTTTGAAATCTCACCAAATCAATGAGATTTTGAAGGATTTCTAAAAATCCATTTATAAATCCGAAAGACTCTCCATCAACTTTATAAGATTCTATGATGATTATTATTAATTCATGCATTATTTTTAATCCACCAAAATCTTTAAAAATCCATGGTTTATTATTTATCCACCAAAATCTGAATTGAATATACCCATCTAAGTGTCCCGTTATTACATCCAAAATGCTTTTTTGTTTACATACTCCTGCAACATCCCCAAAATATACAGTTATCAATCTTAATATATTCATTCAGTCACAAAACTCCCAAGTTCAATAATATTTTAGGATCAACAAATTTAATTAGTGGACCCGAATCATCATTATTTCATCACCATCAAGCGTAAATTAGAATAAAAAAATATTTTTATGCATTTTTATTTTTGTCGGGTTGTTTCGTGGTAAACCCGAATTTCTGGGTTTTGACCCGATCCAACACGGAACCCGGATTTTATAAACAAATGTAGACCCGGGACCCGGACCTGATTACAGGTGCGATTTGGGTCCGATTCGGGTCCAGTCCCGATGCAGGTAAAAACCGAGTTCGATCCATTTGTGCCCAGCCCTAATGAGGTGCATCTATTGGGCAAAACCCATTAGAATAAAGAGGCTTGTTTAATTAAAATTAATAATATTTAAATAAAATTAAAACCTTGAATTTCAAATAAAAATGTTATGATTCTTAATCTACTGTGTACTTCTCCAAATTTCCCTTGTCTCCAATCGTTACCTAATCTGTATCCTGTCCACCCGCCGGAGAGAGAGAGAGAGAGAGAGAGAGAGAGAGAGAGAATGGGTGGTTCGTCATCGGAGGATTTCTCAGTAGTGGTTTTGGCGTCGGATCTCGGCATCGACGCTCGGCCCTTTTTGACCCACCCGCCGCCGCATGAGGAAGAGAATTGGCATGACTGCTCGTCCCATCTTCCCACCGCCGAAGATCCAAACCTGCATTTCTCCGACCTCGACGCCCTCCAGTTCTTCCGAGTTGAACGTGGTTCCGATAACTCCGGCAACCGGATCTTACGCATCGTAGGAAAGTATTTTCCCGGTAATTCTTCTCTGTTATAATAACTACTTATTTAATTTATTTAGTAGGATTTACAGTATATTTCTAGCATCTCTGGATCAGTATTAACAGTAGTAGATTCCGTATATGCCAGTTTAGGAACCTTTTTCTTCTTTTAGGGTTCCAGTTTGTTTAGTTTTTCATTTTTTTCCTTTTAATTCTTTTTTTTTCCTTTTAAATCTTTTTAATTCTTTTAATTTTCAGGGGATTCGTTTTCAGTTTATTAGGGTGTTATTTCTTTATATAGTTTTCTATTTTTGGTATTTTCTTATTTTTTTATTATATTTTAAAATTTTGTTCTTATAGGACGGTCAGTCCAATCCATTAGGTCGGACATGAGACCCACTCTATTTAAATCTATTTTGAAATAATTATTATTGAAAACACATTTATATTGGATGAAATTAAATAAAAAAAGTTAATTAATTGAATGAGATGTAAATAAGAAAATAATATTAAATTTTTATTGAAAATATGCAATTATCAATATCAGAGTTTTAATTTGGAACTTATTAAGTAGACATTAATTAATACATATTGTACAGAAATTAGATGAGATAAACGATTTACAGTATAATATATAATTCACATATATAAAATTTTAATATATAATAATAAATATTGTTTTAAAAAATTATGTCTTGTGTCGTGAATTTATTCACAAGTTTTACACTAGTGTTCAGTAATTCAGGGTAGAGCTTGACCTCTCGGCTCTGTTTTATGCATGAAAGGGACTCTTTCAGTGGGTAGGTGTTCGAAATTGAAAAGCTTCTTGGAGTGCTTGGAGTACTTCCATGGAGAAGGGGTCCAGTGCACTCCCCCCTTCTCAGCCATTCACGTCGCGACACGTGTGGCATACTTTACACGTGCCGCGCCGTGATTTGTGGAGAAGGGAGGGAGTGCACTGCACCCCCCTTCTCTATGAAAAAAATCGAATGGATGTAGTGCATATATAATAATCAGGGGCGGTTCTACGGGGCAGGGGGGCATGGCCCCCCCACTATATATACAAAGCATATTATATATTAGATATGTGCTTTTGAAAATTCAGGGGTTAATTATAATACTTATAGATGGTTAATTTAGCAGTTAATATTGTTCTTTGACCTATTGAACAATATTGTATGTTAATTTAGTATAAATTTTAGTTTTTTTTTTTTTTTTTTTTTTTTTTTTGTTTAAGAACAGAGTTATGCACGCATATTTAATAAAAAAGAAAAGATTGGTCTATAAATAAACTTCTGAATCCGAAACACTATCAATTATGATTCATAGATTAAGGATAGACACAATACACTCGAAATACTTCAATCTTAACAAGTTTGAGAAGAACAAATAATTTTGGCGCTGCTACGAACCCCGCCCATTCTTAGGCCCCCTCACGCTGCTCCCTCCACCATCCACCTCCGCGCCCGCGACCCGAGAAGATTAGTGTTGGATTCGCCATATACGAGTAAAGAGCTAAAATATGTTAAGGAGAGCGGAGGAAGGATGGTGTATAGGGTTCAGTTGTTTTTTGTTAGCATATCGATTTAGTTCGCAGCAGAGTCTCGTTCTCTTATCTACAGCAGCATGCTCTGTTTATTATATTAAAAATAGTGTCTGATGAGTAACTGTCTTTCAACACTTCTTATGTTATATTTTCTTTCTCTTTCCGTGTTAAGTTTCTATACGTGCTTACTTGTTATGATGCTCTATATCAATCCAGCTCCTGCGATAACTGGAGAAAGGCTGAAAAAATACGTCTTCCATAAGATTTTGACTGAGATGCGAGTAGGGCCGTTCTGTATTGTGTACATGCATACTACTGTTCAAAGAGAGTACAACTGGCCCGGACTTACGATCCTCAGATGGATATATGAGGAACTACCGGATGATTTCAAAGGCAGGCTTCAGGTTGTGTACTTCGTTCATCCAGGACTTCGGTCAAGGCTCGTCTTCGCCACTCTTGGGAGATTCCTTTTAAGTGGAGGGTGAGTTTATTTTTAAGTCTCTTTAGCTCTATAGGTTGCTTTCTTGCAAAACACCTTATAATCTATCATTTCTAAAGTCGGGTATTACTCAATATTAATTTCGGGTAGCAAGTCGAGCTAGAAAATTGGCTGGAAATTATTTCGAGCGGGTTTCAAGCAGGTACCAGGTATATGACAATTTTTGACCTACTTTTTATTTTGTTTTTAATACTCGAGTAATTCTGAGTCGAATTCGATTATTTGCTCGAAATGATTTCTGAGTTTTGGTGAAACTCGGACCTGACTCGAAAGTATTTCAAGTCCGGTTTTTGAGTCGGGTTTGACCTAGCGAATTTCGAACTACTCAGTCCGTTTGCAGCCCTATCCTGGATGCATTTTTTAAATTTTAAGCAGAAAGTTCTTGAATTTTGTTTCCCAGCAAACTGGAACAGTATGCATGTGTCATGAAAACTTATTACTCCATCCATTTCGTTCCATCTTTTTTTTTTTTTTTAAAAATAAAAATTAAAAAACTCTGTTTTACTTTTACAGTATCTATCAATTTAAAGTACCCAAGAATTGATTTTACTATTCCAATTCTACTTCCGGCCTTGATTTTGTAGACCTAGTTAGTGATATGTAGTCAACTTTACCAAGTTTTATTTATTGGACATGCCAAGGACCTTTATCGAGACTGTATCCAAGTAATAAATTTGGTATTTTGAATCAAATGCTGAAAAGAGTAAAACTGTCCTTAAATGAGGCGGCACCAGTCCTGACTTGCTACCCGGTTGACCGTGTAGACCCTGTCCGTCCGTTAAATACCCCTGCAGATTTTTTAATTGGACTCAACCCAATATTAATATTGCTTTCAATGGGACGAGCTATCCCGTAACTCTCCGGCGGCCCGGCTCGAATAACCGGTCGAATGGACCGCCCAATTGTTTAATGAGTTAGTCTCGGTCCTGACTTGCTACCCGTTCCTTAACGGGCCGGCTCGATGCCCGATCAAAACTCTACGAGCCGGTCCGGGTATAGTAGTAACGACTCGATCCGACTCGTTAATAGCATAGTTTTGATTACTACATTTACGCCCGTCTTTTTTTTTTTTTTTTGTCAATTATAGTTTATACTGGAAAATCAAATATGTGAGCCGCCTTCAATATCTACGGCAAGATATAAAGAAGGGAGAAGTCGAAATTCCAGAATTCGTTCAACAACACGATAATATCCTAGAACACAGACCGCTGACAGATTACGGCATCGAACCAGATCCTTTGCATTTGATTGAAGTTCCTTCGACAGCTTATTCATACGGGAGGTATGAAACAGGGTGGGCATCTAGAGAGTGCCGGTCTTAGTGGGCTGGTGGTTCTTTATATAAATTCCATATTTGGTATTGTGTACCACATGGAAACTGTCGACGAACATAAGCTGTGCGTAAAAAACGTGTTACTATATTGTATTGTAATTTTACATATGAAGATGTGTGTTGTTTCTATTCTACAAATTCTCAACTGGAGAGGAGTATTTGTAAGACACTACCAAATTCAGGGGTGTGTGCTTATGACACTTCAAGGAGTACTTGTGATTTTGAGAGAGAATTGTAACCTTTTGCAACCAGGCCGTATGAATGCTAACTCCGGCGATGCTACTAAGGGGTAGAGCTGTTATCGGACCAGTTCGGACCGGTCCGATAGGTTACCGGGTAGATCCGGTCCGGACCGATAAGGGTTCCGGTTCAATGTTTAGAACTCGAATCCGAACTCGTTAGTTTCCGGGTGAGTTTCGGTCCCGGGTATTTCGGCCCGGTTCATGACCGGGTTTCGGGTTCACTCGGACCGCTAACGGCCCTATTAAGGGCAAGGGAACAAATTTCGTGTTTAAGGCGCATTCGTGCTTAAGGTATACTCAAGTGTGCTCTAGTACTCATATTACACAACTAAAATAGTACTCATATTATATGAATACAGTATAACTCATTTTGCCGAGCACATGAGTACTGTTGTACTCATAATATTTAAGCACGAACTATTTAAGCACCGGATCTTTGCGAGTTCGTCCCCCACTTGTTTGAGTTTTTTTTATTATATATGGGTCATTGAATTATTGGAACAAACACAAAATTAAAACGTTAAACACAAATCTCAATCCATGTTGTGTTGAATTGTTTTATGTAGTGGTAAATTTGCAACTCCGGAAGTTGGCTAACCGTTGTTTTTGTGTGCCGCCTTCGTCAAGTTAGCCCTATCCTTACACGTTGCAACGACAAGTTAGCCCTAACATTTGATTGATTTTTGGAGTAGGGTCGAACTGAAATATAATTGGGACTGAGCTAGAGCGAAGCCAATTGCTTTTAAAGCGCTCGCCGTTTCTCTCCTTAATATCTTTTAATATGTTGATATTAAAAATAAATGCGTAAATGTTGAATTTAAAAATAAAAATATGTTGTAATATGATCAGTTAGACTGATATCTTTTTTAGTATATACACAAATATACGTTAATCTCCTTTTATTATACATACAAACGCATTACTGTCTTTTTATTATACATACAAGTACAACTATAAATTAATTCCCACATTAAAAATCAATATCAATATTGTGTTAGTTGTTTTGGTTGGTATATTTTCATAATATAAAATATAATTTATTTTGATAAAAAAAGTTTGGAACGTAATTTTTTTTTCCCCAATATTTATTGTTTTGGATGGTTTTTTTATGGAGTCCTTTTTTCTGTCTGTCTATGGGAGAGACATTAACAATATGATATCTTTTTGTGAGGAACTTTCTTATTATTAATTTGTTTAATATTTACTGATTTTATTGGTTTAGTTTAGGAGTAATGTTTACACCTCTAAATATTGTTATTTTACCATTTAATTTTGATATATATTCCATCATATTTTAAATAGATGTCACTTTGACTTTGTGCAGACAAATTAATGAAGAGTGAAAATGTGAATTTTGAGGTAAGTTAATTATGGATAATATTGGAATTAAGAGAATAAAAGAACAAAAATGACGGCTATTCTGATAAAGTTAAAAAAAATTTAAAGTGACATCTATTTAAAATAGAGGCTGTATGATTGAGTGATTTTTGAATTTTAAACTGTGATGAGGATGATAATAGCAAGGTGAAAATGAAAAAAACTATGTATGAGAGCGAATGTAAGGAATTCACCAAAATACTTAAAGAGTGTTAATAGTAATATAGTTTTCATGTATATCGTATATTTTGATCGATGTCTAATCGGACGTCAAATAATATAACTAATTTTGATTATAATTTATAGTAGTTGGCGCATGTTTAATATTTTTTTTATTTTGTCAAGTTATATTTCTTACTATTGGGATACAGACTCGTCCGTCGGTTGTGCGGAGAAGAACTCTCGAACTTTGGCTTCCCTCAACGGACGAGGGCATTATTGAGTTTCCATCATCAGTTTGAACTCTCCCCAATCGGCATCATGATCAATAGGTCGTATTGGTTCCCACCACTCGGACGTTTCTCCTGCCAGAAAATTGGGCGATGGGGGCTCTCCTATCGTCCGGACAGTTAATTCCTACAAATACATTCTCCAGCTCTCTCAGCCAGTGATCTCATGTCGGTGTCTCAGAAAAACCATCAAACTTCGACGGGTGCGATAGAGAAGTAGTGAACTATCATTGAATTGTTGATAAAGTCGAGAATTTGGAATGCTCATACTGAAAAATAGATAAATAAATATTTTATATTTTAATAATTCGCTCGTTCTAATAAGTGTATAAATCTAAAATTTAAGCATGTAACTTACATATAACTTTACAAACTCATATAAATAAACTCTATCGATATATTCCAACGTACCGTGCATCGCTCGGGCAATGTACTAGTTAGTTATTATGAATAATGAGAAAGAAGAATAATTATTTAAATATTAATTCTGTTTATGGTTAAGGACAAGAAATAGAGTTTCGGACAAAACTACATGAATCTCAATTGTCACGGCCACAAACTTCTCTCCAAAGTCAGTACTCTTCGAATATTTCGCGTGTGATAATTTATTTCATTGAAAAAAAGTGCAGAATACCCTTTAAATACTCTTCTTAAATAGTATTTTCTCCGTTACTTTATTATTACAACGTGTTGATTATTACACTGTTCACATACTCTCTTTTGACCATCTTTTGTGATTTATAGATATGAAAAAATATAGTCATGTGAGATCTTATTAAATTCATCTCGAAATATACTTTCAAAATATCAACGTCTTATAATTTTTAAAAAAAATTGAAGATATTAATAATCAAAATTGTGTATTGGCAAGCGTGAAAGTTCAGATGTTGCAGTTATAAAAGAACGGAGGTAGTATAAGATAATTTTTTTATCGAGGGTTTTTTCTTTGATAATTATATTATCAATTTTTATCTTTATTCGAAGGTAATCAAGTAACTTATACGAGTAAGATATTTGAGCCACATACTCGAGTAACACAATGTAGATTGGAATTGTATATTCGAGTCATATAAAATAGATTTGAGTAATCTATTCGAATCATTGAAAAAAAAAATTGAATCACCTATTCGAGTCACATAAATTGAGTTACATGAAATAAGTTCGAGTCACATATTCGAGTTACCTAAATTACATTCAAATCAGCTAAAATATATTCAAGTCACCTAATCGAGTAACCTAAATTACATTTGTGTCACCTAAAGTACTTTGAAGTCACTTATTCGAGTCACCTAAATTACATCTGACTCACTTAAAATATATCCGAGTCACCTACTCCAGTCATCTAGTTGCGTTTGAATCATCTAAAGTAGATGAGCTACACGTAAACAAGTGACTTGAATATATTCTCTCCGTTCCGCACAGACCTTTACACTGACTTTTTTTTTGTCCATTTAGAAGCTTTACATATATCACTTTTACGCAATCAAATCAAACAATCATTTTTCACTTTTTAATTTTCACCATACAATCACTATCAATATTTTTTTACTTTTTAATCTCCATCGTACATTTATCATCATCACTTACACTGATTATTAATTAAAATAAATCAAATACACTATCTGTCAAGTTTTGAACGGGATCGACAGGAATATCTAAAAGCATACCGACAATATTTACTCCCTTCCTTTTCATTGTTTTTTTTTTTTTCTGAAAAAAGACTTTCATTAAAACCAACCTAAACCGACAACTATCACCAAGGCGGAGATAGAAGCCGAAAACCAAGACAAGCAAACCAAGAAATCACGTTACATCAAATGAACACCATCTATCCCAATCCACTACCCCCTCTTTAAATCTATGTTTATACCAAAGAAACCCCACAGTCTTGATATCCGCAACCAAGTCAGTCACATTGGGCGCCTTGCTACGAAACACCTTGTCATTCGTGGCTCTCCATAATCTCCAGCATGCGATAATAATAATCCCATGTAGAACCGTTTTCTTGGTGCCCACCACTCCGCTATGCTCATGCAGGTCTACCAAATCGTTAACGTGGAAAGCAAACGGTCTAGGGATTTTGCACCAAGCAACAATCGAGTTCCAAACCCCCAAAGCAATAACACAACCTGTAAAAACATGTTCAACCTTCCTTTTCATTGTTCTCCTCAATAGAAACAATTAGGTAAATTTCTCGGACTCGTGTTCGGAGAAAATGAGTAGTGGGAAAAAGTTTTTTTTTTTCTTTTTTTCTTTCAAAAAACATTTCAGAGACTTTCCGAAAGAGGAATTACAACTGTGTTTAGCACTAGCTTATAAGCTAACTTATAAGTTTTAGGAGTTTATTTGATCATTGATTAAAAAAAAGCTCGTTTAAGTAAGCAGTAACTTCTCAAACCAAATTTATCACCAATTGGTGATTGATAATTTTTCAATTTTGAAACATGAAAAAAGTTAAACTTCTCATCTTTATATATTCCATATATATCGTGACCTAAATAAAAATATATTTTCATGACCTAAATAAAAAAACTACCGCTATTCTGTCTTCTCGCAGGTTTATTCATCCCTCATTTGAAATGTTCCTCGTCGTCTGCATTCAAGGTACATCTTATATATATAAAGATTGAGTCCTTAAATTTATTGTGGAGTCTTAATGATATTAATTAATCGATATTTTTACATTTAATATTAGTTCATATTAAATTATTTCCTCTAATTTAATATATTAAATAATATTAAGTATTAAATTCATGTCTTAAATGTTTCATGTCTTAAAGATTACCAACACATGTAGGGCTGGGCAAAACAAACCGCCCCGCCCGCCCCGCACCGCACCGCACCGCAAAATAGCGAGGCGGGGCGGTTTCAAATGTTGATTTCGCCCCGCCCCGCACAAAACCCGCACCGCACCAAAATTGCGGGGCGAATGCGGTTTATTTTTTCCCAACCGCCCGCAAAACCGCCCGCCCGCATATAACAAGGGAAAACACTTAGATATTTATATAAATATTGTATTTGCCTTGCCCCGAAATACTATGATTTTGTGCGGTTTTCAATATCAAAAATGTCCCGCCCCGCAAAAACCCGCACCGCACAAAAATTGCGGGGCGGATGCGGTTTTACCTTCGCCCCGCCCCAACCCGCCCCGCCCCCAGCCCTAAACACATGCAGACATTATTCACGTCAATGTTGATGGTTTAATAAGTACGGCCGCTTCTATGTGTAATTTAAAGGTAGTATATATTAAAATAATAATAGACAAAAATATTATTTATTTTATTTTATAACAATTATTGTTAAAATATAATGAGAAAGTTTAGAAAATAGAAAAATAAAAGTGATGTCATTTTATGTAATTTTATAAAAAACCCAGCTAGCTTATCAGCTAATTTGCTAAACATCTACATTAAAATCAGTTAGCTTATCAGCTACATAATCAGCTACATAATCACCAGCTTATCACCACTAATCAAATTCTTAGCTTATCACCTGACCAACTTATCATTAGTTTTGCTAAACACAGCCTACTCGTTGGTACCGTCCATGTTACACCTCATGTAGTGCATTTCCTGTCGGATAAACTACACGTGGTGTGTATGGACGGTGCAAATTGATGCACTAAATGAAACATCGATCTGCACCGTCCATACACACCACATGTAGTGCATCCGGCAGGGGATGCACTACATGAGGTGTACCATAGATCCAACCGTACTTGTTGGATGGAACAAACGGTTATTCAGTAATTATACGATTTGATCAATAAGTATTCATGTACTCATATTGCTCGGTAAATATTTATTAATGCATTTATATAATTTTCGATAAAAAAATTTCGTTATAGCTCTAATGATATATATATATATATGATATTTATGTAGGCACTTTAATTTTTGTTTGTAATATATGAGTATAGTAGTAGTCATTTAATCGAATACATAAGGCCAGAGGGTATGCATTGGTGAGGGGTGTGGTACCACACGGTACCAAGCATGCACACCGCCCCCCCTCTTGGTACCAAGGTCTAGTGATGGGTTGAGTGAGGTGCGTCCCGATGTTGCTCCCGAATACCCACAGCCTTCAACGGCTGTTTTTGACCCATTAAAGCCTTTAACGGCTATAATTCAACAATTAAAAAAAAAGTTTTTTTAAATCAAAATCCAACTATTTAATACTACCTATTTAACAACCATTTTACATCCAAAATCAACCATTTTACATCCATTTTACATCCAAAATCAACCATTTCACCCACACATTCAAGCCATTTTTATAAAAAAAATGGATCCAAGAAAAGCTAAATCAACCCAACCAAACCGACCCAAAACCAAAACCCGCGGCGGTTCTTCCCAAGCCAACACATCACGCACCCAACGCAACCCAACCCGAACCCAACCAAACCCGACGCGCCTTCAAGCCAACCCAACCCGAAACTTTGCCAATACACAACCGATGCAACAATTTAACCAATATGGCAATGATTTTTCTCAATTTTCTAACCAAGGTGCACATGGATTTTCTCACTTTTCAAACGAGCCCGCGTATGAAATGCCCATCCAAACCGGTTATAACGAGTTTCATTTGCCACAATCTCCCCAATTCGCAAACCGTCAAATTTCAAATGATTTTTCAACCGAAGACGAAGAAGAAGAAGAAGGAGTGCCGGAGACACAAGAAGAAGTAGTTGTTGTCCGCCCCAAAAGGGCCCGGTGCCGAGCTTGGACGGCCGCCGAAGAAGAGGCTTTGGCTTAAGCCTTCGTTCTGCTTTCCCTAGACCCGTATAAAGGGGACTTCCAAACCGGTAACTCATTTTGGAGAAAAGTTTTGGCCGAGTTCAATGAGCGTATGGGAAACGATAGTGGTCGTGGATACCATCAAGTAAACTCAAAGTGGAACGATTTGCAAAAAAAAGTTGCTTCATTTGCCGGTATTTACAATAGGCGAAAGTCCAACATGGCTAGCGGCACCAACGATGAAGATGTGTTAAACGCGACACACAAAGAATGGCTACATAAACATAGGACAAAACATGCGTTTAGCCACTTTGCGGCGTGGGAAGTTTTGAAGCCATATCCAAAGTGGTGCGAGGTGGAAATTTTTGAAGAAATGGAAGGCTCGACATCCAAACGAGCAAAAACTAGTGAGTCCAACAACGCCTCGTTTCCGTCTTTTGAAGCCGAATTTCCTATTGATCTAAATGAAGATCAATGTGATCAAGATGAGCCCGATCACGAACATGCGGTGGAACCGGACCCGGAACCGTTTCCGACACCGGCACCTCGAGCAAGACCAAGATCGCCACCAAGACGGAAAGGAAAGAAGCCGGTTGAAGCACCCTCCACCGAACGGGATGATATGATGAAAGTGTATAGCGAATCTCAAAATGCGAAGATCAAATTAAAACAAGAAGTGGCAAAGGCGAAGATTGCAAAAGAAGAAGAGGCGAGGAGTTTTATCCAAGAACAAAAGCGTTTACTTTTGAAGAACGAAAAACAAAAAGACTTGGAGTTCCTTATGACGTCTCACGATCACCTCACCGGGCCTTTGTTGCAAGCCGTGTTGGATCGAAAGCGCGAGGCGGCCGAAAGATGGGGATGGGAATTTTAGTTTTTAGTTTAGGATTTTAGCTTTTTAGCATTTTTAAGATTTTTAGCATTTTTTATTTTTATTTTTAGGTTACGATTTGTATTTTTTTTTAAAGTCTAGATGTAATGTTTTAAAGTTTTAATTATGAAATGTATTTTAGTTTTTTATGGAATATTAAAATTATTATATTAAAAAAATAAAATTGAAAGATGGTGAATGATGGGTGAAAGATGGGTTTCCTAGTATGAATGAGGGGTGAATGAGGGATGAATGATGGGAGTGACCCATACCCTCCACCCTAAGCAAATACGTAGTCATTTGATCGACTGCATAAATATTAGAATACTCATTATCTTTGAATTGGGTTTACGCACAAGAGACTTGAGCAACAAATTCTTGACTCTTGTTACACAAGTCCGGCTCCGTTCCAGTAACTGGACGGTCCAATTTAATCTGAACCGTCCAGATCACACACACCCATACGGGTGTATGTGTGTGGGTTGCACCAGACGATGCAGATTCCTCCAGTCCTCTCCGAAAATGAAGAGGATCCGGACTCTTGTTACACGTACTCAATATATCTATTTAATTGGAGTTTGGACAAGTATTGTAAAAAATGCGGTCAACTCAGATGACTACTTGGGAGAGTATCTAGAATTCGGTTCTCAATCGAGCCGAGTTGAAACTACTCAGATTAAAAATTGGTCAAACTCGGCAAACCAAATAACTGAAAAGAAAGTCCAAAGGTATATGTCTACCATATGTTAGGATTGTATACTGCAAAGCATACTTTATACTTGTATTACCTTATTTCCATGTAACTATATATGAGAATATTAATTACATTTAATCACATGTTTTGCATATTTATTGACATTATGGTTATGTAAATATACTGTTTATTTATTTTATATTGTAGATATTGTGGTGTGTTGGTATGGGCTTGTTCTCTCCAGCTTATTTTTGATTCGATTCAATTCGATTTTTCGATTGATTGATTGATTCGGTATTTTTGATTCGGTTCAAATCACCCGATTCGATTTTGTTTTGTTTTAGGATTATTATCGATTATTATTTAATCATTTTAGTTATTATTATTATTATTATTATTATTATTATTATTATCTTCGTTGATATATAGGGGTGGGCGTTCGGGTCAGGATCGGGTGTTTCAGGATGTTCGGGATTGGGTGATATTTTAAACTACTCGAACCCGTACCGAATTTTTTTTTTTGAAATTTAAAGAATTTAATGCCCTAATAATTATTAGAACTTCGCATAAAAATAGTTGGGTGCCTGATCTGGTACCCAAAATTCAAATTGGAATACCCGAATCCCAAAGACAAACTTTTAATCGGATTTGGGTACCCGTCCTGATTTTTTTTTTAAAAATACATAATCCCGTACCCGAATTTTTTCCGATAGGGTACCCAAACTGTCCAATCCGAATGCCCATGCCTAATTATTATTATTGTTATTATTCCTATTATTGCTAATTATTATTATATTGAAAAGGTTAGTAATTAAAACAACAACAACAACAAGAACAATACATAAATACAGAAGGGGAAAAATAATTTATACAGAAGAAGAGGTAAACTAGAAAGTGAAAGAAGATTAATAATATATTTATGAACAAGTATTCATCTCCTCGTACTATTTATCAAAATTAATAATATATATTTTTAAAATATTTCTATTGTTAATAAGTATTATTATATTAGCTTATTATTTATAATTATTTATTATTTCTATTAATAATAATATCATTTATATTATTATGATTATTACTCATTTTTAAATTATTAGTTACTTTCACTTTAGTTCGATTTTGATCGATTCGATTCGATTCGATTGATTTTCCAGTTATGTATGCTTGAGATTAGTTGAATGTATGCTTGAGATTAGTTGGTCTTGACTATTAGCATGCATTAGCGTATTTGCATACGTTGAACTGTATCACAGTGAGATTGTGTCTTCTGTACCGACTATAAAAAGAACATAAATCTCAGATAATTATTATTTCTTAATTCTAAGTATATATTATTTAATTGTGTATTTATAATATTTATTGATTTGATTTAATACTCTAACGTAGATGATAATTAATATTATAACTACAAATCGTGTCCCGACTCGTGCGAGTTGATAATGTCTCATTGAGGAGCTCGATAATAATTATTATATTAAACTCATTTGATATAATAATAAGGTTCGAGTGGTACTACTCTTGGATAAGAAATTAATTAATTAAAGCTGTCAGTAATTTAAATTAATTAATGGACATTCGATATCTTAAATATGGGAAATAATATATTTAAATAAGGAGTCCGATTTCATAAATTGAATTTGAGTTGGAAGTGCAATATTAATCTTTAGTGGATTGAACTGATATTAGTGAACTCAACCATGTTAAGAAGGGCTTAATTTGGAAAGTTGAGTTACACTAAGAGTCTTAACCCTAATCCTTCTTAAGATCCCTGAAGTAGTTCAAAGCCTATAAATAGGACTTTAAGTGTGTGTTCGGCCGTGACATCTACTTCGAACTTGAGAGTTTGATTTTCTCTTCTTGTGTTTAATTATAAATATTGACTTGTGTATACAGTTCTAATACTTGTATATATATATATATATATATATATATATATATATTTATGTAGGTACTTTAATTTTTGTTATAATATATGAGTATAGTAGTAGTCATTTGATCGATTACATAAGTATTAGAATACTCATAATTTTTAAATTCGAATTAAGCCCAAGAAACTTACGCAACAAATTCTTGACTCTTGTTACACGTACTCATTATATCTATTTAATTGAAGTCCGGACAAGCATTTTAAAAAATTTGGTCAACTCGATGAGTACTTGAGAGAGTATCCGGAATTCGGCTCTCAATCGAGCCGAGTTGGAACTACTCGGATTAAATCGGTCAAACTCGACAACCAAATAACTGAAAAGAAAGTTCAAACTGTTATGAAATCGAAATAATAGAGAGAGAAATTAGAGAGAGAAATTAGAGAATGATTCTCCTGTATGATTTTCATTAATAACTGAAGTCCTATTTATAGGAAAACTTCAGATGGCACAATCGTAATTACATATTTACATCAGGGGCATAATAGTCATTCACACTATATAAAAACAAAGGGGTAATTGAAACGTCACTTTCGTGTTATATTATAACACTCCCCCTTGAATGACTATTTACATAAAAATCTGCTGAACTAGTTTGAAGAAAAACCCAATGGGAGAAAAACTTTCAAAACTGTTTGTATTGGAGCTTGTGGCAATCATATCATGTTGCATCATAATGTTGGTAGGAAAGCTCTGTTGGATAAAAACTTCAGCAATCGGTGATCTCGTAAATTTGCTCCCCCTTATCTCGATAGGTCTTGTATGAATATTCTTGTGCCGTCTCAGTAAAACCTCATGGGACAAAAACTGAGTGAATCTGTCATATATATCATTCGTTGGAGTATCCATGTGTTGCCTCATTAAAACCTTGTCAAGAAAACCCAGTGGGAAAAACTTGATCGAAGGAAAAAAATTACAACTACTCCTTCTATTTTCAAGCTTTGAGGAATAATCTTGATCTTTGTAGTGTTCCTCATTATGCCATGAATATGCCTCGTTAAAAACCTTATTAGGGAAAACCCAATGGGAAAAATCCTAATGAAGGAAAAAGAGTACATTATTCATACTAATACGCCATTCCAGTTGCCTCGTTAAAAACCTTGCTAGGAAAACCCAATGGGACAAAACCTCAGTCAAGGGAAAAAGAGTGCAACGCGTATTTTATAAATATGCCCCCATGCATTTCAATAATCCTCCAGGGATTAGTATGAGTATCATCTTCAGTGCAATTTGTAATATCGAACTCATATTCTTTGCGATATATTCCAAATTTCTTTTGGAGATTCCATATTTGTTGTGATTAGGCTGCCTCGTTAAAAACCTTGCTGGGAAAACCCAGTGGGATAAAACCTCAGTCAAGGAAAAGAGTACAGCATATAAATTTCGTTCACAACGTTTTATTTTGAGTGACTGCACGCACTGATAATATGTTCAAAATCTCCTTACGAGTCACTTTCAGTAAGCCCATATGTTTCATTTTATTATAAGGGCATATATTTCAATTTCGATGGATTTCAATATCCTCATTTTCACAAATCATGGATTTTAATATCCTCATTTCCAATATCCATATTTCAGTCATGGATATCCTCATATCATTTATCGATTTCCTCTTTCCAATCATTGATATCCTCATTTCATTCATAGCGCTATATTGTGTCGACACTTTTACTTCCCCATGGCAACATAACTTGCCGAGATATCTCATTATCAATCACCCATTGGGATTACACATTGTGGTTATGTCTATATACTTCTCAACAGTATATGCCTCCTTTTATCATTTGCTTTGATTCATATTCGGGGAATTATTATGTATTTATCAAAGCAGTTGTAGTTGGTACCAAAGATTAATAATCTGTCATGCATCTTTGAACTTCAAGTTCATATTTCAGTTGTGAGGATATAGTGTGATGCATTTCATATATTTCCAACTATCAATACTCCCCCTCATGCTAAGAGATTTCTTGAGCACCAAACACATATGCCAGTATCTCAGTATTCATCTTCAGTCATGGGAGTTTATATATTATGTTCTCGATATTGGCTGGAGGACTTCAAATAGTATGCCAATTGATATCCCACTTGTATGCGCATATCTTGATCCTTTCTGGGATCTATTCAAGTTTATTTGGGATATATTACTAGCTCAATTTGATATGGAATATATGCTCAAATCGTGAGCAAATAATCTCGTAAATTTCTGATTACGAGTCATATAAACATGTGACTATCTAGTGGATCCATAATATCTAGTAGTTCACATGTAGAGGAAGTGGGCCCATACTCCCCCTTAATATATTCCAAATTTATTAGGGATTCATTCCCAATATTGGCTAGTATTGATATTAACCGAGAACAAATATTTGAAGATGATGTGTCTATATTACCATATAGATATTTTACCGACATATCACATCATCTTTCGGTGCCATTATTGCACATCATTATCAACATGGAATCGTCGCTTCCACATGTCATATTATGTTCATTATTCAAATAGAACTGTAGTTCATAAGCTTCTGGATATGAACTATTCGAACGCGGAGTCAAATCTCATACGCGTAATTCCAATCTATAAATAGATTATCATTGTATTCACAATCACCCATACCGAGGGTTTGAATATCATAATGGATTCAATGCTCTTGAATCTTCGTAAATATTATCCATCTATTCCAGTGAATATCATAAAAAAAATTTATCGAGCTCGACTCGAAAGATTAAGGGTGTTAATGAGAAATGGCATCCCAGAAGATATTGGATGGTTGATCGAAGCACAAGTTCGATTATCTGGCAAATTTTCAAATTCATTTAAGTACATGCCAGGTACAGGTAAGAGTAGTTTTGCAAAGAAACGGAGAGCAAAAAGATTAGGTGGGTGCTATAAATGTGCTCGATGGACATGTGACACACGATGCAAATCTGTGGGGTTTGTATCCAAAAATCGAGAAGATAAAATAGCATTTATCAAGGATGGATTGAGTAAGGAATCTATGGATCATGATATTCAACAGATTCTTGATGCACATCCGAGTGGATACGTTCATCGTGAACTAATGGCTTTGTGGATACAATTTAAGGATGAACGAGAACGTTATAGTCATGAAAAATTAATCTCAAAAGATCCAGTTTGTAAGTCCGTTCTGTCAAAATTGGTATAAGGTAAATAGCAAAATAATGCAAGCTGTTGAATATTATTTTCTAATATTTAAATTTCTCAGCTGCCGATTGGTAACGTCATTTTCATTGAAAAATATAATATCATATCTTTCGTTTTCTTTTGCAATTTTGTCAAAAGTAATGACTTATCTGCCGCTCTTTTGGCAATGAAAATATTAAAGTCATTTGTCGTTTAGTAAGAAGTTTATTCTTTAAATTTGGGATCCACAAATCAGAAAATCTATCTCTCATAAAAAGTATTTTGAAAGTCTAGTGTAGAAAGATGGAGTTCTCAGAATCCTCATATAGATCTCATTCAATTAAAACTATATGTATTTTAGGTGGATCCAAATTGATAGGTCATATCCAGCATATAAATATGGCATATCAGTTCGTAAAAGAATTAGGAAAACACAAAATTAATATATTGTATGGTGGGAGTAATTATAGATTTTTGGGTTATCTTTTAGAGGCTGCACAAAATGGGAGAATAAGAGTAACAAGTGTCTTACACTATCCCACAGTTAGAACCTGTAGTATAGGGGGTTCAACTGGGTTGATGCTTCAAACACAGTCTGTGCATGATAATTTGATATATGTGGTGAATAATAGTGATGCCTTTATTGTTCTTCCAAGTGGCTATGACACACTCAATGAGATATTCAACATCACATCATGGGCTGAACGGGACTTCCATACCAAAGCTATAGGTTTGTTGAATATTAATAATTTCTTCAGCGATTTGCTTGCCTTTCTGGATCAAGGAGTAGATCACAAGTTTATATCTCACCAATCACGAGATATAATAATATGTGCTGACACTGTTGCTGATCTACTTATAAAGTTTCAGGCATATATTTCAGTTAATAATTTGGAAGTCAAAGCTCATCAGCCACAGGCTATTGGCGCCAAACAGAAAAGAAGTTTAGATCATTTAGATCTTTCATTATAAACCCTTATGACAGGGGGTGGCAGAGTTACGGAGTTTTATACTCTCGAGACGCACCCCTTTTCTTTTTATGGGTTTCATATGTATTTTCTTTTTCGCGTTTCATATTGTCGAGTGTTTACTGCCTTTCAGCTAGTTTCGATATTTTCACTTCGACTGTTGTGTGCTTTTTCAGCAATAATAAGACCATCTTTTGCTTTTATGCAAATACAATATTTTCATAAATATGTGATATATGTTTCCCCATGAATATTGTCAATCAATATAATTTCAATGATCCAATCATGTGATATAATCAACATGAGATTTATTGAGCAATTATTTTCCAGTGATAGTTTTCCATATCACTTGTCAAATGATCCCACCATGCATTTTGCATGGAATTTTCTTTAATTAATCGGTGATAGCTTATGGTATCACTTGCTCAATTTTCTCCATTCATATTTAATAATTATGGAGATCGGATATTATTTCCATCAACTGCTTCTTCTTCGAGAGCAGGATCATTGATCAACTACTTCAGAGTAGGATTTATTTCTTTCAACTGCTTCTTCAGAGCAGGATTTAAATAATCGATCAACTACTTTTTCCAGAGTAGGATTATTTTTATCAACTGCTTCTTCTTTGAGAGCAGGATTTAGATAATCGATCAACTACTTCTCCAGAGTAGGATTTATTTTTATCAACTGCTTCTTCTTTGAGAGCAGGATTTAGATAATCGATCAACTACTTCTTCAGAGTAGGATTTATTTTTATCAACTGCTTCTTCTTTGAGAGCAGGATTTAGATAATCGATCAACTACTTCTCCAGAGTAGGATTTATTTTTATCAACTGCTTCTTCTTTGAGAGCAGAATTTATGAACCATTCATGTGATATAACCAACCACGATGGTGATATATAATATATAAATTGCGTACATGTAAAACCATCCGTCTTGTGATAATTGAACTCATCACATGGGAGGTATTATAATTATATAAAATAAACGCAATAAATATGTGGTTTTAAACCACCACTTTGAGATAAGTAAGAGACATAATTTAAACTGCAAAATAATTAACTGCTTCTACCAGAGCAGGATCGTCCAATCAATTCCGCAAGATAGTCATCGTTAAGGTATAGGTCGAAATATCGACTACCGTTAATAGCAAGTGTAATGGTATATATTCATAAATCTTTACGGTTTCCGAGGTTGGATATTAATTCGTATGTTGTAATAAATTTAATAATGACATATATGAAAAGAATTAATACCCATATCAATATTAATGTCAAATTGAACCTCTCGTGAAATAGGTCATGATGGTATCAAGAAAAATCAATTCTGATATCATATGTATCTTATATTTAAGAAAAACCGAATTTGGGATTTAATTAATAAAAAGAATATTTTATTTTATTTTTTGTTTTGGTTTCATATCACGAATATGGGAATTTTGGTTTCGACATGATTTTTTTTTTTTTTTTTTTGCTTCGTAAGTTCATAAGTCAGCATTGTGAAATATAATTTCTATTTCGGGAGAAAACTTGTTTTGCCCTTTTGTATATAGCAATATTCTTTTTTGTCCCAAGTTTAGTAACAACTCTTTTGATACTCAAATTATCGAAATTGACCTTTACTTGAATAAAATTCGAGTCATATATTGTAATTTCGAGTCAATTTAAAAAAAAACAATATCGATGAAGGTTGAAAATATGGGTTACCGGAGTCCGAAATTTCGGGTTACACGAGTCCAATTCGTGTCACCCGAATACAATTCGGGACATATAAATAAAAAAAAAAGTCTCCCGAATTCATTCGGGAGATGTAAAATAAAAAAAAATCGGGTTACACGAGTTCAATTCGTGTCACCCGAATACAATTCGTGTCACACGATTTTTTTTTAAACATCTCCCGAATACATTCGGGAGATGTATAAATTTTTTTTTTTAAAAAAAAAAAGAGGGTCTCCCGAATACATTCGGGAGATGTATAAAAAATTTAAAAAAAAAAAAAGAGGGACACCCCAATGAATTCGGGAGATGGAACAAAATTTAAAAAAAAAAAAAAGAGGGTCTCCCGAATGAATTCGGGAGATATAAAAATCGGGTTACACGAGTCCAATTCGTGTCACCCGAATACAATTCGTGTCACACGAATTTTTTTTAAACATCTCCCGAATACATTCGGGAGATGTATAAAAAATTTATAAAAAAAAAAAGAGGTCTCCCGAATACATTCGGGAGATGTATAAAAAATTTAAAAAAAAAAAAAGAGGGTCTCCCGAATGAATTCGAGAGATGTACAAAAATTTAAAAAAAAAAAAAAAAAGAGGGTCTCCCGAATGAATTCGGGAGATATAAAAAAATTGGGTTACACGAGTCCAATTCGTGTCACCCGAATACAATTCGTGTCACACGAATTTTTTTTTAAACATCTCCCGAATACATTCGGGAGATGTATAAAAAATTTAAAAAAAAAAAAAGAGGGTCTCCCGAATACATTCGGGAGATATATAAAAAATTTAAAAAAAAAAAAGAGGGTCTCCCGAATAAATTCGGGAGATGTACAAAAATTTAAAAAAGAAAAAAAAAAGATGTATTCGGGTGACACGAGTCCAACTCGTGTAACCCGATTTTTTTTTTTTTTTTACATCTCCCGAATGAATTCGGGAGACTTTTTTTTTTATTTACATGTCCCGAATTGTATTCGGGTGACACGAATGCATGAGTAACCGAATTTGAGTGACCCGAAAATTTCATAAAAAAATTTCGGGTCACACGAAAAAAATTCGTGTAATTATTCGGGTCACGAAATAAATCATTGACCGAATCGCATGAGGGAGCTCGGGGGTTCGGATTACTCAACACGAATTCGTGTGACCCGAATTCGTGTGACCCGAAACTATCATAAAATTTTGACTTATAAAAATACCATGCTCAGCACGCCACAACATCCATTGAATTGAACTATTTCTCAGCAATATTTCCACCTTTCTTTTCTGATATTATCTCACCGATAATTTTTTTCATTTTTTCTCTGATAAATTATCTCGAGCTCTCTCACATCGAAGTAGAAGTATTATTTAGTATGCAAAAAATAAAAGGTATATTTATCGATCAATTTCAAATAATGTTTTTACTTGTAATATAAAAATTATTCAAATACTATTTAATTGTGTAAATTTTTATTTAATAACCTAAATTTTTAATATTATTTGTGAGATGAGTTTTGGAAAAAAGTAATCATTCGTTTTAATGGCAAGTGGCAAGATTTGGACTATCACGGTGGAGAAGAACAAATATTGCCTGTGCCCGTTGGTGTGAACTATGCAACATTAGTAGATAATGTCCACTCTATTGTTGAAGCTGATAGAACAAAACATGTTTATGTTCTATTTTCAATTGATTTTGATGGGAAAAAAAGAAGAAAGATGAAGATAAAGAATGATTCTGATATAAATTACTTGTTCCAATCTAATGTTGAGCTTGTGATTTTTGTTAGCCTTCAGAATGCAACTAGCATTCCTCCAAAAGCTCCCTCATTTGGTCCACAATTTGACTTACCTGGATCCGGCTCTTTTCCGGTACTGCACAATTCTAATCGTATGGATTATTTGACTGATTGGGGTTCAAGCATGCAAATTCCTCAGGAATTTGATGGTTCTCGATTTGATGGTTGCGGTCCTTCAAATAATGTATGTGATGTTGGTGGTAATTGTGGTGGTGGTAGTGCTGATGATGGTAGTGATGATGATAATAACGACATAAATATCGATGATATCGATCTCGAAGATGTCGAGGTTCAAAAACATTGGTTTGAAAAATTTTGCAAATATTGTGAGAAAAGGGGCATGTTCAACAAAAGATTGGTAAAAGAAGCGAACTGCAACTGCAACTTAATGGAGGCGCTTTGATTTCGATCAATTAGTAGATGAAGAAGGTGCTCCGGCTCCTCCCCACAGTCTGGGTGGAAAATTCCAGGTAGACCTCCAGAGGTGTCTCCTTCTGAAGTTGATGATGATATGGACGAGAAATTTCATCCTGCAAATATACTATCTTTACAAAGAGGGTCTGTATTTCTCTCCAAAGATAGGTTGAAAAACGCTGTTGGGCGATATCATTTGGAAAGGAAGTCTGACTATCGTATTCTAAAATCTGATAAGCAGCGCTATTCTGCCGTTTGTACAGATAAAACCTGTAATTTTTTGTTGAGCGCCTCCGGGAGGGGTGGATTTGGGAGAGTGCACTCACTGAACGAGCATACGTGTAATTTTGCCCCAAATCGCAAGGCACCTAAGCAGTTGCCTTCTAAGATGCTCGGTGAATACATGTCCGACAAACTATTAGTGGAAGGACAGATTATGACTCCGAAGCTAGTGCAGGCTCAACTTAAGAATGACTATTGTTTGTGATCCGTTATGGCTTGGCATTGAGTATTCGCAACCATGCTATCTCGGTGATATATGGAGACCATCGGGATTCTTTCGAATGATCCCATCGTACTTGCATATCTGGAGGTGACGAATCCAGTACCATAACGATTATGTGGTTGATGCAAATCTTGGAAAATTTAAATACATGTTTTATGCTTTGGGGGCTTCGGTATCTGGATTTCGTTATGCTAGACCAATTATTGTTGTTGATGGGACACACCTTCGGGGTAAGTATCGAGGAGTATTATTTGTTGCTGTTACAAAAGATGGTAACAATCAAATATTTCCACTTGCTTTTGGAGTTGGCGACGTCGAATGCGATGAGTCGTGGAAGTATTTCATGTACAAATTGAAAGAGGCCTTTGGTTGTCCAAGGGACCTCTTGATTGTTTCAGACGGGCACAAATCCATAGCAAATGCTATTAGAGAGGTATTCCCACTTGCGCATCACGGGTTATGTTGTTACCACGTTCAGAAGCATTTGGTTAAGTATGGTCAACATGTGGTTGCAATTTTCAATGCGGCAGCTTACAGCTATCGTATTGAGGACTATAATAGGCATATGGAAAGTTTAGAAATAGCATGTCCAGCTGCAGCTACCTACTTGAAAGAAACTGTCGGTGAAAATAAATGGGCTCGTGTGAAGTGCCCAGTCCGCGATTCGAGGTTATAAATTCAAATGCCGTTGAAAGCATGAACAACCGTCTTCTATGGGCTAGAAGGTTGCCCGTTTCCGCACTTCTCGAGGAATGACTAACCGAGGAAGAAGAATGGATATGTGATCGACATAAAAATGCAAATGAGTGTCTGGACCTTTAACGTATCATGCATACGAGATATTGATGAAGGCGGTGGAGCTGGATCGAACATGAGCGTTCAATTTCTTAGTGATGGGGTGTTCAAGGTGACCTCTAACGGGAACAATTATGTTGTGGAATTGAGAGTGCAAAAATGCAGTTGTATGATGTTCCCGCATCATATGATCTCGTGCACTCATGCCGCTGCAGCTAAAAGGTACCTAAATCACGACCAAACTGTGTAGCTACATGATACCTATAAAGTGTCCACGCTTCGCCAAATGTGGGGACGGTCTGTGATTCCAGTACCTCACCCAAGTGATTGGTTCATTCCTGCTAACATCAAGGTAAAAGTTTGTGAACCACCAGACAATCCGAGGCAGGCAGGGCGACCAAAAAAAAGGAGACACACATCAGGGATTGAGTCCTCGACTCATACCCGTAAAGTTCAAACATGCCTTAGATGCGGAGGCACGGGGCACAATAGAAAGACTTGCACTGCAGTTATTCCCCAACTATTTGAGGATTTCACAATGGAACCAACTCCGTCTAAAAAGGGACGTGCAAAAAAAAAGTATAGTATATGTCATTCTGTTGACCACACTACTCCAAAATGTCCAACTAAGCATCGTTTCGACCTAAATGAGCCCCCAATGTAAAATTAGTTACATTTATTTGAATCAAATTACGTTTTATTTGAATCAACTAAGTTCAAATTTTAAATTGATTAAGTTAAAATTGAATCAATTACGTTTTATTTGAACCGATTAAGTTTAATTTCAAATTGATTAAGTTTAATTTCAAATTGATTAAGTTTAATTTCAAATTGGTTAGGTTCAATTTGAAGAGATTATGTTCAATTTGAACAGATTATGTTCAATTTCAATCGACTAAGTTCAAATTTCAAATTGATTAAATTAAAATTGAATCAATTACGTTTTATTTGAACCGATTAAGTTTAATTTCAAATTGATTAAGTTTAATTTCAAATTGATTAAGTTTAATTTCAAATTGGTTAGGTTCAATTTCAAACCGGTTAGGTTCAATTTGAACAGATTATGTTCAATTTCAATCGACTAAGTTCGAATTTCAAATTGATTAAGTTAAAATTGAATCAATTACGTTTTATTTGAATCGATTAAGTTTAATTTCAAATTGATTAAGTTTAATTTCAAATTGGTTAGGTTCAATTTGAACAGATTATGTTCAATTTAAATCGACTAAGTTCAAATTTCAAATTGATTAAATTAAAATTGAATCAATTACGTTTTATTTGAACCGATTAAGTTTAATTTCAAATTGATTAAGTTTAGTTTCAAATTGATTAAGTTTAATTTCAAATTGGTTAGGTTCAATTTCAAATCGGTTAGGTTCAATTTGAACAGATTATGTTCAATTTCAATCGACTAAGTTCGAATTTCAAATTGATTAAGTTAAAATTGAATCAATTACGTTTTATTTGAACCGATTAAGTTTAATTTCAAATTGATTAAGTTTAATTTCAAATTGGTTAGGTTCAATTTGAACAGATTATGTTCAATTTCAATCGACTAAGTTCAAATTTCAAATTGATTAAGTTTAATTTCAAATTGGTTAGGTTCAATTTGAACAGATTATGTTCAATTTCAATCGACTAAGTTCAAATTTCAAATTGATTAAATTAAAATTGAATCAATTACGTTTTATTTGAACCGATTAAGTTTAATTTCAAATTGATTAAGTTTAATTTCAAATTGATTAAGTTTAATTTCAAATTGGTTAGGTTCAATTTCAAATCGGTTAGGTTCAATTTGAACAGATTATGTTCAATTTCAATCGACTAAGTTCGAATTTCAAATTGATTAAGTTAAAATTGAATCAATTACGTTTTATTTGAACCGATTAAGTTTAATTTCAAATTGATTAAGTTTAATTTCAAATTGGTTAGGTTCAATTTGAGCAGTTATGTTCAATTTCAATCGACTAAGTTCAAATTTCAAATTGATTAAGTTTAATTTCAAATTGGTTAGGTTCAATTTCAAATCGGTTAGGTTCAATTTCAAATTTCAAATTGATTAAGTAACATACAGTAACCATCAATAACGTTTTATTTGCACCGATTAAGTTTAATTTCAAATTGATTAAGTTAAAATTGATACACAATAATCATTATAAAAACGAAATCAGTATTTACATCATCGCTAATACAATCACTAATCTCTATCATCCCACCGTATAAATAAACTAGTGGGATCACACACTACAATATCTATATCATCGCTAAACCTCCATATAGATCGGGCCATACGTCCTCTAAATGCATAAATACCCGCCTCGGTCTTTCCATGAGAGAAAGACTGCTGAACGAGAGACTCTATAGTCCGTATAGAATACGCACCACAAGAGGTCGAGTCATCCTGAGCATAGCATAAATCCTTCCTCGCTGTAGCAACTCGAAACGAAGTCACCGGGGTGATATCAGGGCGGCGCTCATAAAATCCAGAACGCTGTAGAATGGTAGGAATTAAGCGACATATACCCGATGACTACCGCGATCTCAACTTCCAATATGTATCGTGTTCCTGCGCCAGAGAATCGTGCATGATGATGATACCCTCCTCGAGTATAATGCGGAGAACAACCCAATGTCCGCTCGAGGACTCCGGAGACGTATTCCAGATGGTCAACACCTGGATTGTTCAAAAAGTACATTGTCAGCACAATATCACACGAATAACTAATACAAATAAATAACAAAATATGCAATAAATTATCACCTCGCGTAACTCCCACCATGGGCGATGATCGCCCCAAAATGGTCTCAGACCGTGAACGTGGCTGATCAAGAAATCGAGATCATCATCGTCAATACTCAATGAACCTCCTCTCCTATTGGAGTTATTCCATACATTGATACACGTGGCCTAATATAAAATAATTTTGTCAGTAACGAAGCACTCAATTAATTTGGAATAAATTTATTAATATTTTTTCATTACCAAGAAGCTCGTATGAACCAAAACCCTATGAGCGGCCCAATCATCGAGCCATCGCACGCCAACAAATCCGGGATCAAACTGTAGGATCCCCATATATGCATCCAGATCTTTGGATATCATTTAAATTAAGAATAATTTAAACATTTTCAATAACTACACGTTTCAATAAGAGATTACCTACATATAAATTGAAAGACTTACGCATCTATCAACTGGATCCGTCTGTAGCATCATAAACCGGAGGCACTAGCTCCGAATGCGGCACCAACATTGACACTACAATTTACTTTTTGTTTAAGTACGGACAATTTTAGTAAATAATATTGAATTTACAATTTAACTCACCTCTCGCCGTTGTCCAACCACTGTTATACGCGTCCTCATCCAAGTCCTTCCTCTTCCGAACTACGGTGGTCGAGAAGGGGAATGCGGTCTGTATGACCTATCTGCAGATCTAGGCACATCACTAGCATCTGCTCGAATAGAAATAAGAGAGTACTCAAGCGGGATAGGGCTCAGATCCGCAGTGGAAGAGGATGGTCGAGACCTAGGGGCAATCTCTGGTGGTATCATCAACGTCTCAGCAGCAAGAACCGGGGGGGTAACTATCGGGACCGAGGCTCCATCAGCATGATGATCGAGACTCGCAGATGCGCTCTGGGACCGAGGCTCCATCGGCATGATGATCGAGACTCACGGTGCGCTCTACGGGACCGAGGCTCCATCAGCATGATGATCGAGACTCGCAGTGCACTCTCACGGACCGATGCTCACGGGCTAGGGACACCCACGATCTGCTCGGCGGGAGACGACACTCCATCCACACGAGTCTCTGTCGGCAACGATGATCCGCCGGCGGGGACTCTCTCGATGCTCGGGGAATAGGCGCTCCGTCAAATCGAGGCTCTGTCGAGAATCGAGGCATGAGAAGGAAAATCGCGCATAAGATCATTAATACCTCCAAAGTCCCATGCCGCGTATCAAGAGGAGAGCGATCGCCCACTACCTCATCAATATGTCGACATAACTTGCCTACTGCGTCATCAACATATCGACGCATCTGCTCGACCGATGAATCCATATATGCACGGATATGGGTGAAAAGAGTATCAAAATCAGTAATCGGCGCAGTCTCCTGAGTACCCCGTGCCAAAGAAGATGCAGTCTGGTGCGGAACCCGTATCGGAGAATTATGGGGCGGCAAATCAGTATGCACAGGCTCACGAGGCTCTGCTGATGACTCACGTCCATGAGTAAGATATATAGTGTCAGAAATAACCGGACCAGATGTCCGCTGCCGGACAATACGCTCTCCGGATAGATCACCGACAGAAGCATCACCATCACGAGCCCTCCCCTTCCCCTTCCCCTTCCCCTTCCCCACACCCTTCTTGCATAGGGCCATCCTGTGCGTATACTACACCCGCTCGCTGGCAGCATCACTAATGGACTGCATATACAGCTCCTGCTCCTCCTCAGGTGTCGGAGGTAACACCTCAAAACAATCAATCTAAATACAATTCAATGATTTATTTTCAGTAATTATTACCTTAAATATCTACAAAAGTTTTTTACGTATTGAAAACCTATAATTGATTACCTCATCATCGAAGAATGTGGTAAAATCAACATGACCCAGCTTCTTCAACTTCCAGCGTGTACAACGAGGTCGCTGGATGAAAGAAGCTCCGAGCATGGTCCCACATTTAGAGCCTAACGAAGGTATAGCCTCGTAACCCCATACCTGAAAACAATAATTGAATCCCAACATAAGAAACAATAACAATATTTATTCTGAGTTTGAGTATATAATTAAGTTAATGAATGCGAGGACGTACCATAATAGCGTATATGTTACCATAAAAATGGTAACTCGGATCAGACATGGGGACCTCAGTGGGAACATCGCTCAAATACGTAACCAAAATCTGATATGAATATAAGCCCCATGGAAAGCTCTCCCACCGAGTCTGGTCCTCAACCAATGTCCACAACCACCGGTCAGCAATACGCTTGCCACCATCCACACCGAATATCAAATAGCAGACACACAGCACCTTAGCGACCTTCAGCGCATCACCGGGATGCTCTCTAAAATATCCAGCAGCAAATCGATCACGAATACGGTCTAACATCTGTAACACCCCGAGATATTCGGAATAATTACAGCGCCGTAAACCCTTTAGATAAGGATTTACAAGGCTAATTTTAAAAGAAGTGTAAAAACAATTCAATCAAAACAACTGAAGTTCAAATACAGATTTGATTCAACCGATCAAATGAGTTAACTTATACAACCATATCGAATAACCTTATTAAAACAGACGTACTCGAGTACTAAACGAATTAAGAAGACAATTCATAATAGCAATAACATCAACCACATCACTGAGCCATTTCATCGTCCTGTCGGTACTGTGGTTGCCTCCCCGCTCCCCGGCTACCTGAACATCAAAACAATGTCCACCCCCGAAGGGGTTAGCAAAACAATGCTAGTACAAGTATCATCATACAATAAATCATCAATGCATCATAAAACATATAAAACGGACTTCCGCCACCGGAATCCAACGATGCGAATCCTCACGATTCCATCAACACAATACAAGGTAATCCAGCGATCCAGCGCCCTCAGCATAGATCCCCATGATGATCCCGTCGGACCAACGCATGGTAGAAAACCCGTCCAACGATCCAGCGCCCTCAGCATAGATCCCCATGATGATCCCGTCGGACCAACGCATGGTGGACATTCGATCCAGCGCCCTCAGCATAGATCCTCATGATCCCCTCGGATCATTTATACCATAAATCAATCAACTATGCATACACATATGCATTTGAATATGTTCATCAATACGAACCATTAACAACGAATATCACGAGAATTTCCAGAAATACATCTCATATTCAACAATATGAACAAAACCACAAGCATGATAAATCGAACTCGACATATGATACTTGCCTCGAAGATGGCAAGGACGAAACACTTCAATGATCTCGACACACTCGAAGGCCGCCTCCTTCGATCAACGTAACAAGCTCGAACCTTAACAAAAGGAATGATATACAAATCATCTCAAGTCGAACGATGGCCTAACAATTCGGTCTACGGCCGAAAAGCTCAAAACAAACAATCTGCCTGGACTGCTTAGCGTGCGCTACGTACTCTACGTAACATGCGCTAAGCCGACCTGTTAGCGTACGCTATCGTGTAATACTAGCGTGCGCTAGCTACGAACCGACAGTTTGAATAGGCCGATACATAACTTACGCTACGTACGTATCGTGCGCTAACTGAACCCCGATAGCGCACGTTAACTCATATATGATAGCGTGCGCTAACCCTGCATGGCAGAATACTGCTAACGGAAAAACTGGGTTGAAAGGTGGTGAATTCATGAATTCTATGTTGATACAACAAATCATTCTCAAGCCTGTCATGCTAATAAGGTTGTGGAAGTTCCATGATCATGAGGTACAAATATACGGATAATTATCTCATCATCATAACTCATCCAAGATCTTCAAGAAATATTCTAAGTTCCGATTATTCCAAGTCCCAAAACATATGGTTCCTTACGTAAAACATACGAACTAGGTAATCTACATATATTGGTTGATTGGTTTGGAAGGTACATAACATGCTTAGAAATCCTCATACAAAAGGGTTCAATGGATCAAGCGATGAATAAGTGTCGAAACGTCGAAAACATCCTTCTAACACATGATGTACGGCTAATAACGAATCTAACTGACTAGATGAACATGATCAACATCCTTTAGACACAACTAGTATTGGTGAAGAATCACCTACCTCAAGGAAGTGAAGAACACGGAGGAAAATGAAGCAATCCGACACCGAAAGATTGAACACCAATCTCCAATGATATACGATCTTCAATCACGAATCAGGATGTTGATATGAAGCGTTTAGGATGAAGGAAGTTATGTTCTAAGTGTAAGAATTCGGGTAATGGGAGAAGAGAGAACTGAAATCACGAATAGGATGTTGTCCTATTTATACTATTAGCGCGCGCTAGACCCTGATCGTAGCGTGCGCTAACGGCTCCCTGACTAAACTGTACTCAGCACTTAGCGTGCGCTACGCATATACCTGTAGCGTGCGCTAAGGCGTTGACTCGGCTTTTCCTGAAAGCCGTCCAGGTACATCCCGACACTATCCGACAGGGGTCCCCCAGCCAGATCTCACCTACCGCACGTCCCAATCATATTGACCACGCATAGCGTGCGCTAATAACCCTCAGTAGCGTGCGCTATGAATCCACGTTAGCGCACGCTAAACATAGCCGGTAGCGTGCGCTACATGCGCAGATTTACAATCTTTAAGCCACAACCACGAAATTAAACGCTCGACAACATCGGATTATGAAATACGGAGAATAGTACTCAGACAAAAGTACAATCATTACAATATCACAAGTTCCAATTACAATACAGAAATCTCGGGTATTACATCCTTCCTCCCTAAAAAGAAGTTTCGTCCCGAAACTTTAAGATAAAAACAACTCCGGATATCTAGTCTTCATACTGTCCTCCGTTTCCCAAGTAGCCTCTTCGACTCCATGTCGTGACCATTGTACTTTAACCAAGTGTATTGGTTTATTCCTCAATTGTTTGATTCGGCTCTCAAGTATCTTGAGTGGTCTCTCTTCGAAGGTGCCATCATTAGCTATCTCGATCTCGTCGAAATCAATGACGTGACTGGGGTCCGGTACATACTTCCTTGATTGGGATACGTGAAACACATTGTGAACGTGACTCGGCCGATGGCGGTAAGGCCACTGTATGCTAAATCTCCAACTCTCTCGAGGATCTCGAATGGTCCGATATATCTCGGACTAAGCTTGCCTCTCCTCCCAAAGCAAAATCCTCGAGTAGGAGACACCTTCAATAGTACATGGTCCCCAGCGTCGAACTCTAGAGGGCGACGACGTACATCTGCATAAGACTTCTGTCGACTTTGGGCAGTCAACAGTCTCTCTCGAATCAAAGCTATCTTTTCTTGAGTCTGAATAATCAATTCCGGTTCCGTCCCGATCAAATCCGAAGAATCATCCCAACATAGGGGTGATCGGCATCTTCTCCCGTACAAAGCTTCAAATGGTGCCATCTTAATTGAAGCATGCCAACTATTATTGTAGGTGAATTCAACTAATGGCAAATGAACTTCCCAATTAGTTGACCAATCCAAAGCACAAGCTCTAAGCATGTCTTCTACAGTTTGAATAGTCCTTTCGGACTGACCGTCCGTTTGGGGATGATAGGCTGTGCTAAAGTTGAGCTCAGTCCCCAGAGCCCTGTGAACTGCTTTCTAGAAGTGTGACACGAAACGACCATCTCGATCCGAAATAATGGTCTTCGGCGTCCCGTGCAATCTGACTATCTCCGCAATAAATATTCGTGCCAACCTCTCAGGTCCCCATGTATATTTAATTCCCAGGAAATGAGCCGACTTGGTTAGTCGATCAACTACAACCCAAATCATGTTCATTCCCGTTCTAGTCATTGGCATACTAGTGATGAAATCCATCGAGATATCCTCCCACTTCCACTCAGGGATCGGAATCGGTTTTAACAATCCGGCAGGTCGTTGATGTTCAATCTTTACCTGCTGACAAGTCAAACACTTCGAAACGTACTCCGCTACGTCCTTCTTCATATTCCCCCACCATAAGCTTTGCTTTAAATCCTTATACATCTTACTACTGCCTGGGTGAATAGAATAGGGCGCGCTATGAGCTTCCTTTAAAATTATCCGTCTCAAATCATCATCCTCGGGAACGCAAAGTCGACTCTGAAATCTCAGAACTCCATCGTCTTGTATCACGAATCCTGGGGCTTTTCCTTTCTTTGCTTTGTCACATAATAGAAGGATCAGAGAATCGTTCAATTGTTTAGACTTGATCTCCTCGACTAGTGATGAAGTCAGTCCCATCACATAAAGTTGCCCTTGGATTCCTGGTGCCCATACTTCAATCCCCTCGCGGATCAGTTCTCGTTGAATACTGGTTTGAGACGTAAGTGCTTCCAATACTCGAAGAGAAACAGGTTTTCGGCTCAAGGCATCGGCTACTACGTTTGCTTTCCCCGGATGATAGAGAATCTCCAAGTCGTAATCCTTGATCAATTCCAGCCACCTTCTCCGCCTCATGTTTAATTCCTTCTGACTGAAAATGTACTTGAGGCTCTTATGATCTGTAAAGATCTGACAATGAGTGCCGTACAAATAATGTCGCCAAATTTTCAAGGCAAAGATCACAGCTGCTAGCTCCAGATCATGAGTCGGGTAATTAATCTCGTACGGTTTCAATTGCCGAGAAGCATAAGCAATCACTTTATCCTTCTGCATCAACACACAACCCAAACCCTGATTTGAAGCGTCGCTGTATACCATGAATCCATCGGTTCCCTCTGGCAGCGCTAGTATAGGTGCTGTCGTCAGTCTCCTCTTAAGTTCGTCAAAACCAGCCTGGCACTTCTCATTCCACGTGAACTTTTGAGTTCTCTGTAACAGCTGGGTGAGCGGACGAGCAATTTTGGAAAATCCCTCAACAAAACGGCGATAATATCCAGCAAGTCCTAAGAAGCTTCGGACTTCTTTCACGTTTTTAGGAGCTTCCCAATCCAAGATTGCTTCGACTTTCTTCGGGTCCACCTGAACTCCGTCGGCTGATATTACATGCCCAAGGAAGGTTACTTCCTTAATCCAGAACTCGCATTTAGAAAATTTTGCATACAGCTGTTCCTTCCTCAAGGTGCTTAAAACCATACGCAAATGATCGGCATGCTCCTCTGCGTCCTTCGAATATATCAAGATGTCATCAATGAAGACGACCACAAATTTATCCAAGTATTCCAAGAATACCCGATTCATCAATTGCATGAATACTGCAGGAGCATTGGTAAGTCCAAACGGCACTACGAATTCATAATGCCCGTACCGGGATCTGAAAGCAGATTTCGGTATATCCGATTCCTTAATCCTCAACTGGTGGTATCCTGATCGCAAATCAATCTTCGAGAATACCCTTGCCCCTTGCAGTTGATCAAACAAGTCGTCGATCCGAGGTATAGGATACTTATTCTTGATTGTCATCTTGTTGAGCTCCCTGTAATCAATACACAGTCGGAGGGATCCGTCTTTCTTCCGGACAAAGAGAACGGGCGCTCCCCAAGGAGAAACACTAGGTTGGATATAGCCCTTCTGTAACAATTCCTCCAGTTGCTTCTTGAGTTCATACATCTCGGTTGGCGCCATGCGGTATGGTGCTCTGGAAATAGGAGCTGCTCCAGGCTCTAATTCGATAGTGAATTCCACTCCCCTCTGCGGAGGTAACCCAGGTAGTTCGTCAGGAAATACATCTGAGAACTCATTCACAACTGAAATAGACGAGGGCTCTACTCCTTCCTCTTTCCTCATGGCATAGCACCAAAGTCCGTGACATCCTCGCTTGATAATTTCACGGCTTTCATTGCTTTGATCAATTTTCCCGAGCTTCTGGTCTCCATCCTCGGAATAAGTGTTCGATCCGTCATCGCAATGATGGAAATGACTCTCTCTCGGTAATTGTAATACTCCATAACGGTTGAGCCAATCATCTCCGAGAATTAAATCGTCACCGTAGATGTCAACTACAATGAGATTCGATGGCCACTCTCTTCCTTCTATAGATACTGGGAAATCCCTAGCTTCTAGGGTTCCCACAATTTTCTCTCCGCTCGGTAATCCCACAACATAAGGTTCACAATTATACAAGCACGAGATTTTCAAACGATTAACACAGTTCAAAGATATAAAAGAATGCGTAGCTCCCGAATCGAACAAGACACTAACTGGTTTCAAAAGGATCTGAATCGTACCTGATGCAACAATGTGTTACGATCATCGATTTCCTCATTTCGCAGACAGCGGAGGAACGGACTCAAAGATCGGATGTCTCTCTCTTCCCAGCGTTCTGCTGCTGAAATCCACTCTGCTGCGTCTGGTTCACACTCGTCTCCTTCGGAACTGGAGCTGGAGTGCGAGTACCAAAAGATCGGGTCGCATTCCCACAAAATGTTGCGCGATGTCCTTCCTGTCCACACTCGAAACAGGTCACAGCAGGCGCGAAACAATCACGTCGAACATGTCCCGCTTTGCCACAGTTGTAACACTTCTTTCCTGCGTCTGAAACAGTTGGTGCTGCCCGGAACTTCTTTCCACCTCGAGAAGGATGCGGAGGTCTCCTGGATGAATGAAAAGAGGACTGACCCCTGCGAGGTCCGCTACTCTTACCCTCCATGAAGTTGCCATACACCTTTTGTTTCTTTGCTTCTGTCGCTTTCTCTACTGCTGCCTCCTTCATATCATAGGCCAACGCCTTGTCCTGATACTGTCGCAAGGTGGTACATTCGAATCCGGACATATACTGCTGAATTTCCGGCTTCATTCGCATGTCAAAATGAAAAATATTCTCCGCCTTGGTCCTGACCAAGTGGCGCACATAAGTCAGCTGGTGATTAAAAGTCTTAATCACATCCGTCACAGATGCTTCCGAATTTTGTGGTGAGAAAAACTCCCGAACTCGGGCTTCTCTAACTGGACGAGGACAATACTGTGCCTCCATCATCAATTTGAATTCCGTCCAGTCAACATTGTGCTCCTCCGGTCGAATGGCCTCCCACCAGTCGAAATCCTCCCCGGTCAAAAGATACTGGGCGATCGGAACCTTCCTATCGTTGGGACAGTTAATCCCCGCAAAAATCTTCTCTAATTCCTTCATCCAGTGATCCCAAGAAAGCGTCTCAGCAGAACCGTCAAATTTCGGAGGATGCAATTTGACCACCTCGGTAAGCCATTTATCTCCCCGATTATCTACGTTATTCTGCTGTCCCATCGCCGTCTGCATGCGATCCACAACTTGAGCAAACTGGTTTATCTGGGCAACCACCTGCTGAAGCACTCCCGGCACGTTAGGATCTGCATTATTATTTGCCGATCCCTGCTGTCCCCCGGAATGGGAATCCGTTCGACTAGCGGCTATCTCTGGAGTAGATACCGACTCTTCTTGCCTCGCATTTCCACGTCCGCGTCCACGACCGCGTCCGCGTCCACGACCTCCTCTCAACATACTGTAAACATAAATACTCAATATCCAGGACAAACTTTCTCAAAGTACATCCATCAATGTTTACAAGACATGAATTAAATAAAACAGTAGTATTCGAGATTAGGAAACTTACAACCACAGTCCACACGACGATGCTGGCTCAGCAGTGATGTTACGAACGACCAATAATCAATAACGTAAACAGACCCAACTAACCCGACTGCCAAGATATCCATAAATCTTAGCTCCGATACCATATTCTGTAACACCCCGAGATATTCGGAATAATTACAGCGCCGTAAACCCTTTAGATAAGGATTTACAAGGCTAATTTTAAAAGAAGTGTAAAAACAATTCAATCAAAACTACTGAAGTTCAAATACAGATTTGATTCAACCGATCAAATGAGTTAACTTATACAACCATATCGAATAACCTTATTAAAACAGACGTACTCGAGTACTAAACGAATCAAGAAGACAATTCATAATAGCAATAACATCTACCACATCACTGAGCCATTTCATCGTCCTGTCGGTACTGTGGTTGCCTCCCCGCTCCTCGGCTACCTGAACATCAAAACAATGTCCACCCCCGAAGGGGTTAGCAAAACAATGTTAGTACAAGTATCATCATACAATAAATCATCAATGCATCATGAAACATACAAAACGGACTTCCGCCACCGGAATCCAACGATGCGAATCCTCACGATTCCATCAACACAATACAAGGTAATCCAAATGATCCAGCCTCAAGATAGATCCCCATGATGATCCCGTCGGACCAACGCATGGTGGAAAACCCGTCCAACGATCCAGCGCCCTCAGCATAGATCCCCATGATGATCCCATCGGACCAACGCATGGTGGACATTCGATCCAGCGCCCTCAGCATAGATCCTCATGATCCCCTTGGATCATTTATACCATAAATCAATCAACTATGCATACACATATGCATTTCAATATGTTCATCAATACGAACCATTAACAACGAATATCACGAGAATTTCCAGAAATACATCTCATATCATGAACAAAACCACAAGCATGATAAATCGAACTCGACATATGATACTTGCCTCGAAGATGGCAAGGACGAAACACTTCAATGATCTCGACACACTCGAAGGCCGCCTCCTTCGATCAACGTAACAAGCTCGAACCTTAACAAAAGGAATGATATACAAATCATCTCAAGTCGAACGATGGCCTAAGAATTCGGTCTACGGCCGAAAAGCTCAAAACAAACAATCTGCCTGGACTGCTTAGCGTGCGCTACGTACTCTACGTAACGTGCGCTAAGCCGACCTGTTAGCATATGCTATCGTGTAAGACTAGCGTGCGCTAGCTACGAACCGACAGTTTGAATCGGCCGATACATAACGTACGTTACGTACGTATCGTGCGCTAACTGAACCCCGATAGCGCACGTTAACTCATATATGTTAGCGTGCGCTAACCCTGCATGGCAGAATACTGCTAACGGAAAAACTGGGTTGAAAGGTGGTGAATTCATGAATTCTATGTTGATACAACAAATCATCCTCAAGTCTGTCATGCTAATAAGGTTGTGGAAGTTCCATGATCATGAGGTACAAATATACGGATAATTATCTCATCATCATAACTCATCCAAGATCTTCAAGAAATATTCTAAGTTCCGATTATTCCAAGTCCCAAAACATATGGTTCCTTACGTAAAACATACGAACTAGGTAATCTACATATATTGGTCGATTGGTTTGGAAGGTACATAACATGCTTAGAAATCCTCATACAAAAGGGTTCAATGGATCAAGCGATGAATAAGTGTCGAAACGTCGAAAACATCCTTCTAACACATGATGTACGGCTAATAACGAATCTAACTGACTAGATGAACATGATCAACATCCTTTAGACACAACTAGTATTGGTGAAGAATCACCTACCTCAAGGAAGTGAAGAACACGGAGGAAAATGAAGCAATCCGACACCGAAAGCTTGAACACCAATCTCCAATGATATACGATCTTCAATCACGAATCAGGATGTTGATATGAAGCGTTTAGGATGAAGGAAGTTATGTTCTAAGTGTAAGAATTTGGGTAATGGGAGAAGAGAGAACTGAAATCACGAATAGGATGCTGTCCTATTTATAATAAATGGCTATTAGCGCGCGCTAGACCCTGATCGTAGCGTGCGCTAACGGCTCCCTGACTAAACTGTACTCAGCACTTAGCGTGCGCTACGCATATACCTGTAGCGTGCGCTAAGGCGTTGACTCGGCTTTTCCTGAAAGCCGTCCATGTACATCCCGACACTATCCGACAGGGGTCCCCCGGCCAGATCTCACCTACCGCACGTCCCAATCACATTGACCACGCATAGCGTGCGCTAATGACCTTCAGTAGCGTGCGCTATGAACCCACGTTAGCGCACGCTAAACATAGCCGGTAGCGTGCGCTACATGCGCAGATTTACAATCTTTAAGCCACAACCACGAAATTAAACGCTCGACAACATCGGATTATGAAATACGGAGAATAGTACTCAGACAAAAGTACAATCATTACAATATCACAAGTTCCAATTACAATACAGAAATCTCGGGTATTACAACATCTGCCCCCCACCACTGAGCAACGGATACCGATCGTACACGCTCCCCTCCGGTGGAACATCGTCCCCGTGTACATCAAAGTCGGAGTCTCCGAATCGCAAGCCGGTGACTAACGCATACTCATATCTAGAAAATCGAATAAATCGATGACCGAGCCTAAACCAAAACTCATCGGCCTGTGCATCCGGTCTAATTACCTCGTTCGAGAACAAGGCATGCAATGCGGCATTAGATACAAACCCCCCCCCACTCCTCCCGGACAAAGTGTCCAAGACACGACTCTCTAAACTCCCTAATAGTGTCATCACCTACACTCCGCAGCTCAGCAACAATCGTCTTAACAATCCCTAACCTAACATACCCATTTATGGAGCATTTCGAACCTCGCATATTCGGCCTCTTCCAAACAACCTGCCGATTCAAATTTATCTTAATTTTAGCTTCATGCAGGTGTATTGAAGTAATATGTAATCGGGAAAAAGTAAGTGGATAATTCGAGTAACACTGGGATTTATTCGATTTATTTCCATCGAGTTATTCTAATTCAACTTGAGACATCCTAATTCAATTTCAATCATCTAATGCAATTCGAGACATTCTAATACAATCCGAGTCATCCTAATTCTAGTAGTTTTATGTCAATTCGAATAATCATAAATAAATTTGCGTCGTTCTAATTGTGGAAGGCCATTAGTCCAATTTGAGTAACTTATAAACTATATTCGAGTAAGACAAATAAAAAAACGAACTAAACTAACTAAACGAAATAAACTAACTAAACGAAACAAACTAACTAAATTCGAAAAGATATCCATATTTATAACATTCCCAAATTCGAATTGAAACTCGAATACGAATTACCAAGGTTACATAAATAATCAATTCAACACGACATCAATTCAATCGATATCAATTCATACATAAACAATAGTTACGATATCAACACACGATAAGTATTTGGGGTTGACCGGCGCTACTTAATTCCCAAATTCAAATTTCTCTATTTTAATTTATTTTTTCATCGTGTAAATCGAATGCAAATCTTATAATTCGAATGCAAATCGTGTAAATCAAATATAAAATGTGTAAACCAAAATCGAGCAACGAGCATACTCGAGTGACACGAAAATAAAATCTTACCTGGTTTTCGGTGGCAGCGGCGGCGGCGGAAGCGGCAGCGGAATCGGCATTTCCGTCAGCGGCGCTATTCGGGGAAGTCGAACTCGCCATCTAGGATGAGGAAATAATTCGGATTCTTGAAACTAAGATTCGTGAAACTCGAATTCCACAGATTCGTGAAACTCATGAAGAAGGAAGAAAGAAGACGACTGGGAAGAATGTTTTCGTGAAACTCGATTCGGATTCGTGAAGAAGAAGCCCGTTCGAGTATTGTTTTCGTGAAACTCGATTCGTGAAGAAGAAAGTCTTTGTTTCGTGAAACTCGTTGGGATTCAGATTCGTGAGGAAGGAGATGAAGAAGCCGGTTCGAGTTTTGTGTTTCGGATTCGTGAAGAAGAAGCCTATCGAGTATTGTTTTAAAGGTATCGACGACGAAGAAGAAGAAGTCTTTATTTTTTTTTTCCGTATAACCCGAATATTCGAGTAATAAATTCGGGTTACCCGAATTTTTTTTTTTTTTCGTATAACCCGAATATTCGAGTAATAAATTCGGGTTACCCGATTTTTTTTTCGTATAACCCGAATATTCGAGTAATAAATTCGTGTAACCCGAATGTGGATAAAAAAGGTGAAACCCGAATGAATTCGGGAGATATAACAAAAAAAACAGAAAAAGGTCTCCCGAACGGGAGATGTATAAAAAAAACAAAAAAAAAAAGGATCTCCTGAATGAATTCGGGAGATGTAAAAAAAAAAAAAAAAAGTTCTCCCGAATCCATTCGGGAGATGTATATAAAAATTCGTGTGACATGAATTGTATTCGGGTGACACGAATTGGACTCGTGTAACCTGTAACACCCCAACTAGGTGGATATTACAGTGCCGTAGATCCCCAACTGGGACCCACCAGGCAAATGAAAATGAATGAATTACACAGGATAAATGTACTACCGAACTACATTACAACAATAATTACTCCGATGAGGAGTTTAGTTACAACACACCAGGACAATACCGAATACTAGTGTATTTTATATGAAGATAAAATACACAACACTGAATGAAACGGAGTATTCAAATGAAAGTCTGCAGCGGAAAATAAAGGACAATAACATGAATAACTGAAAGATTGGGGCCCCTACTAGTATCACTGGGACTCCTCGACGTCAGCGTGTTCTCCCCGTACTTTTGCCTTGCCAAGACCTGACAAACAAAATCCCCAAACGGGGTCAGTTACAAAGAACAACAATCCTCAAGGGTTGAAAATACACAATTATGATTATATCTGAAGTTATGAAATATCTTGTCGAAACATACGCAATCAAACATGCTATATGAATCAACTAACAGTACGGCTCAAAAGGTGGTACCACACTACGCCCGGGATGGAAATGTGTCCGTGCACAAGCCACCAACGATCGAATACATGTGTGGTCTTGTACCTAATCAGTCTCACGACACAATATGACTCGTGTGCACAGTCCAATGTGAGGCCAACAACCAACACACGACTTAAACGTGCCCGACATAAAAATCCAACACATACCAACCGGCACGCCAGTGTGACCCGGAATGCCACGATATAACAAAAGTGACATCGAAAATGAATAATGACTCACCGAGGTGGAATGGTAACGAAATAAATGACAGCTCAATGAAAAGATTGGAACCGTCGTTCCTTATGACTGAAGTGATTAATTGACAACAACAAGTTTTGATACGATTAATATAATGATGAATGAGTTATGATTATGAATGAACAACAACAAAAGGGATGAATATCCTTTTAACCGAGTAAGAATTAACTTACTCAATACCGGTGACAATTATCATTCCACGAACAACGTCCTAATTGAGATATCGGTCGCTCGAACAACCTTGAATTATACAATATCCAACAACTCGTTCAATATACGAATCAAACACGAATATAATGAACTCAAAACGTCGATACGATTAAACTAAGTTCATTGGGGCATTATATCGAATATGTTGTGGCCAAACTCCGGTTGTTTACAATCAAATCTAAATAAGCCACTATCAATTCCCCCAAGAAGTGTTTCAAACCAACAAAACATCTCCAATACGATCAATAATCCATTATGAATATCCAAAATCGTGATTATAACGACAATTAATCGAAAACCCCCAATTTCAACTCGATATTCAAAGTGTTCTTGAATAATCCTTCAATAATCCAATGAATCCTTATACAAACTCATAATCATATACATATCCCTTCATATAACATGATTATAACGTCCAAAACATCATAACTCAACACAAAAATCGAAATCCAAGGTGTTGAAGAATATTACCTTTGAAGATCCAAGTACTTTAATCCGAAGAACACACGTTAGATCGATTATCCGGGCTTCACGATCGAAAGGAGATGAAGAAAATCAAACACTCAAATGATTTGTGAAGGAAAAACCCTCCCTCAAGCTCTCTCTCTCGGTTGTAGGTGAAGAAAAGGGAAAGAAATGAGCTGAAATGCTCAAAAACGAATTTATAGGGGTTGGCGCCTGCCGGACACGGCCGTGCCGATCGGCACGCGGTCGCGTCGCCTGGCGGCAGCGAGGACTCGACCGTGTCTGCTTGACACGGTCGTGGCGCGAGGGGCCTTCCGATAGTGACCCGTCCGACAAGCGGACTCGGCATGACTCGGCCGTGTCACGGAACACGGTCGGGCGTGTCAGCGATCGGTTCGCTTATCCGGAAGAGTTCGACTCGGCCGTGCCAAACGACACGGTCGAGTCACGTGGCGAGACTTCGGCATTTCGGACGAGTACAGACGGGCCGTGTCGGACGACACGGCCGAGTTCGGCGGCATGATCGCCAATAAGCGAAAAAATGAGCGGGGTGAGCTAAAACGACCATAGCTCACTCGTCCGGACTCCGATTGACTCACCGTTTGAACCATTGGAAAGCTAACTCGATGCTCTATAATATTGCAAAGATTTAGAATTTTTGGAGTCACCAAAAATTAATGGTGATCTAACAAAGTCGAACTCATATGAGGAAAGTTGAAACAATGAACAATAACGATACACAACTCGAAGTTTTTCCGAACGGTGAACACGGTGAACGAACATGATTGATGAATGATTATAAATGAGTGAAAATCCACTGAGTGACAATCACCGAATGAAATTCTTGAATGATAATGATGAATTACAACCGGTATTACATACACCCCCCTTAAAAGAGTTTCGTCCCCGAAACTAAAGGGTCAAACAACTCGGGATAACTCTCCCGCATACTATCCTCGGTTTCCCAAGTAGCCTCTTCGACTCCGAGTCTGGACCACTGAATCTTGACCAAAGGAATCGACTTATTTCTCAACTGTTTGATTCGCCGCTCTGAGACTCGTATAGGACGCTCCTCATAAGAATGGTCGTCGGCGATCTCGATTTCGTCGAACTGAAGTATGTGACTCGGGTCGGCAACATACTTTCGCAACTGAGAGACATGAAACACATTATGAATTCGGCTCAAAGCCGGAGGTAAAGCCAATCGATAAGCTAACTCGCCTACTCGATCCAAAATTTCAAACGGTCCAATGAATCTCGGACTCAACTTCCCCCGTTTTCCGAAACGGAAAATACCTCGACTCGGGGATACCTTGACCAAAACATGGTCACCCGTCTCGAATTCTAGTGGTCGACGACGATTATCCGCATACGATTCCTGTCGACTCTGAGCTGTCAACATACGACTCTTGATCAAAGCTACCTTCTCACGGGCGGCTAATAAGCATATCGGGCTCGGTGCCGATTGATTCTGACAAGTCATCCCAACACAAAGGAGATTGACAAAGACGACCGTACAAGGCCTCGTAAGGTGCCATCTTAATGGAGGCATGCCAACTATTATTATACGTGAACTCGATCAGTGGTAGTTGGGCTTCCCAATCGTCCTTCCAATCGAGGACGCATGCCCTCAACATGTCCTCTAATGTCTGAATAGTTCTCTCTGATTGTTCGTCGGACTGAGGATGAAAGGCAGTACTGAGATTAAGCTGAGTTCCCATAGCACGATGAACTGATTTCCAAAAATGGGATACAAATCGTCCGTCACGATCGGAAACGATACTCTTAGGAGTACCGTGTAGTCTCACTATCTCCTTGATGAACAACTGAGCCAGTCTCTCGGGACCCCACATATCCTTGATCTCAAGGAAATGAGCTGATTTAGTTAAGCGGTCCACAATCACCCAGATCGCATTCATGCCACGACGACTCATCGGCAAACTCGTGATGAAATCCATAGAAATGTCTTCCCACTTCCACTCCGGAATAGGGAGAGGTTTGACATACCGTCGATCGATGTTCAATCTTAACTTGTTGATGTGTTAAGCATCTCGAAACAAATTCTGCGACTTCTCGCTTCATATTACTCCACCGGTAATTTTGTTTCAAGTCCTTGTACATCTTCTTTGGACCGGATGAACAGAATAAGGGGTAGCATGAGCTTCTCTCAAAATAGAGTTTTTCAACTCGTCATTCGCCGGTACGCACAACCGGTTCTTAAACCTCAAAAATCCATCCTCGTGGACCACGAATCCAGGGGCTTTCCCCTGAGCCACATTTTCACGTATGCGCAACAATGAAGGGTATGAACTCTGATTCTCTCTGATTACCTCCTCAAGTGACGATGAAATCTCTAACATACAAAGCTGTCCCTGAATTCGATGAAGCCAGACCTCGATCTCGGGTCTAAGGAATTCCTGCTGAAGCTCCTTCTGAACTGTTAAACGAGTAAGCATCTGCTCCTGAACGGACTTACGACTCAAGGCGTCGGCGACAACGTTCGCCTTGCCCGGGTGGTAAAGGATCTCGATATCAAAATCTTTTATTAGTTCCAACCACCACCTCTGTCGCATATTTAACTCCTTGTGAGTAAATATATGCTTCAACTCTTGTGATTGGTGAAGATCTGACAGGTGATGCCATAAAGGTAACGACGCCAAATTTCCAACGCGAAAACCACGGTTGCTAGCTCCGGCCGTGGGTTGGATAATTAACCAGCTAATCCGAGGAAACATCGGATTTACTTAATATCTTTCGGAGGTTGCCAATCTCGGATAGTCTCCGTCTTCTGAGGGTCGACACGAACTCTGTCAGATGAAATTACATGCCCGAGAAAGTCACTTCGGACCTCCAGAACTCACATTTGGAAAACTTTCCATAAAGTTGTTCTCGTATCAACACGTCGAGAACCTGATGAAGATGAACCTCGTGTTAGTCTCGGCTACGAGAATAAATCAAAATGTCGTCGATGAAGACAACAACAAACTGATCCAAAAAGTCGATAAAAACCCGATTCATTAACTCCATGAATACCGCAGGTGCAATAGTTAGCCCGAACGGCATAACTACGAACTCATAATGACCATATCGTGTACGAAACGCTGTCCTCGCGATATCCGACTCTCGAATCCGCAGTTGGTGATATCCAGATCTTAAGTCGATCCTGGAAAATACTGAGGCTCCCTGAAGTTGATCTAAAAGATCATCAATACGGGATAAGGGATACTACTCTTGATCATCACCCTGTTCAACTCCTGGTACTTAATACACATACGAGACGAGCCATCATTCTCCTTGACAGATCACACTGGTGCTCCTCACGGGGACGCAATCGGTCGGAGATAACCTTTCTCGAACTACTCCTCAAGTTGAATCTTCAACTCCTGCATTCTGGTCGGGGCCATCCGATACGGTGCCTTCGATAAAGGGGACGTACCGGCTCCCACTCACTCCTGAATTCCCCTACTCTATGTGAAGGCAACCAGATAACTCGTCTGGAAATACATCGTCAATCGATGACAATGATACCACGAATGATTGAACATTTCGATTGCCCTAGAATGGTCAATCGATAAAAAGAGATACCAATAATGATTGAACAACTCGATTGCCTTAGAAAGGCCAATCGACGAAGATGATACAATGAATGTTTGAATAACTCGATTGCCTTTGAAAGGCTAATTGATGAAAATGATACAATGAATGATTGAATGACTCGATTGTCTTAGAAAGGCCAATCGATGGAAATGATACAATGAATGATTGAATAACTCGATTGCCTTAGAAAGGCCAATCGATGAGAATGATACAATGAATGATTGAATAGTTCGATTGCGGAATTTCTCTGCTTTCGTCATAATAATACTTCTTCTGGAACAACGGGGATTACTTCCCTGAAACACACATTCGACAACCAACGACGGAAAGATAGCGACCAAACGCTAACAAACACTGAGGATAGTATCAAGACGATCAAACCAACTAATACCGAAAATTACATCGTCCTAAGATAAGTTCACCACGATTAGATCCATCAACCAATCGCGGTCATTAAGCTTAATTCGGTATGATTCGAAAATTCTTCCATCGTCGGGTAGACCGATGGTATGAGGTCCACAAGCAATAGAACTATCCCGAAATAAGTCTATTCAAGCATGATTCGAAAATGAATGAATGCGGTGTACCGGATCAAAAGGTACACACAAGTTGAAATAAAATTACGAGTATACGAAATCATTCGGACCACCGGATCGTCGATCCTCCTCATCATATGAATCAGGACTTGCGGTCCCCAAACCGGACGCTCCTGTCGATAAATACGAGCTCCAACTCTATTTGCTTCCATTGTCTTAAACAGCGATGACAAAGCGATCGATTCTCAAAGCTTGGTTGCTTGGGCACGAGATGCCACGGAGCCGACTTGGAGTCCTTTTCGGCAAAAACGGGCCTTATGCCCAAAATTCCCACAATTATAGCACGTGATAGACGATTTGAGACACTCGGTCTGAAATGACCGGCGTTCCACAATTGAAACAGGTGATGGCAGGCGGCGCTCGGGAATGAGATCCCGCACGATTATGCGCCGTAGGAGGTCGCCGAAAGCGATAGGACTCACACGAGGCTTCTTGAAGGTTGGTGACCGCCTTCGGATTGATTACGCCGTTGATTTCTGTTGACATATGCGGGTTCTTGCTTTCGGCAATTTCCTTAGCGGTGGCTCAAATGCGGGAGAGTTCTCTCATTAATCCGGTCAGTGGCGCAATGATGATTGAGCAAGCGCACATGGGTCATCATGGCTGCATAAAAGTGAGTGGATCAACCCGAACATATTACGATCGAGCCGAGTCCTAGGCACGATTTCCGGCGGCCAGTGATTATTTCTCGGGTTTCGGTCGCACCGCGGCCTCTCCCTGCATCCTCGACGACTCTCTCCATACCTTGAAGTAGGAAGGTCGCATAATGATTATATTTCCGCATGATTAGCACGTTATGATTATGTCATGAGATGATGAAAATGAGTATACATGCTCTAACTTAGTGATTATATGAATGATTTCGAAGTTACATGATTATCTGATGAAATTCTTGAAATGATTATCTTGAATAACTTAACAAGATTGATAATATGATCATCCAGATTGACAACTGAGTAATGAAATGAATTGAGTAATTAATGAGTTAACATGATCGTCCTGATTATTAACTGAGTAATGAAATGAATTAAGTGATTAATGAGTTAACATGATCGTCCTAATCACAATGAATGATGATGTTTGAGGATTGTTAATTGATGAATGATGAATGAATGACTATTTCCAGAAATTATACCATGGCGTTAGAAATCTTACAGTTCTTTCGGTCTGATTGGCTCGGCATTTGCACAGGTCACACGTAACGCGAAAGTCCAATGATACTAGTCTGATGACGATGATTTCAAATGAGACATGACTCGGAAGGTAGTATTCAAAACCACGCTCCGATACCAACTATGTAACACCCCAACTAGGTGGATATTACAGTGCCGTAGATCCCCAACTGGGACCCACCAGGCAAATGAAAATGAATGAATTACACAGGATAAATGTAGTACCGAACTACATTACAACAATAATTACTCCGATGAGGAGTTTAGTTACAACACACCAGGACAATACCGAATACTAGTGTATTTTATATGAAGATAAAATACACAACCGAATGAAACGAGTATTCAAATGAAAGTCTGCAATGGAAAATAAAGGACAATAACATGAATAATCGAAAGATTGGGGCCCCTACTAGTATCACTTGGGACTCCTCGACGTCGGCGTGTTCTCCCGTACTTTTGCCTTGCCAAGACACGAAAAACAAAATCCACAAACGGGGTCCTATACAAATAACAACAATCCTCAAGCCTTCAAAAAACACAATAATTATTATAACTGAAGTTATGAAATATCTTGTCGAAACATACGCAATCAAACATGCTATATGAATCAACTAACAGTACGGCTCAAAGGGTGGTACCACACTACGCCCGGGATGGAAATGTGTCCGTGCACAAGCCACCAACGATCGAATACACGTGTGGTCTTGTACCTAATCAGTCTCACGAGACAATATGACTCGTGTGCACAGTCCAATGTGAGGCCAACAACCTACACACGACTTAAACGTGCCCGACATGAAAATCCAACACATACCAACCGGCACGCCAGTGTGACCCGGAATGCCACGATATAACAAAAGTGACATCGAAAATGAATAATGACTCACCGAGGTGGAATGGTAACGAAATAAATGACAGCTCAATGAAAAGATTGGAACCGTCGTTCCTTATGACTGAAGTGATTAATTGACAACAACAAGTTTTGATATGGTTAATATAATGATGAATGAGTTATGATTATGAATGAACAATAACAAAAGGGATGAATATCCTTTTAACCGAGTAAGAATTAACTTACTCAATACCGGTGACAATTATCCTTCCACGAACAACGTCCTAATTGAGATATCGGTCGCTCGAACAACCTTGAATTATACAATATCCAACAACTCGTTCAATATACGAATCAAACACGAATATAACGAACTCAAAACGTCGATACGATTAAACTAAGTTCATTGGGCATTATATCGAATACGTTGTGGCCAAACTCCGGTTGTTTACAATCAAATCTCAATAAGCCACTATCAATTCCCCCAAGAAGTGTTTCAAACCAACAAAACATCTCCAATACGATCAATAATCCATTATGAATATCCAAAATCGTGATTATAACGACAATTAATCGAAAACCCCCAATTTCAACTCGATATTCAAAGTGTTCTTGAATAATCCTTCAATAATCCAATGAATCCTTATACAAACTCATAATCATATACATATCCCTTCATATAACATGATTATAACATCCAAAACATCATAACTCAACACAAAAATCGAAATCCAAGGTGTTGAAGAATATTACCTTTGAAGATCCAAGTACTTTAATCCGAAGAACACACGTTAGATCGATTATCCGGGCTTCACGATCGAAAGGAGATGAAGAAAATCAAACACTCAAATGATTTGTGAAGGAAAAACCCTCCCTCAAGCTCTCTCTCTCGGTTGTAGGTGAAGAAAAGGGAAAGAAATGAGTTGAAATGCTCAAAAAACAAATTTATAGGGGTTGACTGCCCTGCCGGACACGGCCCGTGCCGATCGGCACGGTCGCATCGCGCAACTGGCCGGCAGGGACTCGACCGTGTCCTGCTTGACACGGTCGCGGCGCGGAGGGGCCTTCCGATAGTGACCCGTCAAGCGGCGACTCGGCATGACTCGACCGTGTCCTGGAACACGGTCGGGCGTGTCAGCGATCGGTTACGCTTATCCGGAAGAGTTCGACTCGGCCGTGCCAAACGACACGATCGAGTCCTGTGGCGAGACTTCGCATTTCGGACGAGTACAAGACGGGCCGTGTCGGACGACACGGCCGAGTTGGTCGGCGGTGATCGCCAATAATCAAAAAATGAGCGGGGTGAGCTAAAACGACCATAACTCTCTCGTCCGGACTCCGATTGACTCACCGTTTGAACCATTAGAAAGCTAACTCGATGCTCTATAATATTGCAAAGATTTAGAATTTTTGGAGTCACCAAAAATTAATGGTGATCTAACAAAGTCGAACTCATATGAGGAAAGTTGAAACAATGAACAATAACGATACACAACTCGAAGTTTTTCCGAATGGTGAACACGGTGAACGAACATGATTGATGAATGATTATAAATGAGTGAAAATCCACTGAGTGACAATCACCGAATGAAATTACTGAATGATAATGACTGAATTACAACCGGGTATTACATAACCCAATTTTTTTTTTTACATCTCCCGAATGAATTCGGGAGACTTTTTTTTTATTTACATGTCCTGAATTGTATTCGGGTGACACGAATTGGACTCGTGTAACCCGATCTTTTTTTTAAATGTCCCGAATTGTATTCGGGTGACACGAATTGGACTCGATATTTTTTTTGAAGTTGGCTCGAAATTATATTACTCGAAATTATAATATATGACTCGAATTTTATTCGAGTAAAGGTCAATTTTGACAATTTGGATATCAAAAGAGTTGTTACTAAACTTGGGGCAGAAAAGAATATTACTAAATGCCAAAGGGCAAAACAAGCTATTTCTACTTCTATTTCACGGTTTGAAGTTACCTAGACAACCTGTCTTCCCCCCCTTTTTTTTATCTTTATTTTTTTAATATTCATTTTTGTCTTTATTTGTGTTGATTAAGGTCCCTTTCTAATTGTACATATGAACACAAAACAAACCATACCTGTCATGATGTAATTAATATTTCTCTTCAGTCAACACCAAATCTGTCTCCATTTGAATCCTCACTTACACGCAGCAAAACTTCAAGAAGCTAGGCTGCTTCGATCTGAGCTCCTCCACTTTGGAACTCTATCGGACTCTTGAAAGGTTTCCAAAGATGCAAATAAAGCATCTCTCTTGAAGAATTATTGATTCCTTCATGGTGATGATAGGTTTCTGATTCCTACTGGTCCCTCCATAAGATCAAAGCAAAAGAAGTGAATAGTGCGGAGAAAAACCACCATGAACGCCAGAAAATAGCACCGCCACTGCACTCCACGGTGGCCGCCGTCCTCGGCCAGCAAATCATCCTCCTCTATCGCATCGAACTCCTTCCAATCCTTCCCCGCGCGTTTCCGTTGGTGGCGGCGAGAACCTCTGCTGGATTTCTGCGAGCCAGGTTTACTCGAGTCGGAGAACCGGGTCAAAGACGAGTCGCGCGAGTGGCGCCCCGGAGAGCCCATCGGGCTGAGGACTGGTGTCGAGTGAAAAGAGTTGGATGTCTTCTCTCCGTCGTGCGAGTCCCTAGACGGGTTCTGGACGTAGTAAACGGTCCAGTTCGGAGACGAAGGCGCCATGCTCGTCACCTCTGAGACGGTTTTTCCATGCATCGACATTTTATATATTCCCCCCCCCCCCTTTTTTTTTTAGTGAGAGAAAGTGCAAGGTGATGCTTGAATTTGATTGATCTCAATAATGGTGGATTAGATGCTTTCTTGGAATTGGGAGAAGTGCAGGAAGTCCAAGTAAACACAGCACGTTGCAGCTGTAATAATTGATTTCTGATACAGAGGATCATCTATACGATGCAACTGTAGAGCATACTCTCGTCATATTACTCATTTGGTTAGAGTCGTGCTGATAACGTGTTATGAAATCGAAATAATAGAGAGAGAAATTAGAGAATGATTCTCAGGTATAATTTTCATTAATAACTGAAGTCCTATTTATAGGAAAACTTCAGATGGCACAATCGTAATTACATATTTACATCAGGGGCATAATAGTCATTCACACTATATAAAAACAAAGGGGTAATTGAAACGTCACTTTCGTGTTATATTATAACACAAACTTATATATCTATCATACATATCAATTTATCGTGGTCAAACATTATAAAAAAGGATATATAATATCCACATATTATTCGAACAACCTTATAATTTAATATATGCTCGATTATACAAACAATTATAATTTAAATTATACTTAAATCATCCAGTATTTTTATTTGTTATTACTCCCTATGTCCCGCTCAAAGCTTGACATATGGTGTATATTTGGTATATTTTTAGGTAATAATTTGTGTAAATAATGATGATAAATGTGTAGTGGAGATTAAAAAGTAAAAAGTATTGACAGTGAGTGTGTTGTGGTAAAGGAGAGATAAAAGATGAGATTTTTTACAATAAATTTTTTACAAGATAAAAGATGAGATTTTTTACAATAATTTTTTTTTGGTAAAGGAGGTCCGGTCCAAGCCGATTTGCCTTTTTTTTCTGTCAGCTATGCAATGAACGTTAGAGGTGTTCGGCGGTTCAAAACCGCCGATTTTTTGAACTGCTGGTTCATGAATCGCCCGTTCCGGTTGGCTGAAAATCGGAACCGGAACCGAACCGCCTTATGGCGGTTCACGGTTACGGTTTTGAATCGTGAACCGGCGGTTCCGAACCAAACCGAAACCGGCGGTTTACTTTTTTAATTTAATTGAATTTTTAATATTTCAATTTAAAAAATATGATAAAAATTGGACTTGGGCTTAATTCAAATATTTAAACTTGGAATTTTTAATTTTAAATATTTGAATTAAGCGCCTATGTATCCAATATCCATAACTTTAGAGTTTAGGAATCAAAATCAAAGTCCTCGTAGTTCATTTTTAAATTTTGGGGGGAAGGGGGAAAAATGGACTTGAGCTTAATTCAAATATTTAAAGTTAAAATTAAGACTTTCAACTTTGAATATTTGGATTAAGTTGCCTATGTATCCCTTACTTTAGGAATCAAAGTCCTCGTAGTTCACTTACCTTATACTTACCTTACGGAGCGGAGGCGGAGAGGAGATGGTTCAATCATCAAAGTCAACCGAATCATTGCTAGATCCGGTATCATATGTATCGCTATCTTCTTGTTCATTATAATTTGGTTCTTGTTGGCGTAACTCGACTTTCACCCAATCATTCAATAATGCTTGGGCTTCAATAATTTGAGGCGCAAATCGAGATCGTCGTTCATCCAGAATGTATCTTCATATACTGAAGGCTTGTTCAACAGAAACTGTTGAGGCTTGTTCAATATCTCACTCCATTTTCTACCAAGAGAAGAATGTCTAATTAAATACATTATTGCTTCAAGGATAAGAGCATATGCTTCTTGTAAAAAAGCTAAAGCATCTTGAACAGATAAATTAACAATATGACAAATGCACCTAACATGAAAAAATTTACCACCAAGAGATGGCTCACATACTGAAGTAAATGATTCTAAACGAGCTGTATTGGAGCTAGCATTATCAAAAGAGATTGAAAAAGTTTTTTGTACTAAATTATATTTAGATAAAATTGTACGAATCTTATGCGAAATATTTTGGGCGGTATGTGCGGTATTAAACCCTCTAAAACCAATTAGACGTTTCTGCATAGTCCAAGAATCATCAATCCAAATACAAGTAATTCCCATATATAAAGTTGCTTGGCAATGATCACTCCAAGCATCGGAGCATATACAAACTTTATGATCTAGTTTTAAAAACATATTAGCTAAAATTAATTTTGCTTCGCTAGTAGTTTTTCTAACATTACGAGTTACGGTAGAGCGTACATTTTTTTTACTAGAAGGATTAAAACTTATTTGAGTAAAATTTTCATACATTTGGTCGTCGGCGAAGTTAAAAGGAAGAGAGTTACCATAAATAAATCTAGATAATTCTTTTCTAGCGGTAATTGAATTTAATTTAAATAAAGAAGTAGTACCTTGATTGGGGGCATTAGACGGCGTAGCCGTGCCTTGGAGTTGGGTTTGGTTAGACTCTATGCCAACTTTGTCGGGATGTTGTATTTGTATATGACCATTTAGTGTCCCATAACCTCATCCTTTTTTAAACTTGTAAGATTTCTCGCAATAGTTGCACTTGGCCAAGAAGTGACCGGGACCGGAGGCAACGTCGTCCATCTTTGTATACTGCGCCACAAATAATGGAGATTTGAGCTCGGACAGTTTCCTTTGTTTTGGTTTTGTTGGTTGCTCATCATCTTCATCATCTTCGGTATTATGAATTGATTTTGATGCTTCAAACATTTGGTTGATTTGTTCCTCGGTTAAATCTTCGAAAACATAATCTCCAAAATTCGGACTTGGAATAGAAGTAGAACTCGGAGTATGAGTAGGAGTACCACTACCACTAGCACCACCTCTTCCTTGTCGAGGAATGCCAGTAATAGCCTTTCCCTTTCCCCGTCGAATTGGCCACTTGTGAGAAGATGGAGGGTGATAGAGGGGTATTTATAGGTGTTAAAATGTATTAAAAAACAAACAACAAAAAACATTGATCGTTGGGAACCGCCGGTTCGGAGAAACGGTTTTGAAATTTAAAAATTCATTTTTTTTAAAAAACGGCGGTTGAACCGTCGGTTCGCGGTTCGTCAAAATACCTAATCGGAATCGAACCATCTAAAAATGATTGACGGTTCCGATTTTAAGCCGAACCGCGGTCAACGGTTAACTGAACCGCGGTCAACGGTTCAAAAACGCCGGTTCGCCGTTTCGAACCGAACCGCTGAATACCTCTAAGGAACGTCGAACATATGTAATTTTTAATTTTTTTCTAAGGCATATTAGGTAATTGGTATTATGCCGACAGAGTGGAGGCATAGTATTGTCGTACCTTTTTTCAAGAACAAAGGCGATGCTCGGAGTTGTAGTAACTATAGGTGTATTAAACTCCTCAGTCATACTTTGAAACTTTGGGAAAGAGTGGTGGAATGCAGGGTTAGAAGACAAGTTGAGATCTCAGAGAACCAATTTGGCTTCATGCCGGGGAGGTCCACGACTGAGGCCATTCATCTCGTCAGACGCCTTATGGAGAAGTTTAGAGAGCGGCGTAAGGACCTCCATATGGTGTTCATAGATCTAGAGAAGGCTTATGATAGCATTCCGCGTGATGTTATTTGGAGGAGCCTAGTAGAGAGGAGGGTGTCGTTGCCGTTCGTTAGGGAGATCCAAGACATGTACTCCCAAGCTAGGACGTGCGTTAGGACCCCAGTTGGTGACACCCAGTATTTTCCGGTTGAGATAGGGCTACACCAGGGGTAGGAGCTAAGCCATCTTCTCTTCGCTCTAATCCTTGACGTCATTTTGCGAGGGATTCAAGATGGCATCCCGTGGTGCATGCTTTTTGCTGACGACATTGTGTTAGTGGCGGAGTCGAGGAGGGAGGTGAACTCGAAGTTGGAGCTTTGGAGGGCTAAGTTAGAATCCGAGGGCTTGAGTGTGAGCCGGTCTAAGACCGAGTATCTCTGGTGTAACCTTAGTGGTGAGGCCAATGAGGAAGATGTTGAGGTAATGATTGCGGATCAGATCGTACCCCGTACGGATAAGTTCAAGTATTTGGGTTCGATCATTCAGAAGGAAGGTGAGTGTGAAGATGATGTCACACATCGCAAGGCGGGGTGGCTAAGGTGGAGAGCAGCGACAGGGGTCCTGTGCGACAAGAAAGTCCCTCTAAAGTTGAAGGGTAAATTCTATAGAGCGGCAATCCGACCTGCAATGTTGTATGGCTCCGAATGTTGGGCGATGAAGAAGTCGCTTGAGAGCAAGTTGGAAGTGGATGAAATGAGAATGTTACGTTGGTCGTGTGGTCGCACAATGTTAGATAGAATTGCGAACGGGGTTTTCAGGAACGCGCTGGAAGTAGCGCCCATTTCAGCGAAAGTTAGGGAAGGGAGATTGAGATGGTTTGGCCACGTCCGCATGAGGTAGGCATCTGCTCCGGTGAGGAGGGTCGAGAGTTTAATGGTTGTCGGGGAGAGGAGGAGAGGCAGACCGATGAGGACGTGGGAGGAGCAACTGAGATTAGATTTGAAGGCCTTAAACCTTTCCGAGACCATGGCTGTTGATAGGTGCGCTTGGAGGCGCCAGATCAGAGTTGTGGATTCTTTTGTAGGGAGCGGTGCTGTAGTTGAGTGCCTCAGGGTTGGGTTGTCTCGGTTAGCTTTGACCTAGAGCATTGCATTTTTACTTTTATTGTATATTTTATCCTATTGTCTTTGCGTGTGGTGTATTTTTGACAGGGAGCTGTGCGCAGAGCCAACCTCTCTTTTGTTAGAGCAGCGTTCATAGGGAGTGAAGTATCCAAATTCCGCTTAGGTAAGTCCCATGTGGATCAAGCCATGGGCTCAGGTATGGTCTCGAGCTTTTTCGAATCATATATTTTCCTTTGTATTTATCACACAAGATTCTGCTGTGCACTAAGCTGGGGGTCTTCACGGAAACAGCCTCCCTACCGTAATAAGTAGGGGCATGGTCTGCGTACATCTTACCCTCCCCAGACCCTGCTCTGAGCGGGATATACTGGGTATATTTGATTTGGTTTGATTTTATATACAAAATGTTCCCTAGGAATTTGGAGGCCCTGGGCCATCGCCCAAGCTGCCCGCCCCATTGGGTCGGCCCTGAATATAATTACAAAATTATATACTCACAAAACTAATGCGACAGTAACCAGGAAATTACACTCGGGCCATTATAAAAATCAAGAATTTTACATTCGAACTGAATAATATAAAAGCAACAAAGATAAGAACCGATCTAAATTTCAAATCGCCAGTTCAATACTATAGTCTTTTTTTCCTTCGTCTTCATCTTCTTCACTGCAATTCAATTTTCTATTGCAATAGACACTCCCACGTGGAATATTCACATTTACGTATGTAAATTAATTATCTACGTCATTCATAAGCCATTATATGGAAGCCATTATATGGATTTATCGACTAACATAAATATCGACGTAACAACCATGTAAATCAACAGTGTAAGGCTCCGCAACTGAAGGTCCAATGCATATTTACGGACTCTGCGGTCATTTATTGATTTTTTTAATAGAATGAAGAAGTTGTGTAAATTATTTGTGTGGTCCGATATATGTACTTTCTAGTATAAAAATAATATATTTTCGTATTAGAATGATAATTTATAGCAACAAAAATACAAAGTATCATTTTTATACTAAAATAATATCATTTTTAATATTAAAAAATATGTATATCAAACTGTAAAATAGCCCGATACATGTGTCTCTTTCATGAAATGATTGAGATGATTGTGGTCTTTTGTTAGAATAAAAAATGTGATATTCATATATTTTTCTTAAAAAGTTATTCATTTATTAAGTTTTTATATATCACATTTTTCACAATCAAATCAATCAATCATCTTTTACCTTTTTTGTAATACCCGAGATTTCTGTTATGTAATTGGAACTTGTGATATTGTAATGATTGTACTTTTGTATGAGTACTATTCTCTGTATTTCATTATCTGATGTGGTCGAGCATATAATTTCGTATATGTGATTTAAAGATTGAAATTCTGTGCATGTAGCGCACGCTACAGGCTGAGGGTAGCGTACGCTAACGTGGTTTCATAGCGCACGCTACCGAGTGTAATTAGCGCACGCTATGCGTGGTCAGATTGATTGAGACGTGCGGTAGGTGAGATCTGGCCGGGGGACCCCTGTCGGATCGTGTCGGATGTACCTGGACGGCTTTCGGGAAAAGCCGAGTCAACGCCTTAGCGCACGCTACAGGTCGATGCGTAGCGCACGCTAAGTGCCGAGTACAGTTTAGACTAGTACTGTCAAAAATTGGCCCGGCCCATTGGGCTGGCCCGACCCGCCCGACTTTTGAACGGGCTTGGGCCTGCATTCATCCAGCCCAAAAAAATCGGGCCAAATTTACCCGTACCAGATGGCCCGGCGGGCGTCAGAGGCCCGGGGCTGAAAAAGCCTGTTTCTATGGGCCAAAATGGCCCGACACCCACACATCTCCTTTTTTTTTCAGGCATCAATAATAATAAAAAAAATTAAGCCAAAAGTAAAGGCCCAAGCCCAACCCAACCATCTAAGTTAACCCCCCCTGCTATCAAACACAAGAAGAACGATTGGTGTGGTGGAAAGAAACCCTACTCTGTAAAATTTTATTCCTCTCTTCTCTACAATCGCCGCCGCTTTTCTCCGTTCCTCAATTGCCGACGATTTTGAGGAGCACTAAAATCTGCTGCCTGTACTCTTCGCTATTATTCTTTCTTTCGCTACCTCGCCCGTCCCCAGTCCACACATGAGTAAAAGGGAAAGCCAGTCGGACCTCCAACAAGCACCACTGCCACCCGATACTTGTTTTCCAGGTACAAAAATTGCTGATATCCTCCATTTTTAAGGATATTCGTAAGACACAAAATAGTGCTAGATGAACTCGTGTTTTCCTTAGTTTCTTTTTTTAGCTTGAAAAAAAATCTGACTGATTTTATGTTATTTTAGCTTGAGAAAAAAATAGTGCTGATATCCTCCATTTTTTTTGGTTTTTTTAGCTAGATGAAGCATCCTGATTTCAGATCCTTTTTTTATTCACTTCACAAGGATGATATGGACATCCTGGTTTTTTTAGCTAGATGAATTTGACTGGTCGTGTTTTCCTGGTTTTTTTATCCCCGTTTGTTTTCTTGCAGATATGGACATGGATGATATTATGGATGATGATTTAGATTTTCAAGTACTGGAATCTTATTCTACTCCTAAGAGCACTGCTGCTGCAGGTAAAGATGTTTGTTTTAGTCGTACAAGCAATAAGTTGATAGGGACTAAGAGTACCAGGGATGACAGAGTTGATAGTGAAAATGTTAACGAAGGTGATCCTAAAAAAGGTAAGTCTCTTGTGTGGGAGTATTTTGAAAAGGCTGGGATAATAAATGGGGTACAGAAATGTAGATGCAAACGCTGTAACAAAATGTATACATGTAGATCGGCATCTGGCACTACTCATTTAAGGCGGCATGCTTTTAAGTGTTTAAAAACTCCTAAGTTCCATGATGTGGGGTCTTTGTTTGATGGCCAAGCTTCACTATTTAAGAAATGGAAGTTTGATTCTAAGGCTTATCGTGATGGGCTGTCTAAAGCTATTATTAAGCATGACCTTCCATTTAGCTATGCTGAATATGAGGGGGTTAATGATGTGAATAAAATCTTAAATCCTGAATTCAAAAGCATTAGTAGGAACACCGCCAGAAGTGATTGTATGAAAGTTTTTGTGAGTGAAAAGGAAAAGTTAAAAAGTTTGTTAACTACTCTTCATGGAAGAATCTGTTTAACTTCCGATGCATGGACCGCTGTTACTACACAGGGTTATATGACCGTCACTGCCCATTATGTCGATGAAAATTGGAAGTTAAATTCTAAATTACTTTCATTTTGTGAGTTAGATAGCCCACATTCAGGGTTTGAATTGTCGGGAAAATTGCTTGGAGTAGTGAAGGATTGGGGGATAGAATCCAAAATATTTTCACTAACATTGGATAATGCCACTAATAATGATAGCATGATAAGAATTTTAAAAGAGAGGCTTAATTTGCAAAATGGCTTGTTATGTGAAGGTGATTTTTTTCACGTGAGGTGTTGTGCACATATTTTGAATCTTATTGTTCAAGAAGGTTTAAAGGTGGCTGATGATGCTTTGAAAAAAATTAGAGGAAGTGTTAAGTATGTGAAGGCTTCGCAAGGGAGGTTGAGTGAATTTCAAAAATGTATTGAAGAGGTGCACTTGAATGATGTTGGTGGAAGTTTCTTGAAGTTGGATGTGGTGACTAGATGGAATTCGACATATATGATGCTTGAAAGTGCTATTAAGTATCGACGTGCATTTACTAGCTTAAGCTACAATGATAGAAATTATAAGCTTTGTCCAACCATGGAAGAGTGGAAAAGAGCAGAAAAGATATGTTCTTTCTTGGCCCCATTTTATCAAATCACTAAATTGGTGTCTGGGTCACTATATCCCACCTCTAACTTATATCTCATGCAAATTGCAAGCATAGAAATGATGTTGCATGAACTTGAGAATTGTGAAGATGAGGTCATAAAACATATGGTGGGAAGGATGAAGAAGAAGTTTGATAAGTATTGGGATGAATATTTTGTTACTCTTGCATTTGGATGTGTTCTTGACCCAAAGGCAAATTTACAATTTTTGAGCTTTTGCTATAAAAGACTTGACCCGGATAATTATCAAGCAAAGGTGAATAAGATAAAAGAATCTTTATATAAACTCTTTGCTGTTTATGAGCAAAATAGAACCACATCAACTTCATTCCCTATTATCTCGTTACAAGACCAGTCTCATACGCAACCACATTCAAATGAGAGTTTGACATCATCCACGACTACGGGTGCGACCTCTATTCTCGATGTAAGTTTGACATCACATTCCTTTATATTATTTAATTTATATCTTCAAATATATAAATTAAATTTGTATCTTTAATTACGCATGTTAACTGTATATTGTTTGTTTTATGTTTTAATTGTAGGAGTATCATAGAGAAATGAGGCAATTGAATTCAAGTGAAGGTAAATCTGAACTTGATTTATACTTGGAAGAAGGCATTGTAGGAAGTCATATAGATGTCTTAGAATATTGGAAGGTGAACAAGCATCGATTTCCTCGACTTGCAACAATGGCTTGTGACATTTTAAGCATTCCAATAACCACAGTTGCTTCTGAATCTACATTTAGCATTGGTGGTCGTATCTTGACGAAATATAGGAGTTGTTTGCTCCCCGAAACTGTGCAAGCTCTCATTTGTACGCGCAATTGGTTGCATGGTTTCAAAGAAATAGAAGCTTTGGGTAATATTTAAATTTATATTGATTCTGTTATGTTCTTCTCACTTGCAATTGGTTGCACTTGTGACTTGACTATAGCTTTTGACTTGTATTTTAATGTTTGATACAGATGTGCAATGTGCAGAAGAGATACGATTATCTGTAGCCGAGTCCAATGTAGCAGATGATGAGTGACATTGAGGATTTAAAGGATTTATCTGTTTTTGTAGTTCGAGCGTTTATGTTTTTTCGAACTAAATGTTGATTATTGAGCTATGTATTTCAGACTTTGAGAATATGAGGACAGATTTTTATCACATTTTGTTGTATTTTTTGGGATTTGAGAGAATCTGTTTTTATCCTATTTCAAAAGTTTTTTTCTGCAGGGACTCCCAACAAAAGACAACATTTTGTAGGCATTTTGTTGTCTTGTCTTTTGTAATTTGAAAGAATCTGTAGTGTTGGAACAACAGGAATCTCCAAAGTTTTTTTTCTCATTTTCTACCTTAAAGATTGAAATGTCTATTTTCTTTTAATAATCTATTTGTTTGTGTTTTTTTTCAAGTTATTGTATTGAATGTCATTGTATGGCTAATTTAATGAGTAATTGTCTAATTTTTACAACTTCCCAGTAATTTCATATATATATTTTTTAATTCAAAAATAGGCTGGTGGCCCGATGGCAGTGGCGGTGGCGAGGTTGGTGGGCTCAAATCGCCAGCCGATTGAATTTCGGTCGGCCGGCCGGCCCAAAATCAAATGGCCGGTGGGTTCGGGCCGCCCGCCCGGCTACTTTGGATTCTAGTTTAGGCGTGAGCCGTTAGCGCACGCTACGAACAGGTCTAGCGCGCGCTAATAGCCATTTATTATAAATAGAGATGACATCCTATTCGTGATTTGATTCCTTCTCCTCCCACAACCCGAACTTTGACACATAGAACATAACTACTTTCGTCCTAAACACTCCGTATCAACCTCCTCAACCTCCTAGTTCGAGATTGAAGATCATACATCATTGGAGATTGGTGTTCTGCCTTCGGTGTTGGATTGCTTCATTTCATCCGTGTTCTTCACTACTTTGAGGTAGGTGATTCTTCACCAATGATTAGTATGTTCATAAGGAAGATTTGAATCATGTTTGGATAGCAAGTATTTCGTTCATCACATGTTAGAAGGATACTTTTGACGTACCGGTACTAGATGTCGAATGAACCTTTGAACCATCTTATTATAAGGACACCTAAGCATGTTTAAATCGATTTATGATCAAGTAATCGGATATTACCCAGTTGATACGTTGTATACATTGGAATCATGTGTTTTGGAACGTAAGACGATGGAACTTAGATTATTTCTTGAAGATCGTAGAGGAATTGTGATATCGAGATAACTATCCGTATATTGGTATTTCATAATCATAAATCTTCCGTAAACCTTATTATCATGATATGCCCGAGGATAACTTGTAATATCACCATAGGATTCATGAGTTCTTCATCATTCAACCCAGTTTTCGGTTTGCAGTATTCTGCCATGCAAGATTAGCGCACGCTAACATGTGTGAGTTAACGTGCGCTATCGAGGTTCGGTTTCGCACAAAAGCGTCGTAGCGTGCGTTATGAGGCGGCAAGTCAGGCCGATTCGTGGCTAGCGCACGCTAGTCTTATACGATAGCGTCGCTATCAGTCGGCTTAGCGCCGCGTTACGTAGAATGCGTGGCGCGCTAAGCAATCCAGCATTGTTTAGTTTGAGCTTTTCGTAGTAGGCAATTGTTAGGCCATTGTTCGACTCGAGATGATTTGTATATCGTTCCTTTTGTTAAGGTTCGAGCTTGTTACGTTGATCGGAGGGGGCGGCCTTCGAGTGCGTTGAGAGCATTGAAGTATATCGTTCTTGCCATCTTCGAGGCAAGTATCGTGATATGTTAATATCGGTATTTTTGGAGTATGCGTATGATTATGCATGTTGTTGAACATGATATTTACTTCGTTGATTTGTCATGGTATTCGTTTATATGTTCATGTTGATGAACGTAATGATTTGGCATATGTGTATGCATGAGTTGTGTTTGTATACGTGTACGATCTATGCCGAGGCGCCGGATCGGATGTCCACCTCGTGTTGGTCCGACGGATCATCTTGGGATCTAAGTGAGGGCGCCGGATCATTGGACGGGTTATTTCCACCTCGTGTTGGTCCGACGGGATCATCTTGGGATCTATCTTGAGGCGCTGGATCATTGGAATACCCTGTGTAATGGAATCTTGTAGATTCGCATTGTCGGATTCCTAGCGGAAGTCCGTGTGATGTATCTTGTTGTGTATTGTTGATGCATATTCGAATTGTTTAAATATGATACTTGTACTAGCATCGTTTTGCTAACCCCTTCGGGGTGGACATTTGTTTTGATGTTCGGGTAGCGAGGAGCGGGGAAAGCGACCGATGCGGACGTGACGACGAAGGGGTTCAGTGATGTTTATTGTTATTGGAGATTTGTGGTCTTGGTTTGGTTTCTGTACTCGAGTACGCGTGTCCTTTTGATATTAATTCGATATGGTTGTATTAATTATCCGTTGAACTAGTTATACGTTTTCATAAACTTGAATTTTCGCAGTATTGATGTCTTGTATTACTTTTCTTTTTAATTAGCCTTGTAAATCCTTATTTAAAGGGTTTACGGCGCTGTAATTATTCCGAATATCTCGGGGTGTTACAGAATATGGTATCGGAGCTAAGATTTATGGATATCTTGGCAGTCGGGTTTTAATTGGGTCTGTTTACGTTATTTGATTTACGGGTCGTTGTAACATCACTGTTCAGCCGAAGTCGTCATGTGGACCGTGGTTGTAAGTCTCTTAATCTCTTATACTACCGTATTACTTAATTACTGTTTTGTGAGTATTGACGGACTTTATTTCAAAAATTTTGTTCTGTATATTGAGAAATTACGTTTACGGTATCTTTGAGAGGAGGTCGTGGACGCGACGCGGTCGTGGACGCGACGTGGTAACATGAGACATGAGGATTCCGCAACTACCCGAAATATCGGCTAGTCGAACCGATTCCCATTCGGAGGCGGCAAGGATCGGCGAATGATGACGCAAACCCTAACATGCCAGAGTGCTTCAACAGTGGTGGCGCAAATAAATCGATTCGCCCAGTCGTTGATCGCATGCAGACAATGATGGGACAAGAAGCACCACGAGGATAACCGGGAGACAGATGGCTTGCGGAAGTGGTTAAATTGCACCCGCCAAAATTTGACGGATCTACCGAGACACTTACTTGGGATCACCGGCTCAAGGAGTTGGAAAAGATATTCGCGGGTCTTAACTGTCCCGAGGACCTAAGGTTCCTATTGCCCAGTATTTTCCGACCGGGAGGCCTTTGATTGGTGGGAGGCTATTCGACCCGAGAATCATAATGCGGATTGGACGGAATTCAAACAAATGATGGAAGCACAGTATTGTCCTCGTCCGATTAGAGGCGAAGATCCGAGAGTTTTTCTCACCACAGAGTTCGGAGGCATCTGTGATGGATGTAATCAAAACTTTTAATCATCACCGACTTGTGTGCGACACTTGGTCGAACGGAGGCGAAAAGATTTTTCATTTTGATATGCGGATGAAGCCGAGATTCAGCAGACATGTCCGGATTCGAGTGTACTACGTTGCGACAGTATCAAGACAAAGCGGCCTACGACATGAAAGAGGCGGCGATGGAGAAATCGGTAGAGGCAAAGAAGCGAGAAGGTGACCGTGACTTTGCGAGAAAACAAGAGTGGTGGGGCCCGCAAGGGCCGTCTTCCTTTTATTCGGCTAGAAACCTCCACATCCTTCTAGAGGCGGAAAGAAGTTCCGGCAACATCAGCAGCTTCGGACGCATCAAAGAAATGCTACAATTGTGGTCGAGCCGGCATATTCGACGTGATTGCCCCGCATCTTCTGTGACTTGTTACGATTGTGGGCAAGAAGGGCACCGTGCGGCCTTGTGGAGCATTGCTAGATCTTTTGGTACCCGCACTCCCGGCACAGATTCCTAAGGAGATAAGTGTGAACCGAGACACAGAGTGGATTTCAGCAGTAACGCCGGAAGAGAGAGACATCCGATCGGGTCCGTTCCTCCGCGCTGTACGAAATGAGGAGATCGACGACTGAACACTGCTGTTGCATCGTGCGATTCAAATCCTTTTGCAACCGATTAGTGTCTTGTTCGATTCGGAGCTACGCATTCTTTTATATCTTTGAACCGTGTTAAACGTTTGAACATCTCGTGCTTGTATAATTGTGAACCTTATGTTGTGGGATTACCGAGCGGAGAGAAAATTGTGGGAACACTAGAAGCTAGGGATTTCCCAGTATCTATAGAAGGAAGAGATTGGCCATCGAATCTTATTGTAGTTGACATCTGCGGTGACGATTTAATTCTCGGAGATGATTGGATCAACCGTTATGGAGCTGTCTTTGAATTCGAGAGAGAGTCATTTCCATCATTGCCGACGACGGATCGAACACTTATTCCGAGGATGGAGACAGGAAGCTCGGGAAATTGATCAAAGCAATGAAAGCAGTAAAATTATCAAAGCAGGATGTCATGGACTTTGGTGTTATGCCATGAGGAAAGAGGAAGGAGTAGAGCTCGTCTATTCCGATTGTGAATGAGTTCTCGGATATATTTCTGACGAGCTACCGTGGTTACCTCCAAAGAGAAGTGGAATTCACCATCGAATTAGAGCCTCGAGCAACCCCTATTTCCAGTGGCACCATACCGCATGGCGCCAACCGAGATGTATGAACTCAAGAAGCAACCGGAGGAATTGCGGAAGGGCTATATTCAACCGAGCGTTTCCCCTTGGGAGCGCCCGTTCTCTTTGTCCTAAGAAAGACGGATCCCTCCGATGTGTATTGATTACGGGGAGCTTAACAAGATGACGATCAAGAATAAGTATCCTATACCTCGGATCGACGACTTGTTTGATCAAGCGCAAGGGGCAAGGGTATTCTCGAAGATTGACTTGCGATCGGGATACCATCGATTGAGGATTAAGGAATCGGATATACCGAAATCTGCTTTGGATCGATGCAGGCATTATGAATTTGTAGTGATGCCATTTGGACTTACCAATGCTCTGCGGTATTCATGCAATTGATGAATCGGGTATTCTTGGAGTACTTGGATAAATTTGTGGTCGTTTTCATTGACGACATTTTGATATATTCGAGGACGCAGAGGATCATGCTAAACATCTACGTGTGGTTTTGAGCATCTTGAGAAAGGAACAACTATATGCAAAATTTTCTAAATGCGAGTTCGCTTAAGGAAGTAACCTTCCTTGGGCATGTGATATCACCGATGGAGTTCAGTGGACCCGAAAAGGTCGAAGCAATCTTGGAATGGGAAGCTCCTAAGAACGTGAAGGAAGTCCAAGCTTCTTAGGACTAGTGGATATTATCGCCGCTTTGTAGAGGGATTTTCCAAAATTGCTCGTCCGCTCACTCATTTATTCTGAGAAAACTCAAAAGTTCGCGTGGAATGAGAAGTGCCAGCCTGGTTTTGACAAACTTAAGAAGAGACCGACGACAAGACCTATATTAGCGCCCCGAAGGAACCGACGGATTTATGGTATACTGACGCTTCAAATCGGGGTTTGGGTTGCGTGTTGATGCAAAAGGATAAAGTGATTGCTTATGCTTCTCGGCAACTAAAATCGTACGAAGTTAATTATCCGACTCATGATCCGGAGCTAGCAGTGTGGTCTTTGCCTTGAAAATTTGGCGACATTATCATCACGGCACTCATTGTCGATCTTTACAGATCATAAGAGCCTCAAATACATTTTGATCGAAAGAATTAAACATGAGGCGAGAGAAGGTGGTGGAATTGATCAAGGATTACGACTTGGAGATTCTCTATCATCCGGGAAAGCAAATGTAGTAGCCGATGCTTTGAGCCGTAAACCTGTTTCTCTTGAGTGTTGGAAGCTCTTACGCCCAGACCGGCATTCAACGAAGGCCCGATCCGCGAAGGGATTGAAGTATGGGCACCGAGAATCAAGGGCGACTTTATGTGATGGGCCGACTTCATCACTAGTCGAGAAGATCAAGTCCAAGCGATTGGGCGATTCTCGATCCTTCGATTATGTGATGAAGTAAAGAAAGGAAAAGCCCGAGATTCGTGATACAAGACGATGGAGTTCGAGATTTCGAGTCGACTTTGCGTTCCGACGATGATGACTTGAGACGGACTATTACGAAAGAAGCTCATAGCGCGCCCTATTCTATTCACCCTGAGCGTGAAGATGTATAAGGATCTTAAACAAAACTTACGGTGGGGAATATGAATAAGGGCGTGGCAGTACGTTTGAAGTGTTTGACTTGCCCAGGTCAAGATTGAGCATCGGCGACTGCCGGATGTTAAAGCCGCTTAGATCCTCGAATGGAAGTGGGAGGACATTTCGATGGATTTCATCACCGGTATGCCAAGGACTAGAGCAGAATGAACATGATTTGGGTCGTAGTTGATCGACTAACCAAGTCGGCTCATTTCCTAGGAATCAAAGATACATGGGGACCCGAGAGATTGGCACGAGTATTTGTTGCGGAGATAGTCGATTGCATGGGACGCCGAAGACCATTATTTCGGATCGAGATGGTCGTTTCGTGTCGCACTTACGGAAGCGATCCATAAGGCTTTGGGGATCGAGCTCAACTTTAGCACAGCTTATCAACACCAAACAGACGGTCAGTCCGAAAGGACTATTCAAACCGTAGAAGACATGCTTAGAGCTTGTGCGTTGGATTGGTCAACTGATTGGGAAGTTCACTTGCCCTTGATCGAATTCACTTACAATAATAGTTGGCATGCTTCTATTAGAATGGCACCATTTGAAGCTTTGTACGGGAGGAGATGCCGATCACCCCTGTGTTGGGATGATCCTTCGGATTTGATCGGGACGGAACCGGAATTGATTATTCAGACTCAAGAGAAGATAGCTTTGATTGGAGAGAGACTATTGACTGCCCAGAGTCGACAGAAGTCTTATGCCGATGTACGTCGTCGTCCTCTAGAGTTCGACGTTGGGGATCATGTGCTATTGAAGGTGTCTCCTACACGAGGGATTTTCCGTTTTGGGAGGAGAGGCAAGCTCAGTCCGAGATATATCGGACCATTCGAGATCCTCGAGAGAGTTGGAGAGTTAGCATACAGATTGGCCTTACCGCCGTCGCTGAGTCATGTTCACAATGTGTTTCACGTATCCCAACTGCGAAAGTATGTACCGGACCCCAGTCACGTCATTGATTTCGACGAGATCGAGATAGCTAATGATGGCACCTTCGAAGAGAGACCAATCAAGATACTTGAGAGCCGGATCAAACAATTGAGGAATAAACCAATACATTTGGTTAAAGTACAATGGTCACGACATGGAGTCGAAGAGGCCACTTGGGAAACGGAGGACGGTATGAAGGCTAAATATCCGGAGTTGTTTTCATCCTAAGTTTCGGGACGAAACTTCCTTTTAGGGAGGAAGGATGTAATACCCGAGATTTCTGTTATGTAATTGGAACTTGTGATATTGTAATGATTGTACTTTTGTATGAGTACTATTCTCTGTATTTCATTATCCGATGTGGTCGAGCATATAATTTCGTATATGTGATTTAAAGATTGAAATTCTGTGCATGTAGCGCACGCTACAGGCTGAGGGTAGCGTACGCTAACGTGGTTTCATAGCGCACTCTACCGAGTGTAATTAGCGCACGCTATGCGTGGTCAGATTGATTGAGACGTGCGGTAGGTGAGATCTGGCCGGGGGACCCCTGTCGGATCGTGTCGGATGTACTGGGCGGCTTTGGGAAAAGCGAGTCAACGCCTTAGCGCACGCTACAGTCGATGCGTAGCGCACGCTAAGTGCCGAGTGCGTTTAGGCGTGAGCCGTTAGCGCACGCTACGAACAGGTCTAGCGCGCGCTAATAGCCATTTATTATAAATAGGACAAGATCCTATTCGTGATTTCATTCCTTCTCCTCCCACAACCCGAACTTTGACACATAGAACATAACTACTTTCGTCTAAACACTCGTATCAACCTCCTCAACCTCCTAGTTCGAGATTGAAGATCATACATCATTGGAGATTGGTGTTCAAGCCTTCGGTGTTGGATTGCTTCATTTCATCCGTGTTCTTCACTACTTCGAGGTAGGTGATTCTTCACCAATGATTAGTATGTTCATAAGGAAGATTTGAATCATGTTTGGATAGCAAGTATTTCGTTCATCACTTGTTAGAAGGATACTTTTGACGTCTGGGTACTAGATGTCGAATGAACCTTTGAACCATCTTATTATAAGGACACCTAAGCATGTTTAAATCGATTTATGATCAAGTAATCGAATATTACCCATTGATACGTTGTATACGTTGGAATCATGTGTTTTGGAACGTAAGACGATGGAACTTAGATTATTTCTTGAAGATCGTAGAGGAATTGTGATATCGAGATAACTATCCGTATATTGGTATTTCATAATCATAAATCTTCCGAAACCTTATTATCATGATATGCCCGAGGATAACTTGTAATATCACCATAGGATTCATGAGTTCTTCATCATTCAACCCGATTTTCGGTTTGCGGATTCGCCATGCAAGATTAGCGCACGCTAACATGTGTGAGTTAACGTGCGCTATCGAGGTTCGGTTTTCGCACAAAACGTCGTAGCGTGCGTTATGAGACAATGTCGGACTTCGATTCGTGGCTAGCGACGCTAGTATTATACGATAGCGTCGCTATAAGATGCGACTTAGCGCACGCGTTACGTAGAGTACGTGGCGCGCGCTAAGCAATCCAGCATTGTTTAGTTTGAGCTTTTGGCCGTAGCGAATTTTTAAACCATTGTTCGACTCGAGATGATTTGTATATCGTTCCTTTTGTTAAGGTTCGAGCTTGTTACGTTGATCGGAGGGGGCGGCCTTCGAGTGCGTCGAGAGCATTGAAGTATATCGTTCTTGCCATCTTCGAGGCAAGTATCGTGATATGTTAATATCGGTATTTTTGGAGTATGCGTATGATTATGCATGTTGTTGAACATGATATTTACTTCGTTGATTTGTCATGGTATTTGTTTATATGTTCATGTTGATGAACGTAATGATTTGGCATATGTGTATGCATGAGTTGTGTTTGTATATGTGTACAATCTATGCTGAGGGCGCTGGATCGGATGTCCACCTCGTGTTGGTCCGACGGGATCATCTTGGGATCTAAGCTGAGGGCGCTGGATCATTGGACGGGTTATTTCCACCTCGTGTTGGTCCGACGGGATCATCTTGGGATCTATGCTGAGGGCGCTGGATCATTGGAATACCCAGGCTGTGTAATGGAATCTTGTAGATTCGCATTGTCGGATTCCGGTAGCGAAAGTCCGTGTGATGTATCTTGTTGTGTATTGTTGATGCATATTCGAATTGTTTAAATATGATACTTGTACTAGCATCGTTTTGCTAACCCCTTCGGGGGTGGACATTTGTTTTGATGTTCAGGTAGCAGGAGCAGGGAAACAGACGCAGAGCGTGGCGGCGAAGGGGTTCAGTGATGTTTATTGTTATTGGAGATTTGTGGTCTTGGTTTGGTTTCTGTACTCGAGTACGCGTGTCCTTTTGATATTAATTCGATATGGTTGTATTAATTATCCGTTGAACCAGTTATACGTTTTCATAAACTTGAATTTTCGCAGTATTGATGTCTTGTATTACTTTTCTTTTTAATTAGCCTTGTAAATCCTTATTTAAAGGGTTTACGGCGTTGTAATTATTCCGAATATCTCGGGGTGTTACATTTTTAATCTCCACCACATATTCAGCATTAATCACATATACATAAGAAAAAGTATATGTAAGATGAGTTTGACTATTTTTATACACATTAGTAAAAACTATAAAATAAAATAATTAATTGAAAATATATTGAGATAAATTGACCAATATTTACTAACTTATTTTTTTTTTAATAGAACAAAGTACGATTGAAGGACAATGTATGAATAATGTAAACCTGGAGCGTTCTATATATTGGTGAATGAGAATACTATGATTTTACAATAATTCAAGGAGGTGTTTAGTGGGATTTAATTGGTTAAATAAAATTATATATCGATTTGTATTATGACTTAATCCATATTTTGTAAAGGCTATAATATTTCGGGCCATTAGGGGTTTATATGCTCGGCCCGCATATAACCCTCTATTGTAAATGAGGACATGAGGAGATATATTCCTCAATACCTAGCAATAAGAGTTTGTACAAATCATAATGTCTACTAAATATATTTTAATATGTGTTTATATAACTAGCAATATGGGCATATATATTCATCTTCTAGATTTTCTTTCATGCTACTGAACGTCTCCCAAGTAATATGATTCACTTTTGAATATTGTGGTGATATTTTAAGCTTTAATACTATTTCAGTGGAGGAGTTGTGCTTTGAGTTGGAAGAAAGAGTGAGTGAATTGCTGACTGCTAGTTGAGTTCACGTACGATAATAGTTGACATGCCTTTATTAAGATGACATCTTTTCAAGGCTTTGCATGGTAGGCGATATAGATCGTGATTCTGTTAGGACGATTTGTCCGAGTTGGTAGGAATTGAGCCAGACGTAATGGTCGATATGTGAGAGAAGATTGCCTTGATTTGAGAGAGACTGTTGACTGCTCAGAGTTACAGAAGTCATGTATATGCTGATGCTTCTTGTCGTCCGTTAGAGTTCGGGTTAGGGGGTCATGTGTTATTGGAGGTGTCACCCACCCCATGAGCCTTCTAGTTTGGAAAAAAAGTGAAACTTAACCCGAGATATATTGAGTCATTTGAGATTTTAGAGAAAGTGAAAGAGTTAGCGCATCGTTTTGCTCTACCACTGTCACTCAATCATGTTCATAACGTATTTTATAGGGATGTCAATTTTATCCGTACCCGATCCTACCCGTCGGATAAACCCAAAATCGGGTCGGGTATCGACCGAACCCGAAATTTTATGACCGGGTATGGGTATAGTAAATTACCTGATTACCCGACCCGCGTACCCGTTTGAATTATATAAATATATTTTTATTATATATTATACACATATTATATTATATTATTTATTATATATATTATTATATAAAATATTATATTTTAAATATTTACTATATTAAATTGAATTTATTAATTACATCATATGTATATATGATATATATTAAAAAATATTTATATTCTTAAATATAGGGTATACGGGTACCCGAATACCCATTGGGTACTCGATTACCCGATGAGCAATACCCAAACCCGATCCGAATCAAATAGGGTAGGGTGGAGGAGGCATACTCGTACCCTATCCGACCCATTGACATCCCTAGTATTTTACATTTCAAAATTAATGAAATACGTTCTGAAAAAAGTTTTCTTCCGAAACATAAGACACAGATAATTTAGATAAAGCACTCACATACTATCTTCTGTCTCCTATTTTTCATCCTCGACTCCGTGCCTTGACCATTGCATCTTAACCAAATGAATGGTTTTATATCTAAGTTGTTTTACTCGACACTCTAAAATCTGCACTTATCTCTCGTCAAATGTGATGTCGCTGGCCACTTTAATCGCTACGAAATCAATGGTATGGCTCCATTTCGGTACATATTTCCTCAACTTAAAAATGTGAAATATATTATGAACATGGCTCAACGCAGAAGACAAACCCAACCGATATGCTAACTCTCTCACTCTCTCGAAAATCTCAAATGGTATGATATTTCTCAAACAAATATCTCTTTCTTCCCAAAATGAAAGACACCTTAGATCGGTGACACCTTTAATAACACATGACCCGCTACCTTGAACTCTAAAGGGCAACGACGAACATGAGAATACGACTTTTATCGATTCTGAGCAGTCAATAGTCTCTCTCAGATCAAGACAATCCTCCTTCTCGCCTCGAACAATAGGTACGGCTCGATACCCGTCAACTCGGACAAATCGTCCCAATGTAATTGTGATCTACATTGCCTACTAGGGGTGGACTCGGTTCCATTCGGTTCGGTTTTTGACCAAAACCGAGAGTCGAACCAAATATTCGGTTTCGGTTTGGTTCGGTTCTTTTTGAAGTTCGGTTCGGTTAAGTTCGGTTTTATAAATATTCGGTTCGGTTTCGATTTGGTTTGATGTTTTTTCGGTTCTTCACAATATAAATTCAAATATTATATGCAATAGAATAAGTTATATATAACAACAAGCCAACAAGAGTTATATATATGTTCAAGATAAAAGTTAGAGTTGCATGACAATTTCCAAATATCTCAAAAATATATAATAATGGTAAATCAAAGTAGCTCATTCTCTCAACCTAAATTAATTGAATCACAAATTCATGAACATATTATCGGTCCTTCTTAGACCCATGAGGGTCTTACAAAAGGAAAACGAATTATACTAAAATTCGAAACACACCAAAATCACAAAAACAAGATCATTTTAGTATGTTAATTTGACTTCGGTCCATTTCGGTCCGGTTCGGTTCCTCCCGACCCCGAACCGAGAACCGAACCAAATTAGTTCGGTTCGGTTCTGTTTTTTTGTTTTTCGGTTCGGTCTTCTTCGGTTTCGGTTTTTCGGTTCTTTTTTCGGGTTTTTTCGGTTCGGTTTTCAATTTTTGGTTCCGAAATGCCACCCCTATTGCCTACCATAGCCTCAAAAAGTGCAATGTTAATAGAAGTGTGCCAACTATTATTGTGTACATATGAACTCATATTAACGGCATAAGTGAACCTCTCAATCTTCTTTCCAACTCAAAGCACAAGCCCTCAACTTAGTTATATCAACCAGACATATGATATATATTTTACACATTCCAAACATACTCATAACATAAATCCGTAGAAAAAAGATTTCCGTAGTGAATTACAAAAATCTGCATAATTTTTTTTAAAATTATGACTAATATTTTTTTTGAAATCTTGGTTTTTATTATTCAATATTAGAATATTTTATTTTCAATAAACTCACTCTATTAATCTATAAAATTATCACACATGATGCAATTAATAGTATATTGCGTCAACATCACTTTTGATCATTTTATACCGCATAATGATCATATATCTGTAACGCATTGTATGTATCATAACAAGTTTCAATCATCTGATTCTTTTTCGAAAATCGATGACAATTCATACCGTCAATTAGTTAACAACTAGTACAGTTAGAAATTTAACTATGAGTTAATACAATCAGCTAATTCCTAACCGCTAATTTGACGGCAAATTATGGGCAACATAATTTGGACAACCTTATTGCACTCGAAACTTGACTACGTGGGCAAGGTGCAGAAAGTTGGAACAAACCCCTCTCAAGTTTCAACGACTTTCCGTTTGCAAATTTGCCGGCGGCAGCGACGAGTAGATTCCGGACGACGGCCCTGAAGGATAAACGGGGCCCTTCATTAGCATTCCGAAAGCAAAATGTGAAGGCGCCGGGGCCGGGCCGGACGGAGGAACGGGTCCTTTCGGTGGCATTGTGAATGCAACGCTCGACGCCGGAGCCGGGGCCTTGTTTGTTTTGGGTGACGGCCCGGATGGAGGAACGGGCCCTTTCGGCAGAAACCCAGACAAGAAGAATTGCCGGGTGGCGACAGCGATTTTTAACGTCGACGTCGTTATGGGCCTCGCATCTGCATACTGTCCTAAATCCACCATTAGTGTTACGAGAAGAAATGCATGCAGCAAATATGGAGTGACCTCATTGTTCATCTTCTTCTTCCTTCTCCTTTTTTTTCTTTAAAAAAATTTTTATTGATATTATTTTTATTTTTTATTTTTCGAAGAAGCTCTTTAAATAGGGGAAATTCTTACAAAGATTAGAATTAAAAAAAATATATATATGATGAACTTAGACTTGTTTCCATATTCACATGAAACATAACGAGAACTAATAGTCTTGATAGAATAAGTCAAGAGATGGAATCTTCCCAAATCTATGACTACTCCAATGACGGAGAGAAAAGGGCCAATTCGGGGTCCGATTGGTTCGATATCCGTCGTAAAATTCTGTTCGTTTGGACTTAATTTCAGTATATTTCAGTTCAATTTGATTCAGTTCAGCAAACTTCAAACCAGTTCACTCAGTTCAGTTCAGCTGTAGAATTAATATTATTAATTACTATTATTATTATTGTCAATAATATTACATAAAATAATTATTATAATTATTTATTATTATTATTGTTTGTTGTTGTATATAAATAATTATTATTGTCGCATATAATATTTCCTAATATGATTAGTTGCTAGGAGTATTATTGATATTAATTAATCTTATCAATAAATATTATAATTCCTCCGTCCATGATCTGTTGACACTATTGCCTTGTTCGAACGTCCACAATCTGTTGAACCTTTCTATTTTAGGAAGTAGACCACATAATAAAATTTATATTTATACCCTTCAATTACATAAATTATTACTAAAATACATGATGGGCCCACAAATGGAACCCAAAAGAATCACTTTAATACGTCACCCAATAATTAAAATAGCTAATTTAACAAATGGAACTCAAAAAATCACTTTAACACATCATCACAATATATTAAATACCGTGCCCAACATTTTGGGTCAAGAGATCATGGACGAAGGAAGTATATAATGCTAATTATTGTTAATACTAATCTTATTATTGTTTTTGTTATTGGTATAATATAAATAATAATTATTATTATTATAGATATTGTTATGGGAATTTATTATTTATTATTAATTATATCAATATTATCAATAGTATTATATACATTTAATATTATTATTATTGTTGTTGTTTCTAATATAAATTATTTTAGTATTGTTATATCTATTGTTATGTGATATCATATATATATATACTAAAAGATTAAGTCCTAAAATTTATTGTGGAGTCTTAATGACTTCAATTTTTATGTATTTTTATGTAAATTTAAATGATGGGAATGTGAAAGATGTAGTCTCTTCATATCTACAAAAAGAGTTATGCACATAATTATTGCTAAAAACTATTCATACACTCATGAGTTAGGTTAGTCTTTTCATGATTCTCATAAGTTACATGGAGCATTCAACTTATGAGAAAGTATAAATAGCAGCAGTTGCTTCACTTTGATCAGTGGTAACAGAACAGTCTATGAAGTGATCAAATTTGATGATGTCGATCACACTAATGGACATGTAACTAATGGATATGGTGATATGGATATGCAAGTTCCTTCGATTTTTAACGATGCCAATAATTTTTCAAAGGTATGTTTGGTCAAGTGCTAAACTCGAATGGTAGTTGTTGTTCGCTTCATGTGTGGCATGCTCGGATCAAATATTTGTTTAATGGTTTCCCATATTTTTCTGTTATCAAATTTGCAAATTGTTGATGCTAATATGTAAATTGCTTACGGTCTGCAGGTGCTTTGGTTGTCGGTTGCGATACTCGGTGTATAGCTGAATCTAATATCAAATTTGCATTAGTACAAAATTGTCAGCGAGAAAGAAATATAAAAAAGATATGTGAATTGCTTATGGTCTGCAGGTGATTTGGTTGTTGTTTGTTATGGTACATCAATACATCATGCCACTAATCTTTGTAGCATTTGAACCTTTTCCCATTGCCTTCTCAATTCAAAGATTAATATATATACAACATACTGTGAAAGCTACATTAATGCATGCATATTTGCTATTACCTTTCTCAAGTAATATCTTTTTTTTGTTCATATTGCATGGATGATTTTAGTGTCAGTTACAAGCATTTTATCTTTTCTTGACATTGTTGTAATTAAGATCTTAAGGATTGATCACTTCATTCAGTTGTACTAAAATCATAAGTATGAATGGAACTCCATTCGTGACTCAAAGTTTTTAAAATTAATTTAAAGGTAATGTGTATTTTAATTTTTGTTTTTGTGTGTGTGTAGGTATATCCCACAAGGAATAATACATTAAATATGATAAAGAGACGTAGGGCACGACGAGTTGGTCAAGAAGGTCGTTCAAGAAGGGCTACAACGAAGATAATAGAAAGAAAGATTCGAGCGTAGAAAAAACTGATCTCAAACGGGGACTCATTGGTTGGTTTGGATGGATTGTTTAGAGATACCACTGAATATATATTGAGTTTACGAGTGGGAATGAGACTCATAAATTCTTAGTGTCTTTGATTGTTCATTGTATTGATTTATAAAATCACAATGAAGATATGTTGTATGATAATATATGATGATCACATGATTTTTCTGTAGTTAAACTAAAGAATTATTTTTTAGTTTGTGATATCAACTTTAGTGGTTTGATTTTATTCCAAGATTGATTCGTGCCTATAATATTGTGGTTTTTACTTTTGAATGATTACAATTTTATTCTTTACTTCTCTTTTATCTGTTATTGATCACATTATTGGTTTAATTGCATTCTTTACATGATGTAATGTATGTGTCGATTTTCGCGATGTCTATAACATGTTAATCAAGTTGATGTTTTTTTTAGCATAGGTTGTTTGTTTGTTAAGGTTAGATGGTGATGAATTGATTATTAAGTTATTTAGTTTAGTCGGGTGTTCTTGAATCTTTAGTTTTTATAGAATATGGAGCATTTTGATAGTTAATTAGTGTTACTTTCAAGATTTTGGTGAGGCCCAATGCAAATAAGAAACCAAGAACGATTTAAAAGTTACCTACGGCCCAATGCAAGTAAGAACACAAATACAATTATAAACTTCGCTCAGGCCCAATGCAAATAAAAGAAGCCCAAAACACTAACGATTCACATTAGTAAAACAAATAAATACTTTTCTTACTGTTATCATCTTGAATAATGAATATAAAGGAAAAACTACATAATTTTTGCTCGAACCCATTTGTAAATTATAATAACAAATTAAAAAAGTTAAGTTTAAGACATAAGCAAGAGTTCAATAGTTTATCGGAAAAAGAAACCGGTGCAGCGCACGGGTCTGAATGCCTCGTTAGTAATAATAACAATGATAATAATTATTACTATATTCATTAACTTTAGTTCAATTCAGTTGAGTTCAATTCAATTCAATTCGGTTCAGTTCAGTTCAGTTTAATTTATCAAAATTCAGTTCAATGCAATTTAGTTCAGTTAAGTACAACAAAACTCAGCTCAAAAGAACAGAACCTAAATCGATTCTGACCCGCTTCATCTTTGTTAAAGTAGTGTAAAAATAAATAAATGGACTTATATAATGTATCTTGAAATATATTTATGTCCCCACTCGAAAATGGATCTAATGCTTACATCTTTCCTTGCTTAAGTCATAGTTAAATGTACTTTCGTATTCATATTGCTCAGGCAAAGAGTAGTGGATTATTCAGATAGTTATATGAATGTTAGTGTACTTATTTGGTTCAATACATAAAGTTCTATTGTATTCATTTGGCCGAGTATATGAGTACTCGGTCTCCATTTTTCTAAGCAAATGAGTACTTGAGTGCTCATTTGATCGAGTACCTGAGCACTCGTGCACGTACTAGTGCGAGTAAAATACAACTTATTTGGACGAGTACTCGTGTACTCATTTGACCGACTACATGGGTACTGAAGCACTCATTTATCCAAGTATATTGTACTGGGATATTCAAAGTCGTTAGACACGATTTACGCACGGAAGGCTTAAGTATCGGATCCTTTCCCTCAATCCTGTCTCGCTCTAAAATATTCTAAAAATTAAAATAAAAAAGAAAAATGAAAAAAAAAATAGTGGGCTTATGTAATTTTGTATAGAATATTCCCTCCAACTCACTCCAATTTCTTGGGCTGACTACTACATCATTGCTGCTCGTGATACTATGCATAATAATGCACTTTGTTTTGTTGTCCTTTTTTAGCAAGTTAGAATTTAACGAAATATAAGACCAATACTATTGTACATCCTTTTATAATAAAGCAAAAATCTTAGTGAGAGAAAGCAAAATTCGACCCTGGTTATGTCCCCACCCTCTAAGATAATGGATTCTTTATATATTTTTATAATATATAAATTAATTATTCAAATCTAATAAAAATAAAATGATTGCAAAATTGACGTATCAAATACTTGTAACCGATAATTTAGTTACCTAAAATAATACATGCAGTTATTCGGATTCTAACATCTCAACCCTAGTGAAGTATATTGCATTTTAGATACTTGCAAATATTAGTTCGACTACCTGGTATGTTGCATTTGGATAACAGCTCAGGTCGTGATTCTTGTGTTATTTTAATATTGCGATAATTTTGTGTTACTTTTGAATAATCTCAACCATGTTTTGATCTGAGGGTTAGAACACTGTTGGAGTTAGGGATAACGTACTTACCACAAGATCTTATTCTAGGTTAAATCACGAGATGTGTATCTGACTCTTAAGTTCTTAAATATCCTCAACTACCGCGCACAAAGAATCGTTCCTCCCAAATGATTGCTCAATGTTAGACCCCCTCAAATCCAACCGCGAGGTCTATCGAACAAACCACAAGAGCTATATTTAATGTTCTAAAAAATCTCCAACCTAAACTCACTGGATCCGCCATTGATATCCAGGGTGCGGCCCTACCTATATCAAGTTTTGGCGATAGCCCCGGACATCAATATAAAGAGGCACTGTTCCGCACAAATGTTTCCTTAAATTTATTAATTATTTTCTATTATATTAATTTCTGAATACATTTCAAGTTTAACTTATTTTCTACTAATTTAGTTTATGAATACATTTCAGGTTAAATAATTTTTCAAGTAAGAAAATTAGATTTCTCAAGCAATTACTGGTTCAAGTTCCCAAAATTGTAACTATCATATTAAAACTTAATGATTCTGATTTTTTTTTGATGACCGGGAACGGATTGATTTTTTTTGATGACGGGAACGGACTGATTTTTTTTGATGACGGGAATCGCGTAGCTACTCTTCGAAAAAGCACCTGGATAAACCATCTGACCTGGCGTAATAAGCGCAACTACGCCAACCAGGTAAACCACACTAAGCAAGCCCTATGCGACAGGCTCAACCAAGAAAGTGTTGATAGGGGGAATCGAACTCTTGACCTTTCAGTCTCGCATTCACCTACTCCACCAACTCAATTACCCTTACAAATATTAATGATTCTGATTTGTTTTAGCTAATCTTCAACATTGTGTTTTGATGGATACAACTCTTATACTCTATATACAAAAACTCATGAGAGAGAAAACTTGTTTTGTCCTTTTGAATATAGTAATATTCTTTTCTGTCCCAAGTTTAGTAACAACTCTTTTGATATTCAAATTGTCGAAATTGACATTTATTCGAATAAATTCGAGTCATTTATTATAATTTTGAGTAATATAATTTCGAGTCAACTTCAAAAAAATACAATATTGAGGAGGCTGGAAATCGGGTAACACATAATAAAGATTCGTGTAACCCGAATTCGACTTACACAGTAAGGATCGACCGAATTGCATGAGGGAGTTTGGAGTTCGGATTACACGCCATGTTCGGGTTACTCGAAAGACATTCGTGTAATGTGATTCGTGTAATCAATTCGTGTCACACGAAATACATCTTACACAATAAGGATCGACCGAATTGCACGAGGGAGTTCGGAGTTCGGATTACTCAACACGGATTCGTATGACACGAATGATTAGCGGGTAACCCGAACTAGATGAGTAACCGTCTTCGGGTGACACGAATAGGACATTTCGGATAACCCGATCTACTCGAGTAACCCATACATGAATGGACGAATCACCCGAAACATCCATAGAATTTTGAATTATAAATATCATGCACAGCACGCCACAATATCCATTGAATTGAACTATTTCTCAGCAATATTTTCACCTTTTTTTCTGATATTATCTCACCGATATTTTTTTCCTTTCTTCTCTGATTAATTATCTCACATCAGGAGCTCTCTCACATCGAAGAAGAAGGATTATTTCGGCTGCAAAATGATCATATAATGTTTTTCAATAATGTTTATACTTGAAATATCAAAATATTCAAATACTATTTAATTGTGTAAATGTTTAGTTAATAACCTAAATTCTTTATATTATTTGACAGATGAGTTTTTGGAAAAAAAGTTATCATTCGTTTTAATGGCAAGTGGCAAGATTTGGACTAACGCGGTGGAGAAGAACAAATATTGTCTGTGCCCGTTGGTGTGAGCTATGCAACATTAGTAGATAATGTCCACTCTATTGTTAAAGCTGATAGAACAAAACATGTTTATGTTTTATTCTCAATTGATTGTGATGGGAAAAAAAAGAAGAAATAAAGATAAAGAATGATTCTCATATAAATTACTTGTTCCAATTCAATATTGAGCCTATAATTTTTGTTAGCCTTCAGAATGCAAATAGCATTCCTCCAAAAGCTCCCTCATTTGGTCCACAATTTGACTCCAAAAGCTCTCCCACCGAGTCTGGTTCTCAACCAACGTCCGCAACCACCGGTCAGCAATACGCTTGCCACCATCCCACCGAATATCAAATAGCAGACGCACAACACCTTAGAGACCTTCAGTGCATCACCGGGATGCTCTCTAAAATATCCAGCAGCAAATCGATCACGAATACGGTCTAATATATGCCCCCACGACTGAGCAACGGATACCGATCGTACACGCTCCCCTCCGGTGGAACATCGTCCCCGTATACATCAAAGCCGGAGTCTCTGAATCGCAAGCCGGTGACTAACGCATACTCATATCTAGAAAATCGAATAAATCGATGACCGAGCCTAAACCAAAACTCATCGGCATGTGCATCCGGTCTAATCACCTCGTCCGAGAACACGGCATGCAATGCGGCATTAGAGACAACCCCCCCCCCCCCCCCAATCCTACCGGACAAAGTGTTCAAGACACGACTCTTTAAACTCCCTAATAGTGTCATCACCTACACTCCGCAGCTCAGCAATAATCGTCTTAACGATCTCTAATCTAACATACCCATTTATGCAGCATTTCGAACCCCGCATATTCGGCCTCTTCCAAACAACCTACCGATTCAAATATATCTTAATTTTAGCTTCCTGCGGGTGTATTGAGGTAATATGTAATCGGGAAAAAGTAAGTAGACAATTCGAGTAACAGTGGAATTTACTTGATTTATTTCCATCGAGTTATTCTAATTCAACTTGAAACATCCTAATTCAATTTCAATCATCTAATGCAATTCGAAACATCCTAATACAATCCGAGTTATCCTAATTCTATTAATTTTATGTCAATTCGAATAATCCTAAATCAAATTGCGTCATTCTAATTTTGGAAGGACATTAGTCTTCTAAATTAATTTGAGAAATCCTAATTGGTCAATTAATCCAATTTGAGTAACTTATAAACTATATTCGAGTAAGACAAATAAAAAAACGAAATAAACTAACTAAACAAAATAAACTAACTAAACGAAACAAACTAACTAAATTCGACAAGATATCCATAATTATAACATTCCCAAATTCGAATTGAAACTCGAATACGAATTACAAAGGTTACATAAATAATCAATTCAACACGACATCAATTCAATCGATATCAATTCATACATAAAGAATACGATATCAACACACGATAAGTATTTGGGGTTGACCGGCGCTACTTAATTCCCAAATTCAAATTTCTCTATTTTAATTTACTTTTTTCACCGTGTAAATCGAATGCAAATCTTATAATTCGAATGCAAATTGTAAAACGTGTAAACCAAAATCGAGTAACGAGCATACTCGAGTGACACGAAAATAAAGTCTTACCTGGTTTTCGGCAGCGGCGGCGGGCTCGGAATCGGCATTACCGTCAGCGGCGCTATTCGGGGAACGCCTCAAATTCGGGGAAGTCGAATTCGCCATCGAGAAGGAGGAAATAATTCGGATTCTTGAAACTAAGATTCGTGAAACTCGAATTCGTCGGATTCGTGAAACTCGTGAAGAAGGAAGAAGATGATTGGAGTCTTGCTTTCGTGTGAAACTCAAAGTCGGATTCGTGTGAAACTCGAAGTCGGATTCGTGAAGAAGGAAGAAGACGACTCGATTCTTGTTTTCGTGAAACTCGTTCTTGTAAACTGAGTCAGATTCATGAAGAAGGAAGCCACGACTCGAATCTTGTTTTAAAGAGTAACTCTCTATTCGAGTTACTCGAATATTCGAGTAATGTTGTAGTGTCTTACCCGAATTCGGGTAATATACTGAGGAGATTTTCGGGTAATATAGTGATAACTCGAGCGGCTTGGAGGGTAACCCGAATTCGTGTGACACGAAGTCCATTCGGGTAATCATGTTCGTGTCACACGAAATAAAATATTGTATTTTTTTAATATGACTCGAAATTATATTAACCATCCGAAGAGATTTTCGGATAATATAGTGATAACTCGAGCGGCTTATAGGGTAACCCGAATTCGTGTGACACAAATTCTATTCGGGCAATCATGTTCGTGCCACACGAAATAAAATATCGTAATGTTTTAAGTTGACTCGAAATTATATTACTCGAAATTATAATATATGACTCAAAATTATTCGAGTAAAGGTCAATTTCGACAATTTGGGTATAAAAAGAGTTGTTACTAAACTTGAAACAAAAAAAAAAGATTATTACTATATGTAAAAGGGCAAAACAAGCTATTTCCCCAACTCATGATGGATATTTAGTCGGATAACTTGAACTACAATCCAGTTTTGATTCATTAGTCTATAGAAGTTTTCTGACAAAATGCAAAAAAGTCCGTCTTAGCTTTATAAGTTGCACGAATATGATTCCGTCAAAATATTAATGACATTAATTTTGCGTTGAACAATAAAAAATATTAAAAGTATATATTTAAAAACCAAAAAATTATTTAGAAACCTGAAATTTCTTTAAATTCTAAATTTATTTAGAAAGTATTTATTTTCTTTCCAAAACACTGAGACTTTTATATTTTAAAATTTTTTAAATTAAAAAGAAAAACTTTAAAATCTTGGACTTTCAAATTTAGAAAAAAAATCTACTTACGTCATAAAATTAGATTTTCTTAAAAAACTATTTTCTAATTTTTTTGTTAATTTTTATATTTAATAAAATTAGTTTGAACTCTTTTAATAAAATTATTTTTTTTGAAAATACTTCCAACAATTCATAGATACTTTCACATATCTTAAATAATTTTTTTTTAGATTTTGAAATATTCTTCATATTTATAAAATGATTATATGGTTTTCTCGAATAAAATGTAATTGAGGGATTATTTTGAAATTATTTTATAGCTATTTTGGTAATATTGGATGTATTTAAAGATAAAATAATAAGTTCAGCCGCGTATAAGACGAGTGAGATACATTTTTCATGATTTTAGACTAAAATAAATTTTGTGCAAGATTTGTTTTTACAATACTAAGGCCCTATTTAGTTCAGGAAAATTATTCCACTTTTCCGGAATAATATTCTAGAATACAACAGAATTTGGAAAACATGTTCACAAACAGTTCATTTGGAATACAAAGCGATCTAATGCAGTTTTATGGTTTGGTTTTTCAATGATGAGATTCTATGACTCGGGCTTTTCTGGAAAATTTGGTTTAATATCAGGTCGATACTTTGTTTATTTCAATTCGTATGTTTTTCTTGTTCGAGTTGAATGGTGCGATTTGAAATTCAAAAATATGAACAGATACGTAATTTTAGTATCGGCCTAACATCAAACCAAGTTTTCATTGCCTAACGGTAGAAAGTCCATCTTAATTATACTAATATAATACTGATCTGGTATTACCGAAATCAAGTCTAACAAGAAAAATATACAAATTGAATAATCAAATACGAACAAATTAGAGATGTTAAAACGGCAGGCTGAGGGTCAGATTTAACTCCGCAAAACCGGTTAGGGCCGATATTTCCTAACCGTTTAAATCCGGCTTTTGTGGCGGACTGCTTAACCCGGCTTGTTAGTGGCTAGAAAACACTAGGGCTAGCCCGAAGCCCGGTATAATATATATATATATAGATCATATGAAAACTAATTATCTTGTGAAATCTAGAAACTTTTGTAGACCATTGATATTAATGATCTAATGGCTGTACATGAGTAGAATTATATGCATTTATGTATTTCTTTTATTGCATTATTTGTTGCATATACTAGCGACCAGATTGATACAACAAATAATAACAAATATGCAATGAAATTACTTAATAATGCAATTGGTTTCTAGATTTCACCATTAAAGGTATTTCCACCATAGTCAATCCATATATATATATATATATATATATATATATATATTGTTAATTTCAACTTATAGTAATACTATATTTATATAACATATATTAATATTATATATATAATATATATTAATATTATATGTAATATATATTAATATTATATATAATATATATTTTTAATGTATTTGTTAATATAGTGTGTATATATATATTATATATATACACACACATATATATATATATATATATAAAAGTATTTTTTGTTATATTTATTATAATATATTTGTTACTATATATATAAAATATATTGTTACTCTTTTTTTTTGGTTTATGACTTATAAAAAAATAGATTTTTTAAACATTTAAATGCCCGTTTTGCTAGAATTTGATATTTTCTAGCCGTTTAAATTCGGGTTTTTGGCCGGATTGTTTAACCCTGCCTCGCTGTAATCCATTTCGTTTAATATCTCTACAACAAATAAGTAATTTTAATATCGACCTATCGTGTCAAATTTTCTTGTAGTGAAAAAAGGCCGGCATGACTCATGGGGGAATCATGAGTCTTCTTAAGGTTTGACCTGAATGCCTTTAGAGCACACGTAATGTCCGGATAGTTGAAGTAATATTGTCCAACATTCATGCACGAAAGTTCGATATTATTCCAAATGGATAATATTTGTTGCACATGCAATGAGGTAATCTCAATTTAAAATCAAATTAGATATTGTTTGTCTGTCGGATTAATCTTAATATACGGTTCACATACTTGATCAACATAAATTCTCAATCTTTTTTTTTATTATTAAATAACCATCTCGTAATATTTAAAGAAAAATAAAAGAAAGAAATAATTTCTGCAATGGTCCTATTCTCACCGCACACAACTAACATCGCAAAGCAATAACATTGCTGACATATTTAGTAAGGGTATCCGAGTTGGTAGAGTAGATGAACGCGAGACTGAAAGGTAACGGATTGGATTTTCCCATCAACACTTTCTCGATCGATTGAGACTGTCATACATGGCTTGCCTAATGTAGTGTAACTGGTTAACGTAGTTCGCAGATTATTACATTCAATGCAAAGATTTATTCGGTACGCACTCGAAAAGTAGGAAATACAAATTTTCCATCAAAAACAAACAAACAAACAAACACATGCTCTTATAACTTTCCAAACACGCTTTAATGTGTTATTATTCAATGTTTGTAATATGAAAGTAAATACTCTATCCTATTCAAAATGAATATATTTTTGCATAATTTTTATTATTTTCAAGACAAGAAAATAAATGTATCCTAAATTACCCGTATACCTATACAATAGATGAGTTCATGATGTTTGTGTTGGAAAAATAGAGGAAACACTTGAGAGGTAATTTGGAGTGGGCTCGACTACGAGTTAAAATTGGGACTTAGTTGGAATACGTAGTACCCCGTACGAGGTTTCCAAAACATGTAAGAACACTCAAAATGATTGAGGTATAAATGAGATATAATATTCCAAAGTGAACCCTTTAGAAATGGGTTTAGGATGTTATCTCACATTGGAAAAAGAAGAGAAAAATTGTGAGTATATAAAGAGATGTGGACAAAGTCTTGTTCAAAAAGTGAGACATGAGTGGATGTGTGACTAGTCGCCCCTCGCACACACACACACACGCGCGCCGCCGCCGTACGGCTCGCCCCAGTCCCAGTCGAAGGGCGATTTGGGCGATATGTCTCGGCATCTCGAAGTTATATTTTTACTGCAATTTTATTCGGTAAAAATTTATTTTACTGAAATACCTCAATTATAAATTCCGAATTTTTCGGATCCGGGTAAATATCAATTTAATTGATAATTATCGAATTAAACAGATCTGGATAAGTATTGAGATACCAATCCTGATCAGTTTAGAGTTCCTCCAGCACATGTCTCTCTCTCATCTTCACCTATAAAAACAGATGTGAGGGGTCTTATTTTAGACTGAATTTTCGTCCGTTTTTCTCACCCGAAAATCCAACCTTCCAATCTTCCTTTGCCTTTATAATTCGATTTGCCCTATGGTTGCTTTATAACTGCACATATATATTATAAATATATTATGTTTATTTTGTTGTATAAGGATGACTTGAATTAGCTGGCATGTCAGGTAGGAAAGTATTTATGTTAACATTAGTTCATTGTTTATTAATGGTAAAATCTGCGTAAACATATTTGTGACTTGTTGTGTTGATCCATGAATGGTAGAATCGACGATGCTTAGACTCTAATTCATTTATCCGGCATATGTGGCATTGCAATATATAGTCTGGATTTTTTTTTTGAGTTACGCTACTGTCAGCAAACGTAGTTGCTAATAGCTGATTAGAATAAAAAAAATATTATGGATTACACGTCGATCATTATTTAGAAAGTGTTTGTAGTTAATATAAATGAGAAGAATTTATATTATTTGTTGCCATTCATTTTTCAAAATAAGACTGTGATTATATTTGCTATTATATAATCATGCATACGATGATAAGGTATAACATTGCTTGATAAGAGACGAATCAATTATTAATTGATTATTTAGTTTAATTAAGATATTAACTAAATAGTATTTGTTGATTGATTTTAATCTTTTTATGTGATGGAATATCAATCTTGGCCGGATGCTCGGACGTTAAAAACCTAACGGGCCTGATACCTAGAGAGTACATGTTGCGGGTCGGCTTGAGAATTATAATTTTTTTGGTTGGATATGCTCTTCCGGTTAAATTATATATATTCTCGTGTTGGTGTCGGTCTGCTGCGGCAGTGACAGACGAGCCTATTACGGTGATCCATGTGATATCAAACACGGAAAATATTGATATTAGCTCTATACGTGGAAAATTGGGACAAATTCGAGATCTTGTTAACCCTAACGCATCGATTGATCGAGGATCACTGAATGTGGGTTTAAGGTGGTGTATCAGCGTTTGTGCTAAGGATTTTTGGTTCTCCTTAGAACTATGCTGAAATTTCGTAGAAATTCAATAATTGAATTTTAGTGCTAAGAACATAAAAGTTCTTTAATCGAATATTAAAACCAGAGAGGTTTTAAATGATGATGAAACCTACTCTTATGAGAGGTTGTAACAAGAAATGTGATCACTCTATAAAGATAGTGATACATTAGTTATGCGTACTCGATAATGATTAAAGCAAAAAGAGAAATTTATGCTCTGAAAGCTCGAGATAGAAAACCAACTTAATCCGGAAATTAAGATGGTTGAATTGCACTCTAACAGAGACGCAAAAACGATGATAATCAGTTCAAACTATCACTGGTTATGAGGATACTGGTCACGTGAAGACTACTTAATTTAAAACAAGATACTCTGCAAGGAAATAATTGAAATTTCCTACTACTTCTGAAATGTAGTAAAACAATTTTAGAAATACTAAAAATGTGGGGGTGTATGGCTAAGGCAAAAGTTCCTAAGCCAAAGCAAGTGAAGGTTTGACCCATAACTGTCGACTGCATCTTCACTGGATACGCACATGATGCATGATGCGTATAAATCCGTAGTGCAAAAAATCTGATAGTCTGACATATCAGTATACACTAATAGAGTTAATAAAAGAGTGTATCAAACGCATAACTGATTTAAAAACTAAATCAATTATGAGATATCGTGGATTTATCAATGTGAAATGAATCACCAAGTGGTTTTAAAGGTTGAAGCAAAAAGGCTTGAACTTGAAAAATCACTACGTCTGAAATTTCTAGCATGCGTACTAGAAGATAATTTACAATGCCATAGACACTCTTCATATGGTCACATTGTTGGGAATAGTGCCCTAGGACATTCGATGTGCCTAGATTTGTAATTGTCACATTTAAATAAAGTTATTTGATATCATTTATTTCTCGTTGATTATTATAATGTGTGCATGTTTTAATATTATAATAATCGAATAATAGTTATTCACGAATAATAAGATTATTCAAATGTCCCTGGTAAAATCGCGTTGAGTAGAGACTCAAGTGATTAATATACTAGTATAAGTTTGATTGATAATCATCGGATGATTATGCGTATGGTACGGATCAATCTTATGGGTATTGGTTGGAGAACTAATACTGGACCGACCCGCATTGAGATCACTGCATGGAAATGTCATAAGTGAATCTCAATACAGTATGTCAATAAATCCTTGAACCTGAGATTATCATAGAGTCCAACATGATAACTGCTATGCCTTGACGTAATCCAACGTCATCTAAAACATGGTGATCATAAATGTTAGCGATCGGGATTAGTGGGAGTCATGTAGAGGGCAATGAATAATCAAGATGGGGATTTGTCCTCTCTTAAGTGAGAGAGATATCTCATTGGGCCCCTCGATAAGTAGGATCAAGGAAATGCATGGCCATGCTCAAATGAAGAGTCATTTGATTCAATCATCTACTTAAGATCGAGAAAGCATTTGAACATAAATAAGTATGACAGACTCCATGACTTAGTTCAAATATGATATCGCGTGACAAAGGGATTTGACACGTTAAAAGGTTTAATGGACTATTAACTTATATTATTTGGGTAATCATAATGTCTTGCTAGAGGCCGCTTATGATTTATTATTTAATAAGGTATTAAATAATTGCCAACATAATATAAGCCTTTTCGGGTCACACATACGACAATTATAGACAAGTAGGAATAAATATCAATCGGGAATAATAAATATAATATTGGATATTATATTTATAAGGAGATTAAATAATAAGTAATATATATAATATTGGATATTATATATATTGTATTATTTAATAAGTTGAGGGGCAACTAAGCAAATACTAGATTATTGAATCTAGGGTTTACTTAGTATATATATATAAGGTCTTGGACAAGGAGTTGTTATGAGAATACAAGACCTAAAAATCGGCCCTTCAAGGAGAAGAAAAATCGGCCATCTACATCATATTGTAGGAGAACGGAGTCGGTCGTCTCTCTTCCCTTAGTTGATCTTGATCAATAGTACAATCCTTCTAGTAAGGAATTTGTGTTGTACTATTTATCAATATTATTCGTAAAGATCTAGCAATCCGGCTTGTGGAATTGTTCGTGTGTGGATCACCAAAGAGGAAGGACTAAGGAGATATTCATCTACTTCTAGTCGGATCTAGAATTGTTCAATCGGATTAAGGTAATTCGATTAACTCTTTTATTAAACAATTAAATTAATGCATGAGATCCTAAATTGGGTTTTCACATTTATTGTTCATTGCGTTTTTACTCCGATTATTTTGTATTCGATACATAGAAAACCCAACAAAGGGTATCGGAGCCAACTTGCATGTAATTTAATTGTTTATGTAGAACATATTTATGTGTAAATTATGTTCCCGATTATGTTTATAAAATATAGATTTTATAAAATATTTTTTCCGGTTTAATTTGATTAAATCGGATCGTCAAAAATAATTTTCTCGGATTTTTTCGCAAAAATCGCTGGCCCGTAATCGCCTGGAACAGATAAAGCAGTGTGTCGGGCAGATTCGGGTCCGGGTCCGACCTGGACCCGCGGGTTGTGTTAATTAGCAAAAATGTTTTTTGCTGGGAAGGGGATTCGATCCTTTGCTAATCTAACAGGTTGGAGCTTTTCTTACCAAGTGGTCTAGCACTTTAATTTGGTAACTTTGTCACGGATGTTTTTATTAAAGGCAGGAAATCTGTTTTAATATTGCAAAAATTTATTCCGCAAGACAAGGGATTCGAACCCGAGTCTTTTGCCATGAAATCCGGCGCTTTACCATCTCGGCTGGAAACTGTTTTGGTAGTTTCAAAGTAATCCTTTTCTTATAATAAGCCCTTTTAACATAAAAGTAAATTTGGAAATAATAGTTGCAAAATGTTGCAACTGCAACCGCCGGGTTTCGAACCCGGGCAAACCCGTGCCCAGATCGCGCTGGCAGCCATCTCGGCCAGAGTCCAGTTTTGTTCATGTGATGACTCAAATTTTAATTATTGTCTGATTGTCAGATAAATTGATTTTTTAGTATATTACATGCTTTATTAATTATTTGATCATTATTTATGGTATGTGTGTGGTGTATGGCATGACCATAAATTGACCAATGTGATTGGATAATTTAATTTCTTATGGGTTGGTTTTTACGGCCTGCGTGTCGTTTAATTATAATTGGTTTTACGGCCTGCGAGTCGTCTATTTAAATTGTTTATTATTTTACTACGGCTGCGTGTCGTTTGTACTTCTTGTAATTTAATTTATTAGTGTAGTATTAAATTTCATTAATGTAATGAAGACAAGAAGGACGAGATAGATGGACTCGAGGAGCAAATTGATCGCGTATGACGTTCCAAGGAGTTGGAAGATCAATGAAGACCATATTTAACCCTTTAGATGACCTTTGTGATTTTCATGTTGGCTCATGAAAATCACGTTAGGATTATGGTCATGCTATACACGGTCCTATGCTTTATTGTCATGTGATGCGATGTATGTTTAAATTTATGCATGTATGTGATGCTATGTATGTTTAGATGTATGTTAGCAAACATAGACATTAACATAGGATAAAAATCCTCGTTAAAATTTTAATGCCGTTCATTTGAAAAACACCTATCAAGACTTCGATCATCATGAGTGGGTCATGCCAAAGTGGGCACTCGGATTATCTTAGTAAGGTAGGATAGGTAATGGTGATACCTATACGTTTAATGAATTTGGAAATCAAAATAGTTTTGAACCTTAAGGCATAAGATGGGATTATAACATGCTTGGGCATACGATGCCAAATCCCATGACATAATCTAAGAGTTACATATGATGTAATCGATAAAGAGTTATCCACCTAAAGTAGTTCAATTCTAGGCGTCATGCCAAAGCCGAGTTTAGGATTGTGCGAAATGGGATCTTAGCCCACTAAAATTACAAATGTTGTAAATTGAGGGTACTTTGTTTTAGTGGGAGTATTTTTCGAGAAATAAAATAATGTGACTAAATATTTTGCATATTGAATTTTGTAGAATGGCATCAAACAACACATCCACCATTTCATCGCGATCCGTCCTTGAGAAGGACAAGTCAAAGAAAATGGCAAAGAACTATCTGGATTGATCCGAGCCCGAGAATAGTTCTCAAGCAAGAAAGAAAGTGTATGTTCTTGAGGAAGAAATTCCCGATGAGCCACCGACAATGCAAATAAAGCAACAAAAGACAAATGGAAGAAACATTGTGATGATTCCATTGATGTCGGTTGTCTTATGTTGGCCACCATTTGTCCGTAACTTCGAAGGATCCGGAGGAAATGGAAGCTTATGAGCTAAATGCTCACCTCAAGGAAACTTTCGAAGCATGCTAGGCAAGAGAGGTATGAGACCTTTCAAGCCTTGTATGCTTGCAAGATGGTTGAGGGGACATCCATCGGTGCTCACGTGCTCAAGATGAAAGGATATATTGATCATCTTGAAAGGCTTGGTTTTCCACTTTCTAAGGAGCACTCCACGGATGTGATCCTAAACTCATTGCCCGAAAGTTTCGGTCAGTTCATTATGAACTATAATATGAATGAGATGGAGAAGTCCATTCTTGAGCCGCATGGGATGCTTAAAACGGCCGAAAGAATATTAAGAAGAAACCAAACCATGTGTTGATGGTCGAAAGGGAAATCCTTTAAGAACAAAGGCAAGGGCAAGGGTAAGGCAAAAGTTGCCAAATCTAAAGACCCTACTAGGCCGGGTTTCAAGGCTAAAGCTCCCAAAGATGGAAATTGCCATCATTGCAATAAACCGTGACACCGGAAAAGAAATTGCAAGATTTACTTGGAAGAGCTAAAGCGTACAAGGGCGGTGAGACTCACAGTATATTTGTTATAGAAGTTAACTTATCTACCTCTAACTCCTGGGTATTAGATACTGGATGTGGATCTCACATTTGTACAAATGTGCAGGGGTTGAGAAGCAGAGAGAATCAAGAAAGGGGAAGTAGATCTAAGAGTTGGCAATGGAGCAAGAGTTGCCGCACTAGCCGTAGGAACTTATGATCTAGTTTTGCCCAATGGGCTTTTGTTAGTTTTGAACAATTGCTATTATGTTCCTGCTATGAATAGGAATATTATTTCAGTTTCTACATTAGATTGTGAAGGTTACTGCTTTCTTATTAAGAATAAGATCATTCGTATTTTCTTTGATGACTTGCTTTATGGTACCGCAAAGTTATACACTGGCCTTTACAATATTGATCTAGATGAGTCCGACACTTTGGAAGTCTATAACATTGCATCCAAGAAACCTAAGCTCAATGATTCTAATCCGACTTACTTATGGCATTGTCGACTTGGTCACATAAACGAACGCATTTCTAAACTCCATAATGATGGACTTTTAGACTCTTTTGACTATAAATCATATGGGACATGCGAATCTTGTTTATTGGGCAAGATGACGAAGAATCCTTTCACCGGTCATGGAGAAAGGGCTAGTGATCTATTAGGCCTAATACATACCGATGTATGCGGACCTCTTAGCACTCATGCCGAGGCGGATACCAATACTTCATTACATTCACCGATGATTTTAGCCGATATGGATATGTTTATCTTATGAAGTATAAACATGAATCTTTTGAAATGTTCAAAATATTCCGAATGAAGTACGTAATCAACTTGGCAAGACAATTAAAGCCCTTCGATCGATCGAGGTGGGGAATACTTGAGCCAAGAATTCGATGATCATCTTAGGAGTTGTGGAATTGTTTCGCAACTTACTCCTCCCAAGACACCTCAAAGATAACGGAGTGTCCGAGAGGAGGAATCGAACTTTATTAGATATGGTTCGATCCATGATGAGTCGAACAGAGCTTCCATTATCATTTTGGGGCCACGCCTTAGAAGAAAAGCAAGATTCACCCTTAACAGTGTTCCATCTAAAGCTTGAAAAGACACCATTTGAGAAATGGTGGTAAAAGACCAAACTTGTCTATTCTAAAGATCTGGGGTTGCGAAGCGTTCGTAAGGCGCCAAGTGTTTGACAAACGCAGCCGGATCTGAAAGATGTTTATTTGTGGGATATCCTAAGGAAACTAAAGGATATTACTTTTACAAGCCCGCAGAGAACAAAGTGTTTGTTGCTCGAAATGCTGTATTCTTAGAAAGGGAATTTATTTCCAAAAGAGACAGTGGGAGAAGAGTAATTCTCGAGGAAACTCGAGAACCACAAGAAGACATCGCTTCACCGATGGAAACCGAACAAGCTCAACAAACAGTTGAAGAGCCCATTCAAAGTACACAAGTCCCACGCAGATCTGATAGGATGCGACATGAACCTGAGAGATATGGTTATCTCGTAACAGAGGATGATGATGCATCGCTCATATATGATGAGCCTAGTACCTATACTGAGCCGCCTGTGACCGAGTCCGAGGAATGGCTAGAAGCCATGAAGTCCGAGATGCAATCCATGTATGACAATCAAGTTTGGAACTTGATAGATCCACCAGAGGGTGTTAAAACCATTGGGTGCAAATGGGTCTATAAAAAGAAGAAAGACATGGATGATAATCTGCAAGCCTATAAAGCTAGACTAGTGGCAAAAGGTTATAGACAGATTCATGGTGTTGACTATGATGAGACCTTTTCGCCAGTAGTCATGCTTAAATCAATTAGAATTTTATTTGCCATTGCCGCATACTATGATTATGAAATATGGCAAATGGATGTCAAAACAGCATTCCTTAATGGAAACTTACTCGAGGATGTGTATATGACACAACCTGAAGGTTTTGTTCATCCAGAAAATTCTAAAAGGGTTTGCAAGCTTCAAAGATCCATTTATGGGTTGAAGCAGGCTTCTCGGAGCTGGAATCTTTGTTTTGATGAAACTGTCAAAGAGTTTGGGTTCATTCAAAATGAAGATGAACCTTGTGTGTACAAGAAGGTTAGTGGGAGAATAGTTGTTTTCTTAGTCTTATATGTAGATGACATATTACTCATTGGAAATGACATTCCCACCTTGCGATACCAAGACTTGGTTGGGAAGTTGTTTCTCAATGAAAGACTTAGGAGAAGCCGCTTACATTCTTGGGATAAAGATCTATAGAGATAGATCAAAGAGATTGATTGGTCTGAGTCAAAGTACATACATTAATAAAATATTGAAGAGGTTCAATATGCAAGACTCCAAGAGAGGACTCTTGCCAATGTCACATGGCATTCATCTGAGTGAGACTCAGAGTCCTAAGACTCCTGATGAGCGAGCCCGTATGAGCAAGATACCATACGCTTCGGCTATTGGATCGATCATGTATGCCATGATTTGTACTCGACCAGATGTATCGTTTGCTCTTAGTATGACAAGTCGATACCAATCGAATCCAGTGAAAGTCATCGATAAAGGTGAAAACCATCCTAAAGTACTTGAGAAGAACTAAGGATGATTTCCTAGTTTATGGAGGGTGGGAAACGAGATGGTCAGTAAGAGGTTACGCCGATGCAAGTTTCAAACCGACAGAGACGATTTCAAATCGCAAACTGGTTATGTGTTTGTATTGAATGGAGGTCTTGTGAGTTGGAAGAGTTCCAAGCAAAGCACGGTTCTTGATTCTTACAGGCCGAGTACTGGCGACGGATGCGGCTAAGGAAGCCGTATGGATCAAGAAGTTCGTTACCGAACTAGGAGTGGTGCCAACCATCCAGGTCCCATAAGCCTTTATTGTGACAATAATGGTGCTATTGCACAAGCTAAAGAGCCTAGGTCCCATCATAATTCCAAACATATACTCAGAAAATATCACCTAGTCAGAGAGATCGTCAGACGAGGAGATATTACAATATGCAAAGTAGCAACAGAAGAGAATGTTGCGAGATCCACTTACCAAGCCTCTCTCACAAGGAAAGCATGTTGAGCATGCTAGAGCGATAGGACTAAAAGTCATGTATGAATGGTCCTAGTGCAAGTGGGAGATTGTTGGGAATAGTGCCCTAGGACATTCGATGTGCCTAGATTTGTAATTGTCACATTTAAATAAAGTTATTTGATATCATTTATTTCTCGTTGATTATTATAATGTGTGCATGTTTTAATATTATAATAATCGAATAATAGTTATTCACGAATAATAAGATTATTCAAATGTCCCCGTAAAATCGCGTTGAGTAGAGACTCAAGTGATTAATATACTAGTATAAGTTTGATTGATAATCATCGGATGATTATGCGTATGGTACGGATCAATCTTATGGGTATTGGTTGGAGAACTAATCTTGGACCGACCCGCATTGAGATCACCGCATGGAAATGTCATAAGTGAATCTCAATACGATGTCAATAAATCCTTGAACCCGAGATTATCATAGAGTCCAACATGATAATCGCTATGCCTTGACGTAATCCAACGCGTCATCCGAAACATGGTGATCATAAAGGTTAGCGATCGGGATTAGTGGGAGTCATGTAGAGGGCAATGAATAATCAAGATGGGGATTTGTCCCTCTCTTAAGTGAGAGAGATATCTGCTGGGCCTCGATAAGTAGGATCAAGGAAATGCATGGCCATGCTCAAATGAAGAGTCATTTGATTCAATCGCCTACTTAAGATCGAGAAAGCATTTGAACATAAATAAGTATGACAGACTCCATGACTTAGTTCAAATATGATATCGCGTGACAAAGGGATTTGACACGTTAAAAGGTTTAATGGACTATTAACTTATATTATTTGGGTAATCATAATGTCTTGCTAGAGGCCGCTTATGATTTATTATTTAATAAGGTATTAAATAATTGCCAACATAATATAAGCCTTTTAGGTCACACATACGACAATTATAGACAAGTAGGAATAAATATCAATCGGGAATAATAAATATAATATTGGATATTATATTTATAAGGAGATTAAATAATAAGTAATATATATAATATTGGATATTATATATATTGTATTATTTAATAAGTTGAGGGGCAACTAAGCAAATACTAGATTATTGAATCTAGGGTTTACTTAGTATATATATATAAGGTCTTGGACAAGGAGTTGTTATGAGAATACAAGACCTAAAAATCGGCCCTTCAAGGAGAAGAAAAATCGGCCATCTACATCATATTGTAGGAGAACGGAGTCGGTCGTCTCTCTTCCCTTAGTTGATCTTGATCAATAGTACAATCCTTCTAGTAAGGAATTTGTGTTGTACTATTTATCAATATTATTCGTAAAGATCTAGCAATCCGGCTTGTGGAATTGTTCGTGTGTGGATCACCAAAAGAGGAAGGACTAAGGAGATATTCATCTACTTCTAGTCCGGATCTAGAATTGTTCAATCGGATTAAGGTAATTCGATTAACTCTTTTATTAAACAATTAAATTACTGCATGAGATCCTAAATTGGGTTTTCACATTTATTGTTCCGCTGCGTTTTTACTCCGATTATTTTGTATTCGATACATAGAAAACCCAACACACATAAGAGAGAAAGAATAATTCTGTTGTGCAGAATTTTGTTTAATGTTCGGTAGATCTTCCTCTAGAATAGATACCGCCAGGATCCAACGTAAATTCGAAAATAAAATTAAATGGATCCATGGATAAATAAGAGGCGAAACTACTAACTGAGGTTGTAGTAACATGAGAGCCTAAAGTACTTTGAGATATATTCTCTAGTAACGAGAAGAAAGTTCATTATTATGATATACAAGTAGAAGTATATCAAATGAACATACATGCAGTCTTTCTAAATGGCGTTTTTGAGAAAAGCCAACTTGGAAGAACCAAAGGCATATGTGCCTAACGCAATAATTGAAAGCCTGCAACTTAGTGAGAGTATTATGAATCTAAATTGACACTAAAATAGTGGCATAAAATCTTTGACACTGTGATGTCAAGCAATGACTTCAAAGGATGTGATAAAATCTCCAATTTGACAACGCTCAAATATGGTGATTAAATGACCGAAAAGTACCAATTTGGGGACGCTCAAATTTGGTAATTTAGTTAATGAAAAATTGCTAATTTTGGGAACGCTTAAAATTAGTAATTTGATCTATGAGAAATTGAAGTCTGGGTTAATAGTTGGTAACGTAATTTCAAAATGTTAAAAAATGCCAATTTATAATGTCAAAAAGATTCAAGACAATGAATATGTCAAGTGTGTATATGTCAAATACACATGACGACTATGTCATTTTAAGAATGAATTTGAATGATCGAGTCATTGATGTAAGTAATGACAAGTGGATCAATTCAACAAAGTCTGAAAAGATAAATATATAAGACCAAAGAGATGACTTTAAGATGTAAAATCTCAAGCCGTTCACAATGTCTCATATGAGGTCAGTCATACTATGATGACATGAATCTTGGAAAGATCAACGGAACCAATTGGAATGCCAATGGATATGGTGCATCTATCCAAGCACAAAGGTAACTGATCTTTCAAGAGTAACTAAAAGTTTAATGTACTAAGTGAATTGTACAAGACTAAACACAGTCTATATCATGAGTAAGACTATGTGGATACACAAGTAATCAGGAAACTAATCATCAATTGGTGATTGCAATGATATAAAGATTACTTGTGTGTATATGCCGCATGATATGAGATATTCAAAAACTATAAAATGATAGTAACGCAAATTGGATATCTGACATTATGAATTTAATGTCTAAATATTGAATATGTTTCACACTAGCTAGTGCAGCAGTGGTATGGAAATCTTTAATATTGATGGTTATTGCTCGATTTACAAAGGAATATGAGTTCATAACCTTAGACAAATATGCATGAGAGGCATAATGCAATACCAATTTTTAGAAGATATTCCAAAATAGGCAAAGTATGTGTCCGCAATATGTATTCATTGCGATAGTCAATCCGCGATTGGCAGGGCACAGAGTGTAATGTACAATGGTATGTCTCGTCACATAAGGAGGAGACATAATACCATTAGACAATTGATATCAACAGGAGTTATCACTATTGATTATGTGTCATCAAAGGATAACATTGCGGATCCGCTAACCAAAGGGTTATCAAAAGACCTTGTTGATAAATCATCAAGAGGAATGGGTCTATTGCCATGAGCTAATGGTTTTATGGAGGATACCCAACCTAAGTTGACTGGAGATCCCAGGATCTAGGTTCAATGGGACAACTAATTCATAAAACTAGGCACGATCACTGTAGGGGTTACCCCGAACCGACCATTCCTAGGATGAAAACAGTGATACCCATAGGGAGAGGTTAAGCTTATGATTTTAATGATTCTTAAGTCGACAACGTATAGTCGGGTGGAGTAAAATACGGGTTTACTCAAAACACTTAAAGAGAATCACCTATGTTCGAGTGAAGAGGGGCCGCTTCAAAGGAGAATTGCAAGGCGCAATTCTCTAGAAACTCCCGCAGAACCAGGACGGTGTCCACGGCCAAAACGGGCACAATAATGAGAACAGAATAAATCAGGTAGGGCACTTGTGAAGGATATACGATCACTTACACAAGCGGTCAGACAGTTCAAAGGCATCTAGTCATACTGTCTAGTCAGTGAGGAGAATATATCTTTTTGAGGGAAGGTTCAAGGAGCATACTCTACCTATACTATGCAATGCCTAACCGCAGTAACTATCACCAAGTCAAACTCCGTGTCTGACGTGTGCTGCTGGACCATCAATCTCATTCATGTGGGGATTGTTGGAAAAATAGAGGAAATGGGTTTTTTTGAGCAGCCCACTTGAGAGGCAATTTTGAGTGGGCTCGACTACGAGTTAAAGTCGGGACATAGTTGGAATACGTAGTACCCCGTACGAGGTTTCCAAAACATGTAAGAACACTCAAAATGATTGAGGTATGAATGAGATATAATGTTCCAAAGTGAACCCTTTAGAAATGGGTTTAGGATGTTTTCCCACATTGGAAAAAGAAGAGAAAAATTGTGAGTATATAAAGAGATGTGGACAAAGTCTTGTTCAAAAAGTGAGACATGAGTGGATGTGTGACTAGGCGCCCCTCGCGTACACACACACATGCGCGCGCCGCCGCCGCCGTCCGTCCGTCCGGCTCGGCTCGGTCCCGGTCCCGGTCGAAGGGCGATATGTCTCGAAGTTATATTTTGACTGCAATTTTATTCGGTAAAAATTTATTTTACTGAGATACCTCAATTATAAATTCCGAATTTTTCGGATCCGGATAAATATCAATTTAATTGATAATTATCGAATTAAACAGATCTGGATAAGTATTGAGATACCAATCCTGCTCCAGCACATGTCTCTCTCCCATCTTCACCTATAAAAACAGATGTGAGGGGTCTTATTTTAGACTGAATTTTCGTTCGTTTTTCTCACCCGAAAATTCAACTTCGTTTTTGTTTCGGAAATAATTTCTTTTCATAATTTGGGTCGCGTCGGTGGTAGTTCAGGTTTAATTCTAGTTCGCTGAGGGTGCGATGATCGATTTATCAACGCATTGAGATGTTTTATCCTGGGAGACAGACGCTATACACTGCGGTGAAGACGAATTTGCTTTAAGGAGACAGAAATTCTGGACTCAACATCGCCCATATTCGATTTGCTTCTTTCGATTACTTACACACACACACACACACATATATATATATATATATATATTATTCAATACTTTCGTTATTAACGAATCTGTTTCCTGCTTTATTTTTCTCAGATTTGCAGCTCATGCGGAAGATTCAAAACATAGTAAATATACCAACAGTTTGGAGTTTTAATTTTTTTTTCTACTTAATATGTATACCAAAACCTTCTAAAAATATAGATTACCACGAACATGTAGCTCAAGTAATAGCAATTGGGGGGGGGGGGGGGTGCATGGGCCTAAACCCACACGAGATTTGGTAAAGCCCATTATGAATCCGTCGAACAGTGGGCAACAATTCTAAAGATCCAGCACAACGGATCAGTAGATAGCATCATATGTTAAAAGTTTGGATTCCGATCTCAATATTATTTGGCAATCAAATAAATAGTTCACTTTTTTAATGTGGGATTTGTAATACCCGCAATTTCGGATTTATGTGATTTTCGTTTTTCTGCGGGAGTCCGTTTTGACGACTCGCTCATGACCGTTTCGTCATTTCGAGAATGATTAATTCTGCACTTTTTCTCATCCGAGTTCGTTTCGGTATCGTTTTGTTGAGTTTCGTTTTCTTAAGCGGTTTTTCCGCACTTGAGTTCGATTCTTGCGAATCTCGTTCGAAACTGCTGTTTCGAGTTTCCCGTAAGTCCGTTTAACCTTGTTATATGTGTTGTGAACTTCGGTCTGGTTATTCGATCACGTATCGTGATTTTCGGACGTTTTGGGTCATTTTCGTAATTTCCCAAAGTTTGGGGTAATTACTTTCCGTTGCCGAATTTCGAGCATTCGGGTGGTCGGAATCGTGTGTTCTCTTAGTGCTCGAGTTCGTCTTTGGGAGTACTTCGTAACCGTATCTTCGAATCATATTCAGGTTCGGGTTTCGGGGTCGTTCGGGCCGTCGGAGTTGGCCCCGACCGAGTCATGGCCGGCCGGCAAAGATCGCCGAGTTACGGCCGTTAGTGCTCGGCAGTTACGTACGTAAGGCCGGTTACGTACGTAAGGCCCTGGCAGGTAACGTACGTAACGGGCCGACAGATTTGGGGCAGTGACTCGGTTACGTACGTAAGCCTCGGCCGGTTACGTACGTAACCCTGCCGGCAGACAGCCTATTTAAGGCCCTGCAGTCGTGTTTTTCACCATTTTTCTCATTCCATTCCTTCTCTTCCGCGGCTGGAGGTGTGGTTACCATGGAGCCATGTTGTTTAACAACAAATCCACGAAGTTCTTGAGTTCATATCATTGATTGATCATCCTATATCATCCTTTGATCCAGCGAATCAAGGTAATCTCTTCTTGGAACCCTATTTTCTTGAATTTTGGGGTTTTTGCGTTTTTGACCTATTCGTTCCGTATCGTTGATTAATCCATGATGGGTATGATTAATCTTAGTAGTATTCTTATGTTTAACATCATTTAATCCATTGTTCTTCGTCGAATCGAAGTATATTTCTTGATTTCCTTCGAATCGACTTTTTGGGGGATTTGTTCTTGATTTCGTTTTCCATCCATTTTTGATGGATCGATTGTTATTAAATGATGTTGTTGAACATATCCTATAGATTGTATATCCATATTTCGGTTTGAAATTCCGTTTTCGTGTTTTGACGGGACAAATCGTGTTCTTGGCCGTTTTGGGGGAAACACTTGAACTTTCGTCATTCGTTCTTTGAATTCAACGGCTTTGAGTCGTGCTATGGAATTCATTTCATTGTTGTTATTGTCCTTCGTAGTTTATTATCGCGAGCTGGCGGTCGGTGGAGTCGGCGGGTTCGTGGTCGGTTCGTGCCAACCTACTTCGGCCGATTCTCCGCGTTGTGGTTGTTCGAGGCAAGTACCTTGTCCATACATTTCTTTTTTTGTGGATATGATGATTGGTGATCGTCTTGGTATGTATGTTTGTTTGTTTGAAATGAGTTTTCAAAAGATTCGGCTAACCTCGTTAAAGGCTCACTTTCAAAACGCGTGTGTGGGTTGTAAGTGACTACGTGAATCCTTTGGATATGTTTGGCGTTGATGTTGCGCTTGGTAATGCGTGTGTACGTATATGGTTTCATTTCGGTGCATTGTGGTTTGACGTGGTGTTTTTCTAAGTGTTTGATGCCTCTGGGTGAATTGTTTGGATATCCTTGGTGTGATATGTTATCTGTGCATGATTGTTTTGCTAGCCAGCTCGGGAGGGTCCTTAGAGGTCCCAGGTGGGATTCATGGTGGCGTCCTGGTCCTAGGCGATGCCTGTGCTTGATTGTTTCGCTAGGCAGCTCGGGAGGGTCCTTCAAGGCCTCGGGTGGGATTCATGGTGGCGTCCTGGTCCTAGGCGATGCCTGTGTTTGTATGTTTTGTGAATGTGTTTGCTCACCTCGGGAGGGTTCGACGGGGCCACGGAGGGAGTCCAATGGTTTCGCCCTGGATTCACGAGTGAAACTTCACCGCTGCGTGTGTATGTTTAGTGAATGTATTTAACTCACCTCGGGAGGGTCCGACGGGGCCTCGGGGGAATCTATGACTTTACTGTGGGTTCACGAGTAAAAACTTCACGAGTGCGTGTGTATGTTTTGTGAATATGTTTGCTCACCTCGGGAGGGTTCGACGGGGCCACGGAGGGAGTCCAATGGTTTCGGCCTGGATTCGCGAGTGAAACTTCACGGGTGCGTGTGTATTTTATGTCTGTCGAGGACGCGTGACGTGGGTTTTAACCTTGTGTATTGTTGTTGGTTTCATTTGTGAAAAATAAAACATTTGGGCTGTGACCCCTGTTGATTTTGGAAAGATAAGGATTTGATAATCCTAAATTGTTTTCTATTAAAGCTCTCAATGGCATTTTAAACTGTTTTATAAATTGTTTTCCCTTGATTTGTGATCTTTCGGTTTCGAAATGTTTTACTCAAACTCATGCCTCGGGAAGTACTTTTCGTTACGTTTGGATCTTTGAGGATTCTTGGTTATTGTCATTCGTGGAATGTGAATTGTATGGCTCGTATTTTCACTTTGTTCTTGCACTAGCAAAACAGTGGAGTTTTGCTAACCCCCGAGTATTCGGGGGGTGGATGTCTGTTTTTGCATTCAGGTTTGGGAGCATAACACAGGGTCGGAACGAAGGATGATGAAAGATGAATGATACTAATCACACGAGGATCCGTATGATGTCATTGGTTTAGTTATAGTTTATTTTCCGCTGCAGTATTCTTTCCCGTTGTACGGGAGTGTGTTGTATTCGACCCCTGCGTGGGCATGTAATGAGTTTGAGTTGTATGTATTTATTGAAAGACCAAATCGGTCTACTGAGTCATTTTAGCCTTAAAGGCATTGTTGAGATGTTCGATGTTGTTACCAGCCTGGTAGATCCTTGAGGAAAGGTTCTACGGCGTGTAATATCCCTGAGCAGATTGGGGGTGTTACATAAATGGTATCGGAGATTAGGTTGTGGAAACCTAGGCTGTCGGGTCAAGTAGGGTCTGTTGAGTTTTGTCTCGTTGGATTTTGTCTGACTAAGTCGTGTCGCGACACGTCGTCTGAGTTTGTTGGTCGTGATTAGTATCGTGGGCGATCATCATCTTCGTGCGACCTGTGGATGTAAGTCTCCCTTCTTTGTGTTTGTGCCTCGTCTGATGCGAGTTACAAGTATGACCATGAGTTAATTGACGGAATCCTCTTATGGATTTTGATTTCTTGATATGTGGTTATTTGACCCTCATATTTCGTTTATATGAGGAGTAGTGTTGCTGGATTGTGCATGTTTGACTTTATTTCTTTTATCCGCTGCGTGAGTTCTTTTGTAATGGCTTTCGGTATTTTACCGACTGAGTTTTATTTCGAAAACCGATTTCCTTAACCGAGTTTTTGGCATTACGGCCTTGATTGTTTTGGCGAAATTCTGATGACGGTATTTAGTATTTTGTAAATGGCTTTTGTGAGTTTTTGAAATATAACCGTCATCGGCCTTTTTGGCGTTTTTGTAAATAGTTTTTATCCTGGTGGGTTCCGGCGCGGGACCCACGGTGCTATAATGTTCCGTGTAATTACCTAAAATTTTTGGGCATTGTAGCCCATTGAATTATCTTTGAAAACCTTGAGTATCTTAGAAATAAATTTCGAGACGTACGTTTAAAATGAATTATTTTCTCGTGGTACTTCCAAGGTGCCACAATATGTTTCAGAATTCTTCTACCTCGAGGACCAAAATGTTTTGAGATATTTTCAATGTTTTATAAACACTTTTACTTAGACCCGAGGGTCGAATATTCTGAAAATTTTTTACTAAAAGAAAGTGTACTCATTTTTAACAAATGCGAGATGATTTTCAAAGTCTCGAAAATGATGTTTGTTCAACTTTTTGTGAAATGATACTCAAGATCAACTGGTGTTTCCAAACTGTTTTCAAAAGGTGGTTTTCGTTTTTAAAACCCATTATTTCCTGCTTGTGGTCGGAGAAGGTGTGTATGATGTTGGTATTGTTGTTAGGGTGTTAGCCCTCCGAATTGTGATTGAATTGGTGGTGTGAACGTTGAGTCGTTCGCCACGCATATGTTTTGTTAGCCCTTTGTGGAAGGTGTGATGACGATCTTTAATGTTGTCATTTCGTGGTGGCTTGCTTGTTATCGCACCTGTGTGAGCTGTTAAAGCTTGGATTTTTGTGCGTTTATGCACATGGGTGATTGTTTCATGAGGTTTGTGATTGTGTGCTGGCTATCGTTCGGACTGTTGTAATCGTCTAACAATGCCGTGGTTGTTGTGATTTTAGTATGTGTTGATATGTTATGCCAAGTTGGCATCTCCGGTTTGTTGTGTTGCGACGTTATATTCCATTGTACCTAGCAGTTGTATTTTCGGTATGCCGAGCCGAGGTGTTTCAACCGTGGTGTGCCGGGGGCATGCACGTACCAATTATCTTTCTCGTCACAGGATCCAGTTTTGCGAGTTGGGTTCCGAGTCTTTCGGGGCACGAATTTCAGTACAGATATCAGGATCGGCTCTAAGAGGCCCATGGGAAATGTCTCCGTCGACTGCTTTTGTGTTGTTGCCTCATTCCGTTATTGGGAGTTGCGGGGACGACCTTCTTTTAGAAGAGGTCGAATATAATACCCGTATTATTTTTGACTTCTGCATTCTCTCTTTTTCAAGTCTACCGACTCGCTCGTGTTCGTTGATATTTTCTAAACTTGTTCTGTATTTCGGTTTCATCATTCGAACGAGCTGTGATCTTGTTTTGGGTCGATCTGATTATCGCTGTGACTTTTTCGAGTTCGGTTCGATTCTTGTGAACCTTGGAGTTGTTGTTTGAATTTTATTGTTCTTCGTGATTCGAACATGATTGTTCGATTTTTGTTGTCTCGATCGTTGTGGTTCGATCGTTTGATTGTTCGGTTTTTGTTGATCTCATTTCGTGATTGTTGAACGTTCAGACTCCTTCGTAATTCCCTTAAGTTCGGGAAATTAGTCTCGTTTTCGATCTTCCAACCATTGGGCGGTGGAATTCCGTATTTGTTCAGCGTTTGGCTCGCGTGTTGATTGATGTACCATTAGGTTGGTCAATCGTGTTGATTTTCGTTCGTTGTGTTTTGTGATTGTTCGGATAATCAACTCGATTGTATTATCTGTTTGATGACGCTTGTCACTTGTTGATTTTATTATGTCTCTACCGGTGGCGTTGTGTTGGTCGTCGTGGAGCGTGTTTTCACACCGTATATTCCTTTGCATTGTTTGTAACGTTTCGCCGTTGGGCGTTAGTTACGCATTCTTGTGTATCTCATTGAAATATTCCTGGTGGTATATTTCTTCTCCCTACTTGTTTTAAGTTTCGGGACGAAACTTCTTTTAAGGAGGGTATAATGTAATACCCGCAATTTCGGATTTAGGTGATTTTCTTTTTTTCGGAGGGAGTCCATTTTGACGACTCGCTCATGACCGTTTCGTCATTTCGAGAATGATTAATTCTGTACTTTTTCTCATCCGAGTTCGTTTCGGTATCGTTTTATTGAGTTTCGTGTTCTTAAGCGGTTTTTCCGCACTTGAGTTCGATTCTTGCGAATCTCGTTCGAAACTGCTGTTTCGAGTTTCCCGTAAGTCCGTTTAACCTTTTAGACGTGCTGTGAACTTCGGTCTGGTTATTCGATCACGTATCGTGATTTTCGGACGTTTTGGGCCATTTTCGTAATTTCCCAAAGTTTGGGGTAATTACTTTCCGTTGCCGAATTTCGAGCCTTCGGGTAGTCGGAATCGTATGTTCTCTTAGTGCTCGAGTTCGTCTTTGCGAGTACTTCGTAACCGTATCTTCGATTCGTATTCAGGTTCGGGTTTCGGGGTCGTTCGGGCCGTCGGAGTTGGCCCCGGCCGAGTCATGGCCGGCGATCGGGCCGGGCGGCTCGCCGAGTTATGGCCTTTAGTGCTCGGCGATTCGTCGTAAGACGATTACGTCGTAAGGCCACAGCGATAACGTCATGTAACGGCGTGATTTAGGCGATGACTTCGGTTACGTCGTAACCTGCCGTGACGGCAGCCTATTTAAGGCCTATGATGGGTTTTCACCATTTTTCTCATTCCATTCCTTCTCTTCCGCGGCTGGAGGTGTGGTTACCATGGAGCCATGTTGTTTAACAACAAATCCACGAAGTTCTTGAGTTCATATCATTGATTGATCATCCTATATCATCCTTTGATCCAGCGAATCAAGGTAATCTCTTCTTAGAACCCTAGTTTCTTGAATTTTGGGGTTTTTGCGTTTTTGGCCGATTCGTTCCGTATCGTTGATTAATCCATGATGGGTATGATTAATCTTAGTAGTATTCTTGTGTTTAACATCACTTAATCTATTGTTCTTCGTCGAATCGAAGTATATTTCTTGATTTCCTTCGAATCGACTTTTTAGGGGATTTGTTCTTGATTTCGTTTTCCATCCATTTTTGATGGATAGATTGTTATTAAATGATGTTGTTGAACATATCCTATGGATTGTATATCCATATTTCGGTTTGAAATTCCGTTTTCGTGTTTTGACGGGACAAATCGTGTTCTTGGCCGTTTTGAGGGAAACACTTGAACTTTCGTCATTCGTTCTTTGAATTTAACGGCTTTGAGTCGTACTATGGAATTCATTGCATTGTTATTATTGTCCTTCGTAGTTTATTATCGCGAGTTGGCGGTCGGTGGAGTCGGCGGGTTCGTGGTCGGTTCGTGCCAACCTACTTCGGTCGATTCTCCGCGTTGTGGTTGTTCGAGGCAAGTACCTTGTCCATACATTTCTTGTTTTGTGGATATGATGATTGGTGATCGTCTTGGTATGTTTATTTGTTTGTTTGTTTGAAATGAGTTTTCAAAAGATTCGGCTAACCTCGTTAAAGGCTCACTTTCAAAACGCGTGTGTGGGTTGTAAGTGACTACGTGAATCCTTTGGATATGTTTGGCGTTCATGTTGCGCTTGGTAATGCGTGTGTACGTATATGGTTTCATTTTGGTGCATTGTGGTTTGACGTGGTGTTTTGCTAAGTGTTTGATGCCTCTGGGTGAATTGTTTGGATATCCTTGGTGTGATATGTTATATGTGCATGATTGTTTCGCTAGCCAGCTCGGGAGGGTCCTTAGAGGCCCCAGGTGGGATTCATGGTGGCGTCCTGGTCCTAGGCGATGCCTGTGCTTGATTGTTTCGCTAGCCAGCTCGGGAGGGTCCTTCGAGGCCTCGGGTGGGATTCATTGTGGCGTCCTGGTCCTAGGCGATGCCTGTGCGTGTATGTTTTGTGAATGTGTTTGCTCACCTCGGGAGGGTTCGACGGGGCCACGGAGGGAGTCCAATGGTTTCGCCCTGGATTCATGAGTGAAACTTCACCGCTGCGTGTGTATGTTTAGTGAATGTATTTTACTCACCTCGGGAGGGTCCGACGGGGCCTCGGGGGAATCTATGACTTTACTCTGGATTCACGAGTAAAAACTTCATGAGTGCGTGTGTATGTTTTGTGAATGTGTTTGCTCACCTCGGGAGGGTTCGACGGGGCCACGGAGGGAGTCCAATGGTTTCGCCCTGGATTCACGAGTGAAACTTCACCGGTGCGTGTGTATTTTATGTCCATCGAGGACGCGTGACGTGGGTTTTAACCTTGTGTATTGTTGTTGGTTTCATTTGTGAAAAATAAAACCTTCGGGCTGTGACCCCTGTTGATTTTGGAAAGATAAGGATTTGATAATCCTAAATTGTTTTCTATTAAAGCTCTCGATGGCATTTTAAACTGTTTTATAAATTGTTTTCCCTTGATTTGTGATCTTTCGGTTTTGAAATGTTTTACCCAAACTCATGCCTCGGGAAGTACTTTTCGTTACGGGAAGTACTTTTCGTTACGTTTGGATCTTTGAGGATTCCTCGTTATTGTCATTCGTGGAATGTGAATTGTTTGGCTCGTATTTGCACTTTGTTCTTTCACTAGCAAAACAGTGGAGTTTTGCTAACCCCCGAGTATTCGGGGGGTGGATGTCTGTTTTTGCATTCAGGTTTGGGAGCATAACACAGGGTCGGAACGAAGGATGATGAAAGATGAACGATACTAATCACACGAGGATCCGTATGATGTCATTGGTTTAGTTATAGTTTATTTTCCGCTGCAGTATTCTTTCCCATTGTACGGGAGTGTGTTGTATTCGACCCCTGCGTGTGCATGTAATGAGTTTGAGTTGTATGTATTTATTGAAAGACCAAATCGGTCTACTGAGTCATTTTAGCCTTAAAGGCATTGTTGAGATGTTCGATGTTGTTACCAGCCTGGTAGATCCTTGAGGAAAGGTTCTACGGCGTGTAATATCCCTGAGCGAATTGGGGATGTTACAGGATTAATACGGATTAATGCTTCAACACGTCCCTCACGCGTAGCCGGAGTCAGTGCTTACAGCGTTGACTTCTTAACTCTGGTGGCGTAGAGATAGAATATCGTGGGCCGTTGAGCTCGCACGTGTAGAGAGCATGCCCCGATAACATGTTAAAGTCTGAAGTCTGAGTAGTTCATGATCTTTATATATTTGATGGCAAAACTTTTATTTTCCCAATGTGGGATTAATATGGACTAATACTTCAAAACGCCCCCTCACGCGTAGCCGGAGACAAGACTTACAATGTGGACTTTTTAACTTGGGTGGCACGGAGCCAGAACATCGTGGGTCGTTGGGCTCGCACGCGTAGAGAGCCTGCTCCGGTACCATGTTAAAGTCTGGAGTTCCATCTCAAAATCAATTGACAATCACAACAACATTACTCCAATACCTCAACGGCTTCCGTAAAAAGCAGGGTAAGGGGGGATCGGATGTACGCAACCTTATCTCTGTCTTAACACAGAGAGACTGTTTCCGGATGATCCAAAATGAAAATTGCATCGAGATTTGCATGGAATGACTAGTACTTCATGAGGACGATCATTTTACCGCATTATTAATGCATTCATTATGTTAGATCATGTATGCTCATTACCATCATTCCGTAATGTAATCAGAATGCGATCTTACTACAACCCGTGCATCATCCAGGGGGGTCCTACCAGGCTTCGAGAGCCAGAGGTAAGGACATTCATCACCGGTTTTAAACAAGTTAATTCTTGCACGGTAATAGGATAATCATTCATTTCATTGTCGTTCATTCATTCATACAATTCATTCATCATACATCAATAACATTGAGACTCATAATTATCAACTAATCATTCAATTCACGAGGAACAACGGTTCCAATCACTTCATTGAGCTATCACTCATTACGTTATTAATTCACCTCGGTCAGTCATTCTTAATCCTTGTCGGACTTATAGTCATCTATCATTCATCATTCATTTTAGTCATTCTCATTCTCGTGACTTTCCGAGATCATATTTAGCGGTGAGTTCAGATTCGGGTGTACCTTGAATCGATGGGATCGAGGAGATCGATGATATAGAGAATATCGGAGATTTGGGCTGTGAGATACCCTGATATGTGAGTTATGTGGCTCTACCGTCGCGGTAGTAGTGGAGCTATCAGATTATGACAATATGGACAGTCGGGTTTTGTGAGTCGTTAAGTTAGTACGGCTGCACGAGTCATTCATTCATCGAGTCGTCATCAGTGAAGACTAGTATCGCAAGACCTCGAAACCTGTGTAAGGACTCGATTCTCTTTATGTTCATACATTCATCATGTCATTAATTATGCCTGCTTTGTTGAAACTTATATGTGATATTAGTGTTACGATTGATTCATGATTCATTGTGATGGAGCACGTTTGATTGTGCAAGCGATAAGGATCAACTCATTCATCACTCAACAATCCTCAATCATCATTTTTGATCTTGTCGATCAGTTAATTCATTCACCACTCAGTCAACCTCATTGCCCAGTTAATCCATTCATCACTCAGTCAACCTCATTGCTCAGGTAATCCATTCATCACTCAGTCAACCTCATTGCTCAGTTAATCCATTCATCACTCAGTCAATCTCATTGCTCAATTAATTCATTCATCACTCAGTCAATCTCATTGCTCAGTTAATTCATTCATCACTCAGTCAATCTCATTGCTAATTCATTCATCACTCAGTCAATCTCATTGCTCAGTTAATTCATTCATCACTCACTCGATCTCATTGCTCAGTTAATTGATTAATCATCCGGTCCATCTCATTATTCAGTTGTTGATCTTGTGGATCGAATTTTTAACCTTGTTAACTTGTTCAAGGTAATCATTTCAGGAATTTCATTAGGTAATCATGTTACCTCATTTGATCTTTCGAGCGATACTAGTCCGAGTTGTTCATGTTGGTCCGTCAGTTGGAGTGTACTCCAGTTTTGTCAGTTGTTGTCATCATGTAATACCCGAGCAAGGCTCGTGGATGTTGTATTTTCATTTTTGGCCTTGTAGGCCCATCTTTGTCTTTAAAATTCCTCATCGAAATATTGTGTCAGGATATCATGGTAGGGACTATGATTTTCCCTTATTGGTTAATTTATTGTATTTCAGTCGTTTTCGCCTGGTGGATCTCCGGGTGTGGGGTCCACGGCACTGTAATAACCCAATGGGATTTGAGGGTGTTACAGGACCAATAAGGAAGATGTAGAGGTTATGATTGCGGATCAGATCGTACCCCATATGGATAAGTTCAAGTATTTGGGTTCGATCATTCAGAAAGAAGGTGAATGTAAAGATGATGTCACTCATTGTATCAAGGTGGGGTGGATAAGGTGGAGAGCAGCGATGGGGGTCCTGTGTGACAAGAAAGTACCTCTAAAGTTGAAGGGTAAATTCTATAGAGCGCCAATCCGACCTTCAATGTTATATGGCTCCGAATGTTGGGCGATGAAGAAGTTGCTTGAGAGCAAGTTGGAAGCGGCTGAAATGAGAATGTTACGTTGGTCGTGTGGTCACATAATCTTGGATAGAATCCCGAACGGGGTTTTCAGGAACACGCTAGAAGTGGCGCCCATTTCTGCGAAAGTTAGGGAAGGGAGATTGAGATGGCTTGGCCACGTCCGCAGGAGGCAGACATCTGCTCTGGTGAGGAGGGTCGAGAGTTTATTGGTGGTCGGGGAGAAGAGGAGAGGCATACCGACGAGGACGTGGGAGGAGCAGCTGAGATTAGATTTGAAGGCCTTAAACCTTTCCGAGACCATGACCGTTGATAGGTGCGCTTGGAGGCGCCAGATCAGAGTTATGGACTCTTTTGTAGGGAGCGGTGCTGCAGTTGAGAGCCTCAGGGTTGGGTTGTATCGATTAGCTTTGACCTAGAGCATTGCATTTACTTTTATTTTATTTTTTATCCTATTGCCTTTTGCGTGTGGTGCATTTTTGACAGGGAGTTGTGCGCAGAGTCAACCTCTCTTCTGTTAGAGCAGCTTTCATCGAGAGTGCAGTTGCCAAAGTTCCCTTAGGTAAGTCTCATGTGAATTAAGTCATGGGCTCATGTATGGTTTTGAGTTTTTTCGCATCATATGCTTCTATGTATATATCACTTAATATTTTGCTGTGCACTAAGCTGGGGTCTTCACGGAAATAGCCTCCCTACCATAAAGACTAGGGACATAGTCTGCGTACATCTTACTCTCCCAGACCCTGCTCTAAGGGGGATATGCTGGGTATGTTTGGTTTGGTTTGATTTGGTTTATATACAAAATGGGCCCTAGGAATTTGGAGGCTCTGGGTCATCGCCCAAGCTGCCCGCCCCATTGGGCCGGCCCTTAATATAATTACAAAATTATATACTCACAAAGCTAATGCGACAGTAACCAGGAAATTACACTCGGACCGTTATAAAAAATCGAGAATTTTACATTCGAACTGAATAATATAAAAGCAACAAAGATAAGAACCGATCTAAATTTCAAATCGCCGGTTCAATAATATAGTCTTTTTTTCCTCTGTCTTCAGCTTTTTTCACTGCAATTCAATTTTCTATTGCAATAGACACTCCCATGTGGAAAATTCACGTTTACGGTTTACGTATGTAAATTAATTATCTATGTCATTCATAAACGATTACATTGATTTGTCGACTAACATAAATATCAACGTAACAACCATGTAAATCAACAGTGTAAGGCTCCGCAACTGAGCTCGTTAGACGCAGCTGAAGTTCCAATGCATATTTACGGAGTCTGCAGTCACTTAATGATTTTTTAATAGAATGAAGAAGTTGTGTACAAATTATTTGTGTGGTCCGATATTTGTACTTTCTAGTATAAAAATAATATTTTCCGTATTAAAATGATAATTTATAGCAACAAAAATACAAAGTCTATTTATACTAAAATAATATCATTTTTAATATTAAAAAATTTGTATATCAAACTGTAAAATAGCCTGATACATGTGTGTCTCTTTCATGAAATGATTGAGATGATTGTGGTCTTTTGTTTGAATAAAAAATGTGATATTCATATATTTTTCTTAAAAAGTTATTCATTTAATAAATTTTTATATATCACATTTTTCACAATCAAATCAAACAATCACCTTTTACCTTTTAATCTCCACCACATGTTCAGCATCAATCACATGTCTGTTGTGTAAGAAAGAGTATATGTAAGACGAGTTTGACTATTTTTATATACATTAGTAAAAACTATAAAATAAAATAATTTTTGAAAATGTATTGAGATAAACTGACCAATATTTACTAACTTATTTTTATTTTAATATAACAAAGTACGATTGAAGGACAATGTATGAATAGTGTAAACCTGGAGCATTCTATCTATTGGTGAATGAGAGTAGTATGATTTTACAATAATTCAAGAAGGTGTTAGTAGGATGTAATTGACTAAATAAAGCCATATATCGATTTGTATTATGACTTAATTCATGTTTTGTAAAGGCTATAACATTTCGTGCCATTAGGGGTTTATATGCTCGACCCGCATATAACCCTCTATTGTAAATCAGGACATCGGGAGATATATTTCTCAATACTTAGCAATATGAGTTTGTACAAATCATAATATCTACCAAATATGTTTTAATGTGTGTTTATATAATTAGCAATATGTGCATATATATCCACATTCTAGGATTTCTTTCATGCTACTGAACGTCTCCCAAGTAATATGATTCACTTTTGAATATCGTGGTGATATTTTAAGCTTTAATACTATTTGAGTGGAGGGGTTGTGCTTTGAGTTGGAAGGAAGATTGGGTGATTTGTTGACTACTAGTTGAGTTCACGTACAATAATAGTTGGCATGCTTTTATTAAGACGACATCTTTTCAAGGCTTTGCATGGTAGGCGATATAGGTCGTGATTATGTTAGGATGATTTGTCCGAGTTGGTAGGAATTGAGCCAGACGTAATGGTCGATATGAGAGAGAAGATTGCCTTGTTTTGAGAGAGATTGTTGACTGCTCAGAGCATAGGTGGATCTAGGACCCAAAAACCATTGGTGCACCGACCCTCCCACATAAAAAAAATATCGAACGATAAAATATATATTAAAATTACATTAAAGATAATAAATAATACATAAAGAAAGTCATAGTAATAACAAAGGATCCGTACATTTACAAAGAAAATCGCATACATTTACCGTCTATTTCTTCAAAATGTGCTAAAATAACATCATTACTAATAGTTTTAAGTACATCTCTTTCTATAAATGTTACAAGACGATCATGTAACCATTGATCACCCATCTTACTACATAACTCACTCTTTACATACTTCATAGCTAAGAAGACTCGTTCAACAGTTGCAGCTGCTACGGGAAAATCAACGCTAACTTCACAAGTTTATACACCACATGATATGTTGTGCACTTTGTAATATCCGCATTTTTCTTTCCCTTGTATTTTTATTTTTGGTGTATTCCTCGATCGTAGTGACCCTCGTGTACCTTTCAGTGTGTCCTTCCTGTCAACTGTTGAACTGTATACTCGTTATTGTTGTGCGGAACCGCCGTTTCGGGGTTGCCGTGGATCCATTTCGTGTTATTGGTTCCCAAATATTGATTCCTATCGTTTTTATTCTCTTTCCGGATCATTTTTATCATTTTGGGACCCAAAAGGGGTGTGGGCCGCGACACAAGGTGTGTGCGCCGCGGCACACAAACTTCTCCAATTGTTGGTCGAGCAAACTGTACTGTGTGCCGCGGCACACCCATCCGGTGCCACGGCACAGTGCCGAGTCAGTGCCGCGGCACACCCGTCTGGTGCTGCGGCACACCCGTGTGACATCTGCGACCAAAACCCGACTGTACCGGGTGCCGCGGCACACGCAGGCTGTGCCGCGGCACACTGCCGAAACCTGGGAGTAATTTTTGGCCTGTGCCGCGGCACACAAAGCGGTCAACTGTGCAATCTCGTCCTTATTAGACGAGATCGGCCATTTTCCTCCATTATTCACCTGCGAGAGAGAGAGAGAGGTCTAAGGGGGGAGAACTTCTCAAGCATTCTTCATTCGGGGGTCGATTTTCATCATTTTCCTTCGGTTGTGAGGCCCGGATAATCAATCTAACGCGCGTTCTATGGATCTTAGTACTTGAGTCTCCAAAGGTAATATTTCTAGAACCCTATTTTCGATTAATTTGGGGGTTTTGGGATTTTCTTCCGATTCGTTCCGTTTTGTTGGTGGATTCACGATGTATACGATTAATATTGTTAGTATCTTTAGTTTTCCTACGGATTCATGGATATTTTGTGGATTTTTACGGAATCGAGAGGGTTTGGTTGTGGTCCGCCCTCGTTGTTATTTTTGGTACGAATATACATGAATCGTAGGCGGGTTTCCGGGTGTATTCCATTTCCGTAATCGTCTAGAGTTGGTTGTGATTGTGTTATTCGAATCGTTAGGTTCATTTCCGCCGGTTCCTCGCGGTCGTGTTCGGTTCTTCCTTTCCGTTCGTATCACCGTCTATTAACCGAGGCAAGTACCCTTATGAACTTACAATCTTAATGTATTAGTATTGCATGAGAATTGTGTGTGTGTGTATGCTCACTATGGGTTAGACCCGACGGGGTCTCGGTAGGGGTCCACAGAGGGGTGGATCCGCGAGCTTGCTTTTAACCACTATGGGTTAGATCCGACGGGGTCTCGGTAGGGGTCCACGGAGGGGTGGATCCACGGTTAATTGTGGTGCATTTTTACAAATGTGATTTGATTATGGCATTTCCGGAAATGAGTGATTTGGAACTATGTTTTCTTGAATTGCATGCATTTACTATATGTGTAAGATGTAAGTCGTTCATTTGGTTACTTGTACTAGCGTAATTGCTAACCCCTATGGGGACCCGTTTTGGGGAAACTCGTTTTATGAATTTCAGGACAAGTTCATCGAGACGAGCGGGTGCTGGACCAGTATGCGGATGATGGCCGTGCGTGATCATTGTGCACGAGTGGTGTCTTGTTGCTTTCTATCTTTTACCTTTGTGGTCTTTAAACTAATAGAAGTACTCGAGTACTTAAGAACTTTTACTTGTTGGGATTGTATTGTTGTTTATTATGTTGTGATGGATTATGGTGTCATGTTTGACCGGTTGAACCGGATGAATTATTTTGTTGGGCGTCTTTATGACGAGGTATTTTTCTGTTGTTTCTGTGAGTCGATGAGTATGATGCTTGTTCAGCCTGGTGGGTCCCATGTAGGGATTCACGGCGCTGTAATATACCTCGGATATCCTGGGGGTGTTACAGAAAATGGTATCAGAGCACTAGGTTTATGGATACCTAGGCTTGTCGGTTTATTGGGTCTTGTTGTATTTTGTTTTGCACATCATCATCACGCTGCCATGATTCCGGTACTACCAGTGCCCGTAAGTTTTCTTTCCTCTGTTCCTTATACTCTTGTATCGTACCTCTAGTTCTCGATTTGCGATCGTTCTTTTCTTGTACTTACCATCGTATGGCTTTTGCTACTTATTTAACTCCAGTATGGATGCTGGAAGAGGTCGTGGTCGTGGTCGCGGTCGTGGTCGTGGACGCGGCCGGGGACGTGGGGCAGCCGGTGGGGCGGCCACGTCACAGTCTTCGAGGCCGCGATCAGCGGCCGTCACAGTCATGCTTCCTCTCAGGAGCGCGCCGACCTTGGTATTGCGGCTGTTATGCAGCAAATGGTGAATCAAATGGCGGCGATAGCTCAGGCGGTTCAGAACCCGGATCCGGCCCATGCTAATCGGGGCGGAGCGGACCGTTGGCTTCAGGATGTCATCAAGATGCATCCTCCTCAGTTTTTGGTAGGGGTGTGCAAAAAAACCGATTAAACCGAAAAACCGCACCGCATCGTAAAAACCGTACCGAAAAAACCGATAAACCGCTTAAACCGACATACATGGTTTTTATTTTTTTATAAAACCGAAACTTCGGTAACGGTATGGTATTTGACTTAAATACCGGGAAAAAACCTGTACCGTACCGTTATTAATATTAAATATTTTTATGATAATATATCATATATATATATAGTAGTTACAAACTCATATGAATATAGAAGTATAACAAATTTATTGAAGTTCAAGACATTTTTTTTTTAATTTTTATCCTCCAAAATAGTTGGATGAAAACTTGAACATTAAATTAGTTACTATCTTAAGGTTGGTGTGATTTTTTTGGTTTAGCTATTAATTTGGATCAGCTATTTATGGTACCTTGTTGAATTAATTTATTCGAGTATTTTTATATTATTAATGCTATCAAGTATCAAGTAGAAAAACCGAAAAAATACCGTACCGATATAAACCAAACCGAAATACCGAACTACCAAACCGAAAAAAACCGTACGTATATGGTATTAAATCACAATAAACCGAATATATTTGGTACGGTATCGGTTTTACCCTAAAACCGTACCATACCGTACCATGCACAGCCCTAGTTTTTGGGAGCTTCAGACCCGATCGGCTGGGAGGGATGGATCAAAGAGATATCTAAAGTCTTCACTGCCACCAACTGCCCCGAGGACCGTAAGGTCCCTATTGCCCAGTACTTCCTCACTGGGGACGCTACGGATTGGTGGGAGGCCGTTGGGCCCAAGGACCATGTTGCTTCGTGGACCGAATTCCAAGAACTGATGGAGACTGAATATTGCCAGTGGCCGGTCAGGCAGGCTCGAGTACATGCCTTCTATGATGCTCAACCACGGGATATCCCCGTATCTCAGGCTATTGCCGACTTTAACAAGGAGTTGGGTTATGTGAAGACCCAAGTTGTCGAGGAGAGCGACAAAATTTTCCATTTTTCCAGACGGATGAAATTGTCGATTCGGGACTATATGTCGGGGCTCGTCTGTACTACCTTGAAGGATTACCAGAGTAGGGCCCTTGCTTATGATATGTCTGTGACGGCGAGTGAGGCGGCCGCGAGCAAGCGAGAAGTCTGTCGGGAATTTTCGTGCCACAAAGGTGGGGTCGGCGAAATTCCGATCTGCTAACTTTTCCGCGGTGGTGGCCCGGCTCGATCTCTTGGGTTTCCCGCAGGCGGCCAGTGCCCCTTCTCGAGAGGTGAAGTGTTTCAGCGTGGCGGCCGTGCCACATCGGTCGTAATTGTCCGAGTCCTTTCTTGACATGTAATCAGTGTGGCAGTAGGTCACGGGGCTTTCAGGCTGAGAGGGAGAAAATCTTTGGTGCCCGGGTTTCCATTCCAGCGCTTAGGGAACCAAGTGTGAATCAGGGATCGCTTGCTCCTCAATCTCCGCCGAGTGCTAGTCGGGGGAGAGGTCGGGGTCAGCCCTCCAGGGGGGAGCTTCCAGCGTCGGCTCATCCCACCCGCGTGTCTATGAGATGCGGAGAGCCGATGATCCAGCGGCTACCGTAGCGACAGGTACCGTTCATATTCTTTCTCATTCTGTCAGTGTGCTTTTCGATTCTGGTGCTACGCATTCGTTCATATCTCTGGATTATGTGCGCCATTTGAGTCTCGACCGTTTGGCGCCTTGTGAGCCCTTGATCGTTAAGCTTCCTAGCGGTGATAGGATCGTTGGTGATCAGGAGGTTCGAGACTGTTCTGTGTTTATTTGTGAGAGGGCTTGGACCTCTAATCTTATTGTTGTGGGTATTGAGGGTGAGGAATTAATTCTCGGGGATGATTGGCTCGAGCGGCATGCTGCAATCATGAACTACCGTACGAGAATCATCACCATGTTAGCCGATGATGGCACCGAGCACTCTTTCGCCGGGCGAAAGAGGGGGAACCAGAAATTCGTTATTAACGCCTTGAAGGCGATGAGACTCCTGCGAAAGGGGTGTACCGGCTATTGGTGCTACGCCTTGAAGGCGGAGAGTGGTGGAGTCGAGCTTTCGTCGATTCCAATCGTTAATGAGTTTTCTGATGTTTTTCCTGACGAGTTACCGGGATTGCCACCGGATCGTGAGGTCGAGTTCGCTATAGAGTTAGAGCCGGGTGCGGCTCCTATTTCGAAGGCGCCCTATCGCATGGCACCTTCAGAGATGTCCGAGTTGAAGAAGCAGTTGAGTGAGCTTCTTGAGTCGGGGTATGTTCGACCGAGCGCCTCGCCTTGGGGCGCACCGGTCCTGTTTGTGCGGAAGAAGGATGGTTCACTACGTTTGTGTATCGACTATCGCGAACTAAACAAGGTGCCATCAAAAACAAGTATCCTTTGCCGAGAATTGACGACTTGTTCGACCAGTTGCAGGGAGCTGCGGTATTCTCAAAGATTGATTTGAAATCGGGGTACTATCAGCTCTGGGTGAGAGAGTCCGATGTGCCGAAGACAGCTTTTCGGACGAGATACGGACATTATGAGTTTGTAGTTATGCCTTTCGGGTTAACTAATGCGTCGGCGGTGTTCATGCAGTTGATGAACAAAGTCTTTATCGAGTATTTGGATAAGTGTGTCGTCGTCTTCATTAACGATATTCTTATTTATTCGAGGAACGAGGAAGAGCATGCCCATCATTTGCGGATAGTGTTAGACATTTTGAGGGCCGAGCAACTCTATGCGAAGTTCTCGAAATGTGAGTTCTGGATGAAGGAAGTGATGTTTTTGGGTCACGTGATTTCAGCCGAGGGGTTTCGTGTAGATCCGCAGAAGATCGAGGCGGTATTGGATTGGGCACCGCCCAAAAACGTGAGAGAGCTCCGAAGTTTCTTGGGTTTGGCTGGCTACTACCGTAGGTTCGTCGAGGGTTTCTCGGCGGCTCGACCACTTACACGATTGCTCCGTAATCAGAAGTTAAATGCGGAATGACGAGGCGATTCGATTTTGAGGAACTGAAGAAGCGTTTGACTTCAGCTCCGGTTTTGGCGTTGCCATGTGGCAACGAGGGATTCGCCGTTTATAGTGATGCTTCGGGTCAGGGTCTTGGGTGCGTATTAATGCAGCACGGCAAAACCATTGCCTTTGCGTCGAGACAGTTGAGGCCGTATGAGCTTAACTACCCTACCCATGATTTGGAGTTAGCGGCAGTCGTATTCGCGCTCAAGATTTGGCGTCACTATCTTTTCGGCTCTGCATGTCAGATTTTTACCGATCATAAAAGTCTGAAATACATATTTACTCAGCGGGAGTTGAATATGAGGCAGAGGAGGTGGTTAGAGCTGATTAAGGATTATGACCTCGAAATCCTTTATCATCCGGGCAAGGCGAACGTCGTGGACGACGCCTTGAGTCGGAAACCGATTGCTTTGCGATCGCTTGAGATCCTTACGTCTCAGTCCGAGCTTCGGCGAGCTTTGATCGAGTTAGATGTTGAGGTTCTGTTGCCGGGAACTGTCGGGCAATTTTGTGCTTTGGAAATTTCGTCGTCTTTGATCGATGAGATTAAGCTGAAGCAGTTAAAGGACCCAATGATTACTCAAATCCGAGAGAACATTCTTAAAGGAAAGTCTCCTGGATTTGTGATTCACGAAGATGGTGTTTTGAGGTTTCGGGGTCGGCTTTGTGTGCCGAACGACTCAGAGATGAGACAGAGTATTTTGCGTGAGGCCCATGCTACACCTTATTCCGTTCATCCTGGTTCGAGTAAGATGTACAAGGACTTGAGAAGGAACTTATGGTGGAATGACATGAAGGAGGAGGTCGCGCAGTTTGTAGCAAGGTGTTTGACTTGCCAGCAAGTCAAAATCGAGCATCAGCGACCGGCTGGGCTTTTGCAGTCACTTCCCGTTCCGGAATGGAAATGGGAAGATATATCGATGGATTTCATTACGAGTCTGCCGAGATCGAGGTCGGGCATGAATATGGTATGGGTGATTGTCGATCGTCTGACCAAGTCGGCACATTTTCTGGGCATCAAGGACACTTGGGGCCCAGAGAAGTTAGCTCGTGTGTTTATCGCGCAGATCGTGAGACTTCACGGTACCCCGAAGTCTATTGTTTCGGATCGTGATGGCCGTTTTGTATCGCACTTCTGGCAGTCGGTGCATAAGGCATTGGGTACCCGGTTGCGTTTGAGTACCTCTTTTCATCCCCAGTCAGATGGACAGTCGGAACGCACTATCCAGACGTTCGAGGACTTGTTGCGTGCCTGTGCTCTCGATTGGAGTGGTGACTGGGAGGAACATTTGCCATTGATCGAATTCACGTACAACAATAGTTGGCACGCATCGATTCGGATGGCACCGTACGAGGCACTTTATGGGCGGCGATGTTGATCACCGATTTGTTGGAATGAGGCGTCCGATTTGGTCGGGACCGAGCCGGATGTCGTTTTAGAGATGAGACGGAAGATAGAATTAATTCGGGAACGGATGTTGACTGCCCAGAGTCGACAGAAGTCGTATGCCGACGTCCGTCGTCGACCTTTGGAATTCGAGGTGGGAGACCACGTTTTGCTAAAGGTGTCGCCGACGAAGGGAGTTTTTCGTTTCGGGAAGAAAGGGAAGTTGAGTCCGAGATTTATCGGCCCCTTTGAGATCCTCGAGCGAGTCGGTGGGTTGGCATACCGTTTGGCGTTACCTCCGGCCTTGAGTCATGTTCATAGCGTTTTTCATGTTTCCCAGCTGAGGAAATATGTCCCGGATCCTAGTCACGTCATCGGTTATGGCGAGATTGATATCGCTGAAGATATTACTTTTGAGGAGCGTCCTTTGAAGATTTTGGAGCATCGTGAGAAACGACTGAGGCATAAAACCATCCCTTTGGTCAAAGTGCAGTGGTCGAGAGTCGAGACACGGTGTCGAGGAGGCAACTTGGGAAACCGAGGATAGCATGCGTGCTAGGTACCCTGAGTTGTTTGTTTCTTAAGTTTCGGGACGAAACTTATTTTTAGAGGGGTAGAATGTAATATCCGCATTTTTCTTTCCCTTGTATTTTTATTTTTGGTGTATTCCTCGATCGTAGTGACCCTCGTGTACCTTTCAGTGTGTCCTTCCAGTCAACTGTTGAACTGTATACTCGTTATTGTTGTGCGGAACCGCCGTTTCGGGGTTGCCGTGGATCCATTTCGTGTTATTGGTTCCCAAATATTGATTCATATCGTTTTTATTCTCTTTCCGGATCATTTTTATCATTTTGGGACCCAAAAGGGGTGTGGGCTGCGGCACAAGGTGTGTGCGCCGCGGCACACAAACTTCTCCAATTGTTGGTCGAGCAAACTGTACTGTGTGCCGCGGCACACCCATCCGGTGCCGCGGCACAGTGCCGAGCCAGTGCCGCGGCACACCCGTGTGACATCTGCGACCAAAACCCGATCAGGTGCCGCGGCTGCCGCGGTATCTTGCGACACCTTCCGCGAAACACAGGAGTAATTTTTGGCCTGTGCCGCGGCACACAAAGCGGTCAACTGTGCAATCTCATCCTTATTAGACGAGATCGGCCATTTTCCTCCATTATTCACCTGCGAGAGAGAGAGAGAGGTATAAGGGGGGAGAACTTCTCAAGCATTCTTCATTCGGGGGTCGATTTTCATCATTTTCCTTCGGTTGTGAGGCCCGGATAATCAATCTAACGCGTGTTCTACGGATCTTAGTACTTGAGTCTCCAAAGGTAATATTTCTAGAACCCTATTTTCAATTAATTTGGGGGTTTTGGGATTTTCTTCCGATTCGTTCCGTTTTGTTGGTGGATTCACGATGTATACGATTAATATTGTTAGTATCTTTAGTTTTCCTACGGATTCATGAATATTTTGTGGATTTTTACGGAATCGAGAGGGTTTGGTTGTGGTCCGCCCTCGTTGTTATTTTTGGTACGAATATACTGTAACACCCCAAACTAGGCGGATATTACAGTGCCGTGGACCCCCGACTGGGACCCACCAGGCGAATGAAAAAGGATGAATTACACAGGGTAAATGTAGTACCGAACCACATTAAAACATCAATTACTCCGATTAGGAGTTTCATACAACACACCCAGGATAAAATAGAATACATGTGTATCTTATGTGACGATAAAATACACAACACTGAATGAAACGAGTATTCAAACGGAATGTCTGCAGCGGAATAAATAAAGGAAACATAAATGATCAATAAGTGATCAACAGATCGGGCCCCTTTCTAGTATCACTGGGACTCCTCAACGTCAGCATGTTCTCCCCGTGCCTTTGCCTTGCCAAGACCTGAAAAACAAAATCCCCAAACGGGGTCAGTTACACAGAACAACAATCCTCAAGGGTTGAAAATACACAATCATGATATATCTGAAGTTATGAATTATCCTTAGTTATGAATTACGCTGAAGAGGGGTATCATAGTACGCCCGTAGTGTTCTGTGCAAGTGTACAAGACGAATGACCGGACACACCCGTCCTTGTACCTAATTAGTCTTACGGAGGTAATCTGTTACCGTGTGCACAGTCCAATGTATCACTCCCAATACATGGCCATAACGTGCCCGACTAAAAATTCCACACATCCGCACCCGGCCACGCAATATGAACCCAGAAGGTCATATGAACGAGAATGACCGTAATGAATATCAATGAATAAATAATAATCTGACAAAGTCAAGAATGACTCACCGAGATGAGAGTAATAATTAAATGAATGATAGCTCAACGAAAAGATTGGAACCGTCGTTCCTTATGACTGAAGTGATTAATTGACAATAACAAGTTTTAATATGATTAATACAATGATGAATGAGTTATGATTATGAATGATCAACAACAAAAGGTATGAATATCCTTTTAACCGAGTAAGAATTAACTTACACAATACCGGTGGCAATTATCCTTCCACGAACAACGTCCTAATTGAGATATCGGTCGCTCGAACAACCTTGAATAATACAATATCCAACAACCCATTCAAAATACGAATCAAACACGAATATAACGAACTCAAAACGTCGATACGAATAAACCAAGTTCATTGAGGCATTAAATCAAACACGTTGCGGCCAAACTCCGATTATTTACAATCAAACCTCAATATACCAATATCAAATCCCCCAAGAAGTGTTTCAAACCAACAAAACATCTTCAATATGATTAATAATCCAAGATGAATATCCGAAAACGTGATTATAATGATAATTAATCGAAAACCCCCAATTTCAACTCGATATTCAAAGTGTTCTTGAATAATCCCTCAATAATCCAATGAATCCTTATACAAACTCATAATCATATACATATCCCTTCATATAACATGATTATAACGTCCAAAACATCATATCTCAACACAAAATCGAAGTCCAAGGTGTCGAAGAAATTACCTCTTGAATATCCAATCACTTCGATCCGAAGAACACGAGTTTAATCGAGTATCCAAGCTTCCCAAATGATTGAAGGTGATGAAAAATACACACTCAAATGATAATTGATGAAGAAAACTCTCCCTCAAGCTTATCTCTCTCGTATGAAGGTGGAAAAGATGGAAGAAATGAGCTGAAATGCTCAAAAAACGAATTTATAGGGGTTGACTCGCCTGACAGACTCGACCGTGTCCGCCTGACACGGTCGAGGCGCGCAGCTGGACGGCAGGGACTCGACCGTGTCCTGCTTGACACGGTCGCGGCGCGAAGGGGCCTACCGATAGTGACCTGTCCGCGGCGCTCGGCATTGACTCGACCGTGTCCTGGAACACGGTCGGGCCTCTGGGCAGTCGGTTCTGGCTTATCCGGAAGGGTTCGACTCGGCCGTGCCAGACGACACGGTCGGGTCCTGAGGCAGAGACTTCGGCATTTCCGGACGAGTACGGCACGGTCCGTGTCGGACGACACGGCCGAGTTCGGTCGGCAGTGATCGGCCAATAACTGAAAAATGAGCGGGTGAGCTAAAACGACCATAACTCTCTCGTCCGGACTCCGATTGACTCACCGTTTGAACCATTGGAAAGCTAATTCGATGCTCTATAATATTGCAAAGATTTAGAATTTTTGGAGTTACCAAAAATTAATGGTGATCTAACAAAGTCGAACTCATATGAGGAAAGTTGAAACAATGAACAATAATGATACACAACTCGAAGTTTTTCCGAACGGTGAACACTGTGAACGAACATGATTGATGAAAGATTATAATTGAGTGAAAATACACTGAGTGACAATTACAGACTGATAATTACTGAATGAAAATGAATGAATTACTACCGGGTATTACATACTCCCCCCCTTAAAAAGAGTTTCGTCCCCGAAACTAAGGGTCAAACAACTCGGGATAACTCTCCCGCATATTCTCCTCGGTTTCCCAAGTGGCCTCTTCGACTCCGTGTCTAGACCACTGAATCTTGACCAAAGGGATCGTCTTGTTCCTCAACTGTTTGATTCGCCGCTCTAACACTCGTACAGGACGCTCCTCGTACGAATGATCATCTGCGATCTCGATTTCGTCGAACTGAAGTATGTGACTCGGGTCGGCAACATACTTCCGCAACTGAGAGACATGAAACACATTATGAATTCAGCTCAACGCCGGAGGTAACGCCAATCGATAAGCTAACTCGCCTACTCGATCCAAAATTTCAAACGGTCCAATGAATCTCGGATTCAACTTCCCCCGTTTTCCGAAACGGAAAATACCTCGACTCGGGGATACCTTGACCAAAACATGGTCACCCGTCTCGAACTCTAGTGGTCGACGACGATTATCTGCATATGATTTCTGTCGACTCTGAGCTGTCAACATACGACTCTTGATCAAAGCTACCTTCTCTCGGGCGGCTATAAGCATATCGGGTTCGGTGCCGATTGATTCTGAAAAGTCATCCCAACACAAGGGAGATCGACAACGACGACCGTACAAGGCCTCGTAAGGTGCCATCTTAATGGAAGCATGCCAACTATTATTATACGTGAACTCGATCAATGGTAGTTGGGCTTCCCAATCGTCCTTCCAATCGAGGACGCATGCCCTCAACATGTCCTCTAATGTCTGTATAGTCCTCTCTGATTGTCCGTCAGACTGAGGATGAAAGGCGGTACTGAGATTGAGCTGAGTTCCCATAGCACGATGAACTGATTTCCAAAAATGAGACACAAATCGTCCGTCACGATCGGAAATGATACTCTTAGGAGTACCGTGCAGTCTTACTATCTCCTTGATGAATAACTGGGCCAGTCTCTCGGGACCCCACGTATCCTTGATCTCAAGGAAATGAGCTGATTTAGTTAAGCGGTCCACAATCACCCAGATCGTATTCATGCCACGACGACTCGTCGGCAAACTCGTGATGAAATCCATATAAATGTCTTCCCACTTCCACTCTGGAATAGAAAGAGGTTTTAACATACCTGCCGGTCGCTGATGTTCAATCTTGACTTGTTGACAGGTTAAGCATCTCGAAACAAATTCTGCGACTTCTCGCTTCATATTACTCCACCAGTAATTTTGTTTCAAGTCTTTATACATCTTGCTAGACCCCGGATGAACAGAATAAGGGGTAGCATGAGCTTCTCTCAAAATCGAGTTTTTCAACTCATCATTCGCCGGTACGCACAACCGGTTCTTAAACCTCAAAAGTCCATCCTCGTGGATCACGAATCCAGGGGCTTTCCCCTGAGCCACATCCTCACGAATGCGCAACAATGCTGGGTCTGAACCCTGATTCTCCCTGATTGCATCCTCAAGAGATGATGAAATCTCTAACATACAAAGCTGTCCCTGAACTCGCTGAAGCCAGACCTCGATCTCGGGTCTAAGGAATTCCTGTTGGAGCTCCTTCTGAATTGTTAAACGAGCAAGCATCTGCTCCTGAATGGACTTACGACTCAAGGCATCGGCGACAACGTTCGCCTTGCCCGGGTGGTAAAGGATCTCAATATCATAATCCTTGATTAGTTCCAACCACCGCCTCTGTCGCATATTTAACTCCTTCTGAGTAAATATATACTTTAAACTTTTATGATCGGTGAATATCTGACAAGTGACGCCATAAAGGTAATGACGCCAAATCTTCAAAGCGAACACCACGGCTGCTAGCTCAAGGTCGTGGGTCGGGTAATTAACCTCGTAAGGTCTCAATTGCCGTGAAGCATAAGCAATAACCTTCCCATTTTGCATGAGTACACATCCGAGACCCTGTCCGGACGCATCACTATAAACCACAAATCCCTCCGTCCCCTGCGGCAAAGAAAGTACAGGTGCTGACATTAACCGGCTCTTGAGTTCCTCAAAACTCCGTTGACACGCGTCGGACCACGTGTATTTCTTATCCTTCCGCAAAAGGTTCGTCAATGGTTGAGCAATTTTGGAAAATCCTTCCACAAACCTCCGATAATAACCGGCTAATCCGAGAAAGCTTCGGATTTCCTTAACATTCTTCGGAGGTAACCAATCCTGGATAGCCTCCGTCTTCGAGGATCAACACGCACTCCATCGATGAAATTACGTGTCCGAGAAACGTCACTTCGGACATCGTAACTCACATTTGGAAAACTTTCCATAAAGTTGCTCTCGTCTCAACACGTCGAGAACTCGATGAAGATGAACCTCGTGTTCCTCTCGGTTCGAGAATAAATCAAAATGTCATCGATGAAGACAACCACAAACCGATCAAAAAGTCGATGAAGACCCGATTCATTAGCTCCATGAATACGCAGTGCATTAGTTAGTCCGAACGGCATAACTACGAATTCATAATGACCATAGCGTGTTCGAACGCCGTCCTCGCGATATCCGACTCTCGAATCCGCGGTGATGATATCCAGATCTTAAGTCGATCTTGGAAAATCCGAAGCTCCTGAAGTTGATCCAAAAGGTCATCGATACGGGGTAAAGGATACTTATTCTTGATTGTCACCCTATTCAACTCCCGATAATCGATACACAAGCGAAAAGAACCATCCTTCTTTTTGACAAAGATCGGTGCTCCCCACGGGGACGCACTCGGTCGGATATAACCTTTCTCGAACAATTCCTCAAGTTGATTCTTCAACTCGCGCATTTCGGTCGGGGCCATTCGGTACGGTGCCTTCGATATCGGGGACGTACCAGGCTCCAACTCAATCGTGAATTCCACATCCCTCTGTGGAGGCAAACCACGTAACTCGTCTGGAAATACATCGGCATATTCCCTTACTACCGGAATATCTGACAACATTACTGATGATTCCTCGGTTTTGGTCATATAGCACCAATAACCGACACATCCCTGACTGAGTAATCGCACTGCTTTCATCAAATTAATGACCTTACCAGAACAGTCGGGATTACCTCCCTGAAACACACATTCAACCCCATCGTCTGAAATGATAGTAATCATACGCTTACGGACACTAATGATGGCATCATGACGATCCATCCAATCAATACCCAAGATGACGTCGTCTCTCGGCAAATCTACCACGATAAGGTCCGCTGGCCATACACGACCATGAAACTGAATCGGACAATCCTGAATCTCTCGATTACCGATAATTCGTCTACCATCAGGTAGACCAATGACATAAGGCTCACAACTAGTAGCACTACCTAGAAGTAGTCTACTCAAACATGACTCGAAAATGAATGAATGTGATGCACCAGTATCAAAAAGGGTACACACAGGTTGAGATAAAATATCGAGTGTACCTGAGATCATTCGGGCCTCGGGATCATCGGTCTTCTTCATCTCATAAATCCGGGGTTTGCTAGTCCCGGCACCGGACGCTCCCGTCTGCTGACTATAGGCTCCACCTTTAGTCGCTCCTGTCGTTTTAAACGACGCTTATTGAGTGGCCTGATTCTGAATGGCTGACTGCTTCGGGGCCTGAGATGACGCTGGAGTAGGTTTGGAGTCCCTACGGCAAAAACGGGCCTTATGCCCAACAATTCCACAGTTATGACACGTGACAGACTGTCTCGGACACTTGGTGCTGACATGACCAAGATCCCCACAGTTATAACAGGTGATGGCCGAACTGGCCGCTCGTGACTGAGATTCCGCGGGTTTAGACGTCACAGGAGGTCGCTCAGAAAAAGCAGAGCCCGCACGAGGTTTCTTGAAGGTTGTCTGACCGCCTTCAAACTGATTACGATTCTTCGATTTCTTGCTAGCAGACGAAGGTTGCTGCTTAGCGATTTCTTTAGCAGTAAGCTCATAGGTAAGAGCTTTCTCAATGAATTCGGCCAACGTGGTGCAATTATGATTAAGCAATTGTAATCTCATACGGGATTTCAGCCTCTTGCTGAAATACTTAATCTTATCCGCCTCGGAATGAATGATAGATGAGGCGAACGGAAGAAGTTCCTGAAATTTCTCGGCAATGGCGAGAACATCCTCGTCTGTTGAGGGGTCGGGGGTGAGTAATTCGACTTGGCCTCTCTGAGTGGGGCCGGATAATATCTCTCCATCATGAGAGTCTTGAACTGCTCCCAAGTACATGATCCTTCGGTGGGCTTCAACGACAACCACCAAGAATGTGCGCTCTTACCCAGGTAGTAAGCCGCAATAGAAACTTTGTGTCCTTCGGGACACTCTACCATAGCAAAGAACTTCTCGAAATGCTCGAGCCAATGAATAATATCCGCCGGCTCAGATGAGCCCTCAAAAGTAGGTGGCCTCTGGCGAGAGATGTCGCCGATGATATTGCTCACATTCCTCTCTTGCCTCTGAGGTGGCGGCGGAGGAGCCTGTTGATTTTGATTGACTGAGTTATGCATCGTCTGCATCAGTTGTGTCATCTGGGTCATTTGGGCCATCATGCCCTGCATAAAAGCGAGTGGGTCAACCCGAACACCTTCTGACTGAGCGGTGTCCCGAGTACGACTCCCTGATAGAGAATGATCACGTCCAGGTGAATGAGTAGCAGCGTCGCTGCTAGATGAATTAGCATTATTCCTCGCATTCGCACGTGTATTCACACGAACTCTCGGGATTCGGCCCGCTCCACGGCCTCGTCCTCCACGTCCTCTTCTTGCCCTTTCCATACTGAAGGAGGAAAGTCGCATAATGATTACATTTCCCGCATAATTATCACGTTATGATTATGTCATGAGATGATGAAAATGAGTATACATGTTCTAACTTAGTGATTATATGAATGATTTACTGAAGTGACATGATTATCTGATAAAATTCTTGAAATGATTATCTTGAATAACTTAATAAGATTGATAATATGACCATCTAGACCGACAACTGAGTAATGAAATGAATTGAGTAATTAATGAGTTAACATGATCGTCCTGATCATTAACTGAGTAATGAAATGAATTAAGTGATTAATGAGTTAATATGATCGTCCTGATCACAATGAATGATGATGTTTGAGGATTGTTAATTGATGAATGATGAATGAATGATTATTGCCAGAAATTATACCATGGCGTTAGAAATCTTACAGTTCTTTCGGTCTGATTGGCTCGGCATTTGCATAGGTCACACGTGACACGAAAGTCCAATGATACTAGTCTGATGACGATGACTTCAAATGAGACATGACTCGGAAGGTAGTATTCAAAACCACGCTCCGATACCAACTCTGTAACACCCCAAACTAGGCGGATATTACAGTGCCGTGGACCCCCGACTGGGACCCACCAGGCGAATGAAAAAGGATGAATTACACAGGGTAAATGTAGTACCGAACCACATTACAACATCAATTACTCCGACTAGGAGTTTCATACAACACACCCAGGATAAAATAGAATACATGTGTATCTTATGTGACGATAAAATACACAACACTGAATGAAACGAGTATTCAAACGGAATGTGTGAAGCGGAATAAATAAAGAAAACATAAATGACTGAATAAGTGACTGAACAGACTGGGCCCCCTTTCTAGTATCACTGGGACTCCTCGACGTCAGCATGTTCTCCCCGTGCCTTTGCCTTGCCAAGACCTGAAAAACAAAATCCCCAAACGGGGTCAGTTACACAGAACAACAATCCTCAAGGGTTGAAAATACACAATCATGATATATCTGAAGTTATGAATTATCCTTAGTTATGAATTACGCTGAAGAGGGGTATCATAGTACGCCCGTAGTGTTCTGTGCAAGTGTACAAGACGAATGACCGGACACACCCGTCCTTGTACCTAATTAGTCTCATGGAGGTAATCTGTTACCGTGTGCACAGTCCAATGTATCACTCCCAATACATGGCCATAACGTGCCCGACTAAAAATTCCACACATCCGCACCCGGCCACGCAATATGAACCCAGAAGGTCATATGAACGAGAATGACCGTAATGAATATCAGTGAATAAATAATAATCTGACAAAGTCAAGAATGACTCACCGAGATGAGAGTAATAATGAAATGAATGATAGCTCAACGAAAAGATTGGAACCGCTGCTCCTTATGATCAAGTGATTAATTGACAATAACAAGTTTTAATATGATTAATACAATGATGAATGAGTTATGATTATGAATGATCAACAACAAAAGGTATGAATATCCTTTTAACCGAGTAAGAATTAACTTACACAATACCGGTGACAATTATCCTTCCACGAACAACGTCCTAATTGAGATATCGGTCGCTCGAACAACCTTGAATAATACAATATCCAACAACCCGTTCAAAATACGAATCAAACACGAATATAACGAACTCAAAACGTCGATACGAATAAACCAAGTTCATTAAGGCATTAAATCAAACACGTTGCGGCCAAACTCCGATTGTTTACAATCAAACCTCAATATACCAATATCAAATCCCCCAAGAAGTGTTTCAAACCAACAAAACATCTTCAATATGATTAATAATCCAAGATGAATATCCGAAAACGTGATTATAACGATAATTAATCGAAAACCCCCAATTTCAACTCGATATTCAAAGTATTCTTGAATAATCCCTCAATAATCCAATGAATCCTTATACAAACTCATAATCATATACATATCCCTTCATATAACATGATTATAACGTCCAAAACATCATATCTCAACACAAAATCGAAGTCCAAGGTGTCGAAGAAATTACCTCTTGAATATCCAATCACTTCGATCCGAAGAACACGAGTTTAATCGAGTATCCAAGCTTCCCAAATGATTGAAGGTGATGAAAAATACACACTCAAATGATAATTGATGAAGAAAACTCTCCCTCAAGCTTATCTCTCTCGTATGAAGGTGGAAAAGATGGAAGAAATGAGCTGAAATGCTCAAAAAAAGAATTTATAGGGGTTGACTCGCCTGACAGACTCGACCGTGTCCGCCTGACACGGTCGCGCGCGCTGCCGGCAGCGAGGACTCGACCGTGTCCTGCTGACACGGTCGCGGCGCGAAAGGGGCCTACCGATAGTGACTGTCGCGGCGCTCGGCATTGACTCGACCGTGTCCCGAACACGGCCGGGCCTCTGGCGATCGGTTCGCTTATCCGGAAGGGTTCGACTCGGCCGTGCAGACGACACGTCGGGTCCTGAGGCGAGAGACTCGGCATTTCCGGACGAAATGCAGACGCGGTCCGTGTCGGACGACACGGCCGGCGATGATCGGCCAATAACTGAAAAATGAGCGGGTGAGCTAAAATGACCATAACTCTCTCGTCCGGACTCCGATTGACTCACCGTTTGAACCATTGGAAAGCTAATTCGATGCTCTATAATATTGCAAAGATTTAGAATTTTTGGAGTTACCAAAAATTAATGGTGATCTAACAAAGTCGAACTCATATGAGGAAAGTTGAAACAATGAACAATAATGATACACAACTCGAAGTTTTTCCGAACGGTGAACACTATGAACGAACATGATTGATGAAAGATTATAATTGAGTGAAAATACACTGAGTGACAATTACAGACTGATAATTACTGAATGAAAATGAATGAATTACTACCGGGTATTACATATACATGAATCGTAGGCGGGTTTCCGGGTGTATTCCATTTCCGTAATCGTCTAGAGTTGGTTGTGATTGTGTTATTCGAATCGTTAGGTTCATTTCCGCCGGTTCCTCGCGGTCGTGTTCGGTTCTTCCTTTCCGTTCGTATCACCGTCTATTAACCGAGGCAAGTACCCTTATGAACTTACAATCTTAATGTATTAGTATTGCATGAGAATTGTGTGTGTGTGTATGCTCACTATGGGTTAGACCCGACGGGGTCTCGGTAGGGGTCCACAGAGGGGTGGATCCGCGAGCTTGCTTTTAACCACTATGGGTTAGATCCGACGGGGTCTCGGTAGGGGTCCACGGAGGGGTGGATCCACGGTTAATTGTGGTGCATTTTTACAAATGTGATTTGATTATGGCATTTCGAGAAATGAGTGATTTGGAACTATGTTTTCTTGAATTGCATGCATTTACTATATGTGTAAGATGTAAGTCGTTCATTTAGTTACTTGTACTAGCGTAATTGCTAACCCCTCTGGGGACCCATTTTGGGGAAATTCGTTTTATGAATTTCAAGACAAGTTCATCGAGACGAGCGGGTGCTGGACCAGTATGCGGATGATGGCCGTGCGTGATGATTGTGCACAAGTGGTGTCTTGTTGCTTTCTATCTTTTACCTTTGTGGTCTTTAAACTAATAGAAGTACTCGAGTACTTAAGAACTTTTACTTGTCGAGATTGTATTGTTGTTTATTATGTTGTGATGGATTATGGTGTCATGTTTGACCGGTTGAACCGGATGAATTATTTTGTTGGGCGTCTTTATGACGAGGTATTTTTCTGTTGTTTCTGTGAGTCGATGAGTATGATGCTTGTTCAGCCTGGTGGGTCCCATGTAGGGATTCACGGCGCTGTAATATACCTCGGATATCCTGGGGGTGTTAAACACTTGCTTGTTTCCACAAGTTTTCTATAAAGATCTGAAAGTCCTTTCAACTCTGAAAAATCTGAATTGCATCGAACATCTTTAATATAATTTTGAAGCTGATTTAGACTTTGGGAAATTCCACAAAATCATTAGGATATAATTCAACCATCCTCAACAATTTATCCCCAAGAGCTGCAAATGACGATGAAGGACTCAAACATGCAACAAAATATAGAAGTTCGGTGTTCTCCACATCAAACTTAGCATTAAGCTCCTGCAACTGCAAATCTAAAACACTAAACAACCAATCATTCTTGTAATGATGCATATTAGAAATACTTTAAGTTCGTCGCCTAGATTTCTTTCCTTGGACATATAGTGCATCAATATCAGACACATCAAACTCATGATTATTGCAAATTGCCACAACATTAGAAAGAAGTTTTTCCCACCCATCATCCCTCATCTCCTGAATTCGTTGCTTGGCAATATTAACAAGTTTCAATGCATTTAAGAGATCTTGATCACATCTTTGCAAACCAACATTCAAATCATGTGAGATCCCTAGAACCTCAACCATCAAGTACAACAAGAAGATAAAATCAAAAGACTGGATCAAATCTAACAAGAATATAGTTTCACCATGCCTATCGAAAGAGCTATCATCTCCCACTTCTTCAAGCACTCCAAGTACGGGAGTATATAAAGTCATCAAAATTGTGAGGGTCCTAAAATGAGACCCCCAACGAGTATCACCAGCTCTAACAATAGATGATTCTTGATTCAAGCCACTACCGGTTACTATCGAGCCCTTTTCAATTAAATTTGCATAATGAACCTTTTGTTTGCCCCGAAGCAATTCCATTCTTTTGTTAAATAATCGAATCAGATTAACAAGCATATTGATCATACCAAAAAAGCCACCAACACCAATATAACTTTTAGCACAAGCAACAAGTGCCAATTGAAGTTGATGGGCAAAACAGTGCACATAATAAGCAGATGGGTTCTCATTTTGAATTAAAGTTTTCAACCCACCATATCGACCTCTCATATTGCTGGTTCCATCATACCCTTGTCCTGGACGCTAGATAAACTCAATTTATGAAGAGAAAGCAAATTTTGAAGCGCCTCTTTAAGTGAATTTTCACTTGTTTCTTTAACATGTATAATGCTAAGAAATCTTTCCATAACAAAACCCGCACTATTAACATAACGCATAACAATAGCCATTTGTTCTTTCCTTGAGCAATCACCAGATTCATCAATTAACACACCAAAAACATCATCTCCAATATCACTAACAATCTTTTTACTTATATCAAATGCACAAGCTTCAGCAAGGTCCTTTTGAATAACAGGAGAAGTCATATAATGGTTTCCGGGCGCACAATTTAAAACCTTGGCTATATCTTGGTTACTTTCCTTCAATAAATTTATAGTTTCAAGAAAAGGACCCCTATATGGAGAATCTTCTGACTCGTCATATCCTCGAAATGGCGAGCCACCCCGCAAAAGATATTTAGTAGCTAGAAGAGATGTAGACACACAAATTTTATAATCAAGATTTTTTTTATGAGTTTGTTTTACCAAAGAAGCCCCAATACTTTGATTTGGATTCATAAGATCATGACCCATGTACACATAATCACCATGAGAACCATTGGTGGAATTAGCATGACTACCAATTCTTGAAGGGTTATTCCAGTCATCAAATCCGAGCCCAACAAAGTGATCCCCACCATAATTTGACATATTCTTAAACAAATAACACGGCAAAAAATATGCACGGTTAGCAGATTCACTATACTCAAGTCAATCATATTTATTAAACCAATTCACATTAAATCGACGCCTCTTATCACCATACTTTGTCCAAGGAAATGTAAAATTGCGAGGTTGATTGGGACCTTTTTTAAGTAAGCTTTTCTTACCTTATTTTGAATGTCTGGATGATGTTCTGAAATTAGTTTTCTACATCCAGGGTCAGCTGTCAAAGTTTCCAATTCAATATTTTTTCTCTCTCATTAGCAAAGTTTGATGGAACGGAAAGTTGCGTATCACTTGAATGTTGAGCTTCCGGTAGATCTTCAATTACCGAACCACTTGAACTACCTTTTAATTTGGGACACACTTCAAAGTATCTTTTCATCCTAAATAAATACATAAACAAACAAATGTTAATTGAAAAATCATAAATTCTTATTGAAGTACTCTTAATATCAAGGGGCTTTAAGAGAGAATTAACAAAAGCAGAATATTAGGATTCTGCAAAAGGATCTTCAATACATCAATTTTACCAAAAATCTTAATAAACTTTCACACAGGTCCAAATATATAATTTCATATGAAAAAACACAAATCCTAAATTCATATGAAAAACACAAAAACACAAACCCTAAATTTTAAGAAACACAAAGAGGAAACCGATAGGACAAAAATAGTGTGCTAAAATCATTGTTAATTATAAGGTTTTAATGAATTTTATGTTGGCACACTTGGTTATTTTTCATATATTTATATTTTGGGTGCAATTTACTTCACTTGGCAATTTGTTATTTAATTTAGGTGTTTGATGGAGTTTTTAAGCTTAAGGAATAATTTGGATCATCAAACGGACCAAGCCAAGGTGATTTGGGCTTAAATGAAGAAAATATCGCGCGACACTGGGTGGCCCAGTGTCAGTTCGCTGACCCAGTGTCAGTCCTGTTACGAAAATAATCTTACTTGGGGCCCAAGAAACGACTCAAAAATCGCCCAATCAGTTCCACAAGACAATAAATCGGTCCATATGCTGGAAAAAGGAATTGGAATAGATTTGGGAAGAAAGACTCCAAGGAAATTAAAACTCAAAAAGGAAGGAGTCCCAATTAAAGAAGGAAACTAAGAGATAAGGAATAACTATAAAAGGAGAGGAGGGCTGGAATTAATTGGAGTTTTGGAACATCAATTCACGGCTGGAGCAGAAGGAGAACGGCTGGAGCAGAAGGAGAAAGAGGACGACCGAGCCGATTTTCTCGCCGGAGCAACCGAGCCGATTCCGACGTGCGAAGAAGAAGACTACACCGTTTGAATTTCTTTCTTATCATGTCTATTATTAATTTGCTGTTTTCTAAAGCCAACATGTCCGGCTAATTTTCTATTCTAGTTCTTAGTGAAGTTTGAAACTGTATTCGAATTATTCATGTTTTAATCCCGTAGCGTATTCTCAACTCGAATTCTCTTGAATTACTTTTGTGTTATTGAATTCACGACTATGCCATTTAATTTCTTGATTTGGTTTGGCCAACTAGATTAGGAGTTTTATGTCTTATGCTAGAAATTGAGTTGTAATCCGTAAATTTTAATTTCGCAAGTAGCAAACAATTGATTTTTCCCAATTGGGTAACACAAAATCGAGATCCCTTAAGTCGAGCTTATGAACTTAATATCTTGCCTATTCCATTATTTTGGTTTTTAATGCATCTAGCGAGCGAGATTTGAAGAGCTTGTTTTGAATCCACCGTATAGATAGGTTCGATTAAAGAGCTTGTTTTAATTGAATAAACTTAAAAAATAATTGAGGTCAACAGAGCTTGTTGTTGGCTTCGGAATAGGATTTCATGAGATTAGAGAAGAGATAAGCGCTGCATTGAAACTTGAATTAATTCGAAACGATGGATAACGGAACTAAGGACTAGATTATTCCTTTAATTGATATTTTCGATTTTTATTTCCTTTGTTTATTTTAATTTATTTTACGCAAATTATTTTAGTTAAGATTAGAAACTGAAATCCCCCCCCTCTCTTTTTATTTTATTTTAATTGTTAAAAGTATTTAATCCTTAATTAGTCTAATTGATTTACCGTTCTATGTGGGATCGACCCTTACTTGCCGATACTACTAGTTAGTAGAAGTAAGCCAAGGAAAAATATAAATAACTAATTTTGACGCGTCACGACAGCGCGGTCAAAATTTTGGCGCCGTTGCCGGGGAACGGTGTTAAATTAATTTTACTTATTTTGGGTTAAAAACTTTCTGCAATTTCGACATTGGATCACCCTGTGTCAGTTCTGAAATTTCATTATAACTGTCAGTTGTGCACTAATCCGTTTGTTTTAGCTTTGCATGAATACAAGGTCCCGAGGGGATAAAGACTTACAATACTTTTCAGAAATCACCAAACGAGATCGTGTTTTCAGGCGGAAAGCCAAAGAAACCAAAGAAGCACTCGGACACTTACCATTTTCCCTCGAAACATCACCCAGCGAGTCGGAGGACGAAATTGGAGTCATGGCAAATAACGCTGAAAAGACGCTGAAGCAATTAGCCAACTCAGAGCTACCTCAACAACCACTCTGCATCACGATCCCGGCTATTGACAACAACAACACCTTTGAACTGAAGTCGGGATTGATTCACTTGCTACCTGCATTTCATGGCATATCAGGAGAGGACCCGCACAAACATCTCAAGGAATTCCATGTCGTTTGTTCAAGCATGAAGCCGAACGGTGTCACCGAAGAACAAATCAAGCTTAGAGCCTTCCCATTCTCATTAAAAGATTCGGATAAGGATTGGTTATTTTATTTACCGTCGGCCACTATCACAACGTGGAACGAGATGGAGATCTTATTTCTACAAAAATATTTTCCAGCCTCTCGAGCGGCCAACCTAAGGAAAGAAATATGTGGTGCAAGGAAAATGACCGGAGAAACATTGCATGAATATTGGGAACGATTCAAACAGTTGGTATCTCGATGCCCGCAACATCAAATTAGCGAGCAACTCCTGATTCAGTATTTCTACGAAGGACTTAATCCGATGGAGCGAAACATGATAGATGCAGCAAGTGGAGGAGCTCTAGTGGACAAAACTCCCACGGCCGCAAGGGCTTTCATATCCAACATGGCAGCCAATTCACAACAATTTGGTTGTCGCGATTCACCGATCAGGATGGTGAAGGAGATGCATGACTCGTCCTTTGAAGAAAATTGAATGAGCTAACTACTTTTGTTAGAAAAATTGCTGTAGGTAATAACACTCCAGTCGCACCCTGTCGCATTTGCAAAACCACGGAGCATACAACAGACAATTGTCGGATTTTGCTTGATGAAATCGAGGCACACGCCAATGCAATTGGGAACGAAAATTCTTATTGGAGGAAAAACGATCCTTACTCAAATACCTACAACCCAGGATGGAGGGATCACCCTAACTTTCGATGGAAAAGCCAGCAAGAGGCGCCTCCACAAAATAGGGGACAATTCTACAAGCAGCCCACCGAAAATTCGACACAATCTTTGGAAGATATGATGAAGACCCTTATGGCAAATACTATGCAGCTACAACAGGGCATGAATCAGTTCCAGCAGGGCATGAATCAATTCCAGCATGACACTAAATCGAGTATCAAAATTCTCGAAAATCAAGTGAGTCAACTAGCCACCACGGTGAGTCGTATGGAGAGCCAAAATAGTGGGAAATTGCCATCCCAACCTGAGCTGAATCCAAGGAACGTGAGCGCTGTAACTTTAAGGAGTGGGAAGCAGCTTAAGGAGCCTAAGAAGGTGGAGGAAGCTGAAAACGAGGAGGAAAAATCCACTGAACAGATCAACACTGGGACACCCAGTGCAGAATCAGCACCTAGTGCAGAACTGCCGGACAGCAAGGTAAATTCGTCCAAAACTGCTCCTTTTGAGACTAACGAGTTACCTTTTCCATCTAGGGTCAAAAAGGCAGCGATCGTGAATAAAGAGAAGCAAATCCTCGACGTATTCCGAAAGGTTGAGATCAACATTCCCTTACTCGACGCAGTTCAACAAATTCCAAAATACGCAAAGTTCCTTAAAGACTTATGCACCAACAAACGGAGGTTAAAAGGGAATGGGAATGTGGTAATAGGACAAAATGTGTCCGCTGTATTCCAAAAGAAATTGCCACCAAAACGGGAAGATCCAGGTATGTTTGCTATTCCTTGTCGGATTGGAAATATGGGTTTTGAACGAGCTATGCTAGATTTAGGAGCATCAATAAATGTTATGCCACGCTCTATATACACCTCCTTAAATCTAGGATCTCTTCGGGAAATAAGGATAATTATACAATTGGCGGACCGTAGCCTTGTGTATCCCGAAGGGGTAATTGAGGATGTTCTTGTCCAAGTCAATAAGCTCGTATTTCCATCCGACTTCTACGTTCTTGATATGCAGAACGAGTTATCAAATTCAACACCTATTTTGTTAGGAAGGCCATTTTTAAATACGGCCAATACCAAAATAGATGTTCGTGAGGGATCCCTCACGATGGAATTCGATGAACAAATTGTACGTTTTAATATTTATGATGCTATGAAATTTCCTGAGGAAGATTGCTCTCTTTTTGCATTAAGCGTGATTGACCCTCTTGTCGAGGAAGTGTTTGAGTTGCATTGCAGGGGTAGACTCGAAGTGGTGCTTACCAAAAACTTGGAGGCTGATAAAGAAAATAGTTTTGCGGAGCTTCAAAGAGAATTACAGCCAACACATGAGGAATTATATGGAAAAAGTGAACCAGAGTTAGTCTTCGATGAGCATCTCAAGGGAGGAAAGTTTTCAATAAACACTCCGAGAAAGTTTGGTATGATTCAAGAAGACGAGTCATCAGTCGTACATCTATTGAGACCCATACCAAAACCTCCTTGGTGTGTTCACTAAAAAGGGAAGTTCTTCGTCGAGCCAACGACGTAAAAAAAAAAGGCGCTTGTTGGGAGGCAACCCAATATTTTTTACTTCTTTTATTTTTTTTAGTCCAATTTTCTTTTTATTATTTATTATTTCTGCTAATTATATTTTAGGTAAGTGGTAATCTATTTCTTGCATTTTGTATTTTATTTCTACCTTTCTTTATTTTTTATTTTTTTATGCTATCCCTTTTATTTTTTTTCTATTCTATTACTTCCCTTATTTTTATTTTTATTCCCTTCCTTCTCTCTTTTTCTTTTTCTCTCTCTCCGTTTCACTCTTTCTCGGTATCTTCTTTTTACTCTGCAAACCCTAACTTCTCCATCTCTCTTTTCAGTCGACATCAGCCCCAAGCGCCGCCCGTTCGAGATCGCCGTCAAGATGTTGAAGCTAATGCGACGGAGGTGCACAAGAAACATGGGATGGAGGACCGAACCGAGCAGCTGGAAGCCCTTCTCCCCCATTAGCCCGGTGATTCCTACTCTAGACTGTAACACCCCCAGATCAAACCGGGAATATTACACGCCGCAGACCCTCTCCGTGAGGATCCACCAGGCTAGACATCAACACAACACATTACATTACATACTGACGAATTAAAATAACGAATCAATAGACCGATTTGGTCTTTCGACACTGACTTACAAATAAAAGTACATAAATTCATCCAGACTCATACCCACGCAAGGGTAAGATAATTACCACCACAAACAATATGACAGCGGAAAAGACAATACAATGGACTCCGACTAACTGAACCCAAAACTGGCCTTCGTGTGATTAGTATCATTCGTCTTTCATCATCCCTCGTGCCGATCTTGTGTCTTGCTCCCGAAAACCTGCATGTACCTGGACACAATACAGATATCCACCCCCGATTACTCGGGGGTTAGCAAAACTCCACTGTTTCGCTAGTGCAAGTATAAAGTGCAAATACGAGCCATACACAACACATTCCGAGAATATAACGAAAGACTTCCCGAGATATATTTAGTTAAAAATAATTCAAGTCTTGAAAGCAGAAACGAAGCAAGTAAGCATTTTGAAAACATTTCCAAATCTCGGGAGTTTTTGAAAACATCAAAAATTGAAAATGTTCTTAATTCCTCGAAAGCCATTTAGGGTCACAGCCCCAAAGTTCATTTTTCAAAATACAAATCCGTTTAACAAAACACGGGGTCCACGACCCAACCATTCCGGTCACAAAACACAGGGTCCACGACCCGATCATCCACTTCAATTCACTTACAAGGACACATTACACATAACACATTAATCCTATGCCATTCTAGCCAAGCACCAAGACTCGATATACAATGTCTCTCAACCCCGAGCACAAAGCATTGTGATACTCCGGACAATATCACAATTAACGAAAACATCGTCATCCTCAAGATGAAAAACCACAATCGTAACCGCGGCCGTACTCTTAGTATCGACCCCGGACATCCCGTCGGACACTCCGGTGGGAAACCACTTCCGCGGCCGTACCCCTTAGTATCGACCCCGGACATCCCGTCGGACACTCCGGTGGAAGTTCATCCACACACGCACCCAAGTCCACTTCCGTGGCCGTACCCCTTAGTATCGACCCCGGACATCCCGTCGGACACTCGGTGGAAGGAACAACACACACACACACGTTCCAAAATCACGATTTGCAAACCACAAGCCTCGAAGGTCAATCACAGATATATAGTCGAGGTACCTTACTAGAATGGCGATTCATCCAACATATACTCACGACCAAGTAATGATACGATTCACAAGGAAGCACAAGATTTCAACAGCACCGAACGACACAACTAATATCACACAAACTCACATATTCATCCATAAACACGTGACTCCAAGCACATAATTTGACAAAAGAATTACACTTTACATTTACCAACGACATAATCATACGCAATGACATCACAAGAAAGTAAGGTGATTCTATACTCGACACTAGCACACATATTCAACTAAGCACATTAATTCCCAACACACACGGGTCACCTTTACAAAAACCATGATGATAAATATTCCGATTCTTTTGAAAAATGGTTATTAATATTTATTTAGCACATATCGACGATTAACAACCGTAATATCCAAAAAACACATAATGTTTGGGCAAGATACTTGCCTTGAACACGATGAAACAAGGGAAACAACGAAGGAATAGGTTTTGGTCCGAACAATCCTCCCAAATCCGCTCCTAACACAACAACGGTATACAACAAGTCTCAATAATGCGGAAAGGTAAGAATTAATCCTAATTCTACCCGTTGGGACAATTCATCGGACACCAAGAGTGCATAAGGAAATGAAATCGGTCAATGGTATAACAACGGGATTTCATCCCAATCAAAAACAAGAAAACCATGGGTCGCGTGAATACTATCAACATCTAATAACAACATCGGTTAATTCGAATTAAAACACAAGATCACCACCAAACCCTCCCCAAAATCATACTAGGGTTGAAGGAGTTCTTACCTCTTGAAGATTCAAGCCCTATAATCCGAAGAACACGTGCTAGATCCACAATCCGAGCTACACGATCGAAGGAGGATGAAGAAAATCAAACACTCAAATGATTTGTGAAGGAAAAACCCTCCCTCAAGCTCTCTCTCTCGGTTGTAGGTGAAGAAAAGGGAAAGAAATGAGCTGAAATGCTCAAAAAACGAATTTATAGGGGTTGACTCGTCTGACAGACTCGACCGTGTCCGCCTGACACGGTCGCGGCGCGCAGCTGGCCGGCAGGGACTCGACCGTGTCCTGCTAGACACGGTCGCGGCGCGGAGGGGCCTTCCGATAGTGACCCGTCCGACAGCGACTCGGCATGACTCGACCGTGTCCTAGAACACGGTCGGGCGTCTGGGCAGTCGGTTCTGGCTAATCCGGAAGAGTTCGACTCGGCCGTGCCAGACGACACGGTCGGGTCCTGAGGCAGAGACTTCGGCATTTCCGGACGAGTACGGCACGGGCCGTGTCGTACGACACAGCCGAGTTCGGTCGGCAGTGATCGGCCAATAACTGAAAAAAATGAGCGGGTGAGCTAAAACGACCATAACTCTCTCGTCCGGACTCCGATTGACTCACCGTTTGAACCATTGGAAAGCTAATTCGATGCTCTATAATATTGCAAAGATTTAGAATTTTTAGAGTTACCAAAAATTACTGGTGATCTAACAAAGTCGAACTCATAAGAGGAAAGTTGAAACAATGAACAATAATGATACACAACTCGAAGTTTTTCCGAACGGTGAACACGGTGAATGAACATGATTGATGAATGATTATAATTGAGTGAAAATACACTGAGTGACAATTACAGATTGATAATTACTGAATGAAAATGAATGAATTACAACCGGGTATTACACGGATGACAAAAAGTCCAGAATTAATCATTCTCGAAATGACGAAACGGTCATGAGCGAGTCGTCAAAACGGACTCATTTGAAAAAGAAATTTACCGAAAAATCGGAAATTGCGGATATTACATTCTACCCTCCTTAAAAGAAGTTTCGTCCCAAAACTTAAAACAAGTAGGGAGAAGCAATATCCCGCCAGGAAAACTCAACGAGATACGCAAGGAAACGCGTAACTTACGCCCATCGGCGAAACGTTACAAGCAACGCAAAGGAATATACGGCGTGAAAACACGCTCCACGACGACCAACACAACGCCGTTGTTAGGGATATAATAAAACCAACAAGTGACAAGCGTCATCAACTGGATAATACAATCAAGTCAATTATCCGAACAAACACAAAACACAACGGACGAAAATCAATACGATTGACCAACCCAACGGTACATCAATCAAAACGCGAGCCAATCGCTGAACAAATACGGAATTCCACCGCCCAAGGGTTGGAAGATCGAAAACGAGACTAATTTTCCGAACTTGAAAAGGTCACAACGATATATAGATCAATTTGGGACAATATCAGAACTCGCTCGAATGACAAAGGTGAGAAACAACACTGTGTCAAGCATCAACGAACACAGTCGAGTCGATACGATTGGACGAAACAGAAGAGAAAGAAAGAAAAATGCGGGTATTACATCATATCACCTTTAAAAGAGGTTTCGTCCCGAAACCTAAACAACGAGAACGAAGTGCTGGAATAGCAACCTTCCCGACCATATCCTCTTGGTCCACATCCAATCTTCATGGCCATTAGCATCGTGGTCACGACTGCGTCCTCTGCCCATCGGCATACTAAGCGGATTCCCACTCAATACGATTGCACAACTTCGCAAAATATTATACTAAGGTACCAACCCAGCACGACATATCACATGGGGTAACCAATAACAACTCGAAAAGAAAATCCACGAGGTATCCTTTTAAAGGAAATCTTTTGAAAATCCTTGGATTTGTATATCTATTTGAAATAAACTTTAAAAGTACTTTTGGTACCTCGGGTTGTTTCATCAAAACTTGCAAACAACATACTTTAACCGTCTCATTTGAAATCATTTGAAGTCATCATGCCTCTACGTATCATCATCGCCGTTAACAACTAACAAGTTAACCATGCAAGATCATCAAATCATTCTTACATACTCTAACATTTCCGAATCCGAGTTTGAACTTTACATCGAGTGAGATTTCTCATCTTTCACTATATATTTTTGAAAATAAAAATCGCATTGGTTTTTGAAATAAAATATTTTTATGGTGTGAAAGATTTTGAAAATCATTCACTCGAATTATTTGAAAATGCAACAATATGTTAAAATCATTTTCGAAAATTCTCCCAACACTTCACAAACATCAACGACGGTAAAATTTTACACAATGTTCAAGGTACTTTAAAACAACTCTTTCACATACCGTCGAGGTTTTATTTGAGAATCTTAGGCCGGCTCGCAAAATTTCAAACAATTTCCAAAGTTCATACGAAGCCGCCGGCTAATCGCACTTGCACAAACTTATGAAAGTTTTAGAAAAGCGTGTTCGAACACACTCGCAGCAGACATAATTTATCAATTCATCAAACACAATCAAATATCACCTAGCAATACGAAAAGTCTTAACACACATTCACGCACAACAGTTGTTATCACTAGACACCACGTAGAGAATACAACTACAGGTGATTGGCCGCAAAAGTTAGACCTAACGGCTATAATGCGGTTCCATAGCCTCTGCCCAGACTGACTAACGCTCGTTACAACACATATTTAGCGTGCGCTACCCATGCTGCATTAGCGCGCGTTAGCCTTACACTTAGCGTGCGCTAACGGTTCTATTTTAGCAACATGATTGCGAACATATATACGACATCACTGGAATCGAAGGTCACAATTAAACAACAACAATATTCGAATCTCAAAGCCATCGATTCACATAATTACAACACATCATGAGCAACCATCAAAAGGCAATTGTCATTCAAAATTGAAAGTTAAAAGCAAGGATCACGTCTTGAGTATATTTTGTAGAACTCATTTGAGTTCAAAACTCGTGTTTTGAAAACTTATAGTACAGTGGAAAAGAATTATCAATAATTCGAGTTTTGAACTTTCACCTTGTGGTCAACATACGAAAATCAACTTTTTCCTCCCTTGGAGGGCATTTTAAAAATTTTACGTGACTCCCGAAAGGATTCAAAACTTAAAATTCCAAGGTTTATACTCTTGTAAGAAAAATGATTTATACAAGGATACATTCAAAGAATATCATTCTACATTTTAGCGCAAGACGGAATCAACAAATATATGTCACTTACTCACGATGCATCTTCAAATATTAACTACATAACACAAAATCACACAGCTCGTATAGCTCGTGGTACAACTGTAGCAGGAGACTTACATCCACAGATCGCACGAAGATGATGGCCGCACCCGATACTAATCACGGCCGACATTCCAAACGACGCGTCGCGACACGACATCGATCGGACTCAATCGACAAGACAAGACCCAACAATACACGATCGACCCGGCGGCATAGGTTTCCGCAACCTAAGCTCGATACCATAAATGTAACACCCCCGCATCAAACCGGAATATTACACGCCGAGACCCTCTCGTGAGGATCCACCAGCTAGACATCAACACAACACATTACATTACATACGACGAATTAAAATAACGAATCAATAGACCGATTTGGTCTTTCGACCGACTTACAAATAAAAGTACATAAATTCATCCGCACTCATACCCACGCAAGGGTAAGATAATTACCACCACAAACAATAAGACAATGGAAAAGACAATACAATGGACTCAGACTAATCGAACCCAAAACCGGCCTTCGTGTGATTAGTATCATTCGTCTTTCATCATCCCTCGTGCCGATCTTGTGTCTTGCTCCCGAAAAGCCGCATGTACACTGACACAATCTGAGATATCCACCCCCGGTACTCGGGGTTAGCAAACTCCACTGTTTCGCTAGTGCAAGTATAAAGTGCAAATACGAGCCATACACAACACATTCCGAGAATATAACGAAAGACTTCCCGAGATATATTTAGTTAAAAATAGTTCAAGTCTTGAAAGCGAAACGAAGCAAGTAAGCATTTTGAAAACATTTCCAAATCTCGGGAGTTTTGAAAACATCAAAAATTGAAAATGTTCTTAATTCCTCGAAAGCCATTTAGGGTCACAACCCAAAGTTCATTTTTCAAAATACAAATCCGTTTAACAAAACACGGGTCCACGACCCAACCATTCCGGTCACAAAACACAGGGTCCACGACCCGATCATCCACTTCAATTCACTTACAAGGACACATTACACATAACACATTAATCCTATGCCATTCTAGCCAAGCACCAAGACTCGATATACAATGTCTCTCAACCCCGAGCACAAAGCATTGTGATACTCCGGACAATATCACAATTAACGAAAACATCGTCATCCTCAAGATGAAAAACCACAACTGGTAACCCGCGGCCGTACCCCTTAGTATCGACCCCCAGACATCCCGTCGGACACTCCGGGTGGGAAACCACTTCCGCGGCCGTACCCCTTAGTATCGATCCCCAGACATCCCGTCGGACACTCCGGGTGGAAGTTTATCCACACACGCACCCAAGTCCACTTCCGTGGCCGTACCCCTTAGTATCGACCCCCAGACATCCTGTCGGACACTACGGGTGGAAGGAACAACACACACACACGTTCCAAAATCACAGTTGCAAACCACAAGCCTCGAAGGTCAATCACAGTATATATAGTCGAGGTACCTTACTAGAATGGCCAGTTCATCCAACATATACTCACGACCAAGTAATGATACGATTCACAAGGAAGCACAAGATTTCAACAGCACCGAACGACACAACTAATATCACACAAACTCACATATTCATCCATAAACACGTGACTCCAAGCACATAATTTGACAAAAGAATTGCACTTTACATTTACCAACGACATAATCATACGCAATGACATCACAAGAAAGTAAGGTGATTCTATTGTAATATCCGCGTTTTCTATTTTTAATAATTTCTATTTTCAGTGTATATTCGTTTCGGATAACTCGCTTGGCACTGTTTTGGAATTCTGAACCTATTTTGTTCTTGGAGCTTCTCCGCTTAGACGGGTCTCGATGATGCTTTTACGTAATTTCATCTTGTGGTATATTTTGTCTCATGCGTATTCGATTCTCCTTAAACTCGTTCGATTCCGTCACTTTCTTACTTCCATGAGTTAGTATGCTTGATTAGAGCATGTTGTGAGTTTCGGATGGTTAATCCGATGTTGTGTCGTGATTTTCGGATGTTTGGGCCGTTTTTGTAATTTCCTAGAAATTTAGGGAATTTGTTCCTTGTTCAACTTTGGTTGTGTACCTCAGATCGTTTTGGGGTTCCGTACTTCTATTTCGTGTTATTGTTGCCCAAATATCGATTTCTATTGCTTTTATTCTCTTTCCGGATCATTTTCGTCATTTTTGGGACCCGAGGGGGGTATGAGCCGCGGCACAAGGATTGTGCGCCGCGGCACACATACTACCCAGTTGTTGGCCGAGCAGGCTGTACCGTGTGCCGCGGCACAAGGATTGTGCGCCGCGGCACACAGCAGAGTCAGTGCCGCGGCACACTTGTCCGGGCCGCGGCACACCCGTGTGGCACTGCCGGCTAAAACCTCTGTCAGCGTGCCGGCACGATCCCGTGATGCCGCGGCACATGCCGAGTATGAGCCGCGGCACACTCCTAATGAGCCGCGGCACAACGAGCGGTCGGCCCGACCAGGCGCAATTTTTGCCCTGTGCCGCGGCCTGGTCATTAGCCGAGCGCGGCACACAATGCGGTCGGCCGCTATAATCATGTGTTTTCAGCGAGATTCGCTCATTTCCTCCTTTTCTCTAACCGTGCGCGAGAGAGAGAGGGTTGAGAGGGGGATTTCTTCTCCATCTACCCTTTTGATTGTGTGTTTTTCTTCATCTTCCTTCGATCGTGTAGCTCGGATTGTGGATCTAGCACGTGTTCTTCGGATTATAGGGCTTGAATCTTCAAGAGGTAAGAACCTCTTTAACCCTAGTATGATTTTTGGGGAGGGTTTGGTGGTGATCTTGTGTTTTAATCCGAATTAACCGATGTTGTTGTTAGATTTTGATAGTACTCTCGTGACCCTTGGTTTTCTTGTTTTTGGTTGGGATGAAATTCCGTTAATTCACCGTTAACCGATTTCAATTCCCTACGCACTCTTGGTGTTCGATGAATTGTCCCAACGGGTAGAACTAGGAGTAATTTCTTCGTATTCATGATCTTGAGATTGATTGTATATCATTATTGTGTTAGGGTCGGATTTGAAAGGATTGTTTGGACCGAAACCTATTCCTTCGTCGTCTCCTTCGCGTCGTATTACCAAGGCAAGTACCTCGATATACGAATTGTAACTGCGTGAGATCATTGTTGTCGAAGTGTATGAGTTTATGTGGATGTATATATACGTACGTGTATATATATATATGTGTGTTTATATATAGTTACTTGTTAAATATATGTATGTATATACGTATATTGATATATATGTTATGTCGGTGATCGACGAGTGTTGAATTCTAACATTAATTGACGTACTCAACTTGGATTGATGGACGAACTATAGTTACTCATATAATATAGTAAGGATATATATATATATATATAAATGTGTATATATTCGGTTGAGTCGCAACATAGAGATATATGTGCGGTGTTGATTGAGTTTGATTGATAACGTGCGTGTTATTGTTTATTTGTGTGGATATGGTCTGGCGGAGAAATTGTGTGACTTGATGTACCGAGTTGAAAATTGTTGTGACGTTTGTCCGTGTGCTTGATGTTTGAACAATGTGGATACTTGTTGTGAGAAACGTCATATCCGGGAACCTCGAGGCGGGGCGGTGTACTCCGGCACAGTATGCTGCAATGTGCGGCTCCATATAGGTGGTGAACGCCGGTGTTACATAATGCGTGTGTCAAGGCGGCTCTTGCGGGAGTGATCGCCGGCGCAGTGACATGTTCAAGGAGCGGCCGACATAGTGGAGTGAACGCCGGTGCACAGGTGTGCAGTGGAGGCGCCTGGCAGGCTTATTGGTTACGGGTATTCGAGTGTTAGCTAAGACCCCGTTACCGAACGATGTTCGTATCTCAAATTCTTTCAACTCACTTTTTAATATTTGTCTTGATACAGACCACAATTCATGTTTTTGAAAGCTTGTTTCAAATTGTTTTTAAAGCGTTGGTATCAGGGTTAGTTAACCACGGAGGTTTGTGAAATCTCAGGGTTAATTAATCGGGGGTCTTGAGCAGGATATGTCGAATGAGAGTTTTGTACCTTTGATTGTATTGTGGTGCTATTCTGTGTTTTGGGTCGAGGACCCTGTGGAATGTTGAGATGATTGATTTCATGATGATGTTATTTGGAATGGGTTGAGAACCCTGTGAGATGTTGTAATGATTTCGTTTGTGACGGTGTTCTATAAATTGGGTCGAGAACCCCAAATAAGTTGACTTAGTTTTTGTGAAATCGTTTTCCATACGTTGGGTCAAGGGTCCGAGAGTTTTTGAAATTATTTCCAAAAGTATTCCCGTTCGATTTTAAAAACCCCCAGACGGCCCGAGTCAACAATAACGTTTGCAAACTACCTTATCAAAACATTTTTTTTCCTTTTCCAAAAGAGATTTTCCTGACTCCTTGGGCTTGATTAAAATTTTATTGATGTTATGTTTCGTAAAGAGAATATGGCTATGTGATTATCTTTCACCTTGTGTATGCGAGTGTTACTCTGTATTGATTATGGGAATGTATGGTTTATGTTAAGGCTTCACGGCGGTTGAATTTTATGTTGTTACTGTTCGTATATCTTGTATATTATGTACTTGCACTAGCAAAATTCCGGTTGCTAACCCCGAGTTTTCGGGGTGGGTGCTGTTATGCGCTCGAGTTTTGGCGGCTCGGGAGCGATCACGGGATTGGCTTGGAAGGAGATGGAAGACAGCGATGCTAATCACACCGAGTCGAGTCTTTTCTTTTGTATCATTTTGGTCGGTATTTCTTTGTCGTTCGAGTATCCACCCTTGCATGGGTGTAGTTATCATTTATTAAATTGAGTTGTCATTCTTTTCTATGTTCAAGTTTATTGTGGTCATTGTAATATGAATGTCGTTAGTTTCTGAATTGGTTTATGACCTTGTCGGTCTGTTTTCTATTTAATTTTGACCCCGGTCGGTCAATCATCGAGTAGTCTTTTGGAGTTTAGCCTGGTAAATCCTTGCGATAAGGGTCTACGGCGTGTGACATTCCCGGTCATATTCTGGGGTGTTACATTTATGGTATCAGAGCTTAGGTTTGCGAAAAACCTAGGCCGTTAGGTCAAGTCCATGTCTTGTGTAAGTCGCGCGCATCAGAGTTGTGATTAGTATCGTGGTTCCGACATCATCTTCCGGCAATCCGTGATGGTAAGCCTCCCGATCGTAAGTCCCCTTATACACGTATTTGATTACATTGTGCTAATATGCTTAATGTGAACTAGGAATTGGAACTTGTCGGTGATATTATCGTTTTAGGATATTACATGGAAGTCGAACATGTTTATTTGTTTCGGTACTTTATTAGAATGAATTTATGAATGACAATTTTATCCACCGCATGAGTATTTTAAGATGGCTTTTAGTATCTTGCAAACCGAGTTTTGACATTTTGGTCTTGCATGTTTTGGATAGTATTCTTATGACGGTATTTGATGTTTTATAAATGACTTTTGGGAGTATTTGAGAATATTACCGACTTCGGCCTTTTTGGCATTTTGATCATTTTTTTTAAAATGATTTTTAGCCTGGTGGGTTCCGCACGGACCCACGGCGTATAGTATCACGAATATTTTAAAGTGATGCTTTGAAATTTTCTAACATTGTGTAAAGCCATGATTTAATATCGTCATGTTAATTGGTCACGTATCTCGGTGGAAAATTCTTTCAAATAAACATTTTGGAAGAAGAGGAAAGATTTTCAAAATTGTGGTATTTGGGACTCAACATTCTTGAAATATTTCAAATTAGTTACGAAATTATTTTCAATTTCTTTTTTTCTTTTATACATCACTCGAAAATAATTTTTAGAGTCGTTATATAAACTTCCTCTTCCGAAATAAAAGACGGTGTTTACAAGTCTTGTGCGCAACGTGACTAGCCCCCTTTTTCAAAAATTTGTTTTCATTAAGTGCATACATATAATGACCGTCCTCGTCGAGGAACTCGAAATTGACTTCATAAAACTTTATGCTTTACGTTAGTACAGTTATTCTAGGGATGATACCTAAAACTCGGGTTGATAATTGTGGTATATTATGCAGTGATAAACTAATCCGTTGATCGGTGTTATCCGTATTAGTATGTCAAGTCTCGGCGGACGTGGACGTGATGATGGAAATGGAAGCGGCAAGGTGGTTCGTACGACCACGATCCATGCTACGGTGAAGGAGTATCTAGATCAATCGATATCCTATGAAATCTCCTCAGTGGTCGAGCCCACGAGCGAAGCCAAGAGACCGAGGATATCTGGGAAGTTTTTGGGCGGTGAAGAGTCTAAGGCTCCCAAACCCCCACGTCGTTCGAACGCGTCGTCTTCGCGATCGGGAGTGAGCGCTTGGAATCCCAAGCCAGCATCGGTGACTCTCGGTAAGAAGGGAGGGTGCTTCAACTGCAATCGTCAGGGACATGTTCGTGCAAATTGTCCCTTTCCACTCTTGACTTGTTACCGGTGCGGGTGTGAAGGTCATCGGGAGAAGCATTGTGAGATAATTTCCGAACTGGCAAAGAATGCTACCCTATTGGCGAGCAGAGCAAGTGACTAGAGAATGTCCCGAAACCCTATGTCTCCTTCTGAAGAACCTAACATGAGAGGATGAATATTTTGTAATATGCCCTAATCGTTGCTGTTTTGGACAATCGTGACTTTGATCGTTCTTCATTTCATTTCTCTATGTTACCAACTCTTGCTGTTCTAAGTTCGGGATCGAAATGTTTTCTTAGTATGGGGAAATGTACTACCCGTACTCTTCATAGTATTTTCAGTGTTGGGTGACTTTCATTGCTGGTACTTCATCTATGACCCTCTCGATAATTTTTTTTAAAGCACCCCAGTTGTACTTAGCCTACCGTTCTCCGAACGAATTTCAGAACCGTGTTGTTAGACTCCGTGAATTATTGTGGTCTTTCCACATCTGAGCTTGATTCTTGCAGAAATTTTGTTCGAAGCTAATATTCCCTCGCGTGCAATTAACATTTCCGGATGTATTATGAACTTGGATGCGGTTGGTTGAGCTCGAAACATGATTTTCAGGACGTCTGAACTATTTTGTGATTTTCTTCACTCTGGGAGCTTTGGTATCCAAATTCATACTCCTCCACCTCAACTTATCGTGTTCCCATACAGTTTTATCGTCTCGACTCACGTATCAGATGCTTGCTAGGTCAGTTCATCGTATTTCTGGAACCTTGCATTCGCGCTTTGCCCGTGATGATTTGGGGCTGAGCAAGTAGTTATTTCCTTGATTGTTCCGCCGCTCTCTATTTTAAGTTTCGGGACGAAACTTGTTTTAAGGAGGGTAGAATGTAATATCCGCGTTTTCTATTTTTAATAATTTCTATTTTCAGTGTATATTCGTTTCGGATAACTCGCTGGCTTTGTTTTGGAATTGAACCTATTTTGTTCTTGGAGCTTCTCCGCTTAGACGGGTCTCGATGATGCTTTTACGTAATTTCATCTTGTGGTATATTTTGTCTCATGCGTATTCGATTCTCCTTAAACTCGTTCGATTCCGTCACTTTCTTACTTCCATGAGTTAGTATGCTTGATTAGAGCATGTTGTGAGTTTCGGATGGTTAATCCGACGTTGTGTCGTGATTTTCGGATGTTTGGGCCGTTTTTGTAATTTCCTAGAAATTTAGGGAATTTGTTCCTTGTTCAACTTTGGTTGTGTACCTCAGATCGTTTTGGGGTTCCGTACTTCCATTTCGTGCTATTGTTGCCCAAATATCGATTCCTATTGCTTTTATTCTCTTTCTGGATCATTTTCGTCATTTTTGGGACCCGAGGGGGGTATGAGCCGCGGCACAAGGATTGTGCGCCGCGGCACACATACTACCCGATTGTTGGCAGCGGTACATGTGTGTCGCGGCACAAGGATTGTCTTGCGCGGCACACTGCAGCCAATCGATGCGCGGCACACTTGTCGGGCGCGGCACACCGTGTGGCACTGCCGGCTAAAACCTCTGTCACGCGTGCCCCGGCACGATCCCGTGATGCCGCGGCACATGCCGAAGTCGAGCCGCGGCACACTCCTAATGAGCCGCGGCACAACGAGTCGGCCACCACCAGGCGCAATTTTTGGCCTGTGCCAGCCTGGTCGTGAGCCGCGGCACACAATGCGGTCGGCGCTATAATTGTGTGTTTTTCAGCGAGATTCGCTCATTTCCTCCTTTTCTCCAACCGTGCGCGAGAGAGAGGGTTGAGAGGGGATTTCTTCTCCATCTACCCTTTTGATTGTGTGTTTTTCTTCATCTTCCTTCGATCGTGTAGCTCGGATTGTGGATCTAGCACGTGTTCTTCGGATTATAGGGCTTGAATCTTCAAGAGGTAAGAACCCCTTTAACCCTAGTATGATTTTTGGGGAGGGATTGGTGGTGATCTTGTGTTTTAATCCGAATTAACCGATGTTGTTGTTAGATTTTGATAGTACTCTCGTGACCCTTGGTTTTCTTGTTTTTGGTTGGGATGAAATTCCGTTAATTCACCGTTAACCGATTTCAATTCCCTACGCACTCTTGGTGTTCGATGAATTGTCCCAACGGGTAGAACTAGGAGTAATTTCTTCGTATTCATGATCTTGAGATTGATTGTATATCATTATTGTGTTAGGGTCGGATTTGAAAGGATTGTTTGGACCGAAACCTATTCCTTCGTCGTCTCCTTCGCGTCGTATTACCAAGGCAAGTACCTCGATATACGAATTGTAACTGCGTGAGATCATTGTTGTCGAAGTGTATGAGTTTATGTGGATGTATATATACGTACGTGTATATATATATATATATATATATGTGTGTTTATATATAGTTACATGTTAAATATATGTATGTATATACGTATATTGATATATATGTTATGTCGGTGATCGACGAGTGTTGAATTCTAACATTAATTGACGTACTCAACTTGGATTGATGGACGAACTATAGTTACTCATATAATATAGTAAGGATATATATATATATATATAAATGTGTATATATTCGGTTGAGTCGCAACATAGAGATATATGTGCGGTGTTGATTGAGTTTGATTGATAACGTGCGTGTTATTGTTTATTTGTGTGGATATGGTCTGGCGGAGAAATTGTGTGACTTGATGTACCGAGTTGAAAATTGTTGTGACGTTTGTCCGTGTGCTTGATGTTTGAACAATGTGGATACTTGTTGTGAGAAACGTCATATCCGGGAACGTCTGAGGGCGGGGCGGTGTACTCCGGCCTGGTGTACGCTGCAATGTGCGGCTCCATATGGGTGGTGAACGCCGGTGTTACATAATGCGTGTGTCAAGGGGCGGCTCTTGCGGGAGTGATCGCCGGCGCAGTGACATGTTCAAGAAGCGGCCGACATAGTGGAGTGAACGCCGGTGCACAGGTGTGCAGTGGAGGCGCCTGGCAGGCTTATTGGTTACGGGTATTCGAGTGTTAGCTAAGACCCGTTGCGAGCGATGTTCGTATCTCAAATTCTTTCAACTCACTTTTTAATATTTGTCTTGATACGAGACCACAATTCATGTTTTTGAAAGCTTGTTTCAAATTGTTTTTAAAGCGTTGGTATCGGGGTTAGTTAACCACGGAGGTTTGTGAAATCTCCGAGGGTTAATGTCGGGGTCTTGAGCGGGATATGTCGAATGAGAGTTTTGTACCTTTGATTGTATTTTGTTGGTTTTATGTGTTTTGGTTCGAGGACCCTGTGGAATGTTGAGATGATTGATTTCATGATGATGTTATTTGGAATGGGTTGAGAACCCTGTGAGATGTTGTAATGATTTCGTTTGTGACGGTGTTCTATAAATTGGGTCGAGAACCCCAAATAAGTTGACTTAGTTTTTGTGAAATCGTTTTCCATACGTTGGGTCAAGGTTACGATAGTTATTTAAATTATTTCCAAAAGTATTCCCGTTCGATTTTAAAAACCCCCAGACGGCCCGAGTCAACAATAACGTTTGCAAACTACCTTATCAAAACATTTTTTTTCCTTTTCCAAAAGGGATTTTCCTGACTCCTTGGGCTTGATTAAAATTTTATTGATGTTATGTTTCGTAAAGAGAATATGGCTATGTGATTATCTTTCACCTTGTGTATGCGAGTGTTACTCTGTATTGATTATGGGAATGTATGGTTTATGTTAAGGCTTCACGGCGGTTGAATTTTATGTTATTCTTGTTCGTATATCTTGTATATTATGTACTTGCACTAGCAAAATTCGGTTGCTAACCCCGAGTTTTCGGGGTGGAGTGCTGTTATGCGCTCGAGTTTTGGCAGCTCGAGAGCAGTCACGGGATTGGCTTGGAAGGAGATGGAAGACGACGATGCTAATCACACCAGAGTCAGAGTCTTTTCTTTTGTATCATTTTGGTCGGTATTTCTTTGTCGTTCGAGTATCCACCCTTGCATGGGTGTAGTTATCATTTATTAAATTGAGTTGTCATTCTTTTCTATGTTCAAGTTTATTGTGGTCATTGTAATATGAATGTCGTTAGTTTCTGAATTGGTTTATGACCTTGTCGGTCTGTTTTCTATTTAATTTTGACCCCGGTCGGTCAATCATCGAGTAGTCTTTTGGAGTTTAGCCTGGTAAATCCTTGCGATAAGGGTCTACGGCGTGTGACATTCCCGGTCATATTCTGGGGTGTTACATCTATACTCGACACTAGCACACATATTCAACTAAGCACATTAATTCCCAACACACACGGGTCACCTTTACAAAAACCATGATGATAAATATTCCGATTCTTTTGAAAAATGGTTATTAATATTTATTTAGCACATATCGACGATTAACAACCGTAATATCCACAAAACACATAATGTATGGGCAAGATACTTGCCTTGAACACGATGAAACAAGGGAAACAACGAAGGAATAGGTTTTGGTCCGAACAATCCTCCCAAATCCGCTCCTAACACAACAACGGTATACAACAAATCTCAATAATGCGGAAAGGTGAGAATTAATCCTAATTCTACCCGTTGGGACAATTCATCGGACACCAAGAGTGCATAAGGAAATGAAATCGGTCAATGGTATAACAACGGGATTTCATCCCAATCAAAAACAAGAAAACCATGGGTCGCGTGAATACTATCAAAATCTAATAACAATATCGGTTAATTCGAATTAAAACACAAGATCACCACCAAACCCTCCCCAAAATCATACTAGGGTTGAAGGAGTTCTTACCTCTTGAAGATTCAAGCCCTATAATCCGAAGAACACGTGCTAGATCCACAATCCGAGCTACACGATCGAAGGAGGATGAAGAAAATCAAACACTCAAATGATTTGTGAAGTAAAAACCCTCCCTCAAGCTCTCTCTCTCGGTTGTAGGTGAAGAAAAGGGAAAGAAATGAGCTGAAATGCTCAAAAAACGAATTTATAGGGGTTGACTCGTCAGCAGACCCGGCCGTGTCCGCTGACACGGTCGCGGCCTTGCTGGTAGCCGCGAGGACTCGACCGTGTCCTGCTATACACGGTCGCGGCGCAGAGGGCCTTCCGATAGTGACCCGTCCGACGGCGACTTCGGCATGACTCGGCCGTGTCACGAACACGGTCGGGCGTCTGGCGATCGGTTACGCTTATCCGGAAGAGTTCGACTCGGCCGTGCGAGCGACAGTCGGGTCTGAGGCGAGACTTGGCATTTCCGGACGAGTGCAGCACGGGCCGTGTCGGACGACACGGCCGAGTTCGGCGATGATCGGCCAATAACTGAAAAAAATGAGCGGGTGAGCTAAAACGACCATAACTCTCTCGTCCGGACTCCGATTGACTCACCGTTTGAACCATTGGAAAGCTAATTCGATGCTCTATAATATTGCAAATATTTAGAATTTTTGGAGTTACCAAAAATTAATGGTGATCTAACAAAGTCGAACTCATAAGAGGAAAGTTGAAACAATGAACAATAATGATACACAACTCGAAGTTTTTCCGAACGGTGAACACGGTGAATGAACATGATTGATGAATGATTATAATTGAGTGAAAATACACTGAGTGACAATTACAGACTGATAATTACTGAATGAAAATGAATGAATTACAACCGGGTATTACACGGATGACAAAAAGTCCAGAATTAATCATTCTCGAAATGACGAAACGGTCATGAGCGAGTCGTCAAAACGGACTCCGGCTGAAAAAGAATTTACCAAAAAATCGGAAATTGCGGATATTACATAGACTTTTTACTATCTTTTATTTTTCTTTTTCTCTTCCTTCCTTTCTTTAGAGTCGTGTGCTGAATTTTAAGTTTGGGGAAATTGGAGTCGGAATGATTAATTGAATTTGGAAAGTGTGATGTAATATATTTAAAATTGTCCTTAGCTAAATTTGTGTGATTGAATCAAGTTCGTGTATTGGGGATTTAAGTATGGCCTGACATAGGAAATGAATATGATTGACTAGTTTGATTTTAATTAGGGTAGTTCACTAGTCTTGATTTTGGATTTGGATAAAAGTGTGAGGGATTCATGGCACAAGCCCTTTTTATTCGTGAGTTTTGAGCCGTAGAGCAAAATATACACATATATAAATAATTATACATATACATGCTCACTATTTCTTCTTGTGGGGTCGAGCGTGTTGTGTTCATGCTAAAACTTAATCAATTATTCATATCAAGACTATGTTAGTGTTCTCATACAGTAAAGTGATAAAGGCAAAATAGGAATAATCCATTTGGCTTATATTTTCCCACCTCGTCATAATCGCCATTAGAATCCCAATTGAACCTAAGCCTTATTCTTTGATCCAGCACATTTTATTAACCATTATCTAATTTTTGGTGAAAATTCATCCGTTTGAACCCTTGGTCAAGATTTGGTTGTGAATTAGGTGTATAACAATTCGAGGGAAGGACGAGGAACTATCAAAAAGTGGGTGGTGAAGTGAAAAGAAAAAACGTGCTGAAATTAAGATAAAATTATAAGACCGAAACCCCAAAAAAAAAAAAGTAGGGGGGCGGCCGTAAAAATACCCCCCTCGAATGTTGTTAAAGCCACCTATCTCTATTGATCTTTCATGGCTATGCGATTACATGTGCCTAAAGGGGTGCTCAAGGAAAGGATGGTGCTTCATTGTTTGTAGGATTTGTTATGCACTTAATTTCATGATTAGTCTTGACCAACGAATCCTTTGTTTATCCTTTTTATCCTACCCATACCTAAAGCCCCGCTACAACCATAAAAGCCCTTTTGATTATATGCATGAGTTCATCTAAGTAGTGGAGATTTGATTTTTGTGCAAGTATGTGGTAATGACACACCATGTTTTGACGTGAGTGATTGCTTAATAATCCCTATATCTACTTGAGCGAGAGTGACCCCTTGTGAGGCCATTGAATTTTCTCTCACTTGATGCCAATGAAGATGTTGAGATTGGTTGAGGTACTTTAATTTTCTTCTTACTTGTTCATGATTATTTATTCTCCCTTGAATATGGCTATCATCTTGGATTTTTCAATACATGCTTCTTGAAATTCTTTCACTCGAATTATGCTTGAGGACAAGCATTGGTTTAAGTTTGGGGAGATTTGATAGGACAAAAATAGTGTGCTAAAATCATTGTTAATTATAAGGTTTTAATGAATTTTATGTTGGCACACTTGGTTATTTTTCATATATTTATAATTTGGGTGCAATTTACTTCACTTGGCAATTTGTTGTTTAATTTAGGTGTTTGATGGAGTTTTTAAACTTAAGGAATAATTTGGATCATCAAACGGACCAAACCAAGGTGATTTGGGCTTAAATGAAGAAAATATCGCGCGACACTAGGTGGCCCAGTGTCAGTTCGCTGACCCAGTGTCAGTCCTGTTACGAAAATAATCTTACTTGGGGCCCAAGAAACGACTCAAAAATCGCCCAATCAGTTCCACAAGACAATAAATCGGTCCATATGCTGGAAAAAGGAATTGGGATAGATTTGGGAAGAACGACTCCAAGGAAATTAAAACTCAAAAAGGAAGGAGTCCCAATTAAAGAAGGAAACTAAGAGATAAGGAATAATTATAAAAGGAGAGGAGGGCTGGAATTAATTGGAGTTTTGGAACATCAATTCACGGCTGGAGCAGAAGGAGAACGGCTGGAGCAGAAGGAGAAAGAGGACGACCGAGCCAATTTTCTCGCCGGAGCAACCGAGCCGATTCCGACGTGCGAAGAAGAAGACTACACCGTTTGAATTTCTTTCTTCTCATTTCTATTATTAATTTGCTGTTTTCTAAAGCCAACATGTCCGGCTAATTTTCTATTCTAGTTCTTGGTGAAGTTTGAAACCGTATTCGAATTATTCATGTTTTAATCCCGTAGCGTATTCTCAACTCGAATTCTCTTGAATTACTTTTGTGTTATTGAATTCACGACTATGCCATTTAGTTTCTTGATTTGGTTTGGCCAACTAGATTAGGAGTTTTATGTCTTATGCTAGAAATTGAGTTGTAATCCGTAATTGTTGCAATTTTAATTTCGCAAGTAGCAAACAATTGATTTTTCCCAATTGGGTAAAACAAAATCGAGATCCCTTAAGTCGAGCTTATGAACTTAATATCTTGCCTATTCCATTATTTTGGTTTTTAATGCATCTAGCGAGCGAGATTTGAAGAGCTTGTTTTGAATCCACCGTATAGATAGGTTCGATTAAAAAGCTTGTTTTAATTGAATAAACTTAAGAAATAATTGAGGTCAACAGAGCTTGTTTTTGGCTTCGGAATAGGAGTTCATGAGATTAGAGAAGAGATAAGCGCTGCATTGAAACTTGAATTAATTCGAAACGGTGGATAACGGAACTAAGGACTAGATTATTCCTTTAATTGATATTTTCGATTTTTATTTCCTTTGTTTATTTTAATTTATTTTACGCAAATTATTTTAGTTAAGATTAGAAACTGAAATCCCCCACTCTTTTTATTTTATTTTAATTGCTAAAAGTATTTAATCCTTAATTAGTCTAATTGATTTACCGTTCTCCGTGGGATCGACCCTTACTTGCCGATACTACTAGTTAGTAGAAGTAAGCCAAGGAAAAATATAAATAACTAATTTTGACGCGTCACGACAGCACAGTACAAAAATAGTGTGCTAAAATCATTGTTAATTATAAGGTTTTAATGAATTTTATGTTTGCACACTTGGTTATTTTTTATATATTTATATTTTGGGTGCAATTTACTTCACTTGGCAATTTGTTGTTTAATTTAGGTGTTTGATGGAGTTTTTAAGCTTAAGGAATAATTTGGATCATCAAACGGATCAAGCCAAGGTGATTTGGGCTTAAATGAAGAAAATATCGCGCGACACTGGGTGTCCCAGTGTCAGTTCGCTAACCCAGTGTCAGTCCTGTTACGAAAATAATCTTACTTGGGGCCCAAGAAACGACTCAAAAATCGCCCAATCAGTTCCACAAGACAATAAATCGGTCCATATGCTGGAAAAAGGAATTGGAATAGATTTGGGAAGAAAGACTTCAAGGAAATTAAAACTCAAAAAGGAAGGAGTCCCAATTAAAGAAGGAAACTAAGAGATAAGGAATAATTATAAAAGGAGAGGAGGGCTGGAATTAATTAGAGTTTTGGAACATCAATTCACGGCTGGAGCAGAAGGAGAACGGCTGGAGCAGAAGGAGAAAGAGAACGACCGAGCCGATTTTCTCGTCGGAGCAACCGAGCCGATTCCGACGTGCGAAGAAGAAGACTATACCGTTTGAATTTCTTTCTTCTCATGTCTATTATTAATTTACTGTTTTCTAAAGCCAACATGTCTGGCTAATTTTCTAATCTAGTTCTTAGTGAAGTTTGAAACCGTATTCGAATTATTCATGTTTTAATCCCGTAGCGTATTCTCAACTCGAATTCTCTTGAATTACTTTTGTGTCATTGAATTCACGACTATGCCATTTAATTTCTTGATTTGGTTTGGCCAACTAGATTAGGAGTTTTATGTCTTATGCTAGAAATTGAGTTGTAATCCGTAATTGTTGCAATTTTAATTTCGCAAGTAGCAAACAATTGATTTTTCCCAATTGGGTAACACAAATCGAGATCCCTTAAGTCGAGCTTATGAACTTAATATCTTGCCTATTCCATTATTTTGGTTTTTAATGCATCTAGCGAGCGAGATTTGAAGAGCTTGTTTTGAATCCACCGTATAGATAGGTTCGATTAAAGAGCTTGTTTTAATTGAATAAACTTAAGAAATAATTGAGGTCAACAGAGCTTGTTGTTGGCTTCGGAATAGGAGTTCATGAGATTAGAGAAGAGATAAGCGCTGCATTGAAACTTGAATTAATTTGAAACGGTGGATAACGGAACTAAGGACTAGATTATTCCTTTAATTGATATTTTCGATTTTTATTTTTGTTTATGTTAATTTATTCTACGCAAATTATTTTAGTTAAGATTAGAAACTGAAATCCCCCCCTCTTTTTATTTTATTTTAATTGCTAAAAGTATTTAATCCTTAATTAGTTTAATTGATTTACCGTTCTCCGTGAGATCGACCCTTACTTGCCGATACTACTAGTTAGTAGAAGTAAGCCAAGGAAAAATATAAATAACTAATTTTGACGCATCACGACAGCGCGGTCAGAAACATCAAATACAATTAGTGAAAAACTACCTCTAACTATGATTCACGGGCATAGGTGGCACCAGCGGGCGGGCGGGTCAAAAATCGCAGGCAGGACAGTAGTGGATCTGTGGGCCTGTGGGTTGTGGCGTAGTGCAGACGGGCAGTGGCGGGCCGCGGACGGGTCGTACTCGTCGGCCGCAGCGGCTGGAGGAGAAAGCGGGCCGACGGCAGTGGCTGGAGGTTGGCGGGCGAGAGGCGGGCAGGTAATTTCAGTTTCTGGAGTCTGTTGTCTCTCACAGCAGAAGTAAAGTTGGGGAAGAAGAAATGAGAAGTAATGGGTCACGTGAATTTCTTATTTTATTTAATACACAGCAACCAAAACGCAGCCCAAAACGACGTCGTTTTGGCCAAACGACGTCGTTTTGGTTTTGACCCAAAAAATTTGGTGGTGCACTTGCACCACCATGGCCCACGTACGTCCGCCCCTGGCTCAGAGTTACAGAAGTCATATATATGCCGATGCTTCTTATGGTCCGTTAGAGTTCGAGCTAGGGGATCATGTGTTATTGTGTAATGCCCGGATAATTTTTGTGTATTTATCTTGTAAGATTCAACTTTGTGATGTTATTATTCGGAGGTTGGTTTTTCCCGTATTTCGTACCCTTACGTTTTGGTATCTCCAGCATTCTGCATGCATGTTTCTGCACGTGTTAACGTACGTTATCAGACGTCTATAACGTGCGCTATGACTGCAGTATTACGTACGTTATCTAAGGTTATTAACGTACGTAAGCTAAGTCAACTTGGGATCGGATAAGGGTCGGCGTGTGGGGGCCGAGGAAGGGGCCGGGGAAGATTCGTGTGATTTTCGCGTGAACCTGGACATAGGTGTTACGTACGCTATGGTGCATGTTTTACGTACGCTAAGTACATGGATATTACGTACGTAAAACCCTCGTGATTACGTACGTAAGGAAATAATGAAATCAGGACAGTGAGTTTTGGTCAGACGACTACGTACGCTAAAGATAGAATATAACGTACGTTAAGTTTGTTACGTACGTAAGGTTGTTTTCATAACGTACGTAATGCCTAGAATTCTATTTATAGACCTCGACCCTATTTCATTTCTCACCTTTCCTTTGGCCGTTTTTTCGTGTTCTGGAGATCTTTCATCACCTCTTATCCTTCATATCATCTTCTGAGACGATTCTTGGGGAGCTTAGGACTTGTAGATTGGTGTTCAAGCTTCTGGTGGTAGAGTTTATTCAAGTTCTTCATTGTTCATCAATTTATTGAGGTATGTGATCCTTCACCAACTAATTTAGCATGATCTTAGTAACGTTTTGGACCTGTTTTGAGTAGACCGAACCAGTTATCTTCTTGCGGAGCCTTTCATCATGGTTTAGAAGATTAAATTCAATTATTTTCGATTTCCTCTTGGTTGTTGTAATCATTGAGCAAACCTCCTAGTGATTAGACTATTGATTAGTGCATCTTGAGATGGTAAACCCAATCATATCTAGTTTTTGAAGATTATCTTAGTTCATAAGAATGTTATGATCGAACATTTCGGTGAAGAATTAATGGATTGAACTCAAGGATTTATTCATAGAAGGAGAGGATATTGAAACTAGTGAACAAGTCTTTATGATGATTCATCGAAGTTCGGATATCTTGTTATAATAGAACATGATTAGAATCCTCCTAGGATGAATTCCATGTTATGTTGAAACAATCAATCGAAGGAATTGTGTTGGAACTTAGAAAGTATTCCATTGAGCTATTGCAAGGACGAATAGCGTAGTATCGGTCCAACCAAATTGTGTTAGGGCAGAATAGTCCACCGCCAATTTAGGGTGCGTCATGCCTTTTGATGATTCATTTGATGATTTGAATGATTATCCGGAACTGTTAGTTTTACCGACGTTATTGTTCGATGAAGGTTTGCATTCCGTTGAGCCGACCAAGCGAGAATCCTCCAATCGGATTGAAGACTATTGATAGTAGAAATTCTTGTCGCCATTTGTTGAGGCAAGTATCGTATTTTGAAAGTTTGTGAATAATTGATGAACTTGATCATGCATATGGTTTATTCGTGTTGTTGACATGAGATTATTTCATTAAATTGTCATGACATTTGCTATCGATTTAAACGTACATTCATATTGATGAACATGTCGATTTTCTTGCATATGTATATGCATAGTTGTGTATGTGTAAATTGTGATGATCCGAAGGGATCAAGCGATCTATGCTGAGGGCGCTGGATCGGATGTCCACCTCGTGTTGGTCCGACGGGATCATCTTGGGATCTATGCTGAGGGCGCCGGATCATTGGACGGGTTTTCCACCTCGTGTTGGTCCGACAGGATCATCTTGGGATCTATGCTGAGGGCGCTGGATTGTTGGAATACCCATGTTGTGTTGATTGAATCTTGTGGATTCGTATTGTTGGATTCCGGTAGCGGAAGTCCATATTTGTGTATATTTTTATGCATTGTCGTTGCATATTTGTGTGTTCCGATACTTGTACTAGCATTGTTTTGCTAACCCCTTCGAGGGTGGACATTTGTTTTGATGTTCAGGTAGCCGAGGAGCGGGGAAGCAGCCACAGTACCGTCATGACGATGAAGTGGCTCAGTGATGTTAAATGTTCGTTGTTTTTGTGATTTGTCTTCTTGGTTCATTTTCAGTACTCGAGTACGCGTGTCTTTTAAATATCATTTCGATATGGTTGTAATGGATCAGTTAGAACTGGTTTTGTAATTTGAATTTCGGTGGCATTGTTGGTTTATATTCACATTTCTTTTAATCAGACTTGTAAATCCTTACTTAAAGGGTTTACGGCGCTGTAATTATTCCGATTATCTCGGGGTGTTACAGAATATGGTATCGGAGCTAAGATTCATGGATATCTTGGCAGTCGGGTTTTAGTTGGGTCTGTTTACGTTATTTGATTTACGGGCCGTTCATAACATCACTGTTCAGCCAAAGTCGTCGTGTGGACCGTGGTTGTAAGTCTCCTAATCTCTTATACTACTGTTTTACTTAATTTCTGTTTTGTGAGTATTGACGGGCTTTATTTTTGAAAATTTTGTCCTGGATATTGAGAAATTGTGTTTACAGTATGTTGAGAGGAGGACGTGGATGCGGACGCGGTCGTGGACGCGGACGTGGTAACATGAGACAGGAGGATTCCGCAACTACCCCAGAATCATCGGCTAGTCGAACCGATTCCCATTCTGGAGGACAGCAGGGATCAGCGAATGACGACACGAATCCTAACATGCCGGGAGTGCTTCAACAGGTGGTGGCTCAGATAAACCAGTTCGCTCAGGTAGTTGACCGCATTCAGACGGCGATGGGACAGCAGCACCACGAGGATAACCGGGGAGACATATGGCTTGCTGAGGTGGTCAAATTGCACCCGCCAAAATTTGACGGATCTGCTGAGGCACTTACTTGGGATCATTGGCTAAAGGAGTTAGAGAAGATATTTGCAGGAATTAAGCATCCCAGGACCTAAAGTTCCTATTGCCCGGTATTTTCGACCGGGAGGCTTTTGGTAGTGGGAGGCTATTCGACCCGAGAATCATAATCTTGGCGGGACGGAATTCAAACTAATGATGGAAGCAGTATTGTCCTCGTCCGATTAGAGAGGCAAAAATCGAGAGTTTTTCTCACCACGAGTTCGGAAGCATCCGTGATGGACATAATCAAGACTTTTAACCATCGGTGACTTGTATGCGACACTTGGTGAACGGAGCGAAAAAGATTTTCATTTCGATATGCGGATGAAGCGGAGATTCAAGAGTACATGTCGGATTCGAGTGTACTACGTTGCGGCAGTATCAAGACAAAGCGGCCTACGACATGAAAGAGGCGGCGGTGGAGAAATCGATGGAGGCAAAGAAGCGAAAGTGTCCTAAACTTCTCGGAAAACAAGAGTGGTGGGCCCGCAAGGGCCGGTCTTCATTTTATTCATCTAGAAACCTCCACATCCTTCTATAGGGGAAAGAAGTTAGGACAACATCGGTAGTTTCGGACGCATCAAAGAAATGCTATAATTGTGGTCGAGCGGGGCATATTCGACGTGATTGCCCCGCATCTTACGTGACTTGTTTCGATTGTGGGCAAGAAGGGCACCGTGCGGCTTTACGTGGAGTTGCGACTAGATCATTTGGTACTCGCACTCCGGTGCGATTCGAAGGAGATGAGTGTGAACCAGACGCGTGAGTGGATTTCAGTGAGAATGTTGGGAAGAGAGAGACATCCATCTTTGAGTCCGTTCCTCATGGTATGCGAGATGAAGAAATCGGCGATCGAACATTCTTTGTTGCATCAGGTACGATTCAGATCCTTTTGCAACCAGTCAGTGTCTTATTCGATTCAGGAGCTACACATTCTTTCATATCATTGAACTGTGTTAATCATTTGAAAATCTCGTGTTTATTTGATTGTGAACCATATGTTGTGGGTTTGCCGAGCGGAGAGAGAATTGTGGGAACCCTAGAAACTAGAGATTTCCCAGTGTCTATAGGAGGGAGAGATTGGCCATCGAATCTTATTGTAGTTGACATCCATGGTGACGATCTAATTCTCGGAGACGATTGGCTCAACCGTTATGGAGCTATTCTGAATTACCGAAAGAGAGTCATTTCAATCATTGCTGATGACGGATCTGAACACTTATTCAGAGGATGGAGACCGGGAAGCTCGGGAAAATTGATCAAAGCGATGAAAGCAGTGAAATTACTGAAGCAGGGATGTCATGGACTTTGGTGTTATGCCATGAGGAAAGAGGAAGGAGTAGAGCTCTCATCTATTCCAGTTGTGAATAAATTCTCAGATGTATTCCCTGACGAACTACCTGGGCTACCTCCGCAGAGAGAAGTGGAGTTCGCTATCGAATTAGAGCCTGGAGCTGCTCCTATTTCCAGAGCACCATACCGCATGGCGCCAACCGAGATGTATGAACTAAAGAAGCAACTGGAGGAATTATTGCAGAAGGGTTACATTCAACCTAGCATTTCTCCTTGGGGAGCACCCGTTCTCTTTGTCCGGAAGAAAGATGGATCCCTCCGATTATGTATTGATTATATGGAGCTAAACATGGTGACGATCAAGAACAAGTATCCTATACCTCGGATCGACGACTTGTTTGATCAACTGCAAGGGGCAAGAGTATTCTCTAAGATCGACTTGCGATCAGGATATCATCAGCTGAGGATTAAGGAATCGGATATACCGAAATCTGCTTTCAGATCCCGGTACGGGCATTATGAATTTGTAGTGATGCCATTCGGACTTACCAATGCTCCTGCGGTATTTATGCAATTGATGAATCGGGTATTCTTAGAATACTTGGATAAGTTCGTGGTCGTTTTCATTGATGACATCTTGATTTATTCGAAAGACCCCGAGGAACATGCTGAGCATTTGCGTATTGTTCTGAGCACCTTGAGGAATGAACAGTTGTATGCGAAACTTTCTAAATGTGAGTTCTGGCTTAAGGAAGTGACCTTCCTTGGGCATGTGATATCAGCTGACGGAGTTCAAGTAGACCCGAAGAAATTCGAGGCAATCTTGGAGTGGGAATCTCCAAATAATGTGAAAGAAGTCCGGAGTTTCTTAGGACTTGCTGGATATTATCGCCGCTTCGTAGAGGGATTTTCCAAAATTGCTCGTCCGCTCACTCAGCTATTACAGAAAACTCAAAGGTTCGCTTGGAATGAGAAATGCCAGGCTAGTTTTGATGATCTTAAGAGGAGACTGACGACAGCGCCTATACTAGCGTTACCAGATGGAACTGATGGATTCATGGTATACAGCGATGCTTCAAATCAGGGTCTGGGATGTGTGTTGATGCAAAAGGATAGGGTGATTGCCTATGCCTCTCGACAGTTGAAACCGTACGAAGTTAATTACCCAACTCATGATCTGGAGTTAGCAGTTGTGGTCTTTGCTTTGAAAATTTGGCGACATTATTTATACGGCACTCGTTGTCAGATCTTTACAGATCATAAAAGCCTCAAGTACATTTTCAGTCAGAAAGAATTAAACATGAGGCAGAGAAGGTGGCTAGAATTGATCAAGGATTACGACTTGGAAATTCTCTATCATCCGGGGAAAGCAAACGTAGTAGCTGATGCATTGAGCCGTAAACCTGTTTCTCTTCGAGTGTTGGAAGCACTTACATCCCAAACCAGCATTCAACGAGAACTGATCCGTGAAGGGATTGAAGTATGGTCGCCAGGAATCCAAGGGCAACTATATGCGATGGAACTAACTTCGTCACTAGTCGAGGAAATCAAATCTAAGCAGTTGAACGATTCTCTGATCCTTCGGTTATGTGACTAAGTAAAGAAAGGAAAGGCCCCAGGATTCGTGATACAAGATGATAGAGTTCTGATATTTTAGAGTCGACTTTGCGTTCCCGATGATGATGTTTTGAGGCAGACAATTCTGAAGGAAGCTCACAGTGCACCCTATTCTGTTCATCCGGGTAGCAGTAAGATGTATAAGGATCTTAAACAAAACTTCTGGTGGGGAAATATGAAGAAGGACGTAGCAGAATACGTTTCGAAGTGTTTGACTTGTCAGCAGGTTAAGATTGAACATCAACGACCTGCCGGAATGCTGAAGCCGCTTCCGATCCCTGAGTGGAAGTGGGAGGATATCTCGATGGATTTCATTACCAATATGCCAAGGACCAAGACGGGAATCAACATGATTTGTGTTATAGTTGATCGACTAACCAAGTCGGCTCATTTCCTAGGAATTAAGGACACATGGGGACCCGAGAAATTGGCACGAGTATTTATTGCAGAGATAGTCAGATTGCATGGGACGCCGAAGACTATTATTTCAGATCGAGATGGTCGCTTCGTGTCGCACTTCTGGAAGGCAGTTCACAGGGCTTTGGGGACTGAGCTAAACTTTAGCACGGCGTATCATCCTCAAACGGACGGTCAGTCCGAAAGGACTATACAAACAGTAGAAGACATGCTTAGAGCTTGTGCTTTAGATTGGTCAACTGATTGGGAAGTTCACTTGCCGTTGATTGAATTCACCTACAACAATAGTTGGCATACTTCCATTAAGATGGCACCATTTGAAGCTTTGTACGGAAGAAGATGCCGATCACCCCTGTGCTGGGATGATTCTTCGGACTTGATCGGGACGGAACCGGAATTGATAGTTCAGACTCAAGAAAAGATAGCTTTGATTCGGGAAAGACTGTTGACCGCCCAGAGTCGACATAAGTCTTATGCAGACGTGCGTCGTCGCCCACTAGAATTCGACATTGGGGACCACGTACTATTGAAGGTATCTCCTACACGAGGAATTTTCCGTTTTGGGAGGAAAGGTAAGCTAAGTCCGAGATATATCGGACCATTTGAGATCCTCGAGAGAGTTGGGGATTTAGCATACAGGTTGGCCTTACCGCCATCACTGAGTCACGTTCACAATGTGTTTCACGTATCCCAATTGCAGAAGTATGTACCAGATCCCAGTCATATCATTGAGTTCGATGAGATCGAGATAGCTAATGATGGCACCTTCGAAGAGAAGCCAATCAAGATACCTGAGAGTCAAGTCATGCAATTGAGGAATAAACCGATCTCCTTGGTAAAAGTTTAGTGGTCTCGGCATGGAGTCGAAGAAGTAACTTGGGATACGGAAGATAGTATGAAGTCGAGGTACCCGGATTGTTTGCGATTTAAGTTTCGGGCCGAAACTTCTTTTTAGAGGGGTAGTATGTAATGCCCGGATAATTTTTGTGTATTTATCTTGTAAGATTCAACTTTCAAAATTAGTGAAATACGTTTTGAAAAAAGTTTTGTTCCGAAACATAAGACACGGATAATTTAGATAAAGCACTTATATACTATCTTCTGTCTTCTATTTTTCATCCTCGACTCTGTGCCTCGACAATTGTATCTTAACTAAATGAATGGTATTATACCTAAGTAGTTTTACTCGACACTCTAAAATCTGCACTTATCTCTCGTTAAATGTGATGTCGCTTGCCACTTTAATCTCTACGAAATCAATGGTATGGCTCTGTTTCGGTACATATTTTCTCAACTTAAAAGTGTGAAATATATTATGAACATGGCTCAACGCAGAAGACAAACCCAACCGATATGCTAACTCTCCCACTTTCTCGAAAATCTCAAATGGTATGATATTTCTCAAATAAATATATATTTCTTCCCAAAATGAAACACACCTTAGATTGGTGACACCTTTAATAACACACGATCCGCTACCTTGAACTGTGAAGGGCAACGACGAACATCAGAATATGACTTTTATCGACTCTGAGCAGTCAATAGTCTCTCTCAGTTCAAGATAATCTTCCTTCTCGCCTCGAACAATAGGTACGACTCGGTACCCATCAACTCGGACAAATCGTCCCAATGTAATTGTTATCTACATTGCCTACCATAGCCTCAAAAAGTGCAATGTTAATAGAAGTGTGCCAACTATTTTTGTGTACATATGAACTCATATTAATGGCACAAGTGAACCTCTCAATCTTCTTTCCAACTCAAAGCACAAGCCCTCAACTTAGTTATATCAACGAGACATATGATATATATTTTACACATTCCAAACATACTCATAACATAAATCCGTAGAAAAAAGGTTTCCGAAGAGAAGTTTGAGTCAAAAAATCTAATGTTACTAAATACTTGGAACAAAGAAAAAGTACTTCATTTCTATGTATAATTTTGACCATTAAAATCTTTAATTATATATTTATAAAAAATTACAAAAAAATTATTATTCTGTAGATATACTTTGAGATAAATTCAATATCTTATATATTACTCCCTCCGTCCACAATCTATGTTCCTCAACTTTTTGGGTTCGGGTTTTAAGAAATGTTAGGTGAATGTGATGTGAGTGGAGTTTGGGTCCCACATTAAAAGTAATTTAATGTTAATATGTGGGAATGTGTGAATATATAATAATTATAAAAATATTTTAGTAAATTGTATTGTGGGGTAGTGTTTAAAAATAGAAAGGGAACATTTTTTGTGGACATACCAAAATGGCAAAAAGGGAATATTGATTGTGGACGGAGGGAGTAATATTTATTTATTTAATAGTAGCAATTAATCCAATGTTAATATATATATATATATATATATATATATATATATATATATATATATATATAGGAAATAGATCATATGAAAACTAATTACCTTGTGAAATCTAGAAACTTTTGTAGGTCATTGATATTAGTGATCTAACGGATGTAGATGAGTAGAATCATATGCATTTATGTATTTTTTTTATTACATTATTAGTTGCATATACTAGCGACCAGCTTGATGCAACAAATAATAACAAATATGCAATGAAATTACTTAATAATGCAATTGGCTTCTACATTTCACCATTAAGAGTGTTTCCACCATAGTTAATCCCTATATATATATATATATATATATATATATATATATATGTGTGTGTGTGTGTGTGTGTGTGTGTTGGAAATGTTGGAATAATGAAGGAAAATGGGCTGTTTTGAGCAGCCCACTCGAGAGGAAATTTTGAGTGGGCTCAACTACGAGTTAAAGTCAGGACTTAGTTGGAATATGTAGTACTCCATACGAGGTTTGCAAAACATGTAAGAACACTCAAAATGATTGAGGTATGAATGAGATATAATGTTCCAAAGTGAACCCTTTAGAAATGGGTTTGGGATGCTATCCCACATTGGAAAAAGGGAGAAATTGTGAGTATATAAGGAGATGTGGACAAAGGCATGTTCAAAAAGTGAGACATGTGTGGATGTGTGACTAGGCGCACCTCGCGCACACACACTCGCGCGCCGCCGCTGCCGTCCGTCTGTCCGCCCGGTCAGTCGGTCTGGGCGAAATATCTCGGCGTCTCGAAGTTATCTTTTTACCGAATTTTATTCGGTAAAATTTTATTTTACTGAAAATACCTCAATTAATAAATTCTGAATTTTTTGGATCCGGATAAAATCGAATTAAACAGATCTGGATAAGTATTGAGATACTAATCCTGATCGGTTTAGAGTTCCTCCAGATACCAATATTGGTCAGTATAGAGTTCCTCCAGCACACAACCTCCTCCAGCCTTCACCTATAAATACCCGGCTTGAGGGGCTCGTTTTTTACACACTCAATACGTATGAATTTTTCCAAAGCCTCACAGTCAGATATTTTTCTTCTTCGTTTATTTTTTCTTCGGTGGATGAAAGTAGACAGATTTTGTTCTAATTCGCTGAGGGTGCAGCGCATTATCGATTCACTTCATCGAGCTGTTGTTTTATCCTGGGAGGCAGACGTCATACACCGTGGTGAGGGCGAATTTTCTTTAAGGAGACAGATACTCTGGACTCAACAGCGACCTTTGTTTGCTCGTTTAAACCAATGGGAATTTTTATTTTATTGCTAACCGATTTTTGTAGGACTTAATATATATATATATATATACATATTTACATTCTGTTCGTTTTCAAGTAATCGTTTTCAAATTATTCAACAATCTTAAAGCAAAAAAAATTTCTTGATTAAAATAGATCTATTTTCGAAAAGTTAAGTAATATGGATTCTCAAAACCAAACAATGTCCACGGACGTTTCTGGAGGTGCGCCTCAGAAAATTTGCTCGGGTTCAGCGATTGGGGGTGTGCCTCTAACTGGATTGGGTTCAGCGAACCACTCTGCCTCGGTTCCGATAACTAATTCGGTTTCGGTTGCGGTCAACCATGCGGACAAACCAGAGAAATTCAACGGGCAGAATTTCAAGAGATGGCAGCAGAAGATGATGTTCTATCTGAACACTCTATGCTTGTCTCGATTCCTCAAGGAGGATGCGCCAAAATATGACGAAGATAGTGACCAACAAACTCTGATGGCCATTGACGCTTGGAAAACTTCCGACTATCTGTGTCGGAACTATGTGATGAATGGCCTTGCCGATTCATTATACAACGTGTACAGCAGTGCTAAATCAGCTAAGGCGTTATGGGACTCACTAGACCATAAATACAAGATCAAGGATGCCGGTGCCAAGAAGTGGATTGTTGGACGGTTTCTCGATTACAAGATGATCGACTCCAAGACAGTAGTGAGTCAGGTACAAGAGCTACAAGTGATCATTCACGAAATCCATGCTGAAGGAATGATCATTAGCGAATCCTTCCAAGTGGCTGCTGTGATCGAAAAACTGCCCTCGACTTGGAAAGATTTCAAGAATTATCTCAAGCACAAGCGCAAGGAGATGAGCATGGAAGATCTGATCGTTAGACTTTGCATAGAGGAAGACAACCGAGGATCAGAGAAGAAGGTAAATGCTGCTGTGGCAAAGGCCAATGTTGTGGAAACTGGACTGACATCCAAGAAAGGTAACAATGGAAAGGGAACCAAGCTGATACCTAAAGGAGGAATTGGGAGAAAGAAGGAAAAATTCCTTGGTAAATGCTAGAACTGTGAAAAGATGGGTCATAGGGCGGCTGACTGCAGGCTGCCAAAGAAACCAAAGAAAAATGAAGGTAATGCAGCACATCTGATTACCGAGCAAGTGGAAAATCTTGACTTATGTGCTATGATCTCCGAAGTGAACTAAGTTGGCTCAAATACCAAAGAGTGGTGGATTGACACTGGAGCAACTAGGCATATATGTGCCAACAAGAGTATGTTCTCCTCATTGGAAGAAACGGATGCCGGCGATATGCTGTATATGGGAAATTCTGCAACCTCAACTATTTTGGGCGAAGGCACGGTGATTCTAAAGATGACGTCTTGAAAGGAAGTGACTCTTAAACGAGTGTTATATGTGCCCGATATCCGCAAGAACCTTATTTCTGGTACCTTGGTGATGAAGCACGGCTTTAGATCAGTTTTTGAGTCCGATAAAGTTATTTTGTCGAAAAATGGTGTGTTTATAGGCAAGGAATATGAATGTGATGGGTTAGTTAAGCTCAATGTAATGACAATAAAAAATAATGAAATGAAGAATTCTTCTGCTTACTTGCTTGAGTCTCCTAATTTATGGCATGCTAGATTAGGACATGTTAATTTTAATGCAATGCGTAGACTAATTGCATAAGATCACATACCAAAGTTTAAAATTGATTTAAACCACAAGTGTGAAACTTGTGTAGAGGCAAAATTAACTCGATCTCCATTCCGACAATTGGAAAGAAACACTAAACCTTTAGAATTAATATATAGCGACCTATGTGATTTGAAGTTTGTTCAAACTAGAGGTGGAAATAAATATTTTATTACTTTCGTGGATGATTGTACTAAATATTGCTATGTATACTTGCTTAAAAGTAAAGATGAAGCAATCGAGAAATTCGTTCTCTATAAAACGGAAGTTGAGAATCAATTGAATGTTAAGATAAAAATCTTGAGGAGTGACCGTGGAGGTGAATATGTGGAACCATTCGGCGAACTTTGCTCGCAATATGGGATTATTCATGAAGTCACCGCCCCATATGCACCACAGTCAAATAGCGTGGCAGAACGTAAGAATCGCATTCTGAAAGAGATGATGAATGCGATATTACTAAATTCAGGACTGCCGCAAAATATGTGGGGAGAAGCCATCTTAACGGCAAATTATCAAGATATGCCGTAAGAACGGGGACAAAACTCCTTATGAATTGTGGAAAGGGGTCAAGCCTTCCTACAACTACATGAAAGTGTGGGGGTGTCTAGCAAAGGTGCTGATACCTACTTCTAAGAAAGTTAAAATAGGCCCAAAAACGGTTGACTGCATTTTCATTGGATATGCACACAACAGCAATGCTTACCGATTTCTTGTGCATGAATCCAAAGTGCCTGAGATTCACAAGAATACGATTATGGAATCAAGGAATGCGTCATTCTTTGAGAATACCTTTCCTTGTAAGACTGCAAGTGAACCCCTTATCTCATCCGAACAGACTTCTGAACTAATGGATGAAGATAGTGAAGACCAAATAATGGATAATGAGGACGAACCTAGAAGGAGTAAGCGACAAAGGATGGAGAAATCTTACGGACCATATTTCATCACCTACTTGCTCGAAAAGGCTCCTCAAACTTACAAAGAAGCTGTAAGCTCGACGGATGGACCTCTATGGAAGGAGGCTATCAAAGAAGAGATTGATTCTATATTACAGAATCATACTTGAGAACTAGTGGAATTACCTCCTAAGTGTAAACCATTAGGAAATAAGTAGATTTTTAAGAAGAAATTGAAAGATGGAGCAGTTGATAAATATAAGGCTAGGCTCGTAGCGAAGGGATATAACCAACGTGAATGCCTAGAGTATTTTGTTACTTACTCTCCTGTGACGAGAATAACTTTCATTAGGATGATACTTGCCATCGCAGCATTACGAGGCTTAGAATTTCATCAAATGGATGTTAAGACTGCCTTTCTTAATGGGGACTTATAAGAGGAAATCTACATAGAACAACCCGAGGGGTTCTCTGCTCCTGGACAAGAAAGGAAAGACTGCAAGCTGGTAAAATATTTGTACGGATTGAAGCAGGCACCAAAACAGTGGCATGAAAAATTTGATCATGTCATGATAAGCGGTGGCTTCAAAATTAATGAATCCGACAAATGTGTATATGTGAAAGACACAGAAGATGGCTATGTCATTTTGTGTCTATATGTAGATGACTTGCTCATTACCGGCAGTAATGAAAGAATAATCAAATCAACCAAAGACATGCTGGGGTCGAGATTTGATATGAAGGATATGGGACTCGCAGATGTAATTTTAGGGATTAAAATCACACGAACATCGGAATGTCTTATGCTGAGTCAAGCCCACTATGTGGACAAAATCCTTGAAAGATTTAATAAGGATGACTCTGGCACAGCCAAAGTCCCGGTGGATATGACGTTGAGACTATCCAAGAATAAGGGTGAAGGAGTATCTCAACTTGAGTACTCACGCATAATAGGAAGTCTTATGTACTTGATGAGCTGTACAAGACCAGATATAGCCTACTCAGTTAAGTAGACTAAGTAGATATACGAGCAACCCCGAAAAGGATCACTGGATGGCGATCATAAGGGTACTAAGATACTTAAGGGGTACTCGTGAGTATGGGCTGCACTATACCAAATATCCAGCAGTACTTGAAGGATATAGTGATGTAAATTGGATATCTGATATAAAAGACTCCAAGTCTACAAGCGGATATGTATTCACACTAGCCGGTGCAGCAGTGGCATGGAAATCTTCAAAACAGACACTTATATCTCGGTCAATTATGGAATACGAGTTTATAGCCTTAGATAAATGTGTAGAAGAGGGAGAATGGCTACACCATTTTCTAGAAGATATTCCAAGATGGGCAAAGCTTGTGACCGCAATATGTATTCATTGCGATAGTCAATCTGCGATTGGCACAATGGTAAGTCTCGTCACATAAGGAGGAGACATAATACCATTAGACAATTGATATCAACAGGAGTTATCACTATTGATTATGTGTCATCAAAGGATAACATTACGGATCCGCTAACCAAAGGGTTATCAAGAGACCTTGTTGATAAATCATCAAGAGGAATGGGTATATTGCCTTGAGCTAATGATTTTATGGAGGATACCCAACCTAAGCTGACTGGAGATCCCAAGATCTAGGTTCAATGGGACAACCAATCCATAAAACTGGGCACGATCACTGTGGGGGTTACCCCGAACCGACCATTCCTAGGATGAAAACAGTGATACCCGTAGGGAGAGGTTAAACTTATGCTTTTAATGATTCTTAAGTCGACAACGTATAGTCGGGTGGAGTAAAATACGGGTTTTCTCAAAACACTTAAAGAGAATCACCTATGTTAGAGAGAAGAGGGGCCGCTTTTCCAAAGGCACAATTCTTTCGAAACTCTCGCAGAACCAGGACGGTGTCCACGGCCAAAATGGGCACAATAATGAGAACGGAACAAATCAGGAAGGGCACTTGTGAAGGATATACGATCACTTACACAAGCGGTCGGACAGTTCAAAGGCATCTAGTCACATTGTCTAGCCAGTAAGGAGAATATATCTTTTAGAGGGAAGGTTCAAGGAGCATACTCTACCTATCCTATGCAATGCCTAACCGTAGTAACTATCACCAAGTCAACTCCGTATCTGACGTGTGCTGCTGGACCATCAATCTCATTCATGTGGGAGATTGTTGGAAATGTTGGAAAAATGAAGGAAAATGGGCTGTTTTGAGCATCCCACTTGAGAGGAAATTTTGAGTGGGCTCGACTACGAGTTAAAGTCGGGACTTAGTTGGAATACGTAGTACTCCGTACGAGCTTTCCAAAACATGTAAGAACACATTGAGGTATGAATGAGATATAATGTTCCAAACTGAACCCTTTAGAAATGGGTTTGGGATGCTATCTCACAATGGAAAAAGAAGGGAGAAATTGTCAGTATATAAGGAGATGTGGACAAAGACATGTTCAAAAAGTGAGACATGTGTGGATGTGTGACTAGGCGCCCCTCGCGCGCGCCACCGCCGCCGTCCGTCCGTCTCGGCTCGGCTCGGCTCGGCTCGGGTCGGTCTCGGTCGATTTGGACGAAATGTCACGGCGTCTCGAAGTTATCTTTTTACTGTAATTTTATTCGGTAAAATTTTATTTTACTGAAAATACCTCAATTAATAAATTCCGAATTTTTCGGATCCGAATAAAATCGAATTAAACAGATCTAGATAAGTATTGAGATACTAATCCTGATCGGTTTAGAGTTCCTCCAGATACCAATATTGGTCAGTATAGAGTTCCTCCAGCACACAACCTCCTCCAGCCTTCACTTATAAATACCCGGCTTGAGGGGCTCGTTTATTACACACTCAATACGTACGAATTTTTCCAAAGCCTCACAGTCAGATATTTTTCTTCTTCGTTTTTTTTTCTTCGGTCGGTAATAGTAGACAGATTTTGTTCTAGTTCGTTGAGGGTGCGGCGCATCATCGATTCACTGCATCGAGCTGTTGTTTTATCCTGGGAGGCAGACGTCATACACCGTGGTGAGAGCGAATTTGCTTTAAGGAGACAGATACTCTGGACTCAACAGCGACCTTTTTTTTGCTCGTTTACACCAACGGGAATTTTTCTTTTATTGCTAACCGATTTTTACAGGACTTACATGATATATATATATATATATATTTACATTCTGTTCGTTTTCAAGTAATCGTTTTCAAATTATTCAACTATATATATATATATATATATATATATATATATGTGTGTGTGTGTGTGTGTGTGTGTTGTCATGAAGGGTTTGAAGTGTTGCAGGTAAAAGAAATAGAGGATAGTATAGAAAGCTCGTATGAGTAGATTTTGGGAAGATAAATTTGGATCGGTATATGGGAATGACAATTCTATCCTGCAGTTGGATAAATTATATTATAATTAGTAAAATTTATCTATATGTACAATTAAAATTAATATATTCACCAATTAGTGAATTACAGAAATCTGCATATTTTTTTTTAAAATAATGACTAATATTTTTTTTGAAATCTTGGTTTTTATTATTCAATATTAGAATATTTTATTTTCAATAAACTCACTCTATTAATCTATAAAATTAACACACATGAATGCTTAACATTATATCGCCTCAACATCACTTTTGATCATAATGATCATTATATCTGTAACGCATTGTATGTCTCCTAACAAGTCTCATTCATCTGATTTTTTTCCGAAAATCGATGACAATTCATACCGTCAATTAGTTAACAACTAGTACAGTTAGAAATTAACTATCAATTAATACAATCAGCTAATATCTGACCGTTAATTTGAACATGGATTGATTGAACTACCAAGTAGGGAACATAATTTGGACAACCTTATTGCAGTCAAAACTTGACTACGTGGACAAGGTGCAAGGTGCAGAAAGTTGGAACAAACCCCTCTCAAGTTTCAACGACTTTCCGTTTGCAAATTTGCCGGCGGCAGCGACGAGTAGATTCCGGACGACGGCCCTGAAGGATAAACGGGGCCCTTCATTAGCATTCCGAAAGCAAAATGTGAAGGCGCCGGGGCCGGGCCGGACGGAGGAACGGGTCCTTTCGGTGGCATTGTGAATGCAACGCTCGACGCCGGCGCCGGGATCAAGTTTGTTTTGGGTGACGGCCCGGATGGAGTGACGGGCCCTTTCGGCAGAAACCCAGACAAGAAGAATTGCCGGGTGGCGACAGCGATTTTTCCCGTCGACGTCGTTATGGGCCTCCCATCTGCATACTGTCCTAAATCCACCATTAGTGTTACGAGAAGAAATGCATGCAGCAAATATGGAGTGACCTCATTGTTCATCTTCTTCTTCCTTCTCCTTTTTTTTCTTTAAAAAAATTTTTATTGATATTATTTTTATTTTTTATTTTTCGAAGAAGCTCTTTAAATAGGGGAAATTCTTACAAAGATTAGAATTAAAAAATATATATATATGATGAACTTAGACTTGTTTCCATATTCACATGAAACATAACGAGAACTAATAGTCTTGATAGAATAAGTCAAGAGATGGAATCTTCCCAAATCTATGACTACTCCAATGACGGAGAGAAAAGGGCCAATTCGGGCTCCGATTGGTTCGATATCCGTCGTAAAATTCTGTTCGTTTGGACTTAATTTCGATATATTTCGATTGATTTGATTGATTCGTGGCTTCAAGAGGTTATTTCGATTCGGTTAAATTTATAGAATCAATATTATTAATTACTATTATTATTATTGTCAATAATATTACATAAAATAATTATTATAATCAAATTTTAATTATTATTATTATTGTTTGTTGTTGTATATAAATAATTATTATTGTCGCATATATTATTTCCTAATATGATTAGTTGCTAGGAGTATTATTGATATTAATTAATCGTATCAATAAATATTATAATTCTTCCGTCCATGATCTGTTGACACTATTGCCTTATTCGAACGTCCACAATCTTTTGAATCTTTCTATTTTAGGAAGTAGACATCACAATAAAATTTATATTTATACCCTTCAATTACATAAATTATTACTAAAATACATGATGTGCCCACAAATGGGACCCAAAAGAATCACTTTTAATACGTCACCCAACAATTAAAATAGCTAATTTAACAAATGGAACTCAAAAAATCACTTTAACACATCATCACAATACATTAAATATCGTGCACAATATTTTGGGTCAATAGATCATGGACGAAGGAAGTATATAATACTAATTATTGTTAATACTAATCTTATTATTGTTTTTGTTATTGTTATAATATAAATAATAATAACTATTATTATTATAGATATTGTTATCGGAATTTATTATTTATTATTAATTATATCAATATTATCAATAGTATTATATGCAATTTATTATTATTATTATTGTTGTTTCTAATATAAATTATTTTAGTATTGTTGTATCTATTGTTATGTGATACCATATATACTAAAAGATTAAGTCCTAAAATTATTGTGGAGTCTTAATGACTTCAATTTTTATGTATTTTTATGTAAATTTAAATGATGGGAATGTGAAAGATGTAGTCTCTTCATATCTACAAAAGGAGTTATGCACATAATTATTGCTAAAAACTATTCATACGCTCATGAGTTAGGTTAGTCTTTTCATGATTCTCATAAGTTACATGGAGCATTCAACTTATGAGAAAGTATAAATAGCAGCAGTTGCTTCACTTTGGTCAGAGGTAACAGAACAGTCTATGAAGTGATCAAATTTGATGATGTCGATCACACTAATGGACATGTAACTAATGGATATGGTGATATAGATATGCAAGTTCTTTCGATTTTTAACGATGCCAATGTTTTTTCAAAGGTATGTTTGGTCAAGTGCTAAACTCGAATGGTAGTTGTTGTTCGCTTCATGTGTGGCATGCTCGGATCAAATATTTGTTTAATGGTTTCCCTTATTTTTCTGTTATCAAATTTGCAAATTGTTGATGCTGATATGTAAATTGCTTACGATCTGCAGGTGCTTTGGTTGTTGGTTGCGATACTCGGTGTATAGCTGAATCTAAAATATCAAATTTGCATTAGTACAAAATTGTCAGCGAGAAAGAAAAATAAAAAAGATATTTGAATTACTTACGGTCTGCAGGTGATTTGGTTGTTGTTTGTTATGGTACATCAATACATCATGTCACTAATCTTCGTAGCATTTGAACCTTTGTCTATTCTCTTGTCAATTCAAAGATTAATATATATACAACATACTGTGAAAGCTACATTAATGCATGCATATTTGCTATTACTTTTCTCAATTAATATCTTATTTTTTTGTCCATATTGCATGGATGATTTTAGTGTCAGTTACAAGCATTTTATCTTTTCTTGACATTGTTGTAATTAAAATCTTAAGGATTGATCACTTCATTCAGTTGTACTAAAATCATAAGTATGAATGGAACTCCATTCGTGACTCAAAGTTTTTAAAATTAATTTAAAAGTAATGTGTATTTTAATTTTTGTTTTTCTGTGTGTATAGGTATATCCCCACAAGGAATAATACATTAAATATGATAAAGAGACGTAGGGCACGATGAGTTGGTCAAGAAGGTCGTTCAAGAAGAGCTACAATGAAGATAATAGAAAGAAAGATTCGAACGTAGAAAAAACTGATCTCAAACGGGGACTCATTGGTTGGTTTGGATGGATTGTTTAGAGATACCACTGAATATATATTGAGTTTGCGGGTGGGAATGAGACTCATAAATTCTTAGTGTCTTTGATTGTTCATTGTATTGATTTATAAAATCACAATGAAGATATGTTGTATGATAATATATGATGATCACATGATTTTTCTGTAGTTAAACTAAAGAATCATTTTTTAGTTTGTGATATCAACTTTAGTGGTTTGATTTTATTCCAAGATTGATTCATGCCTATAATATTGATGGTTTTTATTTTTGAATGATTACAATTTCATTCTTTACTTCTCTTTTATCTGTTATTGATCACATTATTGGTTTAATTGCATTTTTTACATGATGTAATGTATGTGTCGATTTTCGCGATATCTATAACATGTTAATCAAGTTGATGTTTTTTTTAGCATAGTTTGTTTGTTTGTTAAGGTTAGATGGTGATGAATTGATTATTAAGTTATTTAGTTTGGTCGGTTCGTGTTCTTGAATCTTTAGTTTTTATAGAATATGGAGCATTTTGATAGTTAATTAGTGTTACTTTCAAGATTTTGGTGAGGCCCAATGCAAATAAGAAACCAAGCACGATTTAAAAGTTACCTATGGCCCAATGCAAGTAAGAACACAAATACAATTATAAACTTAGCTCAGGCCCAATGCAAATAAAAGAAGCCCAAAACACTAACGATTCACATTAGTAAAACAAATAAATACTTTTCTTATGGTTATCATCTTGAATAATGATTATAGAGGATAAACTACATAATTTTTGCTTGAACCCATTTGTAAATTATAATAACAAATTAAAAAAGTTAAGTTTAAGACATAAGCAAGAGTTCAATAGTTTATCGGAAAAAGAAACCGGTGCAGCGCACGGGTCTGAATGCCTCGTTAGTAATAATAACAATGATAATAATTATTACTATATTCATTAACTTTAGTTCAGTTCAATTGAGTTCAATTCAGTTCAATTCGGTTCAGTTCAGTTCAGCTTAATTTATCAAAATTCAGTTAAATGCAATTTAGTTCAGTTAAGTACAACAAAACTCAACTCAAAAGAACAGGACCTAAATCGATTCTGACCCGCTTCATCTTTGTTAAAGTAGTATAAAAATAAATAAATGGACTTATATAATGTATCTTAAAATATATTTCTGTCCCCACTCGGGAATGGATCTAGTGCTTACATCTTTTCTTGCTTAAGTCATACTTAAATGTACTTTCGTATTCATATTGCTCAGACAAAGAGTAGTGGAGTATTCAGATAGTTATATGAATGTTAGTGTACTTATTTGGCTCAATACATAAAGTTCTATTGTACTCATTTGGCTGAGTATATGAGTACTCGGTCTCCATTTTTCTAAGCAAATGAGTACTTGAGTGCTCATTTGACCGAGTACCTGAGCACTCGTGCGAGTAAAATACAACTTATTTGGACGAGTACTCGTGTACTCATTTGACCGACTACATGGGTACTGAAGCACTCATTTATCCAAGTATATTGTACTGGGATATTCAAAGTCGTTAGACGCGATTTACGCACGGAAGGCTTAAGTATCGGATCCTTTCCCTCAACCCTGTCTCGCTCTAAAATATTCTAAAAAATAAAATAAAGAAGAAAAATGAAAAAAAATATAGTGGGCTTATGTAATTTTGTAAAGAATATTCTCTCCAACCCACTCCAAATTCTTGGGCTGACTACTACACCATTGCTGCTCGTGATACTATGCATAATATGCACTTTGTTTTGTTGTCCTTTTTTAGCATGTTAGAATTTAAGGAAATATAAGACCAATACCATTTGTACATCCTTTTATAATAAAGCAAAAGATCCTAGTGAGAGAAAGCAAAATTCGACCCTGGTTATGTCCCCACCCTCTAAGATAATGGATTCTTTATATATTTTTATAATATATAAATTAATTATTCAAATCTAATAAAAATAAAATGATTGCAAAATTGACGCATCAAATACTTATAACTGATAATTTGGTTACTTAAAATAATACATGCAGTTATTTGGAATCTAACATCTCAATGTCTAGTGAAGTATATTGCATTTTAGATACTTGCAAATATCAATTCGACTACATGGTATGTTGCATTTGGATAAGCTCAGGTCGTGATTCTTGTGTTATTTTAATATTGCGATAATTTTGTGTTACTTTTAAATAATCTCAACCATGTGTCCGATCACATAAACTTAATATTCTTTTTTTTTATACTGAGGTTACACACGACTGTGGTAGTTAAGGATAACGTTCCGCCCTACGAATCGCTTCCATTAAATCGCGAAATATGTATTCGGCTCCTAAGTTCTTAAATATCCTCAACTACCGCGCACAAGGAATCGTCCCCCAAGTGATTGCTTCATGTTTGACCCCCTCAAATCCAACCGCAGGGTCCATTGAACTAACCACGACAGCTATATTTAATGTTGTAAAAAATCTCCAACTAGTACGTTTAATCATTTGATAAGCCCCTAAAAGGTCAGTTAGAGCATACAATTTTCATGATTTTAGACTTTTCGTATCGTGTTTGTGTTTGTGTCGGGTATATACTTAATGGATCGTGTTCGTGTTTGACCTTATCGTATCAACCCGATAACGATCCGACACGCACGAATTGCAGCCCTAGGGGGAATAATTAGTCGTCTTAAGGTTTGACCTGAATGCCATTAGAACACACAATGTGCGGATAGTTGAAGTAATATTGTCCAACATACATGCATGAAAGTCCGATATTATTCCAAATGGATAATATTTGTTGCACATGCGATGAGGTAATCTCAATTTAAAATCAAATTAGATATTATTTGTCTGTCGGATTAATCTTAATATACGGTTCACATACTTGATCAACATAAATTCTCAATCTTTTTTTTTATTAAATAACCATCTCGTAATATTTAAAGAAAAAAAATAATAATAATAATTTCTGCAATAGCCCTATTCTCACCTCACACGGCTAACAACGCAATGCAATAACATTGCTGACATCATACAACATCATTATCCAATAATATATGCTTTTATGTAGTCGAGTTGGTGGAGTAGATGAGTTTGGGATTGAAAAGTCACGTGTTCGATTTCCTTCGCCAACACTTTCGTGATCGATTGAGACTGTCACACATGCAGGGGCGGATCTACACTAGGGCATGGTGGTGCACGTGCACCACCAAAAAAAAAATACAAAACGACGTCGTTTTGACGTTTTTTTCTGTTAAAACGACGTCGCTTTGATGTTTTTTCAGTTAAAACGACGTCGTTTTGGTAGTTTTTTTTATTAAAAAGGTGAAAAATTTAGAAAAAAAATTCCCATCGTCCGTTATTTTTTTGTGGTGTGTTGGTGCACCAGTAATTTTCGGATGCTGGATTCGCCTATGCACACATGGCTTGCCTAATGTGGTGTAACTGGTTAACGTAGTTCGCAGTTTATTACATTCTATTCAAGGATTTATCCGGTGCGCACTCAAAGAGTATGGGATACAGGTTTCCCGTCAAAAACAAACAAACAATGCTCTTATAACTTTCCAAACACACTTTAACTTATAACTTTCCAAACACACTTTAATGTTTTATTATTCAATGCTTGTAATATGGAAGTAAATACTCTATCCTGTTCAAAATGAATACTTCCTCCGTCAGCCAACCATGTGCATTGTTTTGACCGGCACACATTTTAATATTTCAGTTGATTTAGTTGGTAGGATGTGTTATGAGTGGAGTAAGGGGCCTACTTGTAGTAAAAAAAAAAATTCAAAAATAAACAATGCACATAGGTTGTGGACGGACGGAAAAGGAAATTGTTGCACATGAGCGGCGGACGGAGGGAGTATATTTTTGCATCTTCGGAAATTGTTAAAAATATCATAATTTTTATTATTTTCAAGACAAGAAAATAAATATCTCCTAAATTACCCGTATACCTACACAATAGATGAGTTCATGATGTTTGGAGTTTTAATTTTTTCTTTTTTTTTTCTACTTAATATGTATACCAAAACCTTCTAAAAATATAGATTACCACGAACATGTAGCTCAAGTAATATGGCACTTAGGGGGTCTGCATGGGCCTAAACCCACACGAGATTTGGCAAAGCCCATTATGAGTCCGTCGAACAGAGGGCATCAATTCTAAAATTCCAGCACAACGGATTAGTATATGAGCATTATATGTTAAAAGTTTGGATTTCCATCTCAGTATCATTTGATAACGAGAGGGATAGTGCAGGATCTTTATATATTAATGACAAGATTTGTATTTTCTTAATGTGGGATTAATACGGATTAATGCTCCAACACGCTCCCTCATGCGTAGCCGGAGTCAAGGCTTACTGCGTGGACTTTTTAACTCGGGTGGCGCGGAGCTAGAACATCGTGGGCCGTTGGGCTCGCAAGTGTCGAGAGCCTGCTCCGATAACATGTTAAAGTCTGGAGTTCTATCTCAAAATTAATTGTCAATGAGAGGAGTAGTACATTATCTTTATATATTTGATGGCAAGACTTTTACTTTCCCAATGTGAGATAATACAGACTAATGTTTCAACACGCCCCCTCACGCGTAGCCGGAGTCAAGGCTTACATTGTTGACTTTTTAACTCGGGTGGCAGAGCTAGAACATCGTGGGTCGTTGGGTTCGCACGTGTAGAGAGTCTGCTCCGATACCATATTAAAGTCTGGAGTTCCATCTCAAAATCAATTGACAATGAGAGGAGTAGTCCATAATCCTTATATATTGATGACAAGACTTGTATTTTCTCAATATTAGTACTTCAACAATTACTAAACGGACTTTGGATGGGTATGGGTAGGGTTGTAAACGAGCCGAACTGTACCGAACCTTTACTGGGTCGGTCCGGCTCGAAATTATTCGAACCTTAGGTTCATTTCGGCTCGAAATTTGACCCTTTCGAACTCTGTCTGTAACTCTCGATTCGGCTCGAAGGCTAAAATTTTTTTATAGTTCGATTCGATTCGGCTCGGATTTTCGAACCGTTCGAATATAGTTCGATTCGGCTCGAGTTAAAGTCCAGTATAACTCCATAAGTCCAGTAAAGTTCGAATATAGTTCGGTCCGATTCGCCGAAGCCGAATGGTTCGGCTTGGGATGGAGGGGTTTATGCCTTGGGCCAAAGCCCCTTGAATCGAGCCGAATCGTTCGGTCCGATTCCCGAATCCTATTTTATAGGGTTCGGCTCTACGTTTGGTGTCCCGAATCGAGCCACGACTCGAGCTTTTTCGAGCCGAATCTTTCAAACCGAATCGAACTTTTAAGTTTGTTCACAGCCCTAGATATAGGCAGGCATGGGCCTTTAGTATAACTGATTCAATTTCAATATTGATATCCCATTTTTTCCAAACGACATTTGAGGCATAAAGTTCTGAATTCTGATAAAGAACAATGCGAGAAGCACAGACATTGTATTCTCTATTTTTTTGATAACTCAGTTTCTATGCTTACACCTAATTATATCTGAGAGCAACAACTCCGCTTTTTCATTACTGTCACCAAGGTAAATTACGGAATGTGCACGAACTGACCAGTGTCTTATCGGGTTCTGCTCACGTACAACTAGATCCTCTTACGTAAAAAGAACATAAAGTCCTCACCCTGAATCGAACCCACACGAATGATATTCAATATGAAAAGGCTTAATTAAAGCGTATATACTCCCGGAAAGATTTAAAGTGGAGGCAACAGAGATTGAACCCCTTACCTCCACCCCACGTGAATTCTTACATTCATGTGGTGGCATGGGGGATCAATGGTGACATCTGACCCCCCATACTCTTTCTGTTTCATTTAAAGAATTTACTTTGCAAACGTCATTTTGTCTCGATAAAACAGTATAATTTCATAATAAAATCTTATTTTTAATTAAAATTTATATAATGATTCTGAAAATTAAAGAAAAATGTTACATATATTACGATATTAGATGCCAAAAAAAATCGTGAGTTGTATCTTGATAAAAAGAATTAAGATCCGTACTTAATTAAAGTATTTTTTTAAGTGGAATGGATGGAGTATCATATATATTTTATATTACCAAAATTGCCAAATCTTGCCTGCAAACCATTCAATATTCTTTTTTTCTGTATATACCTTCCAAATCCTGTTTACACTTAGTTTTTCTCTATATTAAAACAAACTAGTATAACACCCGTGTAATTACACGGGAATACAAAAAAGAACTCTTATGTAAATATATAATATGTAAATTGTTCATTATAAATTTCATAATACTTCTTTATAAACTACATTATTTATCTGTTTATGTACACCATTCTCGTTGCAACAAAAGATTTCTAGTCTTTCCTGATCTTCACTCTTGATATGGCTACATAAAGCTAACCATGATCGAATACGGGTCTTGGAAGATACATACCGACATGAGAGAGCGTGTGACCTTGACTCTTAAATATAGTCATGGTAAAGCTCATAATAAGTGGGAACTGGCGTATTTGAAATTTAAATGGTAATCTGCTATCTAACGGGCTTAATATCAATTGTGGAATAAGTACTTTACTCTCAAAATTGTTCCCCGCACTTTTTGTTCAATAATATGGTTACGGATTTGGATAATTATTAATGATGTGATATTTCATAATCCTGATGATTGTCCATATTTTGAATTAGCATAATTGAGACTCTAACTTACGATTTCAAGATGTGATTTGGAATTCTAGAACAGTTGATGCTATTCAAAAAAATCCATTGAATATACTTGATTTTGACTTTAGAGGTCGCACAGATTTTGCATATACTATCAGAACTGAGATATATCTGTTTGTCTTTTGAAATTATAGATATCACTTAATCGTGTACTCTCTCCACAATGTTGGTTGTTGGCGTCACGGTTGCTCTTTCTTCAAAAAATTAATTTATGGAAAGTTACTTATAAGTGAATGATAGTACTTTCAATCTTTTGATATGATCTTGGCATTCAGTTAGTAATATCAAGAATATCAATCAAGATTTCTCTATCGATTTCTTCACCCAGCTCACCATCTACAATTTTGAGAATTCATTCGGAGATGTCCTTAATTTCTTATAGATGGTGAGATGACAGTGTCTGTCCAATAATTAATCTCATATTCTTGGTCAGTCTTATCAGTTTGCAATGATGCCAAAGTGAATAAGAACTTATACTTGAATAAACGATATATGTATTGTCCTTTAATACAACTCCATATGTAGAATTATACTAAATAATTGTGTCTAGGTTTAGTAATGTTTTTGGAATTTAAAAAACTTTTGGAAATACATAATAGATCTTGACATATAACTTAAAATAAAACACTTCTCAATCCTTATATTTGAAAAAAAAATACATAAATTATTTGGATATAATTTAAAATACAAAAGAAAATTCAAAACTTTCAAAAATATATAATTGATTTCAAAAGTAGATAAATTAACAAATATTTTAAAACTTAAAAAATAAAAAATCACTTAAAATTATTTAAAAAATCACTTCGAGTACCTTTTTAATTATATATATTCAACACTTCTTTCAGTTGATATTTCTTTTATTGATATACATAATTATAGTGACTAACTAATACAAACTAATTAATTAATGGAAATATATAATATTTTTGCGGATTTTAGGTTTAAGTTTTTAATATATAGTGCACACTACTATATTAAATTCTCTTTGTTTGGAATTTATATTTTTTAATTAATGAAAACGTAAAATATTTTTGTAATATAATCAATTTCTATTTATTCATAATTCATATTCCTTAATCCGTAGAAATCAATAAGGTAGGTAGGAGTTATTTGAGAAATAATTATAATGTAATTAATGCAATGATGATTAGGCGAGTAATTGATTATGTGTCAGCTGAAGCATGAAAGAGTGACACATAAGCACACGAAGCACCAGCAAAAGACATGTGGCAGCCGAAGCATGAGAAGCTGCCATTTAGGCTCAACGTATTCTGCATTAGTATATAGGGGAGATTTATAAACTATACATGTTGAGAATCTCAAGAAATATGTAAATTTTGTAACATACTGTTATTTGAGCTTATTTGAAATGAAATTAAATTGAAGGGATTAAGTAAAATTAACAAAAAATATTAAAAATTATCTAAAAATTAAATATTAAGAAATCTGAAGGCGAAAAAGACAAAATCGATTATGTGTTTTCAAAGAAAAAGACTTAACAAAGAACAAATTTTTTTTCTCTGCACATATTTTTTTTTAAGCGGCAACCAATAATTTAGGTACCATTATTTACTACTTATTAATTGAGGTAATTAATTTAGGTAATTAATAAATAGGTTAGGAAATGATGATGTGTTAACCAAAGCATGAGAATATGACACATGAGCAATCAAAGCATCAGAAGATGACATGTGGCGGCCGAAGCATAGGAAACTGGCATGTAGGCTCAGCATATTCTGCATTAATATATAGGGGGATGTTCAATTTTAACTTAAAAAATTATGATATTTAAATTTTGACCCTCTAACAAAATTCTCTGCATCTGTCGATATATATCGGTTTGGGTGAGAATAAATTTTTATTTAAGAAATAATATATCCATACCATTGATTTAACTAGTTTTAGTGACACCATTATATGCATGAAATGGGGAAATTATCATTTCCATATATTAATGATGAGTTTAACAAATGAGGAATCAGTCATTAATTAAGAAACAATCCAAGTATTCATACAATCCGGATCATCCATCACATACAATCAAAGGCTGAGATGTATTGTTATTTCTCAAAATAATATATATATATATATATATATATATATGTATATATGGATTGACTATGGTGGAAACACTCTTAATGGTGAAATCTAGAAACCAATTGCATTATTAAGTAATTTCATTGCATATTTGTTATTATTTGTTGCATCAAGCTGGTCGCTAGTATATGCAATAAATAATGCAATAAAAAAAATACATAAATGTATATAATTCTACTCATCTATAGCCGTTAGATTACTAATATCAACGGCTTAAAGTTCTATATTTCACAAGGTAATTAGTTTTGATATGATCTATTTCATATATATATATATATATATATAGATATATATAATAAAGAATGCAAAGTATAAATATTGATAAAAAAAAATGTAACATCAAATTCAAGATGAGAACATACTTCCACGACCAATGGTGAGTATTGAATATGTTCCCGTGTCGTGGAACAAGTAAAAGAATTTCTGTCTGAAGCCAAAGCAGCAATACTGCAAACAGAAGCACAGAGATCAAGTTTTATCGGGTCTTACTTCACATGCATCAACTGTTTTATTATCTAAATAAAATATTTAACTATACTTTTTAGGACCGTTCTCGGTCAGGTTCGGTTCGAGTAGGATCTTCTTGGGTTTGGACCGTTAAGATATCGAGTATTACCAGTTTCGGGTCCCAATTTTAATACTTGTATTCAGATTGCTAACGTTTCGGGTGAGTATCGGTCCCGGATATTTCAGGCGGGTTCTCGGGTATCTTGGATCGTTAAAAGGCCTAATCACCAAAACCTCATAATCGAAATAAGAATGGAGTTTTTTTTTTCAAATGTATGCTAAGGAAATTAAGAAATATGGTCTTTTGAACTTATTTTTTCTATATGTACTAATACCTTATACAAGATTTTGTAAAATGTATGTTTACAAAAAATTACCGATTTTTTTACCGGGTTAATGGTTTCGGTCCTTATCGATTCCGGTTCTAACTTCAGTACCAGTATTCGGACCGCTAACATTTTGCGTGAGTATCGATCTCGAGTATTATCGGACAGTTCTCGGGCGGTTCTCGAGTATACTTGGACCGCTAACCGCCTTATTTACTTTTATATATATAGACACACACCTAGGAGTGCCTTGATCGTGGGTATGTAATATATTTGAAGCCCAATATTGTTAGAGATGTTAATGAGCCGAGCTATTCGCTATCCCCCGACAATTCGGCTCGAATGTTAAATCCGACGGACCGTTCGATTCCTTAACAAGTTGGTCTTGGATATGACTTTTTTAATAGTAAAACTGGATATACTCAGTTCGTCGGTAAATAGCTGTTTATTTCTTAAATTGGTTAAACCTCAAATATTATTAGTCTTTAGCCATCTGGTTCGTTTCTTAAGTGGATTGCATATCCCGAATACTGAACAAACCTAGGTTATGGACGACTATACTTTAACTTAAGTCCTAAGTATTTAATACACAATTTCAGTAAATACTCGGCACCCGTGACAGTCCATCTCAAATACCATGTCTAGGAGTGGTATGCCGTATCGTACCGAATTTTTTTGTCGATACCGTATACTGTATCAAAAATTTCGGTACAATAAAATTCATACTGATACCGTACCGAAAGTTTCGGTATACCGAAATCCGGTATACCGAAATTTCGGTATGACTTTCGGTCCATACCGATACCGTACCGAAATTTCGGTATACCGAATTTTATTTCGGTATCGGTATATACCGAACTTATCGAAATACCGAATTACCAAAATATTGAAAAAATCTTGATATACCGATATATACCGAAATACCGAATAGAAAAATACTAAAAATATCGATATACCGATATATATATATTGATATACCGATTTTTTTTGGTATCTCGGTATATACCGAAATACCGAAAATAAAAAAAAATTCATACCGTTACCGTACCGAAAATTCGGTATACCGAAATTCTCGATAATTTCGGTAATATTTCGGTACGGTAAATTCGGTATTTCGGTATATTTTGCCACCCCTCGGTCGATGCCATAACGAGCCGGTCTCCGGTCCAGGCATCGCTGCCCGATTCTTGAAAGAGTCCGCTCGACACCCGACCCAACACTACCAAGCCCAACCGGATATGGCGATACCCGATTCGGCCCGACCTGTTAACAGCACTAAACATTGTGTATTAGCCCATGGCACGGGTGATGGTGCGGGTTTCGCGGGCTTGACGAGCCTATGAGCTGATCTGCTCACCCATAGGATTGATACTTGTCTTTTATCTATTGAGATGGTGTTCACCGGGCAGGGCCGATTTTAGTCGCAGGCCAGAAAAGGCCTTGGCATGTGGCCTCCCTTTCAAAGGGGGCTAGTCTTTCATAGAGTTCATAATACGGAGTTATTTGTAGAGTTTGATTTGACACATTCCCATTGGTCCACATGTTTATAAATTAACTAGAGGAGTTTTATTTTAATAGGAGATTAATGAGTTTTTAACGAAAGTAGTGTTATTGAAAAAAGTATTTACCATAATAGTGTAGTTCCAAAAATATTTATCATAATAGTGTATTTTTCAATTTTTTTCAATTTTCAGCATTTCATCATTATGTTTTTGTTTGAGTAAAAAAATTTTTTTAAGAAAATTCAGAACTTTTATTGAAACTTCTAAAAAATCAGAAAAAAATCGGAACTTTTATTTTTTAAAAAAAATTATCTGGAATAATAATATTAAAAAGTAGAACTTTTTATTTAAAATTCAAAAAAAAAAATTAAAAAAAAAAAAAAAATTGGAAAATTTAAAAAATATGCAAAAAAATCGAAACTTTTATTTTTATAAGAAAAAAATATATGGAAAAATATTAAAAAGCAGAATTTTTTATTTAAAATTCAAATAAAAAGTAAAAAATCAAAAAAAATCTGGAAAATTTAATAAATATGCAAAAAATCGAAACTTTTATTTTTTTTAAGAAAAAATATATGGAATAATATTAAAAAGCAAAATTTTTTATTTAAAATTCAAAAATAAAAATTAAAAAATAAAAAAAATCTGGAAAATTTAAAAAATATGCAAAATAATCGAAACTTTTATTTTTATAAAAAAAAAATATATGGAATAATATTGAAAAGCAGAATTTTTTATTTAAAATTCGAAAATAGAAAGTAAAAAATAAAAAATTCTGAAAATTCTGGAAAATTTAAAAAATCTGAAAAAATCGGAACTTTGCTAATTCTAACCCAAAAAGTTAAGCCTCGATAAAACTTTTATAAAACTTAATATTTTTCCATATATTTTTTTCTTATAAAAATAAAAGTTTCGATTTTTTTGCATATTTTTTAAATTTTCCAGATTTTCTTTTTTATTTTTTACTTTTTATTTTTTACTTTTTATTTTTGGAACTACACTATTATGGTAAATATTTTTTTCAATAACACTACTGTGGACCAATAAAAGTGTGCCAAATCAAACTCTATAAATAACTCCATACTATAAACTCTATAAAAGACTAGCCCTTTCAAAGGGGCCTCAAGTTTTTTGTTTCCTTTACATATAGACCCCATTCCTCAGGCCTCAGGAAAAAAATTCATATAGGCCCTTAGGGCTGGGACTTTTGGAATCGGGAACCGCAGAACCGATCCGAACCGCATCAGAACCGACGGTTCGATTCGATTCCTAGCAACAAATTTTTTTTTTTCGGTTCGGTTCGTACTGTTAGTATTCGGTTCGGTTCAGTTCGCGGTTCCTGTCTGTTTTAAAGAGGAACCGATCTGAACTGCAAGGAACCGTCCGAACCGCACCAAACCGGGAAACCGACGCTCTGAATATAATATAATATAATATATTCTTATTAAACATAATTAATATAATATAAAATAATATAATATATTCTTAATAAAATAAAATATAATATAATATATTTCGTCCAAACCATACAAAATCAGTTCCGGTTCGGTTCCGGTTCGATTCAGTTCCTGTGCGGTTCGGACAAAAAAAACCGGAAAAACCGAACCGCGAAAAAACTATGCAGTTCGGTTCCGGTTCCTCAGGAACCGAAAAATCCCAGGCCTATAGGCCCTTCGGCCGGGGCCAGCTCTTTTTTAATATCCTCGACTCCCTATCACCCGTTGCTAATCTTAATCGTAGCGATTTAGTTTCCGATTTTGCAAATAAAAAAGGCGGAAGAACTTGAATAAAAAAATGTAGTTTCGGTTTTTTCGTTTGTAAGTAGACTCGACCTCAAAGATCTATTTTTCTTTCTAAATTAACCCCAACAAACGGGACGAATTTACAAATGCATGGGCACACATTGCTCATTCTCGCCACAAAATGAACAGATAAGGGGAAGAACTATAAGATACATTAATTCGACCTCCGATAAGTTAAAAAAAAAAAACCAATTTTATAATTCCACACTATTACATACATGCTGTCACTATAAACGAACCCGCAAACACATTTACTTTCGACATCTAAATAAAAGACACGGGATGGGGCACCACAACTCGGTGCCAAAATATGATGCGGGACGGTGTGATTGGCCAGCTTGGTGACCGAGCTGGGGGGATCGACAACCAATCAAAACGTGCCCACGTCATTTTGTGGCACGCCAGCACGGTACGGGTCTTATGGCGTCCCATGGGTCGCCATAGAATTTCCGACATAAAACCGCAAGTTTTCAAACGTACAATGGCAACAAATACAAGGTAGAAATACACTCACTTTTTTGCATTACTCTATCAAAATTTTGTTTCAATTTTCATAGCGTTTAAGCGAAAATCGACCTGCATAGGCATATATATCGATTTTACCTCTTCATTTAGAGGATAGCCCAGAACTTCTTTCTACAAAATAGGACCGGTTCCATTCTTTTCTGATCATCTTCCAAAAATTGCAACCGAGTATCCCAAAGAAACTTTGGAGCAAGATTTTGAATTCTTGAAATGACACTATCATCTTCACCTCTAATGATAACGAACCCCTGCACATATGAATGACAGCAAAGACTATAAAAATCCCGGAGTGTTATGACATGGACAGCTTGATCCTCTACAAAAGAAAAATCTCCGTTTTGGTTGTTTCGTAGTACACTTGGATATTAATCAGTAAAAAAAAAAAAATTACAAAGTGCAGCATTTTTAACTTCCTTCAAAGGTAAAAAAATAAATAAGTGGAATCTGTTGTCACGTTTCTTTTCGAATTTTTTGGGACAATTAAAAGAAAACTATCCTTGAGGTTTGTGGTGTTCATAAAAACCCCAACTAAGTTTGAAAATTTACCAAAAAAAAAAAAAAAAAAAAAACTCAAGTTTGATTCCACTTACTTTTTTGGTCCAGCCGTCCCTCCATGTCTTACGACTACCCTCACCTTTTGGCTTTAGCTATTTGTAATACATAAAAAATTGAGGAATGTAAATGTGAAATTTAAAACAAAATTTTGGGTTACTTATAATATTTAGATAAGTTGGGGGATGTAGTTTGATTCCACTAGCACCTAGGGCTGTTCTCGGTCCGGTTCGATCCGGGTATTGTCTTCTCGGGTCTGGACCGTTAAGGTATCGAGTATTACCGGTTTCGGTCCTTACCGGTTTCGGGTCCCAACTTCAATACTTGTATCCGGACCGCTAACGTTTCGGGTGAGTATCGGTCCCGGGTATTTCGGGCGGGTTCTCGGGTATCTTGGATCATTAAAAGCCATAATCACCAAACCTCATAATCGAAACAAGAATTGAGGGGTTTTTTCAAATGTATGCTAAGGAAATTAAGAGATAAGGTATTTTAAACTTATTTTTTCTATATGTACTAATACCTTATACAATATTTTGTCCAATGTATGTTTATGAAAAAATACCGGTTTTTTACCGGATTACCGGTTTCGGTCCTTATCGGGTTCGGTTCTAACTTTGGTACCAATATCCGGACCGCTAACGTTTCGGGTAAGTATCGGTACCGGGTATTATCGGACGGTTCTCGGGCGATTCTCGAGTATACTTGGACCGCTAACAGCCCTAAGCACCAGCAATGGTAGGAGAACAATAGAAGATGGATGTGACCTCAGTGGTGATTTTGTAGTTTCAAAAGTTAGTTGGGATTCTATTTTGTTAATGTAGCCAAATTTAGGGTAGTTTTTGTATTTATCCCTAAATTTTTATACTATTATTCATTTTGCTAGTAAAAATAAAAGTTTGGGCTAATTACAAAAACTACCGTTGAGGTTTTGCCTGATTACAAAGGACTAGATTCTCTTTCGAAATTATGAATATACATCGACAGTTGTTTCTCTTTTACAAATTGCATCCTTATAACGGAAATATTTACTAATCCCAATGGGTTTGTAAAGACAACATAATTAGAGCTTTTTGCAATTAGGCTAAACCTCGAAGGTAGTTTTTGTATATAGTTCAATTAAGTATCACTTTGTTTAACATGCATACTTAGTGGTAAAAGGCGCACGCTAAGTAGGACCGAGGTCTTAGGTTCGAGTCATCATGATGGTAGGAGTCATCAACATCATCTCCACCTTAATCCCAAATATGTTGTGGTCGGTAGCATTAAGATTACAGTGTCAATTAATGGTTTAACAGATAGTTAAAACTATAAATTAGAGATAGCAAAATAACCCGAACCCGATGGGGAAACCCGATCCCTCCCCAAATCCGATAGGTAATCCCCGCTCCTACTTTGTCAATGGGCGCGGGTTCAGGTCTCCATGCCCCGCCTCTACCCCGACCCCAGTATATTATTTCATCTTTAATATATATATGAAAATATCATTATTTTTTTAAATTATAGTTTATAATCTAATATTTATTTTCCTAGTATAGTGGTTGGTAACTTATAAAAGGGTTAACAAACGTTACCGTAATGCATAAAAGTTATCATAAAATATGTTTATAATTTTATATTTTTGTTAAAGTATATAAATCAAATTAAAAGTATTATTTAAATTACAAAAATACAAATGGAGATCCCGCCCCACACCGTCCCCACCCAACTCGACCCGCCACGCTTATGTCCCAATCTTCCACGAGGCATGGACGGGAATGCCAAATCCCGCCCCAACCTGCCCCCTACTAAAAATTCTGCAGTAAACACTATAGATCATGATGGGAAGGAGTAAAATCGTACTATCCTCTTTTTAATTTTTCTAGATGATTGTCATTGATTTCCAACAAAATAATCATAAAAAGGGAAATTCCCAAGAATATTTACCTGGGGTCGCAACATACGATCCATCTCTAGCAAGATATCCTCATACAAACAACCTTCCTGACTATTTTTGTAGTTCGAGAAAAGGCGGTTGGCGTGCAATAGATCATAAGAGCGTGGATAAGTCGAAAATGGTTCACACCTGCATTTACCAGTACAAGTTTCATAGCATTCTCCATGGGGATTTTTTTTTTTTAAAAAAAAAAAAAAGAGAAAAAGCACTACCCTTGGGTTTAGCCTATTAACAAGAAAATCCAGTTATCTTTCTAAACAACCCTTCACATTTGTATTTACTTGAGAAGAAAATATAAACAAATTCAAGAGGATATTTGTTACTTTGAAATATAGAGTGAGCCTCAAGGGTATTTTTGTCATTAACAATTTTCCTTAACCGGCACAAGGAGGGAATGGGTTACATTTAACAGCTTACCAGTCATGAAAAACACCAATCAACCCCCTGTTGTAAATGGCAGATAAAGTATTTTTCATGTTAAAAGGAACTACATTCATGACCCATACAGGCCAAGTGCTCAAGGCAACTGAGAATCCACCAAGAAAAGCATTCATATCCATCACATTCCGTATTTCTCTCTCTTCGACACCCATCAATCTCCAATAGTGACGAACTTGATCTTGCCAGTAGATTGTATCAGATAAAAACTTTTCTCGACTGATACCTGCACCAAATATGTAGAATATACGTATTTAAGGGGCAAACCAGCACATTTTAATGTTTTTAATACAGGACCGATCGAACCATTAGCCAATAATAAATACAGACACACACATAGATATACTATAGATACATGATAATATATCCTTAGACTACACATTCTTACACTTTCCAATCTTACATGTGCATCACATTACATTAATCTCTTCAGTAACATCATCGATGTATATTTACAACCAAAGAGAAAAAAACACACGATATTACACTTACAGCATTGACCTCGTCGTGATAGATTGATAAACACATTGACATCGTGTTAGCAAAAACTTCTGCTTCTAGAAAAAGTGATTTTAACACAGCAGAAGCTAAAAGTAGTTTAGAGTCAGAAGTTGGAAGTATAAGTATATGCAAACAGAAGCTAACGAAAAGACGAACTAGTTAGAAAACAGAATTTGGTGATCCAAGGGTGTTGCTGATTCAGTACTTTGACAATTTTGCCCCTCAGAAAATTAGTAATTTCTGTTTTTTCATGGGCCACCAAGGGCACTTTAGGAATAGGTGAAATACTGAAATAGCCCTCGAGGATCAAATTTGCAACAACTTAAAACTTGTATGACTAGAATTTCACAAATCCAGACTTACTGACTAAATTTGCAAAATAGCATAAATAATAACCAATGCAACTTTAAAAGTTAAACAATGAATATTGCAACAGACCTATAAATACAGGATTAATCTTGCATTTCTCCCATTTGGTGAATCGGCTAGAAAAGTGTTCATTTGTTTCTAAAAGAAAAAGAAAAAAAAAAAAGAAATTCAGATGCAAGTAAGCTACCTAGGTTATTGAGCGTTAATGAATATTCTGAGAGACGCTGAGGCTTTGGAGGGAGTTTCTTTGAAACGCGTTCTGCAATACAATTCCTCAACGGTGTTTCAAATGATGGTTTATCGTCGTCTTCGGAATCACATATACTGATAAGCTTCTGTCGTGCACTTTGGTGGAGGCATGAGTTATTATCTGGCTTAGTCCAGATTGCTGTCTGAACTTGTCGGGCAATGAGTTTCCAGCACATTGCAGAAGTCAGGTTCATCAACTTATCCCAAAGTAAGGGGAAATCTTTGTCTTTTCTATAAGCAGGAGGAGCTGAGTAGACAAAGTATCCATTCGGTCGCAGTAGACGGTCCACTTCTTTTAGTAGAATGCCGTCTGCATTGGAGATATTTAAAGGATGAACAATTTTTTTTACTGTAAATATCAATGGGAGCATTTGTTTTGTGCAGGATGTTTAAGTAACCTTATAGCATTCTGAAGAATATAACTAGTGTTACGTATTACTTACTTAATATATAGTATAATAAGAAATTGCGGATTCTGATTACCCATTTCATTAAGGATATTTATATTAACTTTTTATATGAGTTTGCAAGATAATAAGTAAGAAATAATTTATTTGGTTATATTATCTAGATAATCATTTATGAATTTCATGCTTATTAATGTTTTATGAAATTCTGGAACCTGTTTATAGGACAAGTGTGGAATTTCTTACTTATTATATACATAATGTTACTTATATCACACTTAAATGACTTAATAGGTATAGTAATGTAATGTCAGAACTTCTTACAAAACAAATGAATTAGATTATTGAATTTATTACTACATATAGGTTCGTTTTTTTCATGTTTGATCTTGTTTTAATCATCTGGTCGAGATAAGAATTTCGGATTTTTACTCAAACCGAAAGTCGTGAAAACTCATAGCAATTAAAGATAATTTATATATAGAGTTAGGGTAGAACCATCATTTTTTATATAAGTTATGTTTGGACTAATAGAATTAAATTAGGGTATTTAGACTAATCGCCAAATATATTTCCTTCGCCGGACTGACTGCAAATCTTCCCTAAAAGAAACAGATGACATAGAAATGTAAAAATTATAGTTTCTATAATATATAAATGGTAAAATAAATGATTACATATGATTAGTGATTAGAAATGTGCGCGTGAGTGAAAAGTTTGATTTGTAAGATGATATGATAACGAGGCATTATCCAACCCGTGCGATGCACGGTCTTTGGTTGAATATCTACGTATTTTGTACGTAATGTTGGGGCAGACGATTGAATGAGCAGATGGCGGAATTCAAATCCCTTTTAGAGAAGTTTATATGTTTTTTTTATTGTTATTGTCCTTTTATTTTAGTCTATGTAATTAGTTATATGAAATGAAACTTTACTAACCCGTGTGTTGCTCCGGGGTTGTTTTTGGTTTATTCAACCCGTGCGATGCACCGATTGTATCTAAGTTTTCATAGCTAAAATTTAACCATCTTGTAATTTATACTATCAAATAAAAGTTCATTTTAATCACCTTGTGTATTAGAAGGTGCATTTGCATTGTGATGTTTATCATAACTTTTGTATTTAAATTAGTTTATTTACATTAAAAGTTACAATTAAAATAGTCTCTTCATATGTAATCCTTTAATATATGAATAAGTTACATAAATTTTTTTTTTGCCTATTTATTTGGCACTTTTGCCATAGCGAATCATAAAACCATTTGTAGTTTGATATATATATATATATATATATATTTCCGATGGCAGATTTTGAGTTGTTAGAGAACTTGATGAATGTTTCTGGATCTTCTAAATTGCATGATTGTATGCGTTTGTGGTTTGTGCAACAGGCAGGTGAAGATTATGCATTTTCGAGGTTGCTTTTTGGTTGTTGTCAGCATTTGAGGTGGGTAATGGCAAAGAACCATACCATGATGTTGAACTTGGAAGCTTTAGGTGCTCGTGGTGTATCTTTGGATTCTCTAGAATATGAGGACTTAAAAATGAGGTACCGTTGAATACTAATGTTTACTGTTTTATTGTTATATATTAATAATCATATATGGTAAGAGTGATTCGTATTCTTTGAGGGTGAAAAATCGCAGCCCTTTGGTGTTCCATACCTGCATATTTTATTGGGAGCATTCAAGATGAGTTTATTGTGAGCATTCAAGATGAGTTTATCATAAACGAAAATTTGTACTATTTCAACATTAACGCATCAGAAACATTAGATGATGATTTTCTGACATATATAATTATTAACATATACCAACTGTATATTGGTAAGGTTAATTGGACAAAGTCTTCAACAGAGTAAACACATAAGCCAAGAGAAGGAAATATATATAGTTTCAGAAATTTTTACAGTTAGTTTGGCATTATTTATTTTGATCAATATAATTTCATGCGGTGAAAATAATGTGAGAGAAAACATTTTCGGAATAAATTGATAAATATTAAGGGGGATAACCTTTACTTTGTGCACAAACCCCCTTCCACATTAAATTAAGGGGGATAAGTTTAAAGTAGTATAGATAAAAGTCTAATTAATTCGTATTTATTTATTTATTTATTTATTTATTTAGTCAAAGATTAATACGGGTATCCAATCGCACCCACCAGAGCTGTTTCCTTAAACGCCTGACACAAATAGGAAATATTCACAAATAAAAACAACATATAAAAGATAAAAATGCGCAAGATGAAATATTATTAGAGAAGCTATTAATCACATAAACTAACCATTCTCATGCCAATCAACACGACATCTTGAGCAATGCACCATCTCGAAAGAGTTGCTCGGATACGGTAACTGTTTCGTGGATAGAGCCGAGATCATGGCACCAATTCCTCTTTCTAAAGCGAATTGAATTTGATTTTCATGTCCGTCCTTTGGAGCGAAGGACATAGTTTGGATATCTAAGGGGAAAAGATAGGCTGAAAAGCTAGCAACTCCACAGCCAACATCTAGAACTTGATATACACCAGCAGAATGGAGGTCACCACTTGAATTAGTTGTCATATTTCCTAACCTGTGGCATTGACAACTTCTTCATATTACTTCTCATATATTCTTAAATACTTTTTTACATTATCACTCTTCAATGTCTTTTTTTCCTTCAAAATGAGACGTGTTCCATCTTTTACTGGACCATCAGTAACACAAATATATTTACATTAATAATAACACCAATATCTTTATAGAGCGGCACACTCATGTCAGATTAAATTATCATTTCTAATACTAAAAAGCATCCTTGTCGGACAATGTGATATGATCAGAACTGTGATACATGTTTTTGTCCTTTTATAAATGAAAAAAATAGCAATTGTGTTATCCAACTTATTAGTATTATCAAGCTTTTTAGAGGGTATCTCTCTCTCCCTCTCTCACACACACACACTAAACACAATAAAAAAAAAGGGGGGGAGGGGGAATATAATTCATGAGCTGTGTTAAATATATCTGCTGCGACATAATTCATTCATAACATCTTCCATAAATCGCGATGACAAGAAATGGCCATTCACACTCCTCAAAATAAACATATAAGGATAATCAGATAAATGAATAAGGACCTCTGTATGTACTCAGGAGCTCCATGCTTGAAATGAGTACCTCCACCAGGAAACCACCATAGCTTATCCTTCTCATGCACCCAATTTTGCCCTCCTTTAACCTCGGCAAGATGTGTATGATTAACATTACTCCTCCAAACATAGTCCCTACTGGTGGGCCACCTTATTGGTATTTTATAGTCGTTTGGTGGCGGAGTTAAACAAAACAAGCGTCTATTGACAGGTGGACAATGCCTCTCTAGCTCCTCTTTTCTTGAAAGATCCAATTTCGGTATCAACTCTTTGATGTAAGAAATGTCGTGGCATGGAATATGTTCGTTATATTTCAACGGGCATATATTTATCCCTGTTTCTGGGATCTTAAGCGGTATTACCCGATAACTAAGAGTAACTTTATTTCTAAATACGCCTGCAAGCATAAAGAACACAATTTTTGATGAGTAATGCATTTGTTACCGAACACCCAAAAAGGGGGAAAAGAGAGAGACCTAAGCAATCGAGCTTTAAACAATCATCATTCTTTCAAGGAGGATCAATATGGTTCATCATTTCCCCTCCTCGGTGACTCGAACCTCTGGCCTAATGGTTGGAGGGGAAGCGTCATTATTCATCCAAAACCATCACCATTAAGTCTTTTCATTTACATGGAAAATATCGTGAAACAGCAATGAATTGATATCATATATTTGTTATAGTTATGTCCCGTTACAGGATTGATAATGTAAAATCCACGTGTACATTGTGGGACACTATGAATCGAGCTTTAAACGATGAATTGAAAAAAAAAAATGGGATCAAGCTGGACCAAGTACAAAATTAACTTTTCTCAAGCTCCATGGCTGATCTGAAGTTATCTATACTCATCAGAACTACTCTAAGTTTTAAGCTCAGAATAAAGTTCTTTTTCATCTTAACCAGCTAACATCCTAAAAACCCACTTTCAGTTGAAGATTTCAGTTGAAGATTTCTTAGCAAAAAATCGGACTTCAGAAATCGACTAAAGAAAATGTTGTATTTGGAAGATGTTGTACACATGACGAAGAATATCCAACCAACTTTCGACCAAAAAAAAACGGAAGGTAAGAGTTCCGTCCGTAGAAGTTAAGACGATGGAGAATCGGTTATGATTGTTCGGCCACGTGAGACGGAGACCCTTTGATGCTCCAGTGAGGAAGCTTGAAGATTAGGGAACGAATAAGATTGTTAGAGGTGATTGAAAACGATATGAGGTTCTTGGAAATTGGAGAAAATATTGTGGAGAGGACAAACACTGGAGGGAAAATATACAGGTGGATGGTGGAGTTGATTCTTTTTTTACTATTATTTTCTCTTATGTTATTTTATTTTATTGTATGAGTTATTTTTTACACTTCTCAAACTTTTTCACTATTCTTCTACTATCATTCTCAATATTTGAATGATTTTTTTTTCTTTTGACTTGATTTGATTTTCATTTTTTTCGTTATTGATTGATTTTCTTGGACGTTGACGGTTTCAAATAACGATTCATGTTAGTCCATCCCTGATTATTTTGGGATTAAATCTCACGTGTTGTTATAAGCATGTCAAATTGCAGATTAAACAAGAATTTACAGTAGACACCAATAATTAACTCAAAAATGCAAAACAGCTAACAACCAATTTTCTGATGCAGATTTCTTAACATAGATTTAAAAAAAAAATGTTTGATTTGCAATTTTACACAATCAACGTAAAATTAGAAACATTTATACACTATTTCAATCATTTACATAATTCAATGGAAAAGTATTAACTCGAAAATGTATGAATAATCCACACACACACACACACTAACCAGAAGCTGATGCTGAATCATTCCCAACAGATGCCTCTTTTCGTTGTACACTTTGCTGTTTATGTGGTGTGTATAGAAAAGAAGAATTGTTGGCAAAGAGAGCGCCAGTGTAGAAGGAAGCTGCCATCAGTAGAAGGGTTGTTACTATAAGCTGGCCCGCCTTCCATTCGAACGCCGTCGTTTTGAAAAAATCCACCATTTCGCATCTCAATATATGTATGCAGGTGTGTGTATCAACGCGTGTGCATTGTTGCAGACAGATCGATCGACGGATCTCTCACACGGTGTTTGAACTTGGTCTCTCTGTGTTTGTGAAATAGATCTTGCAAAACTATTGATGCAGACAGATCGATCGACGGATCTCTCACACGGTGTTTGAACTTGGTCTCCTGTGTTTGTGAAATAGATCTTGCAAAACTATTGATGCAACTAGGGCTGGCAATTTCCGACACGACACGATAACCCGACACGAACACGCACGAAATTAATGGGTTAGTGTTTGGTCTTATTGTGTTCGTGTCCTTATCGTGTCGACACGATAATGACACGCTAATTTCGTGTCGTGTTCGTATCGGATTCGTGTCGTGTTCGTGTAACACGATAACTTTCGTGTTCGTGTCGTGTCGTGTTCGTGTAACCCGATAATATTATATATTTTTAGCATTAATTTTATTATCGTTTTAAATATTTTAAGTTTATTTTCTAATTTTTTATTTGAATTTATCGATTCGTGTCGTATCGTGTCGTTATCGTGTCGTGTCAACACGAAAAATATCGTGTCATATCGTGTTCGTGTCGTGTTCGTGTTGTGTCTGTGTTTCAACCTTTCGTGTCGTGTTCGTGTTGGTGTCGGGCATATACTTAATGGGTCGTGTTCGTATTTGGTCTTATCGTATCGTGTTGTTATTGTGTCGACCCGATAACGACCCGACACGCATGAATTGCCAGCCCTAGATGCAACATTAGTGAGAGAGAAAAACATTAGTGAGAGAGAATCTCATCAATCCTTTTATTTTCCTTTTCTATTAGCAATTGTTTATATCTATTTTTTTTTTTGAGAAACTGCAATTTCGGCATTGCAATATTATATTTTGACATTCTGTATTTGCAATATTGAAATATCAAATTTTTTGGAGTTTGTGTATTTCCGTCAATTTCAGTAAACAATATGAGGGTAATGTTGTCCATTCAATATTTCAATAGCTATTAAGTGTATTTAAAAGCTAACCCGACCCAAATATAACAGAGCTTCTTCCCAGCTTCTTCCCCAATATTTCAAACCCTAAATCGATTCCCTCCTTTCTTCAATCGATAAAATGAATGATGATAAGTTGGACATATGCTAGTGCAATAAGTATGTTGTGGAGCGAACCTTTTGGTACGAGAATAATGCAGGTAGGCGATACGTGGAATGTTCAAATGGGTGGGATGGTTGTGGTTACTCGCATTGGATCGAACCACCGCTCGAAGGCCGTGCAACTATTGTCATACGAGATTTGGTGAAGCATATTAGCAAGATGCAAATATCTAACAAGTGCGAAAAGGATCGATTGAATCAAAAGCATAAGCAACAGATAAGGATAATGATCATTAACATAAATACATATAGTTCCAACATAAAAACTTAAAAGTTCAAGCATAAATATAGAAACGTAATAAGATCTTAACATATGACTTAAATATAGCCACCACCAGATTTGATCAACTCCACAATCCCATCCTCAAAGAAATCACTAACTTTCGTATGTGTAAGGGCTAATGGATCAACATGATCTTCACCGAGCTTCAAGATGGGTAAGACCCAAATCACTTTGTTCGGTAAGATTAGTCTCAACAGTTTTTAAAGAAGCCTGATAAAGGTCCACAAGATGCTTGGAGGTACGACAGGTACGGCTCCAATGTCCCTTCATTCCACAGCGGTAACAAGTATTTTCATCCCTTTTAACCATTGTACTTCCCTTAAGCCTTTCCTCATTTTTTGTCCACTTTTGGTGGTAAAGGTTCCTTTTAAAGTTTAAAATTTTGGTGATTATGGCCTCGACCATATCTAAAATCACGCCCACAGGCATGTCCATGACCACGTCCAAATCAATGCTCACGCCCTCATCCACATCCAAATTGCTTACTTTGTCCATGATCATGACTAGTCAAAACATTCACTCCAGGAAATGGTGTTGAGCCAGTTGGACGGGCTTGATGATTTTTCATCAAAAGTTCATTGTTTTGTTCGGCAAGAAGCAGGACTGAAATAAGTTCAGAATATTTGGTGAACCCACGTTCAGGATATTGCTGTTGCATGAGCATATTATTGGCATGGAAAGTGGAGTATGTTTTCTCCAATATATCTTTATCAGTGATATTTTCACCGCATAACTTCAATTGACAAGTGATCTTAAACATTGCGGAATTATACTCGCTCACACTTTTATAATCTTGCAACCTTAAATGCATCCAATCATAGCGAGCTTTAGGTAGTATCACTGTTTTATGGTGGTCATAAATTTTCTTCAAATTTTTCCAAAGGGTTGATGGATCATTTATAGTTAAGTATTCAGTTTTGAGCCCTTTATCAAGGTGATGGCGGAGAAATATCATAGCCTTTGCCTTATCTTGATCAGAAGTTTTATTTTCTTATTTTTTTATGGTGTCACCAAGACCCATAGCACTAAGATGAATTTCGGCATCCAAAATCCATGTCAAATAATTCTTGCCGATGACATCAAGTGCGTTGAATTCAAGTTTTGTAAGATTCGACATTGCAACTAAAATACGAATCGCGCATATAAATATCTTTAATGTCATGCAATTTAAAATTGGTTCTTAATATCATAGATAAACAGATTGCCTGTGTATAAGATTCTAAAATTCATGCCAAGCATTCTGTCATAAAATAATTTTGAATTATATATAAATGGAACTTATTAGCAAGTATTAATCAGATTAGTAAGAAATTTAAGTGAAAACTAATAACATTTGGCTTTTCATTGCCATTGTAACATACTTTCCATGGCCTATATAAAGGCTTGCCTGTACATTGATTTAGATATCAATAAAATGAGTATGGTCTCTCTTGTCTCTATCTATCAAGTTTTTTCTCGATATATATATATATATATATATATATATATATATTATTATATAACACGTTATCGGCACGATGGTGCTTAGTAGAAATCAATATTATTTTTATTGTTACGGGAAGAAGATTGAAGAAAGGCTGCGGAAGTGTGTAAAATTCAAGCATATAAGATAGAGACTTAATAAAGTAAGTTCCCTATATTTTGGTGAGACATATGTGCTAAACTGAACATTTCAGCTTTTATAGATCGTAACTTTTTGGTTTTAAAAAAGCAGTGGTGACATGATCCTTGTTATTGATCATGACCACTTATTTGTTTTTAAGTAGTCTGTACCAATTATTCAGGCTACGATGCACAAGCATAGGTCATACATGGAACAATTCTAATTAATTAAACCACTGCTTTAATCACTCCTTACTCATTTATTAAACCACTGCCTTTTGTTTCTAGACTTGCGACTTACCAAACAAGTGGAACAAAATTTACAATTCGATCCCAATTTTTAAATTAGTTAAATTTATTTATCTAATCATAGAATTATGCTCTCTAACCACGTTGCCTAGATGTTTTAATCAATGACATTCAAAATAAAAACATAATGTATTTTTGGAATATGTGGTGATAAGTATTAGCAAAATTTTATCATAAAGCTCACTTTCTAGCATTATTTTAATGGACTTAAACCCATAACTGTTATGAAATCGGAATATCGTAGAGAGATTTTAGAGAGAGAATAGATAGAGAAATTAGAGAGTGATTCTCAGGTATATTTTCATTAATAACTGAAGTCCTATTTATAGGAAAACTTCAGATGGCACAATCGTAATTACATATTTACATCAGGGGCATAATAGTCATTCACACTATATAAAAATAAAAGGGTAATTGAAATGTCATTTTCAAGGTATATTATAACACTCCCCCTTGAATGACTATTTACATAAATATCTGCTGAACTAGTTTGAAGAAAAACCCAATGGGAGAAAAACTTTCAAACTGTTTGTATTGGAGCTTGTGGCAATCATATCATGTTGCATCATAATGTTGGTAGAAAATCTCCGTTGGATAAAAACTTCAGCAATCTGTAATCTCGTAAATTTGCTCCCCCTTATCTTGATAATTCTTGTATGAGTATTCTTGTGCCGTCTCAGTAAAACCTCGTGGGACAAAAACTGAGTGAATCTGTCCTGTATATCATTCGTTGTTGGGAGTATCCACATGTTGCCTCATTAAAACCTTGTCAAGAAAACCCAGTGGGAAAAACTTGATCGAAGGAAAAAGAGTACAACTACTCCTTCCGTTTTCAAACTTTGAGGAATAATCTTGATCTTTGTAGTGTTCCTCATTATACCATGAATATGCCTCGTTAAAACCTTATTAGGAAAAACCCGGTGGAAAAAATCCTAATGAAGGAAAAAGAGTACATTATTCATACTAATACGCTATTCCAGTTGCCTCGTTAAAAACCTTGCTAGGAAAACCCATTGGGACAAAACCTCAGTCAAGGGAAAAAGAGTGCAACGCGTATTTTATAAATATGCCCCATGCATTTCAATAATCCTCCAGGGATTAGTATGAGTATCATCTTCAGTGCAATTTGTAATATCGAACTCATATTATTTGCGATATATTCCAAATATCTTTTGGAGATTCCATATTTGTTGTGATTAGGCTGCCTCGTTAAAAACCTTGCTGGGAAAACCCAGTGGGATAAAACCTCAGTCAAGGAAAAGAGTACAGCATATAATTTTCGTTCACAACATTTTGAGTGACGCACTGATAATATGTTCAAAATCTCCTTACGAGTCACTTTCAGTAAGCCCATATATTTCATTTTATTATAAGGGCATATATTTCAATTTCGATGGATTTCAATATCCTCATTTTCACAAATCATGGATTTTAATATCCTCATTTCCAATATCCATATTTCACAGTCATGGATATCCTCATATCATTTATCGATATCCTCTTTCCAATCATTGATATCCTCATTTTCACAAATCATGGATTTTAATATCCTCATTTCCAATATCCATATTTCACAGTCATGGATATCCTCATATCATTTATCGATATTCTCTTTCCAATCATTGATATCTTCATTTTATTCATAGCGCTATATTGTGTCGACACCTTTTAATATTTATTTCCCCATGGCAATATAACTTGCCGAGATATCTCATTATCAATCATCCATTGGAGTTACACATTGTGGTTATGTCTGCATACTTCTCAAAAGTATATGCCTCCTTTTATCATTTGCTTTGATTTATATTCGGGGAATTATTATGTATTTATCAAAGCAGTTGTAGTTGGTACCAAAGATTAATAATCTATCATGCATCTTTGAACTTCATGTTCATATAATTGTGAGGATATAATGTGATGCATTTCGCATATTTCCAACTACCAATATTCCCCCTTATGCTGAGAGATTTCTTGAGCACCAAACACATATGCCAGTATCTCAGTATTCATCTTCAGTCATGGGAGTTTATATATTATGTTCTCGATATTGGCTGGAGGACTTCAAATAGTATGCCAATTGATATCCCACTCGTATGCGCATATCTTGATCCTTTATCGGATCTATAAAAATTTATTTGGGATATATTACTAGCTCAATCTGATATGGAATATATGCTCAAACCGTGAGCAAATCATCTCGCAAATTTCTGATTACGAGTCATATAAACATGTGACTATCTAGTGGATCCATAATATCTAGTAGTTCACATGTAGAGGAAGTGGGCCCATACTCCCCCTTATTAGGGATTCATTCCCAATATTGGCTAGTATTGATATTAATCGAGAACAAATATTTGAAGATGATGTGTCTATATCACCATATAGATATTTTACCGGCATATCACATCATCTTTCGGTGCCATTATTGCACATCATTATCAACATGGAGTCGTTGCTCCCACATGTCATATTATATTCATTATTCAAATATAGAGAGCCGTAGTTCATACGCTTCAGGACGCGGAGTCAAATCTCATACGCGTAATTCCAATCTATAAATAGATTATCATTGTATTCACAAAATTCACCCATACCGAGGGTCTGAATATCATAATGGATTCAATGCTTTCGAATCTTCGTAAATATTATCCATCTCTTCCAGTGAATATCATAAAAAGAATTTATCGAGCTCGACTCGAAAGATTAAGTGCTAATGAGAAATGGCATCCCGGAAGATATTCGATGGTTGATCGAAGCACAAGTTCGATTATCCGCGAATTTTCAAATTCATTTAAGTACATGCAGTACGGGTAAGAGTAGTTTTGCAAAGAAACGGAGAGCAAAAAGATTAGGTGGGTGCTATAAATGTGCTCGATGGACATGTGACACACGATGCAAATCTGTGGGGTTTGTATCTAAAAATCGAGAAGATAAAATAGCATTTATCAAGGATGGATTGAGTAAGGAATCTATGGATCATGATATCCAACAGATTCTTGATGCACATCCCAGTGGATACGTTCATCGTGAACTAATGGCTTTGTGGATACAATTTAAGGATGAACGAGAACGTTATAGTCATGAAAAATTAATCTCAAAAGATCCAGTTTGTAAGTCCGTTCTGTCAAAATTGGTATAAGGTAAATAGCAAAATAATGCAAGTTGTTGAATATTATTTTCTAATATTTAAATTTCTCAGCTGCCGATCGGTAACGTCATTTTCATTGAAAATATAATATCACATCTTTCGTTTTCTTTTGCAATTTTGTCAAAAGTAATGACTTATCTGCCGCTCCATTTTCAATGAAAAATAGTGAAGTCATTTGTCGTTTATAAAGAAGTTTGTTCTTTAAATTTAGGATCCACAAATCAGAAAATGTATCTTTCATAAAAGTATTTTGAAAGTCTAATGTAGAAAAATGGAGTTCTCAGAGTCCTCATATAGATCTCATCCAATTAAAACTATATGTATTTTAGGTGGATCCAAACTGATAGGTCATATCCAGCATGTAGATATGGCATATCAATTCGTAAAAGAATTAGGAAAGCACAAAATCGATATATTATATGGTGGGAGTAATCATAGATTTTTAGGTTATCTTTTAGATGCTGCACAAAATGGGAGAATAAGTGTAACAAGTGCCTTACACTTTCCCACAGTCAGAACCAGTAGTATAGGAGGTTCAACTGGGTTGATGCTTCAAGCACAGTCTGTTCATAATAGTTTGATGTATGTGGTGAATAATAGTGATGCCTTTATTGTTCTCCCAGGTGGCTACGGCACACTCAATGAGATATTCAACATCACGTCATGGGTTGAGCGGGACTTCCATACCAAACCTATAGGTTTGTTGAATATTAATAATTTCTTCAGCGATTTGCTTGTCTTTCTGGATCAAGGAGTAGATCACAAGTTTATATCTCAGCCATCACGAGATATAATAATATGTGCTGATATTGTTGCTGATCTACTTATAAAGTTTCAGGCATATATTTCAGTTAAGAATTTGGAAGTCAAAGCTCATCAGCCACAGGCTATTGGCGCCAAACGAAAAAGAAGTTTAGATTATTTAGATCTTTCATTATAAACCCTTATGCCAGGGGGTGGCAGAATTACGGAATTTTATACTCTCGAGACGCACCCCTTTTCTTTTTGTGGGTTTCATATGTATTTTCTTTTTCGCGTTTCATATTGTCGAGTGTTTACTGCCTTTCAGCTAGTTTCGATATTTCACTTCGACTGTTGTGTGCTTCTTCAACAATAATAAGACCATCATTTGCTTTTATGCAAATACAATATTTTTACAAATATGTGATATATGTTTCCCCATGAATATTGCCAATCAATATGATTTCAATGATCCCACCATGTGATATAATCAACGTGTGATTTATTGAGCAATTATTTTCCAGTGATATTTTCCATATCACTTGTCAAATGATTCCACCATGCAGTTTCCATGGGATTTTCTTTAATTAATCGGTGATAGCTTATGGTATCACTTGCTCAATTTTCTCTATTCGTGTTTAATCATGGAGATCGGATATTATATCCATCAATTGCTTCTTCTCCGAGAGCAGGATTTGAATCATTGATCAACTACTTCTTCAGAGTAGGATTTATTTCTTTCAACTGCTTCTTCAAAGCAGGAAATCGATCAACTACTTCTCCAGAGTAGGATTTATTTTTATCAACTACTTCTTCAGAGCAGGATTTAGATAATCGATCAACTACTTCTCCAGAGTAGGATTTATTTCTTTCAACTGCTTCTTCAGAGCAGGAAATCGATCAACTACTTCTCCAGAGTAGGATTTATTTTTTATCAACTACTTCTTCAGAGCAGGATTTAGATAACTACTTCTCCAGAGTAGGATTTATTTCTTTCAACTGCTTCTTCAGAGCAGGAAATCGATCAACTACTTCTCCAGAGTAGGATTTATTTTATTAACTGCTTCTTCTTTGAGAGCAGGATTTATGAACCATTCATGTGGTATAACCAACCACGATGGTGATATATAATATATAAATTACGTACATGTAAAACCATCCGTCTTGTGATAATTGAATTCATCACATGGGAGGTATTATAATTATATAAAATAAACGCAATAAATATGTGGTTTTAAACCGCCACTTTGAGATAAGTAAGAGACATAATTTAAACTTCAAAATAATTAACTGCTTCTACCAGAGCAGGATCGTCCAATCAATTCCGCAAAATAGTCATCGTCAAGGTATAGGTCGAAATATCGACTGCCGTTAATAGCAAGTGTAATGGTATGTATTTATAAATCTTTGCGGTTTCTGGGGTTGGATATTAATTCGTACGTTGTAATAAATTTAATAATGACATATATGAAAAGAGTTAATACCCATATTAGTGTCAAATTAAAGGTCTCGTTAAACCGATCACGATGGTATCAACAAAAATCAATTTTGATATCATATGTATCTTATATGTAAGAAAAACGAATGTATGATTCAATAAATTAAATGAATATTTTATTCTTTTATTTATAAATTTTCTTTGTCAGTTTCGACTGACTTCATGCAATTAGTTTCAATTCTTTTTTTTTTTTTGCTTACTCTCTTGTTCGTTCTGTTCTCCATTAATATTTTTCTTTTTCTTTGCTTACTCTCTTCTTCGTTCTGTTCTCCATCTCTTCTTCGTTTTTTTTTTTTAATTTTACGTATGTAACAACAGATATATTACCTCAAATATAGATTCATCTAGATAGCAATCGAATCGTTTCAAAAGGGACAACGGAGTCCAGTTCGCCATCATCTTCCAATTTGCGGAGTTACGGGCGAAACCGAACAGTCCGTCAATAGTAGCTCCGCGAAACTTGCACAGATCTGAAACTTAAATGTCGATCCGAGACCACAGTGATTCCGGCCTTTTGTGCTTTTCGATTGTATGCATAAAGTCCATAGATTCCTGCGTCAATCCAGTTGTTTCTCGGGCGAGATCCACAACCTTTTTTTTAATTGTTCGTCAAGAGTCGCCGGAGGATGGAGCCGTAGATCTGTCAATCTGCCGGAGTTGAAGTCGTCGTTCATTCCTCCGCATCGTACGTCATCGTAACCAAAAGACGCAGTGAGTTGGGCCGGTGGAGGCGTTAGGCTTAAGGAAGGAAGAAGTCGGTGCGGGAGCACGGAGGATCGTTCTTGGGTTGATTGTACCCTTGGTGCTTGGGACTTGTACGTCTAGTCAGTGGGTGGATGATTGTGTTTCTGTGAAGAAATTGACGGCGGTAATTGTGAAGAGTATTATTGTGTGGTGAGAAGATGATGAAGAATAAATTGCCATCTGGGTTTTGATATCTTTCTTCTGTGTGTGTGTTTCTTTCTTGTCTCCAGAAAAAGAAAATTATACAGGGTAGAGAGAGATCTGTGATTTTGTAATAATTGGATTTCTGATACAGAGGATCATCTATGAGATGCAACTGTAGAGCATACTCTCGTCATATTACTCATTTGGTTAGAGTCGTTCTGATAACGTGTTATGAAATCGGAATATCGTAGAGAGATTTTAGAGAGAGAATAGATAGAGAAATTAGAGAATGATTCTCAGGTATATTTTCATTAATAACTGAAGTCCTATTTATAGGAAAACTTCAGATGGCACAATCGTAATTACATATTTACATCAGGGGCATAATAGTCATTCACACTATATAAAAACAAAAGGGTAATTGAAATGTCATTTTCAAGGTATATTATAACAATAATATATATATTTATGGTGTGTGGTATTGATGTACTACTTAAGATCATTGATGTATTTACAACTGCATGTTAACTTCTTACTGCGTAAACTTTTTACTAGTTAGTTATTAGTTTTACAATATTGGAATCTGTTGATTTGCAATCTTTTAAATGACAAAAAGATTAACTGTAAGATTTATGGATATCTTTATTGCACAATGCGTTAATATATTATTATTTGTTATTAAAAAAAGGAGGGGAAATGAATATTGCAAAAGTTACATATACTAGATAATATTAGTTTTCATACTTAAATTTCTTATTAATCTAAAATTTATTACTTGCTAATAAATTCCATGTATATATAATTCATATAACTTCGGTTGTCTCAGGGGGGAAGCAAATAATGGAAAAGATCCCATCATATCAATCTGGATTATATTATACTTTCATAAATCCAGTTGAGTCATATATGGTGATAAACCAAAAATCAATGGACCCGATAAATTTTATTATATGGCATGATCGTTTGAGCCATCCGGGTCATGTAATGATGCGAAGAATTATAGAAAATTCAAATGGGCATCCTCCAAAGAAAAAGGTTGTTCCTTTGCCGAAAGATTTATCATGTGTTGCTTGCTTTCAATGAAAGTTAATAACGAAGCCATCTCCTTTAAAAGTTGCAATCGAATGTCCAATATTTTTGGAGCGAATCCAAGGAGATATATGTGGACCTATTATCCCATCAAGTAGGCCATTTCAATACTTTATGGTACTTATTGATGCATCGACATGATGGTCGCATGTTAGTTTGTTGTCCACTCGTAATGTTGCATTTGCAAGACTTTTTGCTCAAACAATTCGATTAAAAGCACAATTCCCTGATCATAATATAAAGAAAATGCGACTGGACAATGCAGGAGAGTTTACATCCCAATCTTTTATTGATTATTGTATGTCAATTGAGATTGAAGTGGAACATTCTGTTGCTCATGCGCACACTCAAAATGGTCTAACCGAATCTTTCATTAAGAGGCTAAAATTGATTGCTAGACCTTTACTTATGAGAACAAATTTACCAAATTCTGCTTGGGGACATGCAATAATGCATGCGGCGTCTCTAGTTAGATTAAGGCCGACTACTTATCATAAATTTTCCCCTTTGCAGCTTGTGAATGGTCAAGAACCAAATATATCTCATTTAAGAGTTTTTGGGTGTGCAGTTTATGTTCCTATATCTCCTCTCCAACGAACAAAAATGAGACCCCAAAGAAGATTAGGGGTATATATTGGGTTTCGTTCTCCTCAATTATTAAATATTTGGAGCCATGACTGGTGATTTATTCAAAGCAAGATTTGCTGACTGCCAATTTGATGAGATATTTTTTCCTGCATTAGGGGGAGATAAGTCAAAATTTGAAAGAGAAAGACAAGAAATTTTGTGGAATGCAGTATCCCTTTCTCATTACGATCCTCGAACAAATCAGTGTGAACTTGAAGTTCAAAATATTATCCACCTACAAGAAGTGGCAAATAGATTGCATGATACATTACTGATGTCAAGACAGTGACAATGTCACATATACCAACTACCAATGATCCTTGTAATATTAAACTTCCTGATGAAGAAAATAAAATATTGCTAGCAAAAGAGTCTAATGCACGTCATAAGCGTGGCAAACCTATTGGATCCAAGGAAAAAAATTCAAGAAAAATAAGAAAACTTGATAAGCAAGCTGGTACATCAAATGACATCATTCTTAAAAATATAGATTTGATCACTGGAGAGACGTCTTCAAAGGATGACCAAACACCTGAAATTGATGATATGAAGAGATCTCGATAAACTACATCATTTCAGGAAAGAGGTGAAATAGAAAAGAAATAATCACGGATGACATATTTGCATATGCAGATGCTCTTTATAGTACTGAAGAAATCGAGGATCATGAACCTAGATCGATCTATGAATGTAAAAGAAGAAATGATTGACCAAAATGGAAATATGCTATTGATGCAAAATTCAAATCAGTTGAAAAACGTCATGTTTTTGGACCAATTGTCCAAACACTCGCATGTGTGAAACCCGTTGGTTATAGATGGGTGTTTGTGCGTAAAAGAAATGAGAAAAATGAAGTTGTGAGATACAAAGCACGCCTTGTTGCACAAGGCTGCTCACAAAGATAGGGAATTGATTATGGAGAGACTTATTCACCGGTAATTGATGCAACGACATTCAGATTTTTACTCAGTCTGTCAATTTTAGAAGGGCTTCAAATGAACTTAATGGATGTTGTGACTACTTACTTATATGGGCCACTTGATAATAACATCTACATAAAAATCCCTGAAGGATTGAAAATACCTGAAGCATATATCTCAAAACCCCGAGAGGTGTACTCAATTAAATTACAAAGATCCTTGTACGGGTTCAAACAATCAGGACAGATGTGGTATAATTGTCCTAGTGAGTACCTTTAAAAAAAGGATTTGTTAATAATGTAATATGTCCATGTGTCTTTATTAAAAGGACAAAAGGTGGATTTACTATCATTGCAGTTTATGTTGATGATTTGAACATCATTGGGAGTCCTGTTGAACTTGATGAGACGATTGCATATCTGAAAAAGGAATTTGAAATGAAAGACTTGGGTAAAACAAAGTGTTGCCTTGATTTTCAAGTTGAACATTTATCAAAAGGAATCTTTGTTCATCAGTCATCATATATTGAAAAGATCCTCAAACGGTTTATTATGGATAAATCATATCCTGTGAGTACACCTATGGTTGTACGTTCACTTGAAAAGAAAAAATATCCATTTCGTCCAAGAGAAAATGGAGAAAAACTTCTTGGTCCTGAAGTACCATATCTTAGTGCCGTTGGTGCACTAATGTATCTTGCCAACTGTACACGCCCTGATATTGTATTTTCTGTTAATTTATTGGCAAGACATAGTTCTGCGCCAACAAGAAGACATTGGACTGGCGTGAAACATATATTTAGATATCTCCGAGGAACAATGGACATGGGTCTGTTTTATTCTAAAGAATCAAAAGCAGAATTAATTGGTTACGCTGATGCTGGATACCGATCTGATCCTCATAAGGGAAGATCACAAACAGATTACATATTCACATACGGTGATACGGCAATATCTTGGAGATCTACAAAGCAGACTCGTGCAGCAACTTCCTCAAACCATGCTGAGTTATTGGCCCTTCATGAAGCAAGTCGAGAATGTGTATGGCTTAGATCTTTGGTTCACCATATTCGAAAATCATGTGATCTTCCAGTTAACAAAGAAAGTCTAAATATCCTATACGAAGATAATGAAACTTGTATTACTCAGACTAAAGAAGGCTACATTAAAGGAGATAGGACGAATCACATTGATCCAAAATTCCTATTCACCCATAAACTTCAACAAAAGGGAGAAATTGATGTTTGTCAAATTCTTTCATGTGAGAATCCAGCAGATTTGTTCACGAAGGCCCTCCCTACAACTCCTTTCGAGAAATTAGTATACAAGATTGAGATGCGCAGATATCGAGATATATGTTAACATTCATAGCAATGTTAAAATGAGGGGGAGATATGATGTTTCATTATTTGTACAACACATGAACTCTTTTTCCTTCGCTAGGATTTTTCCCACATAATTTTTCCTAATAAGGTTTTAACGAGGCATGATGTTTGTACGAGTCATCTAAGGAGGAGTGTTATATATTATTAAGATGACTCTTGTCCTTTCATATATCCTTCATTATTATTAGATGACTCTTGGCCTTTCATATATCCTTCATTAAGTTCATCCAACCTTTGGCTTTTCATTGCCATTGTAAGGCTTTGTTCTTTTAAAGAATGAATCAATGAATCGAATGAATGAATCGAATCGAATCGAATCGAATCGAATGGACTCGAATCGAATCGAATCAAATATATATTAAGGGTAAATAATAATAATAATAATAATAATGGTAAATAATAATAATAGTAATCAACAACAACAACGATAATAATAATATTATTAGTAATAATAACAATATTAATAATTAAGATTAATAATAATAATAAGAATCAATCGAATCAATGGGCCGACTCGAATCGAATCGAATGGACTAATCGAATCAATCGAATCAACTTGATCAAAATCAAAAATAAGTCCAAAAGAACAGGGCCTAACATGCTTTTCATGGCCTATATAAAGGCTTGCTTGTACACTGATTTAAATATCAATAAAATGAGTATGGTCTCTTTCTCTCTATTATCTAGTTCTCTCAAATTTCTCTCGATATATATAGTATTACATAACATAACTAAGATTCAAGTTTGCGAATATGACTTGTAACTAACTTGATAGCTTTTATATTCATAAATGGTTAAGCATATAGAAAACTCTTAACTTATTTAATTTTATCTTAACTAAATTAAAATATACCTTAAATTTATGTCAACAACAATAGCATATAATTATTCATGCCCAAACGATAAATTATTATTATATAATTTAATTGAATATAGTGCAACTAATTAGTTAACACAAAATTTTGATTGATTCAAAAAAAATAAAAAATTAAAGTGTGTCAGACACCTGCCTAAACATAACACAAACCACCCATAGGGGTGGCATTTCCGAACCGATAACTAAATCGAAACAAAAAAATATTGAAAAATCAAAACTGAAGAGGACCAAACCGAAAAAACAGAAAAAACAAAACCGAACCGAACTGGTTTGGTTCGGTTCTCGATTTGGGGTCGGACCGAAATGGGCTGAAGTCAAAGTCATCATACTAAAACGACGTCGTTTTGTGATTTTTGGGTGTGTGCAGTTTTAATGAATTTATTTTCCTTTTTTAAGACCCCATGGGTCCAAGGTGGACCGATAATATGCTCATGTAATTTGTGATTCAACTAACTTAGGTTGAGAGAATGAGCTATTTATAAGTCTATCTTTTATCGTGGTCATATGTATAAGGACTTGTTCTCTTGGGCTAAATGCGGTGAATCGAATGGAATGAGGCCAGATAGTCTTTGGCCCGAATCGAATCAAGTGGAGTGAATCAACTAAATGAATGAATTTGAGAATTGAACTGAATGTAATTAATAATTAGATAAGAAATTAATAAAAATAAATAATAATATCAATGATATTAATAGTTATAAAATTAACAAATAATAATAAATGATAAGTTAATGATTAATATTAACAAAGCAAATAATTTTATACATATATTAACAAAATAAACGCCAACAATATACAAGGCAAAATATATCAGATATATTTTTATACTATATTTAATATAAAATATATAAGGAATATATTTTACATTTATCTGATCTTAAATATTAAGTATATATTAGCTAATTAATAAATAATAATAATAAATAATAATAATAATAAAAGATAAGCTAATAAATAATAATTATATTAACAAAATAAATAATTTAAAACAAATTAACAAAATAAACATAAAAATGTATAGGGCAATATATATAATACATATTTATATGCTATATTTAATACAAAATACATAAGGAATTAATATAAAAAAATCCATGAATAGTGTACGATTTACAATAACTGAGAAAATATGGAAGTCATTCCAGGATACTACGGGGTTGATGGAGCAAATTTATGAAAAAGAAGATCAATTAACTGATTATGAAGTTGGTAATAGTAATTAATATTCACTAGTATTATTATTTTGCCCAATAGTTCAAGTATTAAAATGTGTAATAAAACATATGTTGTTTCAACAATGACAAGTATTGTTATTAGCAATAATAATAATAGTAGTAGTAATAATAATAATTGGCAATAATAATAATAATAATAATAGCGAAATGATCAAATTACAATAATTAATAATAAATCAAATAATTGAACTGAACTGAACTGAATGGAGCTGAATTAAACATGCCCTACCGCTTGTTGTTATGTATAACTTATTATATTGCATATAATATTTGAATTTATATTGTGAATAACCGAAAAATCATCAAACTAAACTAAAAAACCAAACCGAATATTTATAAAATCGAACTGATCTTCAAAAAGAATAGAACCAAACCAATGGTATATTTTCGGTCAAAAACCAAACCGAACGAATCCATCCACACCACACGCAAAATCAGTACGATCTAGCCAGCCAGACATAGGATTAGGGGTGTCGAACGGTTCGGTTCCGGTTAACCGGATCGAAATTTTCGGTTAACCAGAACCATAATTGCACAAAAATGAGAACCGAAAACCGGACCATATAAAATTTCGGTTAACCGGAACCGGATCAATTATTTTCGGTTCTGGTTCGGTTAAACAGACATAACCGTTTTTTTTTAAAATTATAAATTATAAATTATAAAATTAATATTTAATCCATATATAATATATTATTATAATTTTTTAACAAAATATAAAATATTTATTTAACAATATTAGGGTTTTAAATTTTTAATTTACAAAAATTAAAATAATAAAATATATAAGTATAAAATATAAAAATAATATTTAATAAATATATTATAAAATCGGTTTTCGGTTCGGAACCGTTCGGTTCCGGTTCCGAACCGAAAACCGAAAAATTATGTAATAAGGAACCGAAAATCGAACCTTTAACCGATTATACGGTTCCGATTAACCGGAACCGGCTCGATTCCGGTTCGGTTTCGATTCTAAGCGAGAACCGGGAACCATTAGACACCCCTATAGGATAGAGATGGCCACGGTTCGGTTCGGTTCAACCGAACCGCCCGGTTCCGGTTCGGAAATGGGAACCGGAACCGAACCGATAACTTATTGCTACGGTTTCGGTTCGAACCGAAACCGGTTCGGTTCGATTCGAATCGGCGGTTCGGTTGAACCGTCGAACCTTTTTTAATTCACTTTAATTGTTTTTATAATTAAATAATCAATATAAAATAAAAAAAAAACAATTTTGAAAAATAACCGAAAAGAAATAGAAGAGATTATGGCAACTATTTCTTATTATTCCTTAGATAAAAGTTTGTGGCCACTACGACCCGAGCCGGAATCGGAAGAGGCCATTTGTGTAGGGAAAATGCGTAATAAATTGAGAGTAATAAAAATGAGTAAGAGTACAAAATGCTTAGTAGAACTGAAAGTTAGTGTGAAAAATGGTGAGGATTAAGATGGTATTTATAGGGAGAAATTAGAGGTAAAATTGGGAGAAAATTAAATTTAAAATTTAAAAAAATAAAAAATTCCGTGGCCACCTTGCATGGAAGCAGCCTGGTGGTTTCAAAAAAAATAAAAAATTCTACTGTCATGTGCTTGGCCGGTTCCTTTTTCTCAAAATTCTACTGCAAAGTTTTTCTCAAAATTTCAACGGTTCCTTTAACGGTTCCCATGTGCTTGGCCGGTTCCATTTTTTTCAACGGTTCCCGGTTCCGGAACCGTGTGAACCGGCGGTTCCGAACGGTTCGCGGTTCCACGGTTCGGTTACGGTTCCGAACCGGGAACCGCCGGTTATATTTTCTGGAACCGGAACTGAACCGGCTGGACACGATTTCGGTTCCGGTTCGGAATCGTCTAATACGATTCCGATCCAAAACCGTCCTATACGGTCCGGTTTCAGGGTTCGGTTCCCGGTTCCGATTTTTTTGGCCACCTCTGGGATACAAAAGCGAAGCAACAGTGCTGAAACTATGAGGGGACCGCTGCGCAATTAATTACCGTAAACACATCTCTATATTATAATGTGTATGTATTGAATATTCTTCTTTTCTATTAATTTATTAGTATTATTTTTATCGTTCACAAAATTATTAATTAATTTAAAATGCCAACAAAATTACTATTTTTTTCTTTGTGTACGGGTTTTCCTAACGAATGCCCACGTGCACTCATTGTTGGAAATAAATGAAGGATTTCAAAAGAAATAAGAAAATCGTAATTTAGGAAAGTCGAGTCGAGTATTCAATATTTTTTCCTAAAGACGAAATTGCCCCGCCTAGGTGCTTACAGCTAATGACAATCGTCTCTAAGATACAACGACTTACGGCTTTAAGTTAACAGCACTGTAAAACTTAAAGCAACATTGAACTTAAAGCAACTGTAAAACTATACTGTGGAGCTATTCTACAGTTTCGTTTTTTCACCAATATAGTTTTATATGAGTTTGTATTTTATTAGTGAACTTTTATATTACCAAAATGAATCACAACTAATGTAGTTAAAATAACACAACTTGTACAATACACTCGAGAAGTTGATATGGATACTATCCGAACTGAATATCCAGCTTCTACGAACAAATCATAATGCATTAAGGCTCTTCAAGACTTCCACCCAATTGGGAAAGCAAAGACAAAATTGCCGCAAGGGACATAACTTCGGTAGTGCACGAGATCGCCCATGTCATCCTGAAATCGACACGTGAGCCAATACTCTAGAAGCTGGTCCGGATACCATCCGACCTCTATGTTGAGTGTCCATATAATAATAGCAATTGAAGAACATAATTGAAAAAGTTTTACTTGATCACTCGAAATTATAAGTAAAAATATAAATTGAACCATGCAAAAATCTTGAATTTGTATTGGATTGTTGCAATTACAACTAAGTAAGACGGAGATTGAACCGAAAGTAGAAATTTAATCTAGATTTAGGGTTTATAAGAAAGGGGTGAAAAATAGAGAGAAAAACTAGAGAGAGGCGTTTTACAAACTAAAAATTGAAAAATGAGGAAAATTTTGAAAAATAAAAGGGTCAAATGTCAATTAATAAATTTGACCGAAAAATATTATAAATTGCCAGGATTTGGCCAGGGTCAACCAGGGGGTCAACTCGACAGGGATGACTCGCTCGCTCGGCCTCGGTCCAGAATGGTGCTCGGGCTCACCTCCTCGGTTGCGCGTTTCTCGAGCTCGGTTTGTGCGACTGAGGGTATTGGCTCGGCGCGACAGACTACTCATCATCGAGGAACTGAACACTCGATCAGGTGGTGACTCGACAATCGATCACATGGTGTCTCGGGGCTAAGGCGGTCCGTTTTTGCTCCGACACGGTTTGCTCAATCCATTTTCAAGATCCACAAAGTTCACTAAAAAAAAGACATAAAATCATAAGAATCGACCCAAAAAACATGGCATTACATGACTAAAACAACAGTAAATACTACCAAAAATAGTCAAAATAATTCCCTACATGGCTTAACCATTTGCTTGTCCTCAAGCAAAACAATCATGCAACGTGATTAAAAATGTCATATTTAAACTCATAGCAATTCGTAACCTAAATTAATTATCCCAACACCTTAACTAGAACAATATAGAAATGAAGATCACGTTAAATTTGTTAAGCAGAACATTACAATAAAGTGTGTTGCCCTCCATCACGACCGGTATCTCAAAATCACACTCCATACTTGACTATGGTGGCATATCCACAAGCAAACTAGCCCCAATATTGGTTGAGTTCGAATCATTATAAACTCGTGATGGATATAAGAGATAACTGAGTAGATGACAAATACCACGATTGATTCATATCGTATATGCATTATGTATTCTTCCGGGTCTATATTGCATCATAAATGCAACATAATAACTCAATTTGATAGATTAGATGTTCGTCTGTGCGATACCCGGACAAAACATTCTAATACTTAAAATTACTCTCTCTGTTCCCCAAATTTGTTCATGAGGATCTCCGATACGGATTTTAATAAAAAAAAGTTTTGAATGTATTATGGAGTGTAATTTAATTGGAGAAGGAGTTTGGCATTAACGTAGAATTTAGTTAATTAGTGTCCATTATATGAACAAATTTGGGGGAGATATCGAAAAGAAAAAGTGCGAACAAACTTGAGGGACGTAAGTAGTTTGTGAATTAAGTCCTAATAAATATGTGTGTGCACTACTACAAAAAGGGGTTTTAACGACGATTCTGGAAGGGTTTCTACGACGGTTTTGGAACCGTCGTAAAATCCACCGTCGTAGAAAGTGGGCACATTTTACGACGGTTTTAAAACCGTAGTAAAAGTTCACGTTTTACATCGGTTCTTCCAAAACCGTCATAAAAAATATACATTTACATCGGTTCTTCCAAAACCGTCATAAAACATTCACATTTTACATCGGTTCTTTTTAAAACCGATGTAAAAATATTTACATTGTACATCGGTTTTGATACGAACCGATGTAAAATGTCTTAAATTTACATCGGTTCTTTTCAAAACCGATGTAAAATGTCTTAAATTTACATCGATTTTAAAAAGAAGTAAAATGTCTTATGTTTTATGGAAGGTTTGGCACCGACAACCCGAATCCTTCAAGGCCCAACCCAAACCCACTGCACCCGACCCGACCCGAACCCGCACTTGAAATAACAATATATTGCACTTTGTCACCATAATGATTCGAACCTCGACCTTGGGGTTGGGAGTCAAGTCCCAACCACTAGGCTATAGTTATTTGTTTGAACACTTTATATTTATATTATATTTAAATACATTTTGGTATCTACCTTTTAAATAAAAATAAAAAAATTAATTTTATTCTTTTTGTATTATTTTGGAAAAAATGATTTTTAGATTGTTTTTATTTTTCATTTATTTTATATTTTAAAGAATCATCGTAAATAAAAATACATATTTTTAAGAAAAGGATTTTATGACGGTTTTAGAAGAATCGATGTAAAGTTTTTCCCTTTTTATTATTTACATGGGTTATTCTAAAATTGATGAAAAAGTATTAATTTTACATTGTTTTTGGAATAACTAATGTAAATTAACCTAATTTTAATTTTTACATCGCTTATTCAAAATCAATGTAAAATTACTATTTTATACATCGGTTTTGGATTATCAATTTTATTCTTTTTGTATTATTTCGAAAAAATGATTTTTATTTTTATTTTTTATTTTTCATTTCTTTTATATTTTAAAGAATCATCATAAATAAAAATACACGTTTTTAAAAAAGAATTTTATGACCGTTTAGAGAAACCGATGTAAAATTTACCATTTTTATTTTTATTCCAAAACCGATGTAAAAGTATTAATTACATCGATTTTGGAATAACTCGTAAATTTATCGTATTTTTAATTTTTACATCGCTTATTCTATAACCGATGTAAAATTAATACTTTATTTCATATCGAATTTGGAATAACTTATGTAAATTACAATATTTAAAATTTTACATCGGTTGTTTGTATAACTGATGTAAAAGAATAATAATTTTACATCGGTTATTTGAACAACAGATGTAAAAATAGTAATTTTAGTTTTTACATCGGTTGATTTAACAACCGATGTAACTATATAAATTTTACATCGGTTATTTGAACAATCGATGTAAAAATATAATAATTTTACATCGGTTATTATAACAACCGATGTAAAAATAGTAATTTTAATTTTTAGATCGGTTATTTGGACAACCAATGTAAATATATAAATTTTACATCGGTTATTTGAACAATCGATGTAAAAATATAATAATTTTACATCGGTTATTTGTACAACCGATGTAAAAATAGTAATTTTAGTTTTTACATCGGTTATTTGAACAACCGATGTAAAGTATAATAATTTTACATCACTTATATCAAAAACCTATCTAAAAATATAAAAAAATTACATCGGTTATTAAAACAAACGATGTAAATATAGTAATTTTAATTTTTACATCGGTTATTTGGACAACCGATGTAAATATATAATTTTTACATCGGTTATTTTAACAATGATGTAAAATATAGTAATTTTAGTTTTACATCGGTTATTTGGACAACCGATGTAAATATATAATAATTTTACATCGGTTATTTGAACAACCGATGTAAATTGACCAAAATTTTATTTTTTACATCGGTTTTATTTGATAACCGATGTAAATTGACCGTATTTTTAATTTTTACATCGGTTTTCGTTAAACCGATGTAAATTGAGCGTCGTAAAAAGTATATTTTGTAGCAGTGGTGCAATGTGTTTTACTATTTTTAGTTATTATAATTAAATAAGTATCATAATTTATTTTTTATGTAAGCAATATGAATCTTAAATCTAATTTCTTAAAGTGAGATGATTTATTTTTATTTTGCATCAATTAATTTTACTGAAAATTAATTTCTATTTTTCTAATATAAACTTTTTTTCGTGCAATCAATCACTAAAGTAAATCCATCAAATTTACTATATCCAACATGAATCTCTAATTGAAGATTAAAAATGAATCTGATATCAAAAATTATAAATATTTAGTATTTTAAGCTAAAAAACAGAAGAAAATTATTTTTATTCGAAGATGAATATAAATTATGAAGTAGAACTCCCACAATACATATCGAGATTTTTTTTTTGTTATGCCTTAAAATTTTAGAATGACACTCTATCTCCAATTTCAAAAGCTGCTACGAGAATAGCAACAGCGTGACTGTAACCAAACAGCAGAATCCCACATCGGTAAGTGAAGGCACAAAGTCGACCGCTTGGGGGTTATAAAACAATGCAGGCCGCCGGAGGTTTAACTCATCTTTGCGCTTGGGGCAATGACGCAGCTAGTGAGGTTCTAACCGAGGCGCGTCTATTGCTGGTTGAAAACTATTTCCAAACCCCCTCTTGGGCCTGGGCTTGACCTCGGCCCTTGAGAATTTCTGGAAGGGCTCCCTTTTTAACGAGGGAAAAGCCCTGCAAACGTAGTAATAAATTTGAACAAATTTCCGGTCTCTTCCATTTTATTAGCCCAGAAGAATGAGCCAGTTAAGAAGCTACCAAAATTAATAAAACAATAAAATAATAATGTTTTGTAGACTTCTATTATAAATATACGAGGCTTGATCCAACCCGTGCGATGCACGGTCTTTGGTTGCAGACGATTGAATGAGTATTGGTTGCAGACGCTTGAATGAGCATATGACGGTATTTAGATGCCTATTAGAGAATTTGTATTGTATTTATTTTAGAGGATTTAATTGTGTTGTTATCATAACTTTTGTATTTAAATTAGTTTATTTACATTAAAAGTTACAATTAAAATAGTCTTTTCACATGTAGTCTTTTAACATGAATAAGGACTCATCCGTAACGCTTTTTCCGTGTAGAATTCTTTTAGTCTATGTAATTAGTTATATGTAATGTATTGTATTTGTTTTAAATGTTCATAGTGTAATGTTTTATCAACCCGTGCGTTGCCCCAATTGCATCTAAATATCCATAGTGTAATGGTCGGTACTAATTAGGTTTTGATTTAAAAGCAGTTTTTCACATTAAAAAAGTACATGTAAAAAGACTTTTTCCAAGACGTTACATTTAAAAGAGTATCTTCTCATGTAATCTTTAAATACTAATGGCTTTTGTTTTAACATTCTACAATTTTATGCAATCTTGAAACTACGATATGATTTCGTTTTTAATTCACATGATTCTGACTTACCATCCCCAAGCAAAAGTAAAAGTGAATAATACAAACAGAATGGATATGAAGAGTCTCCATTATATTGTAGGAGACTATTAGTAGCATCATCATGAGATAGAGAGAAATTGTGCATATTGATTATGTAAATCATTAATATGAGGTAAATTTCCAATGAAGAATGCCACTTTTAAAGCAAAATGCCCATGCAGCCATGTTGTATCTATAACTCCATACAAACATCAAACCCTTTAATGTCAGAAGCACACACAAACATCTTTAAAGAATACCACAGCAAGTCTTTAACTCCATATTCGAAAAGGTAGGCCGATATTAAAAAATAGTGACAACCTCTTATCTACATATAAATAGAAAACGTAACAGGAGGCTTATATGGCAAACTGCAAAACTGGTGTTTTTTTTTTTGCTATGTTGTTTTTTCGTCTTTGGATGGTCAGCAACACTTCATATTTATCAATTATGAGAGCATGGTTCCAGGAAACATTTTGGGTTCACTCTATCATTACACGATTGTTTGTATTCCTTGGAGTTTAATATGTAGATGTAAATTCGTGAGTATATAAAAAACGAAATTATTTTTTGTTTGCAATGCATTAGTTGTACAGTACTAATTTTTTTGCACAATCCCCCTTGCACATTAAATTAAGGGATATTAATTTTTGTGAACAACCTCAATTTAAGTGGATATGTGTTTTTTCTTATTTATAATATATTGATAGTTTGTAGGTGAAGTTTGACTTTATCTCTACCACGTGCATACACACACATTTGCTCAACATTTTCCATCCATATACGCGTAAAGCACACATTTCCCACACTCACACAGTCACACGCCCACAGTATCTTTCCTCATTAGCTGCTAATCGCTAAACCCCTTCAGATCCGTTATGGAAATGTAGAGATTCTTAGTCCAGGTAATGCAATTTTGCTTTGTTTTTTGTTCTCTGTATTTTTCTTTTGTTGGGCCTCGCTTTTTCTTTGAGTTGTGCTTGAACACTATCTCTTTCGCTCTTCGTATCCGGTCGAAGTTGATTCTTTCTCTTGCACTCTCCATCTCCGGTGGAAGCTCATCTTCAATTCGAAGCCCATCTCCGGTCGAAGCCCATCTCCGGTCGAAGCTCATCTCACTCTAATTAGTTCGGGGTATGTTTCTCTGTCCTCCTAATTAGCTCATCTCCATTCATAGTTTATTGTTTACAAACCCTAATTTTTTTGGGGTTTTTTATTTTGTAAATTTTGGGGGTTTTATAAACCCTACTTTTTTTTTTTAAACGGTGTGTTAGCTTTTGCGAAATAATGACATTGTGGTTAGTTCACTTCATCAGATGCTCCAAGAGGACAACTCCATTACTGTTCCTGTGCTTGATTCAGTTTCCAACCTCAATTTGGATAATCTGTTGCAGGACCATGTCATTATGATTAGTTCTTAGCTTAAATTTACAAAGCTGTCAAATGGCTGGTTAGTTTTTCTGTGTTTCTAAGTCAGCTGCTCCTAATTAGGTTAGTTGGTTTCAGTTGGTGTCTGTCAAGATTCTTTGGCCCTGGATTTTAAAGGGGAAAAAAACTACGCCTATCTATCAATGAACACCCAAACAGGGACAAAAACCATAAAAAAAATGTATCAGTCAGACTGGCGATTAAGGCCTGCTAAGAACATAGTTGAGATAGTGACTGTAGTCTTTTTCTTAATAAAGTTATAGCAACAGGTATATGTATCAAAGAGTTACAGAAGCATCGAATTTTCGCGTGACGTAATTCTTGATCAAAAGCTATGGAAAAGAATCGGTTTATGATTTTTAATTGGCCTTCGTTCGGAGGAAATGGATATAAAGGCCTTCAAATCTCTAACTTAAACATAAAATCGGGTTTCAACGGAAGGATAAAAAGGAAAATAGGAGAAAGGATTCTTACCAATTTGTTTTGTTAATCGAGCAGTGGCTGTTGTGAAGAATGAGGTGGTATGCGGCTTGTCTGCATGCGAACAATTGACATGGAGCATATGCCCCACCTTAGATTCTTGTTGCTTTATGCGAAGGCATCAAATGCTAGGCAAATATTCTCGCAGTACGTGAACAAATGAAATATCTGGGAGCTTCTTACGCACGAATTTCGTAGCTTAGCAAACTTCTAGGAAAATCTCTTATAGATAATATATTGATTCTCTTAGATGTAGCTGCGTTTCAATAATGTTGGTTCCATATTTCTCTTGTGTAATCGTCCCTTTTCTTTTTCATACGTTGTATATGAATGTATCAAAAATTATTTTTATTTTTCTTCTTGTTTTCTATGATGTCTTTTGTTATTTGCAGATGCTTTGTTTGGATTTTCTTAAGGAGATTAAAAGCTTGGAGAAAGCTAGTGATCATAAATGATATGCATTTGGATGCTTACACTCATATTCATGAACAGTGAATCTTTGCAAAAGAGTGTTGAAAAGTTGTTTAAGAAGAAAATTGTTGAACAATGCCATAAGTTTTTGGAAAAAAAAACCCAATTATAGCATTGTTTTTTTTTTTTGAAAACTAATCGATTATGGTATTGTAGTCAGAGTTTTTGGGAAATATTAACCAATTATACCATTGCACTTTGAGTTGTTTTTTAAAAACTAACCAATAATCGCATTGGACTTTAAGTTTTTTTTGAAAAACAAACCAATTATAGGATTGTTCTTCGAGTTTTTTAAAACTAACCAATTAGCGCATTGGATTTTCTCTTTTTTTTTGGAAAAAGTAACTGATTATAGCAGTGTAATTTCGGTTTTCTTGAAAACCTAATCAATTTTGTTGCAAACTTTTTCTGGAGTCGCAAGGCAGCCCGGTTCTTTGGAGTTTATTAAAGGAGAAATGAATGGGGCTGCTGAAATGCATCACAATGTATACATTTAAATCTTGAAAAATATCTTTAGTCACCATTTCACTCATGCAAATTTTGTGATATGTTAATATACCCAGGTGACTCTTCCATGGCGAGCCTTATGAGGTGACTTATGATGGAGAATTTTTAACAGCTTTAGAATCATTCCGTTTCCAGGAATGGTATAAATCCGACCCTTAATTAATAACACTGTACTTTTGTTTATGGGTTTATTACAGTTTCCTAATTTCGTTTGTTTCTATTATCGCATTGTTTCTCTCATCGAATTCTAGCATCATATTTTTTTCTTTTTTATGTTACTTCTCACTACTTTGAAAAATCTCTCAAGTTATAGTTGCGAAAATTCCTTTCTCTTATTGACACCCTATACGTTCCTAAATGCAAGAAACAACAGCATACATATATTTCAGTATATCACAGCATTGGACTTCCGTTTTTTACTGATTAGGGAATCGTACTTTCAGTCAGAAATCTAACCAACCATAAACTATATCTTATTAGGACATCATTATTTGAAAAGTGAAATCGACTTCTGCTTAATTTCGGATGACACTTGCTATATTTAGGTGTACTTAACTCCATTATTGTTCCTGTGCTTCAGTCAGTTTCCAACCTCAATTTGGATAATCTGTTGCAGGACCAGGTCTTTATGATTAGTTCTTAGCTTATAGTTATGATTACTAATGTTTCATAATATCTTCACCCTTTCTTGGTTTCTTACATCTTATTCTTTTTGGTCTCTTAATTTGGTTTTACTTTTTTAAACATGTGAAGGTGATTGTGATAGCTCTGTCCTGCATGCGAACAATTGACATGGAGCATATGTCCTACCTACTTAGATTCTTCTTTGCTTTGCGAAGGCATCAAATGCTAGGCGAATATTCTCGCAGTACGTGAACAAGCGATATCTCTGGGAGCTTCTTACGCACGAATTTGTGACTTAGCAAACTTATAGGAAAATCTCTTGAAGATAGTACAGAGGCTTCAATTCTTGATTCTCTTAGATAAAGCCTGCGTTTCAATAATGTTGGTTCCATGTTTCACTTGTGTAATTGTCCCTTTTCTTTTTTCCCACGTTGTATATGAATGTATCAAAAATTATTTTTATTTTTTCTTCTTGTTTTCTATGATGTCTTCTGTTATTTGTAGATGGTTTGTTTGGAGTTTCTTAAGGATATGAAAAGCTGGTAGAAAGCACGTGATCATAAAATGATAGGCATATGGATGCTTAACCTCATGTTCATGAACAATGAATCTTTGCAAAAGAGTGTTGAAAAGTTGTATAAGAAGAAAATTGTTGAATAGTTCTCCAGTTCATATCCTCACGACACCTCTCCTACTCTAGTTGTGCAAGATTTTAAACTCATCCTCTCTCTCCCCCTATTAATTTTTGCCTTTTTTTTTCAGTGGATTTTCTTCATCCGGCTTCCTGAGGAGGAGTGCGTCTTTCATCACATGTTTCTTTTCTGTCTTTTACTCTATTATCATTTATTTGCATTAACGATAAATCTCCCTCTTTTTTCCGGTTCTAACCCCTGCCAAAGAAATCACTTGCTGTCAAAAATTGGTTTATCTGAGATGATGATGGTACTTTATTGATTGTCGATTTATTTTAAATAAAACAGAAGTTTAGTACCGCTTTGATAATAAAAAGCCTGTATAGATTTTGAAATTGAAAAGCCATAAGTTTACGGAAAAAAAAACAATTATAGCATTGTTTTTTTTTTTGCAAAACTAACTGATTATGGTATTGCAGTCGGAGTATTTGGAAAAAATTAACCAATTATACCATTGCCCTTTGAGTTGTTTTTTAAAAACTAACCAATAATCGCATTGGACTTTAAGGTTTTTTTGAAAAACAAACCAATTATAGGTCTGTACTTCGATTTTTTTAAAACTAACCAATTAACGCATTGGACTTTCACTTTTTTTTTTTTTGGAAAAAGTACCTGATTATAGCAGTGTAATTTCGGTTTTCTTGAAAATCTAATCAATTTTAGCATTGAATTTTCCCTACTTTGGAAAAACTAACAACTTATAGTGTTGTCTCAGGTGCGAGGGACTGACCTTCAGTTGCTAAAATAAGCTGCAAACTTTTTCTGGAGTCGCAAGGCAGTCCGATTCTTTGGAGTTTATTAAAGGAGAAATGAATGGGGCAGCCCGGTCCCAGGAATGGTATAAATTTGACCCTTAATTAATAGCACTGTACTTTTGTTTATGTGTTTATTATATTCTAGCATCATATTTTTTTCTTTTATATGTTAGTACACACAACTGTGAAAAATCTCTCAAGTTATAGATGGGAAAATTCCTTTCTCTTATTGGCACCCTATACGTTGCTAAGTGCAAGAAAAAAAACGTACATATATTTCAGTCAATCACAGCATTGTACTTCAGTTTTTTTACTGATTTAGGAATCGTACTTTCAGTCAGTAATCTAACCAAACATAAATTTTATCTTATTAGGACATCATTATTTGCAATTGAAGGTCATATGTTTGATCAGTGCAATCATGGTATTAAGGATTTGCCTAAGGTATTGGTGTATTTCAGACTCAGGTTTATATTTGAATTTTGGTACTTCTTTATCTGTATTGCTTTTCATAAGTGTTGCTCTATGTTTGCTGTTATAAACCAGTATTTTCTTCGCACATTTCTATCCCTATCTGCATACTTGTTGGGTTGCAAAGAACAAAGAGCTCAGGAATTTGGTATTCACATTTATATATGTTTATTTGCCTTCGGTCTTTTTTATCTTTCTCTCTGTTTTTTTAGCTTTTTCCTTCTCTTCATTTTTGTTTATTAATCTTTTGATGCCTTTTTTTCTTCTTCCTCTTCTTCTGGGGCTTGTCCTTATGATTAGCGTATTTATTTTTTGCAACACTACAAATAAGAAGGATATGTGTGGGATTTGTGGGTTATAACGGGTTTATCAAGCCATGGGCTACTTATGTATGCTTAGTTAAAATGGTAGTTGTTGTGCTTTCATCTTTTTTACATTTAAAAAAGGTACAAACCCAATCAAGTCAATCTTGGGGTTCACCCTTTCCGTAGAATTCCGGGAGATCCACTTTGAATTCTGCCATGGGAGAAACGTCTTGATGGCGGCGGGGGCGAGATTTGACCGCCGCTACATCAAGTATTGCTGTTTGCTGCTCACATAGGGACTGAACAGTTTGAGCAAGAAACGCGATCTGATCTTTCAATTTCTTCATCTCCCGGGCATTAGGACGGGGAGGCATTGAAAGGTTGAAAGATTAAGTGGTGGAATTAGGAGAAAGTTAAGGGGTTAAAGGTTAGGAATACGATTGCTGTTGTTGATCAGTTTAAGTCGTTGCCTTCCGGGGTGAATGTTAAAGCTGGTGAGATTTTGTGTTTGGCGGATTTGGGTATTAATGAAACTGCTAATATGATTCAAATATGAAATTGAGTTTGTTTTAATGAAAAAAATGATCAAATTTTGACATATGCATTAAGTTTTAGCTAAATCGAGCTTGTCTTATAGAGCTAATACATATCCTTACGCTATTTGAGTTTGTTTTAGAAAATTTTGTTTGATGGATTGCTTCAGTTATTAACTTTGTGTAATCAAGGTTGAGTGTTTAATGAGTTCGATATGATTTCCTTTATTTTCATGATTTGGTTGGTTATTTCATTTTGACATTCGATTATCATTTATCGGTAGAATGATTATTATATTATTTGAGGGAAAGATGAATATTCGGTGAATATGTTTATTAGATATCATCTTTGGAACATTACATGGATTTGCTAAGATAGATTATGAAAATTTCCTTGAAAACAATGTTACGTGTGCAATTTGCAAGTTCCGGATCCTTGTCTTTGATCATTAATATTTTAAGACCATCAGATCGTAACTCTGGATAATGCCACGTAGAGTTGTCCATGATCAATACCGGAGTAGGCAAATAGAGGCCAACGTAATTGAGTGACTGACCCTGACTTTTGTTTATTGTCATTGCATAACACGGTCTTACAGGGAATTGTCTTCGTTTTAGGACAAATGGCCATTTGGATTGTGTTGATGTGAGTATAATCCTGTGGACCACGACATTGTCCCATATATGTGAACCTGTTAGTATCTTAGCATGAATAACAAACTGGCCTAGATCTGTGATGAGCAACCTTGTTCCATTACATAGTCCTTTGCTTGGATTGATATTCCGCAAGAGCATAACGGGCAGTTCCTTTTTTAAGTGAAGAGCATGTGGGGGCATCCCTGAGAAATTTAATGAATTTAGGAGTTCAATCGGATAGAGGTCGTGTTGTTCTAAATTGTCTGTAGATCCCTTGCATATCTCATCTGAGCTGTTGTATGTAACAGTTTCTCCTTTTAATTGTTTAAACATGTACTCGTTGATGGCATCAGCATCATCATTCTTAGGAGTGAGGATTGCCCTTTCTTTGAGATATACATCATCAGTTTGCCTTATCGTAAAATCAGGATATGTGACTGCAACTATTTTCTCAATAGGACAATGCCACGATTTAATCAGAAAGCGTTCTGGAATGTCAATCCATGTTGGCTCATCCTCCCCTTCCTTGCATTTTGATGGCAATGTGCCATCTCCCACAGCTAAAACCCATCTATTGAAATCCCGCTTTTGTGTATCAAGTTGCCCATTCTCAGTATATTCATTAACACGCATGCTACGTGTAAGGCTGAATATCTTGCAATGTTTCCATAATTCAGATTGGTTTATGCAAGATTGCACGATTTCATTACTGCTTCCTTTTGGAATTCTTGGAAGAACTTGTCTAAAGTCACCTCCCGATAAGGCTGTCACACCACCAAAGATTCGACTACTACAATCCGGATCATGGAACCCTAAAATATCCTTTAGGGTCTTGTCCAATGCTTCAAAGGCATATTTTTGGGTCATTGGAGCTTCATCCCATATAATAAGCTTAACTTCTGCATGAGCTCGCCATATGCGTGTTTTGCTTTATGCCACATGTCTTGTTTTCCAATAACTCAAGCGGTATAACAAAACGACTATGTGCGGTTCTCCTCCCTAAGCAATAATGAAGCAATTCCTACACAAATTGATGCAATTAGTTGAACATGCATTTTGTTAACTTTACAAATTATTTGATTGTTATAGTTTGCTATTTATTTGTACACGAGGATGCAACGGCAAGGACTATCATACGTTACGATCTTAACCTTGAAATGATAGTTTTGTATAAAAACGTCTTCCCTGTTCCTCCTGGTCCGTAAACAAAGTAAAAATTTCCTTTTTTGTTATGCCGCATTGAATGACTTCTTCATAGATTATGCGTTGTTCTGTATTAAGCAATGAATGAAGTTGTTGATGTTCAACCTTACTCTTCTTCATATCATAATCCAACGCTTCTCTTATGAGACGATTGTCCAAATTGGTTAGTAACTTTGGGTTAGGTAGGGGTAGATCTTGGAACTCTGATAAAGATCTTCCATTCCTATTTAGCAACTCTTGGATCTCTATCAAACAATAGTTTTGAAGTTGTTCATCTGTCAATTCCAATTCGGGATACTTAAAAAACTTCCTTTTCTTATGTAGGATATCCTCTGATAAGGTATGCCAGTTTTCTTCCCATAATTTTAAAGGCCTGCTGACATCGCAAAACAACAAAATTGTGACAAACATGTCACGTAACTGTGGTCCGAATGCCCATACACTTGCTTCTGATATAGCATGCTTCCATTCCGTGTCATCATTTAGAAGTCCATATGCAAAGCACGCTTCCTTGAATGTGGAACATAGCCTCTTGTTATGATCATGAGTTTTTAAAACTCGAGGTCCTCGACAATGTTCAACAACATTCTAAGATAATATCGTTCTCCGTGCCAGTGCGAGTAAAAATTCTCCCAATGCTTGTTCCGGTTTTTCTTTCTTTCCACATTTTGTCTTTCTCATGCCACACATAATGCACTGGTATTTCAGCATATGTGTATGCTCTAGTCAGTATCACGCTTATTTAATTCAAACCAATCAGTGAACATAGTAATGTCGATTCCTTCCCTTTGAATTAGCGCGAGTAAGCTTTCTGAGTCACGAAGAGTGATTGCATTTTGATATGGCAAGTGGTAATTCAGCCTCATGGTGATGGGTATGAATAGTGGATGTCAAAGGACAACAAACGCCATACCGCCTCACATGGAGCCAAGAAGCGACAATTCAAATAATTTTGTATTTCGTCCACCTCCAAAACCTGGACATTTGATTGATCGCCATAGTTTCGTACATTCTCTTGTATAGCAATTGTAGCTCGGTCAGGCCCTTTATTTAAGTACTTAAATAAGTACTTAATTGCCTTTGATCTGTTGCACCATTCTACATTGATGTGTGCACAGTACTTAAGGAGAAGATAACGATTGTGAGGAACCACGTATACATTATTGTATTTAAACTTTCCTTTTATATCTTTGAGCGTTATTGTCCCTTCGACGATAGATAGCATAGCCGTCACCATCAACTATCGTGTCTTTCACAAAGGTTTAGGGTAATGTTTGAACACTTACCCTCAATAGTACAGCGCGTGTTTAGCATCTTTACCGCAAGGTCCATGTAACATAAATTCGTCACTATTTTATATCCTTCGGATCGCTTGTTTTACATGGTATCTCTGCTCTAATAATGTCATCTATCTCGGATGGGGTCTTGCATTTCAAATCTTCTTCTAGCCACGGTAGGATATGTGCGTGTGGTAGGCCACGCTTTTGAAATTCTATCACATATACAACTGAAAGGAAATTAAACAAAGCATAAGTTGATGCATAAATTTGGTGTAGAACAGTACATATATTGACATTATGTTTAAAGTTGTATTACCTGCACGTGTCTTTCCAAAAATATGGTGTTTTGTAAGATCGTCCAACATTTCAGTAAGTTTAAGCTTGAATACACGGGTTGCCACTTCGCCGGTCAACACCTTTTTGTCCCGGGATGTGCTTTAACATTTCGGCAATCTCAGGCCATTTTGGATTGGCGGTAAAAGTGATGAATAGGTCTGGATTTCCATATGTTCGACATATAGCCATGGCATCTTGATAATTTTGCATCATATACCTTGGGCTGCCTACAAAACTCCTTGGTAGAACGATTCGTTTCCCAATACCTGCTGCACTTGTATCACCTCTTGTTACAGCGTCACACAGGTTATGATATAGATCCACACGTAATGTATCTTGATTTTGCCTATTCCATTTAAGTCTTTCCTCCTCAACAGCCGCGAATGCATCTACCAAGTATTGTTGGAATAAGCGACCACCTCTAAGCAAGGTAGTACCTTGGTTATTTCGTTGCTGTATTACGTATGCGTAGTACTCTTTCATTGTGAGATAATCTCTTTTGGTCTTGCGTGTACCTGTGTTTTTATGATACTGTATCTTTTCATGAAATCCATCCTCTCCATACGGGAATAATAATGGATATTGGAGAGCCATGTATTCTGGATGTAACTCAGATATACGTTTAAGACCTTCATCCTTGTTGCTTATAATAATATCTCTCGTTGGAATCCCATCCCCAAAGTCGTTAGTAATCAGAGCTGCTATTTCGGGCACAGTTGGGGAATTGTATTGCCGTGCATTGGTTCGCCCACTTATTAGACGTAGCTCAAACTTTGCTGAATTTTCTGCGTCACACCAATCTCTAGCCATTCTAAATGCCTTGGCAATTGAACTTGATTGATCGAACATTCTAATTAACCCTGCTACTATCTTTTTATCTACCACTTCGGTACTTTCCTTGTCTATAAAAGCTTCCATCCGGTTCTTCACTTCATTTCCAGTATCAAAAAAGTATAGCTGTGCGTATTTGGGTTGTGTACCCGTGCGGGCGATAAAGAACCTACTCGATGATAGCTTTGGCCATTTATTCTAAATGTGTACGGTCCTTTGCCTGTGTTAATGAATTATCTATTTTTGCCCCAAAGATGTGTAGCAAAACATACCATTATATACTCGATCTGTTCTTTGAATCTTAAAGATGCAGGATTGTTATAGTCCATTAGTTCCTTTAGAGGTGAAGGCGCGTCCTTAAATTTTGGGAGAAGGACTTTACCACGTTGGCAACAAAGGCCAAACTCAGGGTTGCTTGTGTTCTTTCCTTTACCGATTCTCTCTTCATACCACATAAGCGCCTTGCAATTTTGACATTCGAACGATGGAGGACCAAGATTATGGTAAACCACAGAAACACCTTGGCAAAAGAGGTAAACATTACTACTAAGATCAAATGATGTATAAAATCACATGATGCATGATTTATAGCTTGTATAATTACCTGAAGATGCAAATGCAGCTCTTTGTAGGGTTTTCCTTGTTGCACGCAAATAGGATGGTCCTGTAAGAAGCACCGGATTGATAATAAATAATTGTACGAAATTAAAGGTTTGTGATATGAATAACATTTATCAAGAGTAATTTATGTTTAATATCAGTCGATTAATTTGTCACCTGCTGATTTCCTTTTTTTGTATTTGAAGGGACTTTCGGAAGTAGAAGGCAGTTGACTAAGTGGGAAGTCTGTTGAAGTGCCTATTGTTGTTGGCTCTTGACCTAAGAAATTATGTTGTAAAGGGATGATTCATGAATCAGGTATGCACATTTTCTAAATTTTTTTGAATTTACATAGTTCAAGTCAAGGTTAGTGTGCCTATTTACCTGTAGATTCTGCGACAACTTCTGTAAGTTTTAAACCACAATAGCTTTGTAATATGCCATGTTTGCTGACAAATGTTTTTGAATGAATGAACAAAGATTTGTGCAACATTCCTGATAGTGATGGAATTTCTTCGTTTTGTTTCCGTGATCATATAATACATGGATAAAGATGATTTCCATCAAATAAATAGTTTTTTGTAAAACAATTGGAATCGTGCAAATTATTTTATTGATTACAAACCTTTTGACATCCTTGTAGTAGACAGCGAAAACTACATACAATTATGTTTATGTGTGTACAACTCTTGATAGATAGTTGCAACAAATGTATGAAAGTGGTTCAATCCATTTTTTGTTTGTATAAGATGGACATTCAGGATAATAGAAAGGGTTAAAAAAATTGTGTAACTGATGTGTTTATGAGATCTAGTGTAGTGTGTGAAAATAAACCACTTGATATGTGTAGATTGTTGACATAAGATGGCTTTTAAAGGGTTTTTCAAGCTTTTCATCTGACCTGTTATTAGTAAATCATATGTAACTTCCAATGTCCCATAAAGTAAATTTATTACTGATTTATGAGGATTTTTAAATCATAAAGGCTGCCTTATCATGTTCTAAATTAAAAGTGTTTTTCAGTTTATCTATTTGTTTTTTGTAATTACTATAAGGATTTGTATGATCTCCTTCGAATGTGCATTGGAAATTCACTGGAATTATATGTATTCAGGGTTTGTAACTGATAATTATCAGTTAAATGACACTTCATGTATGATGTTCGGCCATCTTTGCAAGGAATATGCAAACTTAAGTATCTGGATAGATTTGATTATAATAGTACACCTGATAACTGATTTATGTTTTCATACTTGATATATATAACAAATTTAAGTAACTCGTTAGATTTCATTATAATAATACACCTAACAACTTATTTATCTTTTCATATTTGATATATATAGAATAACTATACAATAAATTGTTTACTGATTGATTGATACAAAGTAATGCAAGTATTTTTCTTATTGTGGAGTATACATTCCTAAATCAAAATGTTATGAGTACCAAATAATAAACAAATCATAGGGAGTTTCAATGTACAATACAATCAAACATTACAACGTTTTAAATAGAATGATTGATATTTGAGAGTGTTCAATAATAACATGAAATTATTAATTACCAAATTACATTGACAAAATTATAGATAATTGAATTTCATTCCTTAGATGTTTATTTACAATAGTAGGGTAGTTGCATATTACATTAATTAGTATACAGAGATCATCTTTTAGATAATTCATTCTGGAAAACAGGGCCGTCTTATAAATTATACATAGTATATCCTTTAAACCAATTGCAGACAATCTTTACTACATAACATTTGCACATTGAGCTTAGGAGGAGCATCCAGTAAAAGCGCTTGTTGCGTGTATCCTTTGCATAAGGTGTTCCAATTATAGTAGAGTAACTTTAATGTTCCTGAAACATATGTCAACACAAAAGAAAGACACATTGCATATTTCATATGAATCAGTGGATATTGTCGTACTATTCAAACGACATTAACAAATAACTTCCAAATAAGTTTTAAATATTCTTCAAACAACAATAACAAAAAATGTCCAAATCAGTTTAATATTATTCATGTTCTGAATGGTTATTTTAAAAAGCCATCTTCGGGTTGAGGTATTTGAAACTTAATCGGATTCTATCACCACATTCCTGAAAATAAAATATAGAAGAAAACATGTTAATAGTTAGACAAAGGTGAAATAGTTAGTGAACAAATAGTGTTTGCATCCTGTGCTCACCGTCTTTTCTTCTTAATGGCGGTTGGGCCACTGCCCTTTCCTTCGACATTATCATCAGGATTTTGTCCATCCTCACCATCTGAATCTTCGAACCCCAGCCTATAAACAATGGAAACATGGATTTAATGTCAATTTATGTTCAACTAAGTGATGCCTTGTATTTTTTGGTATGCAAATATTAATTGTTTTCCTCACCTTTTTTCATTCTTATCCTCTGTAGGATTGACATTCTCAGCTGGAATAAGCTCATTTTCAGAATCTGAATCTTCAATATCCAGACTACAAACAATGGAAAACATGGGTTTCATATTAATTAGATTGTTCTTTGTATTTATTGATATTCAAATATTAACTGTATGCTTACTTTTTTTACACTCTTGTCTCTGTAGGCTTGACCGGTGTGTCAACTGATGGAGCTTTGCTATGGGGTTTGGATGATGAACCTGCAACGACAACCCCATGCTGCATGATTTATAGCTTGTATAATTACCTGAAGATGCAAATGCAGCTCGGATTGATAATAAATAATTGTACGAAATTAAAGGTTTGTGATATGAATAACATTTATTAAGAGTAATTTATGTTTGATATCAGTCGATTAATTTATCACCTGCTGATTTCCTTTTTTTGTATTTGAAGGGACTTTCGGAAGTAGAAGGCAGTTGACTAAGTGGGAAGTCTGTGGAAGTGCCTATTGTTGTTGGCTCTTGACCTAAGAAATTATGTTGTAAAGGGATGATTCATGAATCAGGTATGCACATTTTCTAAATTTTTTTGTATTTGCATAGTTCAAGTAAAGGTTAGTGTGCCTATTTACCTGTAGATTCTGCGACAACTTCTGTAAGTTTTAAACCACAATAGCTTTGAAATATGCCATGTTTGCTGACAAATGTTTTTGAATGAATGAACAAAGATTTGTGCAACATTCCTGATAGTGATGGAATTTCTTCGTTTTGTTTCCGTGATCCTATAATACATGGATAAAGATGATTTTCATCAAATAAATAGTATTTTGTAAAACAATTGGAATCGTGCAAATTATTTTATTGATTACAAACCTTCTGACATCCTTGTAGTAGACAGCGAAAACTACATACAATTATGTTTATGTGTGTACAACTCTTGATAGATAGTTGCAACAAATGTATGAAAGTGGTTCAATCCATTTTTTTTTTGTATAAGATGGTTATTCAGGATAATAGAAAGGGTTAAAAAAATTGTGTAACTGATGTGTTTATGAGATCTAGTGTAGTGTGTGAAAATAAACCACTTGATATGTGTAGATTGTTGACATAAGATGGCTTTTAAAGGGCTTTTCAAGCTTTTCATCTGACCTGTTATTAGTAAATCATATGTAACTTCCAATCTCCCATAAAGTAAATTTATTCTGATTTATGAGGATTTTTAAATCATATTAGTGTTGGTTGTTAAAGGTTGCCTTATCATGTTCTAAATTAAAAGTGTTTTTCGGTTTATCTATTTGTTTTTGTAATTACTATAAGGATTTGTATCATCTCCTTAGAATGAGCATTGGAAATTCTTTGGAATTATATGTATTCGTGGTTTGTATCGATAATTATCCATGATAACTATTTTTTGAATATCCAAAAACGAATTTTGTAATTGTATTTATGCAGTTAAATGACACTCCATGTATGACATTTGTATAGTGGTTATAATTTATGTTCGGCCATCTTTGCAAGGAATATGCAAACTTAAGTATCTGGATAGATTTGATTATAATAGTACACCTGATAACTGATTTATCTTTTCATACTTGATATATATAACAAATTTAAGTAACTCGTTAGATTTCATTATAATAATACACCTGATAACTTATTTATCTTTTCATACTTGATATTAATTACCAAATTACATTGACAAAATTATAGATAATTGAATTTCATTCCTTAGATGTTTATTTACAATAGAAGGGTAGTTGCATATTACATTAATTAGTATACGAGATCATATTTTAGATAATTCATTACGGAAAGCAATTTGTCTTATAAATTATACATAGTGTATCCTTAAGGTGTTCCAATTATAGTAGAGTAACTATAATGTTCCTGAAACATATGTCAACACAAAAGAAAGACACATTGCATATTTTATATGAATCAGTAGATATTGTCGTACTATTCAAACGACATTAACAAATAACTTCCAAATAAGTTTTAAATATTCTTCAAACAACAATAACAAAAAATGTCCAAATCAGTTTAATATTATTCATGTTACGAATGGTTATTTTAAAAAGCCATCTTCGGGTTGAGGTCATGAAACTTAATCGGATTCTATCACCACATTCTGAAAATAAAATATAGGAAGGAAAACATGTTAATAGTTAGACAAAGGTGAAATAGTTAGTGAACAAATAGTGTGTGCATCATGTGCTCACCGTCTTTTCTTCTTAATGGCGGTTGGGCCCGCCCTTTCCTTCGACATTATCATCGATTTTGTCCATCCTCGCCATCCGAATCTTCGAACCCCGACTATAAACAATGGAAACATGGATTTAATGTCAATTTATGTTCAACTAAGTGATGCCTTGTATTTTTTGGTTTACAAATATTAATTGTTTTCCTCACCTTTTTCTATTCTTATCCTCTGTAGGATTGACATTCTCAGTTGGAATAAGCTCATTTTCAGAATCTGAATCTTCAATATCCAGACTACAAACAATGGAAAACATGGGTGTCATATTAACTTAATTGTTCTTTGTGTTTATTGATATTCAAATATTAACTGTATGCTTACTTTTTTTTCACTCTAGCCTCTGTAGGCTTGACCGGTGTGTCAACTGATGGAGCTTTGCTATGTGGTTTGGATGATGAACCTGCAACGACAACCCCATCATCAATGGTACTTGAGCTTGCGCTTTCAACCAATGGTTGAGGTGGGTCTACCGTCCAGCAGGTAAAACTTTCAAAAGTTCCATACTCATAGTAGGTATGAGATTTGATTTCAAAAACGTGTGTAGTTCCAATGATATTTGTTATGGCGGTGGCAAGTTTGCGTGCTCATCCAGGCCCTGCAGGGTCATGATGTGAGCAAAGGAGGATGGAAATGGTAAGGAGATTTATAATTATACCTCATCTTCGGATTCCAATAATGCTGCAGCCGGGAATTGCACCAACGAAGTTGCCGCTTCATCAAACAGGACCACCACGGTGTGTTCAGTGTCATCCGATATACCAAGCTCTAGACGATACCTGTAGTAGACATGGTACAAAAGGTATGTATCAGGCTAAGCCACTTTATTTATTAAATACCAATGCAGATTCTATAAGTGATAAACATTAGATTACCTTATTATTGGGTATTCAACTGGCGTGTCACATGCATCGCACCAAAACCGGCCATTCTTTCTAGTAGCACCCTTTTTGCAATTTGCACTTCCACATGATGGAAAATTCCATCCCTTCCTAGTCCGAACATTTTCGATTTGGGCCTTACAGAGAAAAGTTGCCGACTGGTAGAAATAAGCTATATCAATATTATGCAGGGGAAAGACTATAGAGTCGTGGTGAATACAAAAAAAGTACATACATCATTTTTGCGATTACGGGCCCATATGAGGAGATTCTCAATTGTCCCTTCCATTGGTTCGGAATTATTTGCACGTGAAGCTGCTTTTGAAGATTCAACACTGTCAACAAACAGTAAATAATAATGTTAAGTTTATGGCTTTCATGAGTTTTTCAACAACAAACTATAAATTGATACATTTTCATACCAGTAGTTGATTTCAATGCTTTGATAGCAGGAATCTTAGCATCATCTAGTATGACAGTTGAAGAACTACTGGATAAATATAGCTTATCCAAGGTGTAATAGTACAAATTAAATTAAAATGTGAAAATTGACATAACATGAGTAAAATACTCTATGTCCACTCACCGTTGTAATGTTTTGCAGATGTTGATGTCACGACAACAGACACACCTGTATATTTTGATTTCTTCTCAATCAATATATCTCCAAGGCCTCCCCATAAAGTCACCCGTATTGATTGTCCCCTTGATACATAAGGCAGAAAATTACAACGATGGGTAAGCTAATTATTAAATTTAGTCAAAAAAAAACATCAAATTTACAACATCATGTGTAAAACATAATCATAACAACCTATGATTTGCCAGGTAGAAATCAAGGTTTTTTCGTCCTGTTTTCGTGTAGTTCATCCTCCCAACATTCGTCACGTACCCCGCAACATCTAAAAGGTAACAAATTTAATTACAGTTTAACAACATTATTGACGGACAAATAATAAATGAGAAGAAAAAAATACCAATGAAGTATTTGTTGTCTGTAGGCTGGATATGATCTAAATCCACCAGCTGAAAAGGATATCTGACAAACCCTTCAGATATACACAAAGATTTTTTTATTGTAGTTGATCCATCAAACTCCAACATGAAGTTATCGTCCTTCCTAAGTCGAAAGTCTTCCTTGTTATTCATGACAATAAAATTTTTAATCGAGTACACTCCCCCCTCTTTTAACCTCAAGAAATTGTGAGCCACCGTAGACTTTGACGTACAATGTATTACATTACCCTGCCAAAGAAGCTTATTAGAAACGGATATAGATTATTAATTTTTTTTTCAATATTGGTTTTACACATTATTTTTTTACAGGAAGATCAATACACACCTTAGCATCCGAGACCAAGAATTCAGTCCCCAAGTATCGGCCATTGGTAGACGCGTTTACATCCCATATTCTACACATCATCACGACTATCGTGCCAGTGGCATCTAACTTTAACTCATCCAGGTACATTTCAGAGTTTGGGTTTTCAGCCTGCGCAGCCATGATGATATACTAAATGGTCTTTTTAGTTCGATTGCTCTTGGAGTCACTCAGAATTTGTGAAAAGCCAACAGGCCTGGCACCTTATTTATGCAGCATACATTTAATAATAGGAATGTAATTGCAGTTGGTGTATTTAATAACAATGTAATTGTATGTTCTTTTGTATTCTTTGAGGTTACAAAAGTGAAACCCTTTCATGTTCCATAACCGCAAAAATGTTAATAACTTTCTGCTATTTTGACTCCCTTGTGCTCTTTTTTTTCCGGATACATTATGCTCAGCACAGGAGGTAGCATATGTGCAGCCATACATTTAATAATAGGAATGTAATTGCAGCTTATTTAATAACAATGTAATTGTATCTTCTTTTGTATTCTTTGAGGTTACAAAAGTGAAGCCCTTTCATGTTCTATAACAGTATAAAGATTCAAGGTTGTAGATGTTAATGCGTGGGATTAATATATGATGGGTGTTGCATAAACTACATTGTACCGTACCACCCATTTGTGCACATTACACTTGCACATTAAATTAAGGGCTTCAGCTTTTAGATAGTATAGATAGATCCTATCAAATATATTAATTATGAGTACTATGGTATTGAATATTACAATTATAAATACCGTGTCCCACTATACATGCGGATCTCGACCTAGCGAAGTCCCACATGTATAGATGTCATAATGGAGGTGGATCCGCAATTTGGCCTTCTAGCTCGAGATTAATAAAAATCCTATCGATTCGCTCTTCATCGGTCTCAAGTATGATATTTCGAGGTCTTTCTCGTCTTCAACAGCCTCACATACGCAATCACCAAGAGTAGTAAAAAAGGAACAAATAAAGGTTAAAAAAAGCAAAAGAAGGAAACAAAAACAAAGCAACATCGAATTCGTTTTTTTTTTTTTTTTTTTGCAAAAAATAAAACCTTCACTAGAACTCGTTAAGCATACCCGGTAATGGCGTCAAAGTTTGTTTATGAGATTCCGGACTTCTATAATCTCTCCCACAAGAGGACGGACCCGATTGTAGTAGCGTAGCCAACTTATTCGATCTCTCAAGGAGGTTTAGAAAAAAAGGCCAAATGAAGAAAAATACGGAAGAAATAAATATTATGCCATATGTCTTAAATCATAGCATAACTGGAGTTGGAATTATCGTTAAGGTAAATAAATAACAACTGAAACGCGGAATTGACGAAAAAAGTGAAGAGTTATCACTACGACAATTAATCAAACACTTCAAGTGCGAAAATACCAAAGAAGGAAGTCTTATTAAATTGAAGACAAGGGAAGGGGAAGATAGCCCTAATCAAAGTATGAATTTAGTACGAATTATCAAATGGATCTTATTTGGACGATATTCTCTTGAATTATATTCAATTTTCGGGAGTTTTGAGATAAATTGCTCTTTCGTGTAAATTTTCTAAAATTGAGGTAAAACTATATAATTACTCCAAATTAGAGCGATTCAATCGCGAACTTCCTAAACTCCGAGTGAGTTGGGTATTTTTGCCCCAAATCCCTAGAATTAGAGTTCTAGTCACTATTGTTGGTGGAAATTAAAAACAAAAGAGAAAACACATACAAGTAAACAAGTTTCCATGGAGGAAGTAGGGAGAGATAGAGATTAGATCTAGGAATTGGCGAAAGAGATAGATATTAGATCTAGGAATTGACGAAATTTGAAGAACATAATAAGAAAACTTACTTGAGTACAATAAAATGGAAAGCAAAAATAGAAATAGCTTGAACCTTGCAAGTAGCTTGAATTCATATGAAGGAAGTGCAACTATAACCAACTGAAACTAAGAATTGATATTGCAACTATGGTTTGAAAACAAAAGAAAAAAAAAATAGACAGAAAAACTAGAAAGAGGAATGTTTTCTCAAACTAAAAACTAAAAAAAATGAGCAAAAAAAAAAAAAATCCCTCAACAAGTGGGAAAAACATATATTTGCTGGTGTTGGCAAAAGTAGGGCTGGGCAAAAAAACCGCCCCGCACGTCCCGTCCCGCCCCGCACCGCAAAAATGGCGAGGGAGTGCGGTTTGATATATCAAAATTTCCCGCCCCGCATCAAACCCGCACCGCCAAAAAAAATATAAAACGAGTGCGGTTTTATTATTATTTCATCCGTCCCGCCCCGCCCCGCTTCGTCCCGCCCCGCCCCGCATATAACAAGATAAAAAACAAAAAAAATAGTCAAAATCCTATTTCACTCCGCCCCGCCCCGCCCCGCTCCCTTCTTGCCCCGCGAAAAGTGTGGCGCGGTGCGGTTTTAAGTTGTAAAAATGCCCCGCCCCGCATAAAACCGCACCGCACAAAAAATACGGGGCGGGTGCGGTTACACTCTCGCCCCGCCCCAAACCGCCCCGCCCCCAGCCCTAGGCAAAAGTGATTAAAAACTTAAAAAAAATCCACCCACGCTTTGGTTTAGTCATGGTCCGTCTTCTTTCCACCCTTTTGGTTCGGTTTCGGTTCGGCCTCGATCTAACTTCGGTCGGATGGTGACTCGGTATTCCCCAGCATTAGTCCAGACTTCGGCTTGCACATGTCTTGGACATAATGGGAGATCGAAGACTTCTTACTCGGCCCCAACGAAGGCTCAGCATCGAGGAATTGCATCCTTCAGTCACAAGGTGACTTGGCCTTTAGTCATTGTGTTTTGGGGCTCCGACAACCTGTTTTTGGTGTTTGACTTGTCGTTTCCATTTTCACCTAGAAAAATACATAAAAATACCATGAAAATTTTAAAATTCACAAAATTCACTTAAAATACAAAAACAACAAAAACCTATTTATCGAGCAAAATGTGAAAAGATGCAATATTACACGACTGAAATAACACTGAACACTAACAATAACATGTGTGACTTGGCCCAAACAAACTTCTTTTGGTAAAAAATCATTTAATTGCCAAAAAGAATCAAGTGACAAAGTATTTTCACAAACATCAAATAACATGTGTGACATATATAGTCTCAACGACTATATCAACGAAATTTAACTAAACAACCTCTATCCAAAATTCGAAATATTAGATCCACGGAAAAATTGAGTACCACTATTGGATTTCTGAAGAATATATATGAACAACCATTTGTTGGAGCAAGATTGTCGGTATATGCGCTATTGCGCGGAAGCGTAAATAAAGTGCAGAAATAAAATCGTCACAAGATTTATAGAGGTTCGGCCAAACGTGCCTACGTCCTCTCTCCGCATCCTTTTCTATAGGCTAAAGATCAACCTCTGCATCTCTCTTCTATCGGTCGAGAGATTACCGTTACAATCTCATCTTCTATCGGTTCGAGATAAACCATTCACACACTTGTCTTTTTGTCGATCCAAGTTAAACCGTTTTCCTTTTCTATTGGACAAGGAATCAACCTATCTAGCTTTCTATGAGTACTAGACAAACCTCACGTGATATAGATTGTGATTCTAATAATGCCGGGTCCTTGATCCTGTAATACCCGAGATTTCTGTTATGTAATTGGAACTTGTGATATTGTAATGATTGTACTTTTATCTGAGTACTATTCTCCGTATTTCATAATCCGATGTTGTCGAGCGTTTAATTTCGTGTTTGTGATTTAAAGATTGTAAATCTGCGCATGTAGCGCACGCTATCGGCTATGTTTAGCGTGCGCTAACGAGGATTCATAGCGCACGCTACTGAGGGTTATTAGCGCACGCTATGCGTGGTCAATTTGATGGAGACGTGCGGTAGGTGAGATCTGGCCGGGGGACCCCTGTCGGATTGTGTCGGATGTACCTGGACGGCTTTCGGGAAAAGCCGAGTCAACGCCTTAGCGCACGCTACAGGTATATGCGTAGCGCACGCTAAGTGCTGAGTACAGTTAAGTCAGTGAGCCGTTAGCGCACGCTACGAGCAGGGTCTAGCGCGCGCTAATAGCCATTTCTTATAAATAGGACAGCATCCTATTCGTGATTTCAGTTCCTTCTTCTTCCATTACCCGAATTCTTACACTTAGAACACAACTTCCTTCATCCTAAACACTTCATATCAACATCCTAGTTCGTGATTGAAGATCGTATATCATTGGAGATTGGTGATCAAGCTTTCGGTGTGGGATTGCTTCAATTTCCTCCGTGTTCTTCACTACCTTGAGGTAGGTGATTCTTCACCAATACTAGTAGTGTTCTGTAGGATGTTGATCATGTTCGTCTAGTCAGTTAGATTCGTTATTAGTCGCACATCTTGTGTTAGAAGGATATTTTCGACGTTTCAACACTTATTCATCGTATGATCCATTGAACCTTTTAGTATGTGGATTCCTGAGCATGTTATGTATCTTCAAAACCAATCGACCAGTATATTGAAGATTACCTAGTTCGTATGTTTTACGTAAGGAATCATATGTTTTGGGACTTGGAATAATCGGAACTTGGTATATTTCTTGAAGATCGAAGATAAGATATGATGTTGAGATGATTATCCGTATATTTGTACCTCATGATTATGGAACTTCCACAAACCTTATTAGCATGTTATGCCCGAGGCTAATTTGTATTATCACCATAGAGTTCATGAATTCGCCACCTTTCAACCCAGTTTTTCCGTTAGCAGTATTCTGCCATGCAAGGTTAGCGCACGCTAACATATGTGAGTTAACGTGCGCTATCGGGGTTCAGTTAACGCTCAATACGTACGTAGCGTACGTTCAGATCGCCCGATTGAATCGATTCGTAGCTAGCGCACGCTAGTCTTACACGATAGCGTACGCTAACAGGCCGGCTTAGCGCACGTTACGTAGAGTACGTAGCGCACGCTAAGCAGTCCAGGCAGATTGTTTATTTTGAGCCTTTCGGCCGTAGACCGAATTGTTAGGCCATCGTTCGACTTGAGATGATTTGTATATCATTCCTTTTGTTAAGGTTCGAGCTTGTTACGTTGATCGAAGGAGGCGGTCTTCGAGGGTGTCGAGATTATTGAAGTTTTCGTCCTTGCCATTTTCGAGGCAAGTATCATATGACGAGTTCGATTTATCATGCTTGTGGTTTTGTTCATATTGTTGAATATGAGATGTATTTCTGAAAATTCTCGTGATATTCGTTGTTATTTGTTCGTATTGATGAACATATTGAAATGCATATATGTATGCATAGTTGATTGGTTTATGGTATAAATGATCCGAGGGGATCATGAGGATCTATGCAGAGTAGACCTGGCAAAATAGGCCCAGGCCCGTGGGCCGGGCCAGCCCGCCCGTTTTTGGGCGGGCATTGGGCTTCATATTTTTGGCCCAAAAAAAATCGGGCCTTTTTGGCCCGGCCCATATTTGGCCCGCCCGTTGAGGCCCGGCCCGCGGGCGGCCCGCCCGGCCCAGTTTTTTTTTTTTTTTTTTTATAATTATGTTATATATAATTATAATATTTAAAATTTTTCCTTATTTCTTAGATTAGATTACATTTATATGTTAATTATTGATGTAGTTTTATTTTTTATGGGACTTTGTGATTACTTTGTAGTATCTCATATCAATAATAATATTATTTTATGATTTTTATAAAAAAGTAGTAGTGATAAATGAGATGATGATCAAATAAAAATATTTATATATTTGTCTTTTGATTGTGGTAGTGTAGTAAATAATATAATTATCAAATAAAAATAATTGTACATTTATTTAATTGATTGTGATAGTATAGTGAATAATATAATAATTACGGATCGAAAAATATTTCTATATTTATTCAGAAATAATATTTCAAAAAAAAAAAAGGAAAAGAGTCGAGGCCCGCGGGCCGGGCCGGGCCCGCCCGGGGCGGGCCACGGGCCTAATATTTTTGGCCCAAAAAAACTGGGCCTTTTTGGCCCGACCCAGATTTGGCCCGCCCATTTTTTGCCCAGCCCGTTTGGGCCGAGCCCGCCCGTTTGCCAGGTCTAATGCTGAGGGCGCTGGATCGAATGGCCACCATGCGTTGGTCCGACGGGATCATCATGGGGATCTATGCTGAGGGCGCTGGATCGTTGGACGGGTTTTCCACCATGCGTTGGTCCGACGGGATCATCATGGGGATCTATGCTGAGGGCGCTGGATCGCTGGATTACCATGTATTGTGTTGATGGAATCGTGAGGATTCGCATCGTTGAATTCCGGTGGCGGAAGTCCGTTTTGCATGTTTTATGATGCATTGATGATTTATTGTATGATGATACTTGTACTAGCATTGTTTGCTAACCCCTTCGGGGGTGGACATTGTTTTGATGTTCAGGTAGCCGAGGAGCGGGGAGGCAACCACAAGATGCGGGACGATGAAATGGCTCAGTGATGTGGTTGATGTTATTGTTATTGTAATTTGTCTTCTTGGTTCGTTTAGTACTCGAGTACGTCTGTTTTAATAAGGTCATTTCGATATGGTTGTATAAGTTAACTCATTTGATCGGTTGAATCAAATCTGTATTTGGACTTCAGTTGTTCGATTGAATTATTTTTACACTTTTCTTAAAATTAGCCTTGTAAATCCTTATCTAAAGGGTTTACGGCGCTGTAATTATTCCGAATATCTCGGGGTGTTACAGAATATGGTATCGGAGCTAAGATTCATGGATATCTTGGCAGTCGGGTTAGTTGGGTCTGTTTACGTTATTTGATTATTGGTCGTTCGTAACATCATCACCGAGCCAAAGATCGTCGTATGGACCGTGGTTGTAAGTTTCCTAATCTCGAAGACTACCGTTTTATTTAATTCATGTCTTGTAAACATTAATGGATGTACTTTGAGAAAGTTTGTCCTGGATATTGAGTATTTATGTTTACAGTATGTTGAGAGGCGGTCGTGGACGCGGACGCGGTCGTGGACGCGGACGTGGAAATGCGAGGCAAGAAGAGTCGGTATCTACCCCAGAGATAACCGCTAGTCGAACGGATTCCCATTCCGGGGGACAGCAGGGATCGGCAAATAATAATGCAGATCCTAACGTGCCGGGAGTGCTTCAGCAGGTGGTTGCCCAGATAAACCAGTTTGCTCAAGTTGTGGACCGCATGCAGACGGCGATGGGACAGCAGCACAACATGGAAAATCGAGGAGATAGATGGCTTACCGAAGTGATTAAATTGCACCCTCCGAAATTTGACGGTTCTGCTGAGACGCTTTCTTGGGATCACTGGCTGAAGGAATTAGAGAAGATTTTTGCGGGGATTAACTATCCCAATGATAGGAAGGTTCCGGTCGCCCAGTATCTTTTGACCGGGGAGGCTTTCGACTGGTGGGAGGCCATTCGACCAGAGGAGCACAATGTTGACTGGACGGAATTCAAATTGATGATGGAGGCGCAGTATTGTCCTCGCCCAGTTAGAGAAGCCCGAGTTCGGGAGTTTTTCTCACCACAAAATTTGGAAGCATCTGTGACGGACGTGATTAAGACTTTTAATCACCAGCTGAATTATGTGCGCCATTTGGTCAGGACCGAGGCGGAGAAGATTTTTCACTTTGACATGCGAATGAAGCCGGAAATTCAGCAGTACATGTACGGATTTGAATGTACCACCTTGCGACAGTATCAGGACAAGGCGTTGGCCTATGATATGAAGGAGGCAGCAGTAGAGAAATCGACGGAAGCAAAGAAACAGAAGGTGTCTGGCAACTTCACGGAGGATAAGAGTAGCGGGCCTCGCAGGGTCACCCTCTTTTCATTCATCCAGAGACCTCCGCATCCTTCTCGAGGTGGAAAGAAGTTCCGGCAGACCAATCGCTTTGACGCAGGGAAGAAGTGTTATAACTGTGGCAAAGCGGGACATGTTCGACGTGATTGTTTCGCGCCTGCTGTTACCTGTTTCGAGTGTGGACAAGAAGGGTATCGCGCGACATTTTGTGGGAATGCGACCCGATCTTTTGGTACTCGCACTCCAGCTCCAGTTCCGAAAGAGACGAGTGTGAACCAGACGCAGCAGAGTGGATTTCAGCAGCAGAACGCTGGGAAGAGAGAGACATCCAGTGCTGAGTCCGTTCCTCCGCGCCTGTACGAAATGAGGAAATCCGATGATCAGAACACAGCTGTTGCATCAGGTACGATTCAGATCCTTTTGCAACCAGTAGTGTCTTGTTCGATTCGGGAGCTACGCATTCTTTTATATCTTTGAACTGTGTTAATCGTTTGAAAATCTCGTGCTTGTATAATTGTGAACCTTATGTTGTGGGATTACCGAGCGGAGAGAAAATTGTGGGAACCCTAGAAGCTAGGGATTTCCCAGTATCTATAGAAGGAAGAGAGTGGCCATCGAATCTCATTGTAGTTGACATCTACGGTGACGATTTAATTCTCGGAGAAGATTGGCTCAACCGTTATGGAGCTGTTCTGAATTACCGAGAGAGAGTCATTTCTATCATTGCCTTTACGGATCTCGAACACTTATTCCGAGGATGGAGACCAGAAGCTCGGGAAAATTGATCAAAGCAATGAAAGCCGTGAAATTATCAAGCGGGGATGTCACGGACTTTGGTGCTATGCCATGAGGAAAGAGGAAGGAGTAGAGCTCGTCTATTTCAGTTGTGAATGAGTTCTCGGATGTATTTCTGACGAACTACTCAGGTTACCTCCGCAGAGAAGTAGAATTCACTATCGAATTAGAACTCCGGAGCGGCTCCTATTTCCAGAGCACCATACCGCATGGCGCCAACCGAGATGTATGAACTCAAGAAGCAACCGGAGGAATTGTTACAAGGGCTATATCCAACCTAGTGTTTCTCCTTAGGGAGCGCCTGTTCTCTTTGTCCTAAGAAAGACGGATCCCTCCATTTGTGTATTGATTACTGGAGCTCAACAAGATGACGATCAAGAATAAGTATCCTATACCTCGGATCGACGACTTGTTTGATCAACTCGCAAGGGGCAAGGGTATTCTCGAAGATTGACTTGCGATCGTGATACCACCGATTGAGAATTAAGGAATCGGATATACCGAAATCGCTTTCGAGATCCGTGACGGCATTATGAATTTGTAGTAATGCCATTTGGACTTACCAATGCTCCTGCGGTATTCATGCAATTGATGAATCGGGTATTCTTGTAATACTTGGATAAATTTGTGGTCGTCTTCATTGACGACATCCTGATATATTCGAGGGACGCAGAGGAACATGCTGAACACTTACGTGTGGTTTTGAGCACCTTGAGGAAGGAACAGCTGTATGCAAAACTTTCAAAATGCGAGTTCTGGCTTAAGGAAGTAACCTTCCTTGGACATGTGATATCAGCCGACGGAGTTCAGGTGGACCCGAAGAAAGTCGAAGCAATCTTGGAATGGGAAGCTCCTAAAAACGTGAAAGAAGTCCGAAGCTTCTTAGGACTTTCTGGATATTATCGCCGATTCGTAGAGGGATTTTCCAAAATTGCTCGTCCGCTCACTCAGCTGTTACAGAAAACTCAAAAGTTCACGTGGAATGAGAAGTGCCAGGCTGGTTTTGACGAACTTAAGAGGAGACTAACGACATCTCCTATATTAGCGCTGCCAGAGGGAACTGATGGATTCATGGTTTACAGCGACGCTTCAAATCAGGGTTTGGGTTGTGTGTTGATGCAGAAGGATAAAGTGATTGCTTATGCTTCTCGGCAATTGAAACCGTACGAGGTTAATTACTCGACTCATGATCTGGAGCTAGCAGCTGTGGTCTTTGCCTTGAAAATTTGGCGACATTATTTGTACGACACTCATTATCAGATCTTTACAGATCATAAGAGCCTCAAGTACATTTTCAGTCAGAAAGAATTAAACATGAGGCAGAGAAGGTGGCTAGAATTGATCAAGGATTATGACTTGGAGATTCTCTATCATCCGGGGAAAGCAAACGTAGTAGCCGATGCCTTGAGCCGAAAACCTGTTTCTCTTCGAGTGTTGGAAGCACTTACGTCCCAAACCAGTATTCAACGAGAACTGATCCGCGAGGGGATTGAAGTATGGGCACCAGGAATCCAAGGGCAACTTTATGTGATGGAACTGACTTCATCACTAGTCGAGGAGATCAAGTCTAAACAATTGAACGATTCTCTGATCCTTCGATTATGTGATGAAGTAAATAAGGGAAAAGCCCCAGGATTCGTGATACAAGACGATGGAGTTCTGATATTTCTGAGTCGACTTTGCGTTCCCGAGGATGACGATTTGAGACGGACAATTTTGAAGGAAGCTCATAACGCGCCCTATTCTATTCACCCAGGCAGTAGTAAGATGTATAAGGATTTAAAGCAAAACTTCTGGTGGGGGAATATGAAGAAGGACGTAGCAGAGTACGTTTCGAAGTGTTTGACTTGTGAGCAGGTTAAGATTGAACATCAGCGACCTGCCGGAATGTTAAAGCCGCTTCCGATCCCTGAATGGAAGTGGGAGGACATCTCTATGGATTTCATCACCAGTATGCCAAGGACTAGAACGGGAATGAACATGATTTGGGTTGTAGTTGATCGACTAACCAAGTCGGCTCATTTCCTAGGAATTAAAGATACATGGGGACCCGAGAGATTGGCACGAGTATTTATTGCGGAGATAGTCAGATTGCATGGGACGCCGAGGACCATTATTTCGGATCGAGATGGTCGCTTCATGTCACACTTCTGGAAAGCAGTTCACAGGGCTTTGGGGACTGAGCTCAACTTTAGCACAGCCTATCATCCCCAAACGGACGGTCAGTCCGAAAGGACAATTCAAACTGTGGAAGACATGCTTAGAGCCTGTGCTTTGGATTGGTCAACTGATTGGGAAGTTCATTTGCCATTAGTTGAATTCACCTACAATAACAGTTGGCATGCTTCAATTAAGATGGCACCATTTGAAGCTTTGTACGGGAGAAGATGCCGATCACCCCTGTGTTGGGATGATTCTTCGGATTTGATCGGGACGGAACCGGAATTGATTATTCAGACTCAAGAGAAGATAGGTTTGATTCGAGAGAGACTGTTGACTGCCCAGAGTCGACAGAAGTCTTATGCCGATGTACGTCGTCGCCCTCTAGAGTTCGACGCTGGGGACCATGTACTATTGAAAGTGTCTCCTACACGAGGGATTTTCCGTTTTGGGAGGAGAGGCAAGCTTAGTCCGAGATATATCGGACCATTCGAGATCCTCGAGAGAGTTGGAGATTTAGCATACAGGTTGGCCTTACCGCCATCGCTGAGTCAAGTTCACAATGTGTTTCACGTATCCCAATTGCGGAAGTATGTACCGGACCCCAGTCACGTCATTGATTTCGACGAGATCGAGATAGCTAATGATGGCACCTTCGAAGAGAGGCCAATCAAGATACTTGAGAGCCGGATCAAACAATTGAGGAATAAACCAATACACTTGGTTAAAGTACAATGGTCACGACATGGAGTCGAAGAGGCCACTTGGGAAACGGAGGACAGTATGAAGACTAGATATCCGGAGTTGTTTTCATATTAAGTTTCGGGACGAAACTTCTTTTTAGGGAGGAAGGATGTAATACCCGAGATTTCTGTTATGTAATTGGAACTTGTGATATTGTAATGATTGTACTTTTATCTGAGTACTATTCTCCGTATTTCATAATCCGATGTTGTCGAGCGTTTAATTTCGTGTTTGTGATTTAAAGATTGTAAATCTGCGCATGTAGCGCACGCTATCGGCTATGTTTAGCGTGCGCTAACGAGGATTCATAGCGCACGCTACTGAGGGTTATTAGCGCACGCTATGCGTGGTCAATTTGATGGAGACGTGCGGTAGGTGAGATCTCGGGGACCCACCGGATTGTGTCGGATGTACAGACGGCTTTCGGAAAAGCCGAGTCAACGCCTTAGCGCACGCTACATGTATATGCGTAGCGCACGCTAAGTGCTGAAGTCTGATTAAGTCAGTGAGCCGTTAGCGCACGCTACGAGCAGGGTCTAGCGCGCGCTAATAGCCATTTCTTATAAATAGGACAGCATCCTATTCGTGATTTCAGTTCCTTCTTCTTCCATTACCCGAATTCTTACACTTAGAACACAACTTCCTTCATCCTAAACACTTCATATCAACATCCTAGTTCGTGATTGAAGATCGTATATCATTGGAGATTGGTGATCAAGCTTTCGGTGTGGGATTGCTTCAATTTCCTCCGTGTTCTTCACTACCTTGAGGTAGGTGATTCTTCACCAATACTAGTAGTGTTCTGTAGGATGTTGATCATGTTCGTCTAGTCAGTTAGATTCGTTATTAGTCGTACATCTTGTGTTAGAAGGATATTTTCGACGTTTCGACACTTATTCATCGTATGATCCATTGAACCTTTTAGTATGTAGATTCCTGAGCATGTTATGTATCTTCAAAACCAATCGACCAGTATATTGAAGATTACCTAGTTCGTATGTTTTACGTAAGGAATCATATGGTTTGGGACTTGGAATAATCGGAACTTGGTATATTTCTTGAAGATCGAAGATAAGATATGATGTTGAGATGATTATCCGTATATTTGTACCTCATGATTATGGAACTTCCACAAACCTTATTAGCATGTTATGCCCGAGGGTAATTTGTATTATCACCATAGAGTTCATGAATTCGCCACCTTTCAACCCAGTTTTTCCGTTAGCAGTATTCTGCCATGCAAGGTTAGCGCACGCTAACATATGTGAGTTAACGTGCGCTATCGGGGTTCAGTTAACGCTCAATACGTACGTAGCGTACGTTAGACGGCCGATTCGAATCGGCCGTAGCTAGCGCACGCTAGTCTTACACGATAGCGTACGCTAACAGGCCGACTTAGCGCACGTTACGTAGAGTACGTAGCGCACGCTAAGCAGTCCAGGCAGATTGTTTATTTTGAGCCTTTCGGCCGTAGACCGAATTGTTAGGCCATCGTTCGACTTGAGATGATTTGTATATCATTCCTTTTGTTAAGGTTCGAGCTTGTTACGTTGATCGAAAGAGGCGGTCTTCGAGGGTGTCGAGATTATTGAAGTTTTCGTCCTTGCCATTTTCGAGGCAAGTATCATATGATGAGTTCGATTTATCATGCTTGTGGTTTTGTTCATATTGTTGAATATGAGATGTATTTCAGAAAATTCTCGTGATATTCGTTGTTATTTGTTCGTATTGATGAACATATTGAAATGCATATGTGTATGCATAGTTGATTGGTTTATGGTATAAATGATCCGAGGGGATCATGAGGATCTATGCTGAGGGCGCTGGATCGAATGTCCACCATGCGTTGGTCCGACGGGATCATCATGGGGATCTATGCTGAGGGCGCTGGATCGTTGGACGGGTTTTCCACCATGCGTTGGTCCGACGGGATCATCATGGGGATCTATGCTGAGGGCGCTGGATCGCTGGATTACCATGTATTGTGTTGATGGAATCGTGAGGATTCGCATCGTTGGATTCCGGTGGCGGAAGTCCGTTTTGCATGTTTTATGATGCATTGATGATTTATTGTATGATGATACTTGTACTAGCATTGTTTGCTAACCCCTTCGGGGGTGGACATTGTTTTGATGTTCAGGTAGCCGAGGAGCGGGGAGGCAACCACGGCATCGGAGACGATGAAATGGCTCAGTGATGTGGTTGATGTTATTGTTATTGTAATTTGTCTTCTTGGTTCGCTTAGTACTCGAGTACGTCTGTTTTAATAATGTCATTTCGATATGGTTGTATAAGTTAACTCATTTGATCGGTTGAATCAAATCTGTATTTGGACTTCAGTTGTTCGATTGAATTATTTTTACACTTTTCTTAAAATTAGCCTTGTAAATCCTTATCTAAAGGGTTTACGGCGCTGTAATTATTCCGAATATCTCGGGGTGTTACAGATCCTAATAACACCAAATCCAATCTTATCCTTTCTTTTTCCTCTCGTGTATGTTTTCGTGTATAACACTCAAACATTTATCAATATAAGCTCAAATATAACAACAAGAATGTTTACAATGATATCACAAATATAGATGATTTGCTCAGAGTTGTTGTGTAGTTTGATACCAAATAGTTTGGTACTTATAGGTAATTTCCTCCAACTAGCCGTTACTGCAGTCTCATTTAGCGTGCGCTAAGTCTTCATGTTTAGCGTGCGCTAAGTCTTCCTGTTTAGTACGTTAATATGCCTGTTGCGTACGTTACCTGCTATTTCCTTCAGTCCAGTAGCTTCTGATACTTTTAGTTAGCGTGCGCTAGTATTATCTCGCAGCGTGTGCTAATATCACGTCATTGCTTGCGTTATATATCCGTTTGTAACTTTTGACTTCAGCTCCGAATCTTCCAACGCTCATTTGTTTGAATTCAAATGCTCTTTAGCGTGCGCTAAATATCATTCATAGCATGCGCTATGTCTATGTCAGTGCATACGACATTCCGTGTTGAAAGTCTTCACAACGGTCACATTTTGCGATAGCGTGTGTTAGCCTTCACCTATAACGTGCGCTATCTTCATCGTGTAGTGTGCGCTAGCCTTGATCACTAGCGTGCGCTAGCTTGCAGTCCAGTAGGAATGACTTTTTGCGTATTCGACTTCTTCGTTGTTTTGTTTTACTTCCTTGTTGTTTTTATTTGCTTAACAACTAATCATCAAAACTTGATAATGAATATTTGAAATAATATTCCAACACCATCTTCAATAATCATACCATCCACCAATCCCAAAAACAACAACAACAAAAAAAATACATGAACAAGTCAACACTAATGCCCTAATGAAATTGAGGTGAGATATTAACTCAAGCATACACTTGGAATTTCCTTAGTTGAAGACAATAAAAATATTATATAATGCTCTACCATGATATTTTTAATATTCATAATCGAATGTACAATGAAATGAAATTAATTTCTTATGAAAAGACACACTCTCCCTTAAGCTATTTGATTAGCTTAATAATTTTGAAAAACCGAAAATACAACTCATGAATATGATTACTTACATCTCAACGGGATCTTAAACAGATATTTATATAAATATGTCCGATAGCCTTATTCTAATTAAATTAAAATGTTCACACTACGGATGAATATGGTATACCCGTCTAAGTGTACTTGGTTGGGATGGGATAAAGAACAACGAGTTATGCCAAAGAACATAAATTTCTTATTTGCAGCTATAACTATATGTGCTTATGTCGAGAAAATATAAGTACTCGAGAGAAACATCGAATTAATTAAAACTGAACATGAGATAAAGGATCATTAGAAAACTCGAATCTTGAGAGACCCGACTTTGTGGAATTCTAATGTCGCATATATCCAAAACATGATCAGCATTTTAACATTGATATAGTGCAATCTAAAGTGATTCATTCATCCAAATAAATTAAAAAGAGGTGTTATGGGTTGGAATTCCCTACATATATACAATATGCACATTCTTTTAGTATGCTTGATCATATATTACTTTCGCATGACTTATTAGTTAGATTTATGTTAGCGTCAACACATAATCATTGACTTGTGAATGTTCTTTCTCTATATAAAGGTAAAAGAAACTGTAGAAAAAATGACAACGACTTAAGTATATATCGATGCCGGAGAGATGACTACCCTCATAGTGAAACTTCAAATGATGTAATACTTGGATTTGCTGATGATTGGTATATATCTCCACCCACATAAGGTCATTCCCGAACTGACTATGCATTCACCATTGGGAATAGAACTGTATCTTGGAGACCAATTATGGCTATCTCTTCAAATTACGCCGAAATCATTATTTTATACGAAACAATTCATGAGTGTATATGGATAAGGAATATCATTACTCATATTCGAGGTGCTGGTCGCCGATTTACTACCACTAATGAATCCACTTGCATTTCATGAAAATAATGCAACTTTCGCCGATTATATGAAGCTACATTATAGCAAAGGCGCTAATATGAATAACATATTCCATAAGTCTTCTACAATCGTCAATAATAAGCTCTCCTCAAATTTCAGAAAAAAAAAAGTAAAATCCGATGAGAATGAAGTTGATTTATTTCATGAAAAAGTTGATTTATTAATAAATTATTCACCTTACTTATACTTTTTCTACCAAAATTTATTTTTTTTACTGAATTTTGTTACTTTATAAAGTTTTATACAAGATAATCTCACCTACGCAGTTTTTGAAATTCATTGTTGGATGTAAATATGAGTAGACAGAGACTTGGGGAAGTCTAACAAGTACAAAAACATGGCGTTACACTTTTCTACCGAGTTTTTTCACTTGATCAAGGTAACTTTTATAATACCTCAAACGTTGTGTTTAGCACTAGTTTATCAGCTAACTTATAAGTTTCAGGAGCTTATTTGACCATTGACTAAAACAAGCTCGTTTGGTAAACGACTAGCTTCTCAAATCAGCTAGCTTATAAGCTAGCTGATTGATAAGCTAATTTTTCAAACTTATGAAAAAAAGAAACTAGCTTCTCATATTTTTAGATTCCATATATATATATATATATATATATATATGTCCGTGACCTATATAAAAATATAGGGTTTTTTTACATAAACACCCCCTGAGTAATTGACATATTACAAATAAACCCACCATCTGTTAACTTTTCAGGAAAAATTGAGGCTTCAGATGAGTGATGGACGCGAAAAATTATGGTTGGTCTGATCATCACTCTATTACACTTGCTAATGAATTACTTTGTTATAAATATAATACAATCATTTTGTGTTCGATTTATCTTTTATATTTTACGGAATCTTTTTGATACCTATTGTTGTTGTGAACTTGTTCGTAACTAAAATTATACTCACAAGTCCTATTCAGCGGCAATTTTAAACCATAAAAAACAATTTATCAATGACTTTTCAAAGTGATAGTGAACTGTGAATAGTAGTAAAACCTCGATAAATGAATATTCGATAAACGAATAATCTCGTCAAATGAATAATTTTCTCCGGCCCCAACTCTTTATAACATGTTAAAATTTCTCTGGATAAATGAATAATTTCGCTAAATGAATATTTTTCTCCAGTCCCGACCATATTCATTTATCGAGGTTTTACTGTAGTTTAATTTAGAGGTAGTATATATTAAAATAATAATAGACAAAAATATCATTTTTATTTTATTTTATAACAATTATTGTTAAAATATAACGAGAAAGTTGAAAAAATAATAGAAAAATAAAAGTGATGTCATTTTATGTAATTTTTTTAAAAAACCAGCTATCTTATCAGCTAATTTGCTAAATATCTATATTAAAATCAACTTAGCTTATCAACTACATAATCAGCTGCATAATATCGATTAGTTTATCAGCTAGTTTTACTAAACACAACCGAACTAAAATTTGTTCAATTATTTTACTGTTTGTTGCTGTAAATTTCCATCTGGGAAGACCTGCTGTCCCCCACTCAACCTCAGACATCGTATCAAACAGTTTGCGGACAACTTCCCCCCACCATTCAAATGCTCTTAACCGTCCTCAGAAAACCCAAATCCGCCACCATTGTCGCCGTGAATTTACCTCTGTCCGTCAAGTTCTCCACATTCCGCCACCCTCAGCCCCACCCATACTCAGAAACCCAACAACCACTCCCAAAACCAGCCCTCCGAGCCTTGGTTCTCTCCCGCTATCGCGACGGCAAATTCCATAGCCTCCTCGAAAACGTCGTTGCTTCGCCCTCCCTCCTCCTCACCGCTTGCCACAACCTCAGAAAGCATTGTCCGGCTGGTTCACTTCCGCCGCCGCCTCTCACTCTTGACTCGGTCTCGACTCACTTCTTCTCCCTCCATGAACTTTCCTTTCAGCTCTCGAAGAACTGTTTGGACGTCCAATCGTGCTGCGTTTCGTATACTCCAGAAGCCGACAAAGGTACGCCCCTTGTGCTACCCAATTTGAAGCTGAAAGTTGTACTTGAAGCTATTAGGATTGTACTTGAAGCTATTTATGATGATAGGTTCGCCACATTCTCTTACGGCGGACGAGCGAACATGGGCCGCCACACGGCTGTCCGTTATTTGAAAAACTCTGTTGAGAATCCCAGTTGGTGGTTTAGTGTTAAATTTGATAAGGCGTTGTTTGAGTCTAGGCATGTTGATAAGTTGCTTTCGATGCTAGAAGAGAAAATTGAAGATAATGCGCTGCTTGATTTCATAAGAAGGTTGTTTGTATGTAATATAGTCACCGTCGATCTTGGTGGGGTTTGTTTAGGCAGAGGTTTCCCGCAAGAATGTGCTCTCAGTTCGATTTTGGTTAATGTTTACTTCAATGGTTTTGATAAGGAAATTCAAGAACTACGGCTAAACACGAACAAAGAAAATCCGAAGTTCAAGGAAAACGAGCTTGTCCCCGAGGAATCGAATCCAAGCCCCGTTTTTTATAGGCCCTTGAAGATTTACGCTGTCCGGTATTTAAATGAGATATTGATTATTACATCAGGAACTAAGAAGTTAACAATGGATTTAAAGAATCGTGTTGTAGAATTTCTAACACACAATTTGGATTTGGAAGTGGATAGATTGATAACAGCAATACATAGTGCGGTTTCCGAAAAGATTGAATTTATGGGAATGGAGCTTCAAGCGGTAGCCCCTTCCGTTCTTCGACCGCCAAAGACGGAAAAAGCAATTAGGGCGCGGAAAAAGTATCTCAGGCAAAAAGAAGTCCGACTTCTAGAGTTGAAAAATAAAAGAGAAAGAAATAGGAAGATGTTGGGAATGAAGTTATTGAGTCACGTGTATAAGAAGTCGAAACAAAGCAATGGGTTTACATTCGACTTCCGAATAGAAAACGAAGTGAGACAAATTTTCAGCACTTGGGCCGATGAAGTGGTGTGTGAGTTTCTATCATCCGTGGACGAGCGTTGGGAATGGCATCGGAAATTGTCAGCTGGCGATTTTCTATCTTTGGCGAGGATTAGAGAACAGCTGCCGGACGAGCTTGTTAATGCGTACGATAATTTTCAAAATCAAGTCGACAGGTACTTGAAGCCGGTGAACGCTAAGAAAGAGTTGGAGGAACAGGTGAGAAGAAAAGAACAAGAAGAGGAAGAAAATTACGCTCAAAGAACTGTAGAGGATTTAACGAGACGGGTCATAAAAGTCGATGCGCCTTTAGAAATCATAAAAAGGGCCGTTAAAACCGTTGGATTTACTAACAAAATGGGCCGTCCTAGGCCCTTGAGTCTATTAATGGTTCTTGAAGATGTCGACATTATAAAGTGGTATGCAGGCGTGGGGAAAAGATGGCTCGATTTCTTTTGCTGCTGTCATAATTTCCGAAAGGTTAAGATAATCGTGACTTATCATCTTAGATTTTCGTGTATTTTAACTCTAGCTGAAAAACACGAGGCCACTAAACACGAGACTATGAGGCATTTTACCAAGGATTTGAAGGTTTTTAATGTTAGTGGAGATGAAGAAGTATTTTTTCCTTCGGAAAAAGAGATTAAAATGATGGGGGATAAAAATCTTTCGGATCCCAAGCCGGTCGACGGTTGTCTGACTTTAGGTCTGACCAGATTGGCCTCCGACGAGCCTTGCCACCGTTGTGTTGCTCCATTTTGCGAAAGAACGGATACGACTGTTTACAGGATTCACTTACTGCAGAAATATCTGAATTTGGATACATTGGATGAGAATAATTGGATTCCTCAAACGGGCGCGATTCATGATAGTCTACATAGAAAATGTGCGCCATTGTGTCCGGAGCATGCAAGTGAATTGTACATGGGGAGATTGACATTGCAAGATGTCGATTGTACTGGTTTTCTGGATGTTGATTGAATGCTGCTATCGTTACGAACTGTAATTTTAATTTGAGATATTACAAAAATCACCCATGAAGTTTGTCTTGATTACAAAAATCTCCAATTATCATTCAATATTAAAAGTATTCCACTAGAATTCCATTATTTACGTCTACGTGCTCTCGAGGGTTGCAATTATAAAGAAGAACAAATGTTCAGATCATACTCGTAATTTCGAAAAATAAACCAGAAATAATATGTTCCTAGAGCTGTCCAGAAAACCTGGACCCGGCGGGTCGACGCCCGCCGGACTCATGTAGGACCCGGACACGGCCAATCTGTCGGACCCCGGGACCCGGACCCATCGGGTGGAGTTAGGGTCCTACATTTTGTGGCCCGTCGACCCGACGCGGAATTTTTTCTTTTTTAAAAAAAAAATCCTTTTTAAAAAAATGTGTCGGACCCGGCGGATCCGACGGATTTATTTTCAAAATTTTTCAAAAAAAAAAAAAAAATCAAAAATTATATCTATAAATACTTCCCCAAACTTTCTCATTTTTCACATTCACTCACTCTAATCTACCTGTCTCTCAACTATTATTGCTATAATCTTTTGTCTTTTTTTTACTAACATTATGTCGAGTTCTGACGAGAGAAAGTGTATTACTACGTCTTCCAAAAAAATCCACAATGTTCCTAGTTACATCAACAACTTAAAAAAAAAAAAACCAACTCTAGCTGCCTGTTCAAGTAAGCTAGTCCTAATTAGACCTGCCAATTCGTTCGTGTCGTGTATTTTCGTATTGTGTACTTTCGTGTTTCGTGTACCAAAAGTCCAAACCCATACACGACACTAAATGAATTCGTGTCATGTCGTGTCGTGTACCGCGCAAATTCGTGTCGTTTCGTGTCGTGTTTTCGTGTCAGGCACATAATATAAAATAAATATTAAAATATCATAAAAATAATAATTTTAATATTATAATATTATTTTTATAGGTTTTAGTAGACGAAATGAAACGAATGGCAACGAAAACACGAATGTTTATACGAAATTTATGAAATGTCACATTATATTTTCAAATTTTAAAGTTTAGTATAAACAAAATTGATAAAATATATATTTTTATTAAATTAAATATAAAATATTATATTTATTTATTTATTTTTTTATTTATTTATTCCGTATACCTCGTATCGTGTCGTGTACCCAAAGGTTAAACACAAACCCGACACTAAATCTCGGTCATGTACTTTCGTGTTCGTGTATTTTCGTGTCGTGTACTCAAAATGCAAACCCATACACTAAATTTTCGCGTCGTTTTCATATCGTGTTTTCGTGTCGTGTGGTAAATTGCCGGGTCTAGTCCTAATGTTCCTAAGGCAGCTCTTAAAATATTAGTTAGTCCTTTCTTTGATAAGCAAAGATGTGGGATAATGCTCAGCATTAATGTGTCTAAAACCTACCTGTCTATATTATGGGGGAAATTGCACTTAGATCAAATTTGGATAATTGTTGTTCTTATCAAAAGACACACTCAAATGTGATATTTTAAGTAGGTCAAAGTGCACTTATAAGCGTTTTCAATTTAGCTCCGCGGATTATTTAATTCCAACAAAAAGCCAAACAAAACTAACAAAAAGCCAAATAATAATATTAGTTGGATGGTACGTATTGGTCGAAAATGTTCAAGTATTAGTTCGTTTTTTTCTTAAATATTGCTTTTAGAGTATCGTTTGGAACTTTTCAAGTATTCTTGGCCTTTTCAAGTATTATTTTGCTTTTTTTAAAGTATTTTTTGACTTTTTTCGGGTATTGATGATATTTAGGAGGAGCTACGATGAGAGTGAATGCCGGTGTACGGTATGGACAAGAAGCGGCTGTGATAGGCTTCTGAAATGTTATGAACTAATGATGCTCATGATTGAGAGTCTTTTCAAATCATTTTAAAAATATTGATATCAGAATCAAAGGTTATCCACCTGGAGTCGCTCTTATCCAGGATAAGGTAATCATTGGTGTTGAGAAAATCATATTTTGGGTCGATAAACCAATCGTCTTGAAATGAGGTTGTGAATTTTCAGTCCGGAATTCTGAAAAACTCTTAATGAGAAAGACGAGTTTTGGGCCAATGACCCCAATTGAATTTCTATAAACTCGGTACAATTTAAATTGTGCTTTTGATGATTAAAAAATCGTATATGGATTCTTGTGAGATATCTGTGGAGAAGGATTGTTTAATAGGTGATGAGAAGTGTTTTTACTTGTACTAAAGGTTCAAGGTCAACCCCACTCGGGGTGGACATCTTTCATAGACATATGTAATGTTGAGGAGCAATCATATGGGTGACATGAAGATGATGGTGCTCCACAGTGATACTAGATGTCGATAGTAATTGAGTCGTGTTGAGTATTTTCTATTTGGTGTAATTATAAAATACTCGAGCATATTCCTTCGATTGAGTTGTGAGACCATGTTACAAGTCCCTTAACTTTTTCAAGTAGTTGTGTTTTAGTCAGTTTTGTTATTGAGTATAGAGTATTTATTGAGCTTGTAATGACCTTATTTGTATTATTCTTGTTACTGTGTGGATTAACTTGGTAAATCCGAAGGATTTACGGTGCTATAATAGTCATAAGTAAATTAGGTGTTACAGAAATGGAAGTGCATCCGCAATTTTGGTTTCTAGCTCAAGATCTATGAAAATTCCGTTAATTGGTTCCCCTCACTTTCAGATATCATGGATGGTGCTCTATGAGGTCTTCATCGTCCTCGATGACCTTGCATAAATCAAACACCAAGAAATAGTCAAAGAGAACAAAAAGAAAATGCTCGTAAAAAGGAAAAAGGAAGCAATGTTAATTATGCTAGCGAAAGTATTCAACTAGCACTCATTAAACCTCACGAAAACAGCATATTTAGTATCGAGTATTTTAGACTACTAAAATCTTACCCATAAAAGAATGAGAATGACTTGTAGACTTGTAGTAGTGATAGCAAACTCGATTCGATCTCTCAATGAGGCCTAGAAGAAGGCGAGAATGAATAAAAGTACAAACGAAACAAATAGCAAGCTCAAAACACTGTCCTAACATATTTGGAGTTGGAAATATCACTAAGACAATGTAACAAACATTTTAAATGTGAAAATCACACAAAAAAGTAAGAAATTGAAATAAAGGTCTAAGGAAAATCACCCCAATAACATCAAGAATCTAGTTGAAACCATCAATTTATCTTAATTGGATGACGATCTTTAGAACTACATCCAACCTTAATTTGAGAATTTTGGGAGAAATTGCCCTTTTAGCTCAATTTTTCTTCAATTATGAAAGTCGATACAATTTTTCCAAATTAGGCTAACACAACTGTCAATTCTCCTAAACCCTGCGATAATTGAGTCAATTTGCCCCAAATCCCTATAATTAGGTTTTTTGACAATAATCATGGTGAAAACCAAAATAAAAGAAGAAAGTACATAATGTACAAGTTCGATTGATAAATAAAGAGAGAGACAGAATAAATCTAGAAATTATAATATCCCAATACAACTAGGAGTGACACACACCGTAAAACCTTCCATCGAGGTCTACAGGTTGAAACCAAACATAGGCAACAACAAAAACCACAACTCAAACACGACATTAAATAAACAATTAGGTCGTGGCTCAGCCAAAACGTAATAATTTATTAAACCAATAATAATATGAAATAAACTCAAATGCCTAGGCAAGGGACTACTTGAAAATTAATAAGAAATGTGTACTCGGGTACTCGACATCGATCATATGCCAACACAAATTCAGCACGACTAAAACGACATGACATGAACTTTTCTAATACCCTGGCTCCAGGTCGTTTCCATGCTCACCCCATGCCTACTCCCCGTATGAATACTCATATGGAATGCATAAAAGGCATTCACTCCTAAAGGAGTTAGTGCTAAAACCGTTAGTGCAAGTACGCAATTATATGAAATACATCTCAAACACTTACCACATTGTCAAAAATAGTTTAAAATTCAAGAATATTATCAATCGATATATCAAAACTTCAAGTGTCGTCCTCCAAAAAACCCAAATAAAACTAACAAAAAGCCAAATAATAATATTAGTTGGATTGGTCGAAATTTTCTAGTATTAGTTCGTTTTTTCTTAAATATTGCTTTTCAAGTATCGTTTGGAACTTTTCAAGTATTGTTGGCCTTTTCAAGTATTATTTTGCTTTTTAAAGTATTGTTTTTTTGATTTTTTTTGAGTATTAATGATATTTAGGAGGAGCTATATATGAGAGTGAATGTCGGTGTCAGTATGGATAAGAAGCGGCTCGTGATAGGCTTCAAAATAGTTATGAACTGATGATGCCCGTAATTGAGTCTTTTCAAATCATTTTAAAAATATTGGTATTAGAATTAAAGGTTATCCACCTAGAGTCGGTCTGATCCAGGATAAGGTAATCATTGGTGTTGAAATGAGGTTGTGAATTTTGAGCCCGGAAATCTGAAGAACTTTTAATGAGAAAGACGAGTTTTTGGGTCAATGACCCCATTGAATTTCTATAAACTCAGTACAATTTAAAATTTGCTTTTGATGATTAAATCGTATATGGATTCATGTGAGATATCTATGGAGAATGATTGTTTAATAGGTGATGAAAAGTGTTTTTACTTGTATTAAAGATTCAAGGTTAACCCCATTCGGGCTGGACATCTTTCATAGGCACATGTAATGTTGCGGAGCAATCATATGGGTGACATGAATATGATGGTGCTCCACAGTGATACTAGAAATCGATAGTAATTGAGTCGTGTTGAATATGTTCTATTGGGTGTAATTATAAATATACTCGGGCATATTTCTTCAATTGAGTTCTCAGACCATTTAACAAGTCCCTTAACCTTTTCAAATACTTGTGTTTTGGTCCGTTTTTTTATTGAGTATAGAGTATTTATTGGGTTTGAGATGACCTTATTGGTTAATTATTGTTCTTGTTATTGTGTGGATCAACTTGGTAAATCCGAAGGATTTACGGTACTATAATAGTCCTAAGTAAATTGGGTGTTACAGAAATGAGAGTGGATTCGCAATTTCGGATTCTAGCTCAAGATCTACGAAAATTCCCTTAATTGGTTCCCCTCACTTTCAGATATCATTGATGGTGCTCTATGAGGTCTTCATCGTCCTCGATGACCTTGCATACATCAAACACCAAGAAGTAGTCAAAGAGAACAAAAATAAAATGCACGTAAAAAGGACAAATGAGGCAACACTAATTGTGTTCGCAAAAGTATTCAACTAGCACTCATTAAACCTCACGAAAAACGGCACATAATTTAGTATCGAGTATTTGAGACTACTAAAACCTTACACAAAAAAGAACGAGAATGACTTGTAGTGATAGCAAACTCGATTTGACCTCTCGAGGAGATTTAGAAGGAGGCGAGAATGAATAAAAGTACAAACGAAACAAATAGCAAGCTCAAAACACTGTCCTAACATATTTGGAGTTGAAAATATCACTAAGACAATTTAACAAACATTTTTTTTAGCGTCCAGCGTGGACGGGGGGTTGAGGCGGGACCCACCAACCTGTAGATAAAAAGAAATCAAGAAATACAAAGTATCAGTCCCGAATTATGACAAAAAATGGGCCATAATTCGGGTCCAAACATCGAAGAAATCTACAGTCCGCTAAATAAATACAAAGTGCACCACAAACCGTGGGCTAATGTGCGGACCCGTAGACTAAAATAACTCAACTCCGAATTATGACAAAAAATGGGCCATAATCCGGAACCTAAAATCTAAAGTGCCTACGGCCCGCTAGATCAATACAAGGTGCACCACTAAAACTGTGGGCTAATGTGCGGACCAATAGGCAAGCAAGCAATCAATAAAATAAAAAACCTATCTAAATCTAAAAGACGGATAACCAAGCTGATCCATCCGTATAAGGGAGAGAAGAAACGGAGGAGCAGTATTGTAAGTATAAGTCTGAATGCCAAGGAACGACATGCCGAGCTCAGAAAGATAGTCGGCCGGCCTGTTGCCCTCCCGGAAAATGTGAGTGACTCTGAACTGAATATCTCTGAGAATGTGTCGGATACGCATAAGAGTGTGACGAACCTGCCAAGAGCCCCGATGGCCAGATGAAAGCAGGGTCACCACAGCAGCAACATCAAGCTCAATCCAAACATGTCTCGAGCTCTGGGAAGCTAGAATCAATCCAATCGCCAACGCCTGGACCTCAGCATCAAGACTCGAAGAGGCCTGAAAAGAGGAATGGAAAGCAAGAAGGAGCTCTCCGTGGTGATCTCTAATCAGACCTCCCCCACCCTCAATCTGCGTGTCTCTATTGAACAAACCATCCGTGTTCAGCTTGATCCAAGGGGTCTCTGGTCGAAGCCAAACCACCGGGACGGGGCGACGAGTCTGAGCAGGGGAAGATGTAGCTCACTGGAAACGATCAGGCGGCGAGCAACCCGCCCAGAACTCAGATGAAATAAGCCCCGCAGAAGCCAATAAAGCAACATGGCGCTCCACCTACACAATAACATGAGACGAAAGAAAAGTAACCGCCCTATGCTTTGCACTATTCCTTTCTGTACAGATGAACCAAAGGATCAGACAAGGAATAATGAAAGTCGCGTGCCTAAAGTGTGTGCCGTGTGCGAAAAAACTCAGGAGCTCAAAGATATTCTGAGTATGGGGTAGGGATAAATGTGTCCATGCGCCAAAATACTCCCACACGTCACGAGCCACATCACTCCCCAAGAAAATATGGGCAATGGTCTCGGTATGGTAGGTCTGGGTAAGGGTATGCGAGCAGCACAAACATCTAGAAGCCAGTGAAACGCCCCTCCTCTGTAGAATGTCATCAGTCGGTATCCGTCGCATGAGAAGTCACCAAATAAACACTGAAGTGGTCGGTGTAAGTAAGGCAGACCAGATGGCCCCGTAAACAAGATTAGCCTGACCCCTCACCCTGATGTGAGACCAAGCCAACGACAGTAGGTAAGAGTCCAGCACATACTATCCGAATCCTCCTCGGCGATGGGAATCGCGGAGATCTCCTGAATGAACTGAGGGGTAAATCCTAGCTCCTCTCCAACAATAGACTCCAATCTACCCATGTCTCACGTTCCATCGACCCATAACTCATGAATCCTAAGATGGGGTCTACCAGTAACATGATGAAAAGAAGAAATAGGCATATCCCCAATCCAAGTATCGTCCCAAAAGCTGACCTCCCCGCAGCCACGACCAAGAGTCCAGCGGATGAACTCCTGAGCCTCAATACCCACTCGGAGGAGACAGCGCCAAGGGTGGCTGGCACGAGCTTTAAGAGCGGTACGCATAGGCATATAAAGGCCAGCAAAGCAGTTTCTGTGGAGCATAAACTGCGCCCACAGAGACGTGCCCGCGCGAAGGCGCCACCAGAGCTTATAACTAAAAGCTCTCGCCATATCCGAAAGGCTCCGAACCCCCATTGTAAAGGGGCACACCAAGATAGGTGATGGGGAGATCGCCCTGGCGAAAACCAGTAAGATTGTGAACTCTCTGATGCCAACGAGGCGCATGCTTAGGAGCAAGAATAAAAGTGCTTTTCTGGATACTAACCATTTGGCCCGAAGCTATAGAGTAGTGATCCAGGAGATGCATAAGATCAACGAGACCATCATTCACAGCCCGTGTGAATATAATGATGTCATCAGCGTATGATAAGTGCGAGACGGGGAAAGTCCGTCCAGCCGTCCTATACCTCATCAAAGGATGGTCTCGAATGAATCGGTCCAAGCAGCGCGATAAATAATCAACGGCAAGCACGAAGAGCGACGGAGAGATAGGATCGCCCTGACGCAAACCCCGACTAGAGGCAAAATAGCCGGCCGGACTGCCGTTCACCAAAATGGAGAACGTGCAACTCTCAACGCAATGACGGATGAACAAAATCCATCTAGCTGGGAATCCCATCCTCACTAAGACCTCACGTAAAAACTGTCAGTGAACCCTATCATACACCTTAGCCATATCAAGCTTCAGCACAAGGTTCGGGACACCATGAATGTCCGCGACGTGGAGGTCGTGAATAAGTTCTTGGGCCAGAAGGATATTATCAGTAATAATCCACCCGTGAACAAATCCACTCTGGTTCGGAGAGATAATCAGAGGGAGAAGAGGAGCAAGCCGAGCGTTAAGGATTTTCTTGATAATCTTATTGGTCACATTACACAGACTAATAGGCCGGTAATCTGACCAACCGCTCGGAACAGGCTTCTTCGGGATCAAGACGACCGTAGTCGCCGTGAAAGCCGGAGGCATAGGATGACCCTCAAAAAACTCGAGCACAGCCCCCTCCACGTCGGAAGAGACAATCTCCCAACAATGCTGAAAAAACAAAGACGAGAACCCGTCAGGCCCAGAAGCGCTATGAGGATCGATATCAAATACCGCAGCACGAATCTCCTAGGGAGAGGGTGGGACACACAAACTATCAGAATCAAAAGAACAGGGGATAGAGGGAAAACAAGTGTCATCCGGGGGGACGAGAACATCACCATCGGATGTAAGCAGAGTCCTAAAGAAATTCACAGCGGATGATCGGATGTCCGACTCTACAGCGATCGTCGTACCACCATCCTCAATGCTGTGAATATGCGACTGACAACGTTTCTGCTTCGCAAAACCCTGAAAGAACCGGGTGTTGGGCTCGCCCTCAGTAACCCAACGAACTGCGGCTTTCTGTTTCCAGAAATCTTCCTCCACAGAGAGACGAAGATGGTACTCAGCCCGAAAACGGTGCATAGCGGTTCTATTCTCCAGAGTAGGATCCGAATCATATCGCCGCTCGGCCTCGTCAGCAGCCCTCAAGGCCTCATCCAACTTCGTATGAAGATTCCAAAAACAGACCAGTTCCACTGTTTCAGCCTGCGCTTAACCCTAAGGAGTTTGGCTAGTAGGTTACACATGCCAGATAATCCACTCGGGGTAAGCCAGACCTCCCTAACAGTGTCCAGGAATGTATGATGCCGGATCCACATACTCTGGAAACGGAATGACGACTTGTGACGAGTCGCGGAGAAGCGACACTGGATAAGAAAGGGCGCATGGTCTGACCGAAGTCTAGGCAGGTGAGTGACGGTAGAAACCGCAAACACGTTCGACCATGCCTCACTAAATAAAGCATGATCTAGCCTTTCCCTCAAACCATTGCGCTCCCAAGTGAAAATATCGCCCTCGCAGCCCGCATCAATCAACTCACAGTCAGCAATAGCCTGTGCGAAGTCTAGAATCTCTAGAGAACGGTCTGTGGTACTACCCTCGCGCTCATGTGAATGCAAGAAGATGTTGAAGTCACCGCTGACTAGCCACAGCAACCCCTCTACTTCCAAAGCAATCTCACGGAGGGTGTCCCAAAGGGCGTAACGACCAACACAGTTAGTGCTGGCATAGACAAAGGTGACATAAATCGACTGAGGAAGAAGGGGGGAAGAAATAGAAAGATGGAGGACTTGATCGGTATCGAACAAAACTTGGTGCTGAAAGTGAGTGGAGGAAAAGAACCAAATTTTGTTAGACCGATTATAAAGTCCCGACGCAAAACCTAAAGAACGAATATAAAAATCAAAATTAGCATTGGAACCCATGGGTTCTGAAATGCCAATAAAAGAAAACCTATGAAGATGGTTGAGATGTGGAATGCGCTTCTGTGCTCCGGTGTTAGCCATGTTAGGAGTATGCCCTCGAATGCCACTCATAGGATATTGAGTGAGGGCATTGTACATGTTATTATGTAAATCATCAATATAAGGCAATGAATGTTTCTTTATTTACTGGTAGTTACTGGCATTCCCAACTCGTAAATATATATATAGAAACTAGTCCCTGTATTTGAGAGCAAAACGTTCCACTCTTTATTTGTTAAGGGGGTCGGCACTGGAAAGGTTTATAGCTCAAATACTTAATCGTTCGCAAGTCGATGAAACTTGACTGGGCGTTAAGTTTATGTGAAGACTTGTATGACGTGTTCTTTGACAAGGTGAGTGCCTGTCGAACACTAATGGTTAGTGGGAGCACACGTTATAGGTATGCTAATTGGATTAGTATACTCGAACCGACTCACCCTCGATTCGTCACACGGATTTCACTCCGGGACAGTCAATGATGGAATCGAAAGGTTGTGATAGGTATTCGTGAACCTTCGACTTGAGGATTTAGTAGGGATGTGCTTGTGACGTCAAGATTTTCATTAGAGTAGTTCGACCCTATAAACCGAAAGGCGGGGGTCAACCTCGACGTGCATCTTGATGGGCAAGTAGCAGGTCCTACTGAATACCAAGATAGAATTCTTTCTCCCGTTAGTGATCGGGTTATATGTCCTATGCGGTTACTGGCAGATGAGATCATAAGTCTTTGGCCAAAGCATTGGAGCTAGTTGTATTGGATACACGAGAGCTCGATGATTTCGATTTGTATTAACGCATGCATAGAGTCAAGTACATATAGGGTTTGACTGACCGTGACCCTATAACTTGATCGGGACATTTGAAAGAAGGGTTTATACGTTTACTGGTATTCACAACAGAATGGTTCTTGAATGATCCCATCATTCGTTCTCGATTAAGAGTGCAGTGTAGGCCGCCAGGCTGGCTAGGTGGTGCTACTACTCTTTGGTTCCTCCCATTGCTGACTGAGACGAACCTACCGAGTCGCGCAATAGGATTGACGACAGAATGAATCAAGCTAATTCTCTTATTATGAATATTAGATATTGGATATCTAAATTTGGGACATTGGATGTTTAAATCGACTTATCAGATAAATTGATTTACGGCTTAATGAATTAAATATATCACTGGGTGATTAATTTAATTCATGAATATAATTATTTCTTGGAGAAATTAATTATGTTATTTTGTATTTGATATGTTTAATTAATTGGATTAATTAATCGATACAAATACATCAGAACAAAATCGTAGTTTATCTGTTTGGACTCACGGGAGTCCGAAACGAACCGAACTCATCCGTTTCTGCATGGTAGTCGCCCCCCTTAGTTCCACCCACTTTCCTCTTGTCTTGTTGTTTTCATTTTATATGAAAAAGATGACTATGTGGGGTTTGATCTCATGTGACATGAATTGTTCACATGAGGGTGGAATAAGAATAAAAGAAGGAAGACTTCTTATCTCTCATACATGATTTCCAAAGTGAGACAAGCCTTTCAAGAGAGAGAGAAAGACTTCTTCATCTTGTTCTTCTTCTTTATGTGTTCTTGAGAGTTTTCTTAGAGAAAAATATCAAGATATAAAGAGAGAGTAAGATTAAAACACTTAGAGTGTAGTAATCTTTACATATATAGCTTCATCACTTAGCTCTAGCTGTATCCTCGGAGGATAGCAAAGTGATCGTCGTTCCGATCGTTTCTCCGGCGCGTGGCAAGTAGAGACGCAGTGCTTTCGGCGTTGGATCGTTCAAGGGCTTGAAGCGGAATAGATTCGTAGAGATCAAGCAAAGCTTGTGGAATAGCTCAAGAGAAGATTATCCATCTAATCAACGGACTACAAGGGTGAGTTTCTATATCTCTTGTGAATTCGTTTTTGATATTCATATATACGTAGCTCGATCGATCCTCGTAGGGATTCGGATCGAATTAATTTTCGTTTTACCGCTTCTGCTGGGCCTTCGTTTTAGGCACCGAATCCCAACAGTGGTATCGGAGCGTAGGTCTTGCGATCGTATATACGATATTAGCATTTGGAATGCTTGATTAGATGGTGTATGATTTGGAATCATAATCGTATTAATCGTTGATTTTCTATTGTTCATCTAAAAATTATTTTTTCATGATTTTATGTTACAATATAAATTTATTTTTCTTTTGAGAAACTTATTTAAATGAGTAATATAAAGATTATAAAAATATTATTTTTGGAATCGGGGCGAAAAGCAGGCAACGTAAACGGACCGGCGGACTTGGAGTGCCAGAGCCACTGCCTGATACACTGTATGGACGCTGATGCAGCGGCATGAGCGAGTCCTGGTCGGCGAGCTTCGGCCGTTCTCGACACCTGTGCGAGCCACCTTTCGGCAACTTTCTTGGCGGTGTCGGCTTGGCGTGTTTTCCGACTCGTTTTTATATTTCGTTCGATAATTAATTTCCCACAAATTAAATTGGATTTAATTTGACTAAGATTTAATTATGGTAATTTTATTCTTAGGGGAATTAATTTAATGAAATATTTTCTCGTCCGGAACAAGTTAAAATTGACGGTTGTTTGAATTAATTGGATTAATTCGTTTTGGATGGATTGTTTTATATTGATTGGATCAATATTCAGATTCATTATGAATGCCATTTATTTAATGTGTTGGATGCATTATTTTTTGAATGGTGATGTGGTTCATGGACCTAGTTTTTGAATCGTTCAGTTTTATTCGATTGGGTTGTAAAGGCCGTTTTGAGCCTATTTATTTTACTAGAAATATTTATATCTAGGATGTAATTTTCAATGTAAAATTTATATGTAATGACGAAGACCGGAGGACGATCCATTTCGAGAAGACGAAGATTCAAGACGAAGACTTGTAATTAGATTACGGAGTTTTTGTTTTCTAGGAACGGTCCATGAACCAGATGTTGGTAGCAACTAGGTTGTGAATGGTTGTTTCATATTGTTTGAATGCCACAAACGCGCTTAAACGATTAATGTGCAAAGTGTAACGTAAATCGCGAAAATTCTCCCATGATAAATTATTAAGTTTATAAGGTTTCAAGGTTTTCCTTCCCTCCATCGAGTTTTCGGGAAATTGAAATCCAAACCGGATGTGCTATGCTTCTGAGTTATCGGGGTAGTCGTTCAGGGAGGATGGATAAATTACCGGGAGCGCATTGGATGCCTTCGGTTGGAGCAAATTTTATCCCTATAAACCTGATAGGTTACCGGATAAGATTCAATTGTGAAACTGATTTGCGTCGATGGTATAAACTTAACTTGTTCATGAACCATAGAAACCGTATAGGTTGAGGGGAGTGAACAAGGGGAAAAAGAAGATCGAATCATCCATTAAATGGGTTGGTGTTGGACACCACTTTATGAAAATTAATAGACTAGAAACCTGTTCGGTTGCCCTCTATTAAGATTTATAAAGAACTCGATCACCACTATGAAGTAGAGCGACGATACTTCCGGATTTCACATGGGAGTGTGTTATTCCGATAAAAATAGTGGGAGCTGGGTAACAAGAATAGAAAAGACCTTAATTCTATACTCAGAACATAATTGAATGAGTTACTAATTAATCTATCATACTTAATGCAGACTCAAATCTCAAATATGACAATGAATCCACTCACAATTCTGCTCGAAAAGAACACCTTAATGGGACCTAACTTTGTGGATTGGCTCCGCAATCTGATGATTGTCCTCAGTATAGAGGCACTGGGATACGTCTTGGAGACGGACATTCCGGCGCCTCCTGTGCGGACCCGAGCCAATCAGGAAGAGATTGAAAACCACGAAAAGTGGGTTAAGGATAACATGAAAGTCCGTGCTTATATGATGGCTTCCATGTCTAATGAGCTTCAAAGAGCTCATGAGAAAATGACTTCTGCTAGGCAGATTCGATCTCACTTAACCGAGCTTTATGGTGAGCACAGTAGAACTGCTAGATATGAGATATCCAAGCAACTGTTCGGTGCAAGGATGAAGGAAGGTGAGAAGGTTGGGGAACACGTCCTCAAAATGATATCCATGATCGAGAGATTGGAGGCTCTTGATTTTAAAATGGATACTTCTCTCCAAACCGACCTTATCCTACAGTCTCTCCCTGATTCCTTCTCACAGTTTGTTATGAACTTCAACTGCAATGAGATTGCATGTAATTTAGATGGGCTAATGAACAAACTTGTGACCGCTCAGTCTCAGATGAAGACTCCGCGGATGAAGGAGTCTGCTCTTGTGATTTCTTCTAGACCTCGGAGGTCTAAGAATAAGAAGAAAAAGACCAAGAAGCGGACTGGACTACAAGCTAAGGACCTTAAGGGAAAGGGCAAGGCCCCGATGGTTCCGAAGAACAAGAAGAAGAAGGATGCTTGTCTCAAGTGCGGTGAGCTGGGCCACTGGGCTAGAGACTGTCCGATTCTTCATGGCACTTGTCTGAGAACTTTTAGTTTTGGAAAAAAATTGTTCTTCTACTGTATTTTCTACTTCCTGGATACTGGATTCTGGTGCTAGTTCTCATATTTGTACCATGAATCAGGATCTGGAACAAAGTAGGAAGCTTGGAGCTGAAGAAGTTATGATCACAGTTGGAAGCGGGCATAGTGTCGAGGCGACTGACATAGGATCACTTCTTTTGGGTTTAGAATCCGGCTTTGTTTTGACTTTAGAAGATGTACTTGTTTTGCCCAAGGGGCACAAAAACATTGTATCCATTCCGGTCATGGACCGAAAAGGCTTTTCATTTTTCATTGGTGATGGTTCCTGCAAAATTTATTTTAGAAATAAACTAGTAGGTACTGCTACATTGTTGAATGGATTGTATCATCTAAATCTCAGCAACAAAGTAGTTGTGAATACTATGACTAGAAAACATGGTAGGGATGAAACCAATCAAGTTTTGAAATGGCATCTTAGACTTGGTCATGTTGGTCAGACCAAGGTTTACAAGATGGAAAAGGATGGACTTATGGGTCCATTGGGATCGGATCCCTTTCCTACTTGTGAATCTTGCCTTAAAGGCAAAATGACTAAGTCCCCCTTCACAGGGACTTTTGAAAGAGCCGCTGATAAACTGGGATTAATCCATACTGACGTTTGTGGTGCTTTGGAAGCACCACGTGATGGATATCAATATTTCATTACGTTTACAGATGATCATACTAGGTATGGTTATGTATACTTAATGAAACATAAATCCGAGCCCTTTGAGAAATTCCAGGAATTCAAGGCCCTAGTCGAGAAACAAACTGGTAATCATATCAAAGCACTTCGGTCGGACCGAGGTGGCGAGTATATGAGTACGGAGTTTGACGAGTTCCTTAAGGAATATGGAATAGTTTTACAACTAACTCCTCCAGATACTCCCCAATTAAATGGTGTGTCAGAAAGAAGGAACCGGACCTTGTTGAACATGGTCTGTTCCATGCTGGGCTATACTGACTTACCGATTTACCTGTGGGGGTATGCACTCCTGACTGCCGCTTACATCTTAAACAGATGTCCTTCCAAATCCATTCCTAAAACTCCACATGAGATGTGGGAGGGCAGGAAACCAAGTCTTAATCATATTAGGATTTGGGGATGTCCAGCCTATGTCAAGAAGACTAAGGTGGAGAAGTTGGAAGCTAGGTCCGCGAAGGGACGTTTCATTGGATTCCCGTATGGGACGATGGGATATCTATTCTACATGCCCGAAGATCGAAAGATCGTTGTTGCTTTACAAGCACACTTCCTGGAAGATGAGTTCATTCAGGAAGGCGGAGCAGGTAGAAGTATTTCTTTAGAAGAATACAATGAAACTCCTCAGGAGACACCTGTGTAAGAAACTGGAACCGAACCTTCTGAAACACAAGTACAACCACCTCATAGGTCTAGTAGGGTGTCTCATTTACCTGAGAGGTATGGGCTTGTGCACTTGGAGGAGCTGGGTCTCCATGAGGTTCCAAGTGATAGCCAAGAGACCGACCCAACAACCTATGACCAAGCGATGGTGGATGTAGACTCCGCGAAATGGCGTGAAGCTATGGAAGCTGAGATAGACTCAATGCATGTTAATCAGGTCTGGACTCTAGTAGACCGCCCCAAAGGCATAGTGCCTATTGGGAACAAGTGGATCTACAAGAGAAAGACTGATGGTGATGGCAAGGTTGACGCCTATAAGGTCAGGCTTGTGGCAAAGGGTTATACCCAGAAGGAAGGGATCGATTACCACAATACCTTCTCGCCCGTATCCATGATCAAGTCTATTCGCATGATGCTTGCTATAGCTACCTGCCACGATTATGAGATATGGCAAATGGATGTAAAGATGACTTTTCTTAATGGATTCCTAGAGGAGGAAATCTATATGGAGCAGCCTAAAGGCTTTGTGTCCGAAGTCGATATTCAGAAAGTGTGCAAACTTCAGCGTTCCATTTATGGACTGAAGCAAGCGTCGCGTAGTTGGAACCTTCGTTTTGACGAGGCGGTCAAAGAGTTTGACTTCGTGCAAAATGAAAAGGAACCTTGTGTATACAAGAGGGTTAGTGGGAGCAAGATCGCATTCTTAGTACTATATGTGGATGACATTCTACTAATAGAAAATGATGTGGGAATGCTCACTTCTGTGAAAGCTTGGCTTTCGAGTAATTTCTCCATGAAATACTTGGGAGAAGCTACCTATATTCTTGGTATTCGACTCTACCGAGATAGAGCGAAGAGAACAATAGGTCTTTCCCAATCCCTCTATATAGATAATATCTTAAAGCGATTTAAGATGGATGATTCTAAAAGAGGGTTCCTACCGATGCGACATGGAATAAAACTCACCTTGAAGATGTGTCCTCAAAATGAGGAACAACGAAAGGAAATGGGTAATATACCATATGCTTCGGCCTTGGGTAGCCTTATGTATGCTATGTTGTGTAGAATCCGAATCATATCGCCGCTCGGACTCGTCAGCAGCCCTCAAGGCCTCATCCAACTTCGTATGAAGATTTCCAAAAACAGACCAGTTCCACTGTTTCAGCATGCGCTTAACCCTAAGGAGTTTGGCCAGTAGGTTACACATGCCAGATAATCCAGTCGGGGTAAGCCAGACCTCCCTAACAGTGTCCAGGAATGTGTGATGCCGGATCCACATACTCTGGAAACGGAATGATGACTTGTGACGAGTCGCGGAGAAGCGACACTGGATAAGAAGGGGTGCATGGTCCGACTGAAGTCTAGGCAGGTGAGTGACGGTAGAAACCGCAAACACGTTCGACCATGCCTCACTAAATAAAGCATGATCTAACCTTTCCCTCAAACCATTGCGCTCCCAAGTGAAAATATCGCCCTCGCAGCCCGCATCAATCAACTCAGAGTCAGCAATCGTCTGTGCGAAGTCTAGAATCTCTAGAGAACGGTCTGTGGTACTACCCTCGCGCTCATGTGAATGCAAGAAGATGTTGAAGTCACCGCTGACTAGCCACGACAACCCCTCTACTTCCAAAGCAATCTCACGGAGGGTGTCCCAAAGGGCGTAACGACCAACACAGTTAGTGCTGGCATAGACAAAGGTGACATAAATCGACTGAGGAAGAAGGGGGGAAGAAATGGAAAGATGGAGGACTTGATCGGTATCGAACAAAACTTGGTGCTGAAAGTGAGTGGAGGAAAAGAACCAAATTTTGTTAGACCGATTATAAAGTCCCGACGCAAAACCTAAAGAACGAATATAAAAATCAAAATTAGCATTGGAACCCATGCGTTCTGAAATGCCAATAAAAGAAAACCTATGAAGACGGTTGAGATGTCGAATGCGCTTCTGTGCTCCGGTGTTATCCATGTTAGGAGTATGCCATCGAATGCTACTCACAGGATATTGAGTGAGGGCATTGTACTTGTTATTATGTAAATCATCAATATAAGGCAATGAATGTTTCTTTATTTACTGGTAGTTACTGGCATTCCCAACTCGTAAATATATATATAGAAACTAGTCCCTGTATTTGAGAGCAAAACATTCCACTCCTTATTTGATAAGGGGGTCGGCACTGTAAAGGTTTATAGCTCAAATACTTAATCGTTCGCAAGTCGATGAAACTTGACTGGGCGTTAAGTTTATGTAAAGACTTGTATGACATGTTCTTTGACAAGGAGAGTGCCTGTCGAACACTAATGGTTAGTGGGAGCACACGTTATAGGTATGCTAATTGGATTAGTATACTCGAACCGACTCACCCTCGATTCGTCACACGAATTTCACTCCGGGACAGTCAATGATGGAATCAAAAGGTTGTGATAGGTATTTGTGAACCTTCGACTTGAGGATTTAGTAGGGATGTGCTTGTGACGTCAAGATTTTCATTAGAGTAGTTCGACCCTATAAACTGGAAGACGGGGGTCAACCTCGACGTGCATCTTGATGGGCAAGTAGCAGGTCCTACTAAATACCAAGATAGAATTCTTTCTCACGTTAGTGATCGAGTTATATGTCCTATGCGGTTACTGGCAGATGAGATCATAAGTCTTTGGCCAAAGCATTGGAGCTAGTTGTATTGGATACACGAGAGCTCGATGATCTAGATTTGCAATAACGCATGCATAGAGTCAAGTACATATAGGGTTTGACTGACCGTGACCCTATAACTTGATCAGGACATTTGAAAGAAGGGTTTATACGTTTACTAGTATTCACGACAGAATGGTTCTTGAATGATCCCATCATTCGTTCTCAGTTGGGGTACAGTGTAGGCCTCCAGGCTGGCTAGGTGGTGCTACTACTCTTTGGTTCCTCCCATTGCTGACTGAGACGAACCTACCGAGTCGCGCAATAGGATTGACGACGGAATGAATCAAGCTAATTCTCTCATTATGAATATTAGATATTGTATATCTAAATTTGGGACATTGGATGTTTAAATCGACTTATCAGATAAATTGATTTACGGCTTAATGAATTAAATATATCACTGGGTGATTAATTTAATTCATGAATATAATTATTTCTTGGAGAAATTAATTATGTTATTTTGTATTTAATATGTTTAATTAATTGGATTTATTAATCGATACAAATACATCAGAACGGAATCGTAGTTTATCTGTTTGGACTCACGGGAGTCCGAAACGAACCGAACTCATCCGTTTCTGCATGGTAGCCGCCCCCCTTAGTTCCACCCACTTTCCTCTGGTCTTGTTGTTTTCATTTTATATGAAAAAGATGACTTTGTGGGGTTTGATCTCATGTGACATGAGTTGTTCACATGAGGGTGGAATAAGAATAAAAGGAGGAAGACTTCTTATCTCTCATACATGATTTCCAACGTGAGACAAGCCTTTCAAGAGAGAGAGAAAGACTTCTTCATCTTGTTCTTCTTCTTTATGTGTTCTTGAGAGTTTTCTTAGAGAAAAATATCAAGATATAAAGAGAGAGTAAGATTAAAACACTTAGAGTGTAGTAATATTTACATATATAGCTTCATCACTTAGCTCTAGCCGTATCCTCGGAGGATAGCAAAGTGATCGTGGTTCCAGTCATTTCTCCGGCGCGTGGCAAGTAGAGACGCGGTGCTTTCGGCGTTGGATCGTTCAAGGGCTTGGAGCGGAATAGATTCGTAGAGATCAAGCAAAGCTTGGGGAATAGCTCAAGAGAAGATTATCCATCTAATCAACGGACTACAAGGGTGAGTTTCTATATCTCTTGTGAATTCGTTTTTGATATTCGTATATACGTAGCTCGATCGATCCTCGTAGGGATTCGGATCGAATTAATTTTCATTTTACCGCTTCCGCTAGGCCTTCGTTTTAGGCACCGAATCCCAATAAGCCAGACCACGAAGATCAATCTCGACACACACACGGGCGAATGAAAGTCGTGAATGTGTGGCCGTCGGGGCATCAACTAAGATGAGATTGCCTACAGCCTTGGCAATCGTGTATAATGCGTGTGGATGAAATAAATGCAAAGGCAAACCCGGAAGTCTAATCCAAACCGGGTAGATCGAAGTCTCTGTCCTAATCGAAAAACTAGGTGACCACTTAAAAATACGGGCAGGACATCCAGAGAAATTCCACGTTGATCCTAACCAAATTCGTCTAAAATCCTCATCATTATCAAACCTAATCGCTATGTGGCAATAATTTAACCAACTCCAGCTAAATTTACCCCTCAGTTTCATATCATTCAAACTCGTAGACACATCTCGAGGGGAAGGGATAACATGCGAGAATTTAAGAATCAAAGTGCGTTCCCATGACGTAGCAAGAGTAATCATATCAGAGGAAGAAAAGGTAACACGCATTTTCTCATTTACGGAGGAGAGAGTACCAAAAGGACTAACCTTAGCTCCGTCAAAATTAAATGATTTCGTTGTTGAAACGGGATGGTTGATGGCACCAGGCTGCAATAAACCGTGTTGATTGCTGACTGTTTGGGCGTAAGATGGCTTCGATCGAGGCTGGTCGGTCGCACTTGGGTCGGCATGGTTGGTCGTTTCAGCCGAGCTCTTTGCATGGTTGTTGGAAGTGACTGGTGCTGGTGGAGTTTGACGAACCTGGTTGAGGAGAATGGGAGCTGCTCGCGGAGCTGGATTGGTGCGGTTAGGATGTGTTGGTGGGTTGGGGTTAAGGGGGTTGGGCTGGGTTGAGTGAAAGTTGGCTGGGCGAGAGGGATTGGGTAGGTTTGTAAGGTTATTTGGGCTGGAGAAGTGTGTGGGGTGGAAGGATATAGGCTGTGGGGGCGCGGTTGGTTGGGCAGAAGCTTGGGCATCGGTCCTGGGCTGTATAAATGTGGTTGGGCCGTGCAGAATTTTAGATTTGGGCTTGAAGTAATTATAAAGGGTATTGGGTTGATTAATTGACGGTTTGGGCTGAGGTGGTTTTGAAATATTTGAGGGGAAGGCGGGCTTATTGGGATTAATCGAAATGGGCTCAGAAGGTTTAGTGAGTAGGGTATGTGGGCTAGAGGTAACATTATCTGGACTTGAAGTAGGTTGTATGGTTAGGCCGGATTGCATGTATACACTGGGCCAAAGAAGAGCAGGCCCATGGTGATTAAGAAGCAAAGAAGTTGGGCTAACCTCACATTCCTTGTGCTGGGCTTCATTTATCAATTGCAGGCCATCGGATGGATGTGGCCCTAAGATGGACGGCTCTCCTCCGTCCATCGTCTTATTTAAATCCCGATTATCATCCGCCGCTAGGGTTGAGAGCGACGGCGCATACCCTGTAACTAGGGTTTTCGGTGGCTGATGGGAACTCGGGACGACGACGTCAGAACTTTGCAGAGGCAACGGAATAACATTTCCGGTGAGACTAGAATCAGGAAACCATGTGCTATTCGGAGTCTTCTCGGTCGATGCATGCGACGGAACTACCAGCGGCGATTGCAACGGCGAACGTATTGGCGACGTGATTGGCAACGGTCTTAGATTGCAGCGAACATCTTGAAACTTAGAAAGAGTTATCGTGGTTGATTTTTCGGGCGTCGGGGATGTAATACCCGAGATTTCTGTTATGTAATTAGAACTTGTGGTATTGTAATGATTGTACTTTTTGTCTAAGTACTATTCTCTGTATTTCATAATCCGATGTTGTCGAGTGTATAAATTTCGTGTATGTGTTTTAGAGATTGAAATTCTGTACATGTAGCGCACGCTTCTGCCGAGTGTAGCGTACGCTAACGGGGATTCATAGCGCACGCTACAGAGGGTCACTAGCGTACGCTATGCATGGTCAGATTGATTGGGACGTGCGGTAGGTGAGATCTGGCCGGGGGACCCCTGTCGGATCGTGTCGGATGTACCTGGACGGCTTTCGGGAAAAGCCGAGTCAACGCCTTAGCGCACGCTACAGGTATATGCGAATGCGACCCGATCTTTTGGTACTCGCGCTCCAGCTCCAGTCCCGAAGGAGACGAGTGTGAACCAGACGCAGCAAAGTGGATTTCAGCAGCAGAACGCTGGGAAGAGAGAGGCATCCAGTGCTGGGTCCGTTCCTCCATGCCTGTACGAGATGAGGAAATCTGATGATCAGAACACAGCTGTTGCATCGTGCACGATCGAGATCCTTTTGCAACCGATTAGTGTCTTGTTCGATTCAGGAGCTACGCATTCTTTTATGTCTTTGAACTGTGTTAATCGTTTGAACATCTCGTGCTTGTATAATTGTGAACCTTATGTTGTGGGATTACCGAGCGGAGAGAAAATTGTGGGAACCTTAGAAGCTAAGGATTTCCCGATTCTATAGAAGGAAGAGATTGGCCATCGAACCTTATTGTGGTTGACATATGCGGTGACGATTTAATTCTCGGAGATGATTGGCTCAACCGTTATGGAGTCTTTAATTACCGAGAGAGTCATTTCCATCATTGCGATGACGGATGCGAACACTTATTCCGAGGATGGAGACCGGAAGCTCGGGAAATTGATCAAGGCAATGAAAGTCGTGAAATTATCAAGCAAGGATGTCACGGACTTTGGTGCTATGCCATGAGGAAAGAGGAAGGAGTAGAGCTCTCGTCCATTTCGGTGGTGAATGAGTTCTCCGATGTATTTCTGACGAACTACAGGTTACCTCCGCAGAGGGGAGTGGAATTCACTATTGAACTAGAGCACAGAGCGGCTCCTATTTCCAGAGCACCATACCGCATGGCGCCAACCGAGATGTATGAACTCAAGAAACAAGCTGGAGGAATTGTTGCGAAGGGTTATATTCAACCAAGCGTTTCTCCTTGGGAGCGCCCGTTCTCTTTGTCCTAAGAAAGACGGATCCCTCCGATGTATTGATTACAGGAGCTTAACAAGATGACGATCAAGAATAAGTATCCTATACCTCGGATCGACGACTTGTTTGACCAACCGCAAGGGGCAAGGGTATTTTCAAGATTGACTTGCGATCGGGGATACCACCGATTGAGAATTAAGGAATCGGATATACGAAATGCGCTTTCGAGATCGATGCAGGCATTATGAATTCGTAGTGATGCCGTTTGGACTTACCAATGCTCTGCGGTATTCATGCAATTGATGAATCGGGTATTCTTGGAGTACTTGGATAAATTTGTGGTCGTTTTCATTGGCGACATCTTGATATATTCGAGGGACGCAGAGGAACATCTTGAACATTTACGTGTGGTTTTGAGCATCTTGAGAAAGGAACATTTGTATGCTAAGCTTTCTAAATGTGAGTTACGGCTTAAGGAAGTAACTTTCCTTGGGCATGTGATATCATCCGACGGAGTTCGAGTGGACCGAAGAAAGTCGAAGCAATCTTGGAGTGGGAAGCTCCTAAACGTGAAAGAAGTCCAAGCTTCTTAGGACTTGCTGGATATTATCGCCGCTTTGTAGAGGATTTTCCAAAATTGCTCGTCCGCTCACTCATTTATTCTGAGAAAACTCAAAAGTTCATGTGGAATGAGGAGTGCCGGGCTAGTTTTGACGAACTTAAGAGGAGGCTGACGACAGCACCTATATTAGCGCCGCGAGGAAGGCGACGGATTTATGGTATACAAGATGCTTCAAATCGGGGTTTGGGTTGTGTGTTGATGCGAAGGATAAAGTGATTGCTTATGCTTCTCGGCAATTGAAACCGTCAAAGTTAATTATCCTACTCATGATCGGAGCTAGCAGTGGTCTTTGCCTTGAAAATCGCGACATTATTTGTATGGCACTCATTGTCGATCTTTACAGATCATAAGAGCCTCAAGTATATTTTGATCGAGAAAGAGTTAAACATGAGGCGAGAGAAGGTGGCTGGAATTGATCAAGGATTACGACTTGGAGATTCTCTATCATCCGGGGAAAGCAAACGTCGTAGCTGATGCTTTGAGCCGTAAACCTATTTCTCTTCGAGTGTTAGAAGCACTTACGTCCCAAACCAGTATTCAACGAGGCCCGATCCGCGAGGGATTGAAGTATGGGCACCGGGAATCAAGGGCAACTTTATGTGATGGGCGACTTCATCACTAGTCGAGGAGATCAAGTCTAAATAATTGAGCGATTCTCCGATCCTTCGATTATGTGACGAAGTAAAGAAAGGAAAAGCCCGAGGATTCGTGATACAAGATGATGGAGTTACGAGATTTGAGTCGACTTTGCGTTCCCGATGATGATGATTTGAGAAGGACTATTACGAAGGAAGCTCACAGTAGCGCCTATTCTATTCACCGAGGCGTGATAAGATGTATAAGGATTTAAAGCAAAACTTGGTGGGAAATATGAAGAAGGGCGTGGCGAGTACGTTTGAAGTGTTTGACTTGTCGCAGTTAAGATTGAACATCAACGACCTGCCGGAATGTTAAAGCCACTTCCGATCCCTGAATGGAAGTGGGAGGATATCTCGATGGATTTCATCACTAGTATGCCAAGGACTAGAACGGGAATGAACATGATTTGGGTTGTAGTTGATCGACTAACCAAGACGGCTCATTTCCGGGAATTAAAGATACATGGGGACCCGAGAGATTGGCACGAATATTTATTGCGGAGATAGTCAGATTGCACGGGATGCCGAAGACCATTATTTCGGATCGAGATGGTCGTTTCGTGTCACACTTAGAAAGCGATTCCACGAGGCTTTGGGGACCGAGCTAAACTTTAGTACTGACTTATCATCCCCAAGCGGACGGTCGATCAGAAAGGACTATTCGACAGTAGAGGACATGCTTAGAGCTTGTGCATTAGATTGGTCGGCCCGATTGGGAAGTTCACTTGCCCTTGATCGAGTTCACTTATAATAACAGTTGGCATGCTTCTATTAAGATGGCACCATTTGAAGCTTTGTACGGAGAAGATGCGATCACCCCTGTCTTGGGATGACTCTTGGATTTGATCGGGACGGAACCGAATTGATTATTCGGACTCAAGAGAAGATAGCCTTGATTCGAGAGAGACTGCTGACCGCCAGTCGGCGTAAGTCTTATGCCGATGTACGTCGTCGCCCTCTAGAGTTCGATCTTTGGAGACCACGTACTATTGAAGGTGTCTCTACACGAGGAATTTTCCGTTTTGGGAGAAGAGGCAAACTTAGTCCGAGATATATCGGACCCTTCGAGATCCTCGAGAGAGTGGGAGATTTAGCATACGAGTTGGCCTTACCGCCATCGTGAGTCACGTTCACAATGTGTTTCACGTATCCCAATTGCGGAAGTATGTAGGACCCGATCACGTCATTGAGTTCGACGAGATCGAAATAGCTAATGATGGCACCTTCAAGAAAGACCAATCAAGATACTTGAGAGCCGGATCAAACAATTGAGGAATAAACCAATACACTTGGTTAAAGTACAATGGTCACGACATGGAGTCGAAGAGGCCACTTGGGAAACGGAGGCAGTATGAAGACTAGATATCCGAGTTGTTTTCATCCTAAGTTTGGACGAAACTTCTTTTTAAAGGAGGAAGGATGTAATACCGAGATTTACATTATGTAATTAGAACTTGTGGTATTGTAATGATTGTACTTTTTGTCTAAGTACTATTCTCTGTATTTCATAATCCGATGTTGTCGAGTGTATAAATTTCGTGTATGTGTTTTAGAGATTGAAATTACATACATGTAGCGCACGCTCTGGTGAGTGTAGCGTACGCTAACGGGGATTCATAGCGCACGCTTCTGAGGGTCACTAGCGTACGCTATGCATGGTCGATTGATTGGGACGTGCGGTAGGTGAGATCTGGCCGGGACCCCTGCCGGATCGTGTCGGATGTACTGGACGGCTTTCGGGAAAAGCCGAGTCAACGCCTTAGCGCACGCTACGGTATATGCGTAGCGCACGCTAAGTGCAGTACTGATTTAGGCGTGAGTCGTTAGCGCACGCTTCTGAGCGAGTGTAGCGCGCTAATAGCCATTTATTATAAATAGGACATCATCCTATTCGAGATTTGATTTTCTCCTCCCATAACCCGAACTCTTACACTTAGAACATAACTCCTTCGTCCCAAACACTTCATATCAACCTCCTAGTTCGAGATTGAAGATCGTATATCATTGGAGATTGGTGTTCAAGCCTTCGGTGTTGGATCGCTTCATTTTCCTCCGTATTCTTCACTACTTTGAGGTAGGTGATTCTTCACTAATGTTAGTAATGTTCCTAAGGAAGTTTGAATCATGTTTTGATAGCAAGTATTTCGTTTATAATCGGTCATCACATGTTAGAAGGATATTTCGACGTTTCGACACTTATTCATCGTATGAACCTTTGAACCATCTTATTATAAGGACTCCTAAGCATGTTCAAATCGATTTATGATCGATATAGGATATTTGCCGGTTGATACGTTTTACGATGGAATCATGTGTTTTGGAACGTAGAACAAATGGAACTTAGATTATTTCTTGGAGATCGTAGATGAACTATGATGTTGAGTTGACTATCCGTATATTCGTATTTCACGATCATAAATCTTCCACAAACCTTATTAGCATGATTTGCCGAGATAACTTGGTAGGATTCATGAGTTCTTCACCATTCAACCCGATTTTGGCTTGCGATTACGCCATGCAATATTAGCGCACGCTAACACGTTTGAGTTAACGTGCGCTATCGAAGTCGATTAACGCCCGGCGTCGTAGCGTACGTTATGAGACTAAGCCGAGTCAGGCGCGGCCGTGGCTAGCGCCGCGCTAGTCTTATACGATAGCGTCGCTAACGATCCGTCTTAAGCGCCGCGTTACGTAGAATGCGTAGCGCGCTAAGCAATCGAGCAGCTTGTTTATTTTGTGCTTTTCGGCAGTAGGACGAATTGATGGAACATAGTTCGACTTGAGAGGATTTGTATATCGTTCCTTTTGTTAAGGTTCGAGCACATTACGTTGATCGAAGGAGGCGGCCTTAGTGTGTGTTGAGATCATCGAAGTATTTCGTCTTGCCATTTTCGAGGCAAGTATCATATGTCGAGTTCGATTTATCATTCTTGTGGTTTTATTCATATTGTTGAATATGAGATGTATTCTGAGAATTTTCGTGATATTCGTTGTTGTTTGTTCGTATTGATGAACATATTGAAATGCGTATGTGTATGCATAATTGTTTCATTTATGGTATAAATGATCAGGGGATCATGAGGATCTATCTTGAGGCGCTGGATCGAATGTCCACCATGCGTTGGTCCGCGGGATCATCATGGGGATCTATCTTGAGGCGCCGGATCGGCCGGACGGGTTTTCCACCATGCGTTGGTCCGCGGGATCATCATGGGGATCTATACCAAGAAGCTGGATCATTTGGATTACCTGTATTGTGTTGATGGAATCGTGAGGATTCGCATCGTTGGATTCCGATAGCGGAAGTCATTTTGCATGTTTTATGATGTATTGATGATTTATTGTATTATGATACTTGTACTAGCATTGTTTTGCTAACCCCTTCGAAGTGGACATTGTTTTTGATGTTCGGGTAGTCGAGGAGCGGGAGGCAACCACGATGCAGCGGAGACGATGAGATGGCTCGGTGATGTGATTGATGTTATTGTTATTATGATTTGTCTTCTTGTTTCGTTTAGTACTCGAGTAAATCTGTTTTAGTAATGTCTTTTCGATATGGTTGTATAAATTAACTCTTTGATCGGTTGATTCAAATATGTCTTTGAACTTCGATTATACGATTGGTTTATATTTACACTCTTTTTAAAATTAGCCTTGTAAATCCTTACCTAAAGGGTTTACGGTAGTAATTATTCGAATATCTCGGGGTGTTACGAGAATATGGTATCGGAGCTAAGATTTATGGATATCTTGGCGATCGGGTTAGTTGGAGTGCATTTACGTTATTGATTATTGGTCGTTCGTAACATCAACTGCTGAGCCGACATCGTCAATTAATTTGTGGTTGTAAGTTTCCTAATCTAAGTACTCTTGTTTTATTTAATTCTTGTCTTGTAAACATTAATGAATGTACTTTGAGAAGCGTTTGCCACGGATATTGAGTATTTATGTTTACGGTATGTTGAGAGGAGGTCGTGGACGCGGGCCTTGGTCGTGGGCGCGGGACGTGGAAATGCGAGGCAAGAAGAATCGGTATCTACTCACCGAGATAGCCGCTAGCCAAACGGATTCACATTAGGGGGACAGCGAGATCGGCAAATAATAATGCAGATCCTAACGTGCGGGAAGTGCTTCAAGAGTGGTTGCTCGAATAAACCGGTTGCTCAAGTTGTGGATCGCATGCGAGACGGCGATGGGACGCAGAATAACGTGGATAATCGGGAGATAAATGGCTTACCGAGGTGGTCAAATTGCATCCTCCGAAATTTGACGGTTCCACCGAGACGCTTTCGTGGGATCATTGGTGAAGGAATTAGAGAAGATTTTTGCGGGGATTAAGCGTCCCAACGATAGGAAGGTTCCGGTCGCCCGGTATCTTTTGGCCGGGAGGCTTTCGGCGGTGGGAGGCCATTCGACCAGGAGCATAATCTTGGCTGGGCCAATTCAAGTTGATGATGGAGGCACTGATTGTCCTCGCCCGATTAGAGAGGCCCGAGTTCGGGAGTTTTCTCACCACAAAATTCGGAAGCATGTGACGGAAGTGATTAAGACTTTTAATCACCGGTGACTTATGTGCGCCACAGTCGGGACCGAGGCGGAAAGGATTTTCCATTTTGACATGCGAATGAAGCGGAAATTCAGCAATATATGTCGGATTTGATTGTACCACCTTGAGGCGATGCTCGGGACAAGGCGTTGGCCTACGATATGAAGGAAGCGGCAGAGAGAAATCGAAGGAAGCAAAAAGCGAGAAGGTGTCGGGCAACTTCGCGGAGAATAAGAATAGCGGGCCGCCGGTCGGTCCTCTTTTCACTCATCCAGAGACCTCCGCATCCTAGTCGAGGAGGAAAGAAGTTCCGGCAGCACCGAAGCTTTCGACACGGGAAGAAGTGTTACAAGCGTGGCAAGGCGGGACATGTTCGACGTGATTGTTTCGCGCTGTGACTGTTTGAGTGTGGACAGAAGGACATCGCGCAACATTTTGTGGGAATGCGACCCGATCTTTTGGTACTCGCGCTCCGGCTCGGTCGAAGGAGACGAGTGAACCAGGAGCGGCAAAGTGGATTTCAGCAGCGGTAAGGAAGAGAGGCATCCGATCTTGGGTCCGTTCCTCCACGCTTTTATGCGAGATGAGGAAATCGATGATCGTAACACAGTGTTGCATCAGTGCGATTCAGATCCTTTTGCAACTTGATTAGTGTCTTGTTCGATTCAGAGCTACGCATTCTTTTATGTCTTTGAAGCTGTGTTAATCGTTTGAACATCTCGTGCTTGTATAATTGTGAACCTTATGTTGTGGGATTACGGCGGAGAGAAAATTGTGGGAACCTTAGAAGCTAAGGATTTCCCGGTATCTATAGAAGGAAGAGATTGGCCATCGAACCTTATTGTGGTTGACATATGCGGTGACGATTTAATTCTCGGAGATGATTGGCTCAACCGTTATGGAGTGTCTTTGAATTACCGAGAGAGAGTCATTTCCATCATTGCGATGACGGATCGAACACTTATTCCGAGGATGGAGACCGAAGCTCGGGAAATTGATCAAGGCAATGAAAGGCTGTGAAATTGCAAGCAAGGATGTCACGGACTTTGGTGCTATGCCATGAGGAAAGAGGAAGGAGTAGAGCTCTCGTCCATTTCGGTGGTGAATGAGTTCTCCGATGTATTTCTGACGAACTACAGGTTACCTCCGCAGAGGGGAGTGGAATTCACTATTGAACTAGAGCCACAGGCGGCTCCTATTTCAGAGCACCATACCGCATGGCGCCAACCGAGATGTATGAACTCAAGAAACAACTGGAGGAATTGTTGCGAAGGGTTATATTCAACCAAGCGTTTCTCCTTGGGAGCGCCGTTCTCTTTGTCCTAAGAAAGACGGATCCCTCCGTGTGTATTGATTACAGGAGCTTAACAAGATGACGATCAAGAATAAGTATCCTATACCTCGGATCGGCGACTTGTTTGACCAACTGCAAGGGGCAAGGGTATTTTCGAAGATTGACTTGCGATCGAGGATACCACCGGTTGAGAATTAAGGAATCGGATATACCAAATCGCTTTGAGATCGATGCAGGCATTATGAATTCGTAGTGATGCCGTTTGGACTTACCAATGCTCTGCGGTATTCATGCAATTGATGAATCGGGTATTCTTGGAGTACTTGGATAAATTTGTGGTCGTTTTCATTGCGACATCTTGATATATTCGAGGGACGCAGAGGAACATCTTGAACATTTACGTGTGGTTTTGAGCATCTTGAGAAAGGAACAGTGTATGCTAAGCTTTCTAAATGTGAGTTACGGCTTAAGGAAGTAACTTTCCTTGGGCATGTGATATCATCCGACGGAGTTCAGTGGACCGAAGAAAGTCGAAGCAATCTTGGAGTGGGAAGCTCCTAAAAACGTGAAAGAAGTCGAAGCTTCTTAGGACTTGCTGGATATTATCGCCGCTTTGTAGAGGGATTTTCCAAAATTGCTCGTCCGCTCACTCATTTATTCTGAAAACTCAAAAGTTCATGTGGAATGAGGAGTGCCAGGCTAGTTTTGACGAACTTAAGAGGAGGTGGCAGCCACCTATATTAGCGCCGCTGAAGGAACCGACGGATTTATGGTATACGGCGATGCTTCAAATCGGGGTTTGGGTTGTGTGTTGATGCGAAGGATAAAGTGATTGCTTATGCTTCTCGGCAATTGAAACCGTACGGGTTAATTATCCTACTCATGATCTGGAGCTAGCACCGTGGTCTTTGCCTTGAAAATCAAGCGACATTATTTGTATGGCACTCATTGTCGATCTTTACAGATCATAAGAGCCTCAAGTATATTTTCAGTCAGAAAGAGTTAAACATGAGGCAGAGAAGGTGGCTGGAATTGATCAAGGATTACGACTTGGAGATTCTCTATCATCCGGGGAAAGCAAACGTCGTAGCTGATGCTTTGAGCCGTAAACCTATTTCTCTTCGAGTGTTAGAAGCACTTACGTCCCAAACCAGTATTCAACGGGAACTGATCCGCGAGGGGATTGAAGTATGGGCACCAGGAATCCAAGGGCAACTTTATGTGATGGAACTGACTTCATCACTAGTCGAGGAGATCAAGTCTAAATAATTGAACGATTCTCTGATCCTTCGATTATGTGACGAAGTAAAGAAAGGAAAAGCCCCAGGATTCGTGATACAAGATGATGGAGTTCTGAGATTTCAGAGTCGACTTTGCGTTCCCGATGATGATGATTTGAGAAGGACTATTCTGAAGGAAGCTCACAGTAGCGCCCTATTCTATTCACCGGGCGTGATAAGATGTATAAGGATTTAAAGCAAAACTTGGTGGGGAAATATGAAGAAGGACGTGGCGAGTACGTTTGAAGTGTTTGACTTGTCGGAGTTAAGATTGAACATCAACGACCTGCCGGAATGTTAAAGCCACTTCCGATCCCTGAATGGAAGTGGGAGGATATCTCGATGGATTTCATCACTAGTATGCCAAGGACTAGAACGGGAATGAACATGATTTGGGTTGTAGTTGATCGACTAACCAAGACGGCTCATTTCCTGGGAATTAAAGATACATGGGGACCCGAGAGATTGGCACGAATATTTATTGCGGAGATAGTCAGATTGCACGGGATGCCGAAGACCATTATTTCGGATCGAGATGGTCGTTTCGTGTCACACTTCTGGAAAGCAGTTCACAGGGCTTTGGGGACCGAGCTAAACTTTAGTACAGCTTATCATCCCCAAACGGACGGTCAGTCCGAAAGGACTATTCAGACAGTAGAGGACATGCTTAGAGCTTGTGCATTAGATTGGTCGACTGATTGGGAAGTTCACTTGCCCTTGATCGAGTTCACTTATAATAACAGTTGGCATGCTTCTATTAAGATGGCACCATTTGAAGCTTTGTGCGGAGAAGATGCCGATCACCCCTGTCTTTGGGATGACTCTTGGATTTGATCGGGACGGAACCGGAATTGATTATTCGCACTCAAGAGAAGATAGCCTTGATTCGAGAGAGACCGCTGACGCCCAGTCGGCGAAGTCTTATGCCGATGTACGTCGTCGCCCTCTAGAGTTCGATCTTTGGAGACCACGTACTATTGAAGGTGTCTCCTACACGAGGAATTTTCCGTTTTGGGAGAAGAGGCAAACTTAGTCCGAGATATATCGGACCCTTGAGATCCTCGAGAGAGTGGGAGATTTAGCATACAGTTGGCCTTACCGCCATCGGAGTCACGTTCACAATGTGTTTCACGTATCCCAATTGCGGAAGTATGTACGGACCCCGATCACGTCATTGAGTTCGACGAGATCGAAATAGCTAATGATGGCACCTTCGAAGAAAGACCAATCAAGATACTTGAGAGCCGGATCAAACAATTGAGGAATAAACCAATACACTTGGTTAAAGTACAATGGTCACGACATGGAGTCGAAGAGGCCACTTGGGAAACGGAGGACAGTATGAAGACTAGATATCCGGAGTTGTTTTCATCCTAAGTTTCGGGACGAAACTTCTTTTTAGGGAGGAAGGATGTAATACCCGAGATTTCTGTTATGTAATTAGAACTTGTGGTATTGTAATGATTGTACTTTTTGTCTAAGTACTATTCTCTGTATTTCATAATCCGATGTTGTCGAGTGTATAAATTTCGTGTATGTGTTTTAGAGATTGAAATTCTGTACATGTAGCGCACGCTACAGGCTGAGTGTAGCGTACGCTAACGGGGATTCATAGCGCACGCTACAGAGGGTCACTAGCGTACGCTATGCATGGTCAGATTGATTGGGACGTGCGGTAGGTGAGATCTGGCCGGGGGACCCCTGTCGGATCGTGTCGGATGTACACAGGCGGCTTTGGGAAAAGCCGAGTCAACGCCTTAGCGCACGCTACGGTATATGCGTAGCGCACGCTAAGTGCCGAGTCTGATTTAGGCGTGAGTCGTTAGCGCACGCTACGAACAGGGTGTAGCGCGCGCTAATAGCCATTTATTATAAATAGGACATCATCCTATTCGAGATTTCAGTTTTTCTCCTCCCATAACCCGAACTCTTACACTTAGAACATAACTCCCTTCGTCCCAAACACTTCATATCAACCTCCTAGTTCGAGATTGAAGATCGTATATCATTGGAGATTGGTGTTCAAGCCTTCGGTGTTGGATCGCTTCATTTTCCTCCGTATTCTTCACTACTTTGAGGTAGGTGATTCTTCACTAATGTTAGTAATGTTCCTAAGGAAGTTTGAATCATGTTTTGATAGCAAGTATTTCGTTTATAATCGGTCATCACATGTTAGAAGGATATTTCGACGTTTCGACACTTATTCATCGTATGAACCTTTGAACCATCTTATTATAAGGACTCCTAAGCATGTTCAAATCGATTTATGATCAGTAACCGGATATTTGCCCGATTGATACGTTTTACGATGGAATCATGTGTTTTGGAACTTAGAACAAATGGAACTTAGATTATTTCTTGGAGATCGTAGATGAACTATGATGTTGAGTTGACTATCCGTATATTCGTATTTCACGATCATAAATCTTCCACAAACCTTATTAGCATGATTTGCCGAGGATAACTTGGTAGGATTCATGAGTTCTTCACCATTCAACCCGATTTTCGGCTTGCGATATTACGCCATGCAATATTAGCGCACGCTAACACGTTTGAGTTAACGTGCGCTATCGGTCGATTAACGCCCGAAAGCGTCGTAGCGTACGTTATGAGACTAGCCGAGTCGATCGCGACCGTGGCTAGCGCCGCGCTAGTCTTATACGATAGCGTCGCTAACGATCCGTCTTAAGCGCCGCGTTACGTAGAAATGCGTGGCGCGCTAAGCAATCCGAGCAGCTTGTTTATTTTGAGCTTTTGGCCGTAGGCAATTGTTAAACCATTGTTCGACTTGAGATGATTTGTATATCGTTCCTTTTGTTAAGGTTCGAGCACATTACGTTGATCGAAGGAGGCGGCCTTGAGTGTGTTGAGATCATCGAAGTATTTCGTCTTGCCATTTTCGAGGCAAGTATCATATGTCGAGTTCGATTTATCATTCTTGTGGTTTTATTCATATTGTTGAATATGAGATGTATTCGAGAATTTTCGTGATATTCGTTGTTGTTTGTTCGTATTGATGAACATATTGAAATGCGTATGTGTATGCATAATTGTTTCATTTATGGTATAAATGATCCGAGGGGATCATGAGGATCTATCTTGAGGCGCTGGATCGAATGTCCACCATGCGTTGGTCGACGGGATCATCATGGGGATCTATCTTGAAGGGCCCGGATCGGACGGGTTTTCCACCATGCGTTGGTCCGGGATCATCATGGGGATCTATACCAAGGGCGCCGGATCATTTGGATTACCTCAGATTGTGTTGATGGAATCGTGAGGATTCGCATCGTTGGATTCCGATAGCGGAAGTCTGCTTTGCATGTTTTATGATGTATTGACTATTTATTGTATTATGATACTTGTACTATAATTGTTTTGCTAACCCCTTCGGGGGTGGACATTGTTTTTGATGTTCAGGTAGTCGTGGAGCGTGGAGGCAGCCACTGTACAGACAGGACGATGAGATGGCTCTGTGTTGTGTTTTATGTTATTGTTATTTTGATTTGTCTTCTTGTTTCGTTTAGTACTCGAGTACGTCTGCTTTAGTAATGTCTTTTCGATATGGTTGTATAAATTAACTCTTTGATCGGTTGATTCAAATATGTCTTTGAACTTGATTTGTACGATTGGTTTATATTTACACTCTTTTTAAAATTAGCCTTGTAAATCCTTACCTAAAGGGTTTACGGCGCTGTAATTATTCCGAATATCTCGGGTGTTACGAATATGGTATCGGAGCTAAGATTTATGGATATCTTGGCGATCGGGTTAGTTGGAGTGCATTTACGTTATTGATTATTGGTCGTTCGTAACATCAACTGCCGAGCCGACATCGTCAATTAATTTGTGGTTGTAAGTTTCCTAATCTCGAGTACTCTTTGCTTTATTTAATTCTTGTCTTGTAAACATTAATGAATGTACTTTGAGAACGTTTGCCCTGGATATTGAGTATTTATGTTTACGGTATGTTGAGAGGAGGTCGTGGACGCGGGCCTTGATCGTGGACGCGGACGTGGAAATGCGAGGCAAGAAGAATCGGTATCTACTCTGAGATAGCCGCTAGCCAAACGGATTCACATTCGGGGACGGCGAGGATCGGCAAATAATAATGCAGATCCTAACGTGCGGGAGTGCTTCAGAGTGGTTGCTCGAGATAAACCGGTTGCTCAAGTTGTGGATCGCATGCGAGGCAGCGATGGGACAAAGAATAACGTGGATAATCGGGAGATAAATGGCTTACCGAGGTGGTCAAATTGCATCCTCCGAAATTTGACGGTTCACCGAGACGCTTTCGTGGGATCATTGGTGAAGGAATTAGAGAAGATTTTTGCGGGATTAAGCTGTCCCAACGATAGGAAGGTTCGGTCGCCCGGTATCTTTTGGCCAGAGGCTTTCGGGTGGGAGGCCATTTGACCGAGAGGAGCATAATGCTTGGCGGGCCAATTCAAGTTGATGATGGAGGCACATGATTGTCCTCGCCGATTAGAGAGGCCCGAGTTCGGGAGTTTTTCTCACCACAAAATTCGGAAGCATCTGTGGAAGTGATTAAGACTTTTAATCACCGGTGACTTATGTGCGCCACACAGTCGGGACCGAGGCGGAAAGGATTTTCCATTTTGACATGCGAATGAAGCGGAAATTGAGAATATATGTCGGATTTGATTGTACCACCTTGAGGCGTGATCGTGACAAGGCGTTGGCCTACGATATGAAGGAAGCAGCGAGAGAAATCGAAGGAAGCAAAGAAACAAGGTGTCGGGCAACCGCGGAGAATAAGAATAGCGGGCCCGCCGGGTCAGTCCTCTTTTCACTCATCCAGAGACCTCCGCATCCTAGTCGAGGAGGAAAGAAGTTCCGGCGACCGCTGCTTTGACACGAGGAAGAAGTGTTACAACCGTGGCAAGGCGGGACATGTTCGACGTGATTGTTTCGCGCTGCGTGACTGTTTGAGTGTGGGCCAGGAAGGACATCGCGCAACATTTTGTGGGAATGCGACCCGATCTTTTGGTACTCGCGCTCCGGCTCCAGTCGAAGGAGACGAGTGTGAACCAGACGGCAAAGTGGATTTCAGCAGAACGCCGGGAAGAGAGAGGCATCCGATCTTTGGGTCCGTTCCTCCACGCCCGTGCGAGATGAGAAATCGATGATCAGAACACAGCTGTTGCATCAGGTACGATTCAGATCCTTTTGCAACCAGTTAGTGTCTTGTTCGATTCAGGAGCTACGCATTCTTTTATGTCTTTGAACTGTGTTAATCGTTTGAACATCTCGTGCTTGTATAATTGTGAACCTTATGTTGTGGGATTACCGAGCGGAGAGAAAATTGTGGGAACCTTAGAAGCTAAGGATTTCCCAGTATCTATAGAAGGAAGAGATTGGCCATCGAACCTTATTGTGGTTGACATATGCGGTGACGATTTAATTCTCGGAGATGATTGGCTCAACCGTTATGGAGCTGTGCTGAATTACCGAGAGAGAGTCATTTCCATCATTGCTGATGACGGATCTGAACACTTATTCCGAGGATGGAGACCGGGAAGCTCGGGGAAATTGATCAAGGCAATGAAAGCTGTGAAATTACTGAAGCAAGGATGTCACGGACTTTGGTGCTATGCCATGAGGAAAGAGGAAGGAGTAGAGCTCTCGTCCATTTCAGTGGTGAATGAGTTCTCCGATGTATTTCCTGACGAACTACAGGTTACCTCCGCGAGAGGAGTGGAATTCACTATTGAACTAGAGCACTGGAGCGGCTCCTATTTCGAGCACCATACCGCATGGCGCCAACCGAGATGTATGAACTCAAGAAACAACTGGAGGAATTGTTGCGAAGGGTTATATTCAACCAAGCGTTTCTCCTTGGGGAGCGCCCGTTCTCTTTGTCCTAAGAAAGACGGATCCCTCCGACTGTGTATTGATTACAGGGAGCTTAACAAGATGACGATCAAGAATAAGTATCCTATACCTCGGATCGACGACTTGTTTGACCAACTGCAAGGGGCAAGGGTATTTTCGAAGATTGACTTGCGATCAGGATACCACCAGTTGAGAATTAAGGAATCGGATATACCGAAATCTGCTTTCAGATCCGATGCAGGCATTATGAATTCGTAGTGATGCCGTTTGGACTTACCAATGCTCCTGCGGTATTCATGCAATTGATGAATCGGGTATTCTTGGAGTACTTGGATAAATTTGTGGTCGTTTTCATTGACGACATCTTGATATATTCGAGGGACGCAGAGGAACATGCTGAACATTTACGTGTGGTTTTGAGCATCTTGAGAAAGGAACAGCTGTATGCTAAGCTTTCTAAATGTGAGTTCTGGCTTAAGGAAGTAACTTTCCTTGGGCATGTGATATCATCCGACGGAGTTCAGTGGACCCGAAGAAAGTCGAAGCAATCTTGGAGTGGGAAGCTCCTAAAACGTGAAAGAAGTCCAAGCTTCTTAGGACTTGCTGGATATTATCGCCGCTTTGTAGAGGGATTTTCCAAAATTGCTCGTTCGCTCACTCATTTATTCTGAGAAAACTCAAAAGTTCATGTGGAATGAGGAGTGCCAAGGCTAGTTTTGACGAACTTAAGAGGAGGCAGCGACAGACCTATATTAGCGCCCGGAAAGGAACACGGATTTATGGTATACAATGATGCTTCAAATCGGGGTTTGGGTTGTGTGTTGATGCGAAGGATAAAGTGATTGCTTATGCTTCTCGGCAATTGAAACCGTCTGAAGTTAATTATCCTACTCATGATCCTGAGCTAGCATGTGGTCTTTGCCTTGAAAATCTGCGACATTATTTGTATGGCACTCATTGTCGATCTTTACAGATCATAAGAGCCTCAAGTATATTTTCATCGAAAGAGTTAAACATGAGGCGAGAGAAGGTGGCTGGAATTGATCAAGGATTACGACTTGGAGATTCTCTATCATCCGGGAAAGCAAACGTCGTAGCCGATGCTTTGAGCCGTAAACCTGTTTCTCTTCGAGTGTTAGAAGCACTTACGTCCCAAACCGGTATTCAACGAACCGATCCGCGAGGATTGAAGTATGGGCACCAGAATCAAGGGCAACTTTATGTGATGGAACCGACTTCATCACTAGTCGAGAGATCAAGTCTAAATAATTGAACGATTCTCGATCCTTCGATTATGTGACGAAGTAAAGAAAGGAAAAGCCCGAGGATTCGTGATACAAGATGATGGAGTTCGAGATTTCAGAGTCGACTTTGCGTTCCCGATGATGATGATTTGAGAAGGACTATTCGAAGGAAGCTCACGGCGCGCCTATTCTATTCACCCGGGCAAGTGATAAGATGTATAAGGATTTAAAGCAAAACTTCGGTGGGGAAATATGAAGAAGGACGTGGCGAGTGCGTTTGAAGTGTTTGACTTGTCGGAGTTAAGATTGAACATCAACGACTGCCGGAATGTTAAAGCCACTTCCGATCCCCGAATGGAAGTGGGAGGATATCTCGATGGATTTCATCACTAGTATGCCAAGGACTAGAACGGAATGAACATGATTTGGGTTGTAGTTGATCGACTAACCAAGACGGCTCATTTCCGGGAATTAAAGATACATGGGGACGAGAGATTGGCACGAATATTTATTGCGGAGATAGTCGGATTGCACGGGATGCCAAGACCATTATTTCGGATCGAGATGGTCGTTTCGTGTCACACTTCCGAAAGCGATTCCACGTGGCTTTGGGGACCGAGCTAAACTTTAGTACGACTTATCATCCCCAACGGACGGTCGATCGAAAGGACTATTCAGACAGTAGAGGACATGCTTAGAGCTTGTGCATTAGATTGGTCGATCGATTGGGAAGTTCACTTGCCCTTGATCGAGTTCACTTATAATAACAGTTGGCATGCTTCTATTAAGATGGCACCATTTGAAGCTTTGTACGGAGAAGATGCCGATCACCCCTGTCCGGGATGACTCTTGGATTTGATCGGACGGAACCGGTTGATTATTCGGACTCAAGAGAAGATAGCCTTGATTCGAGAGAGACTGCTGATCGCCTGCAGTCGGCGAAGTCTTATGCCGATGTACGTCGTCGCCCTCTAGAGTTCGATCTTTGGAGACCACGTACTATTGAAGGTGTCTCCTACACGAGGAATTTTCCGTTTTGGGAGAAGAGGCAAACTTAGTCCGAGATATATCGGACCCTTCGAGATCCTCGAGAGAGTGGGAGATTTAGCATACAGGTTGGCCTTACCGCCATCGCTGGGTCACGTTCACAATGTGTTTCACGTATCCCAATTGCGGAAGTATGTACCGGACCCGACCACGTCATTGAGTTCGACGAGATCGAAATAGCTAATGATGGCACCTTCGAAGAAAGACCAATCAAGATACTTGAGAGCCGGATCAAACAATTGAGGAATAAACCAATACACTTGGTTAAAGTACAATGGTCACGACATGGAGTCGAAGAGGCCACTTGGGAAACGGAGGACAGTATGAAGACTAGATATCCGGAGTTGTTTTCATCCTAAGTTTCGGGACGAAACTTCTTTTTAGGGAGGAAGGATGTAATACCCGAGATTTCTGTTATGTAATTAGAACTTGTGGTATTGTAATGATTGTACTTTTTGTCTAAGTACTATTCTCTGTATTTCATAATCCGATGTTGTCGAGTGTATAAATTTCGTGTATGTGTTTTAGAGATTGAAATTCTGTACATGTAGCGCACGCTACAGGCTGAGTGTAGCGTACGCTAACGGGGATTCATAGCGCACGCTACAGAGGGTCACTAGCGTACGCTATGCATGGTCAGATTGATTGGGACGTGCGGTAGGTGAGATCTGGCCGGGGGACCCCTGTCGGATCGTGTCGGATGTACCTGGACGGCTTTCGGGAAAAGCCGAGTCAACGCCTTAGCGCACGCTACAGGTATATGCGTAGCGCACGCTAAGTGCAGTCTGATTTAGGCGTGAGTCGTTAGCGCGCACGCTACGAGCAGGTGTAGCGCGCTAATAGCCATTTATTATAAATAGGACATCATCCTATTCGAGATTTCAGTTTTTCTCCTCCCATAACCCGAACTCTTACACTTAGAACATAACTCCCTTCGTCCCAAACACTTCATATCAACCTCCTAGTTCGAGATTGAAGATCATATATCATTGGAGATTGGTGTTCAAGCCTTCGGTGTTGGATCGCTTCATTTTCCTCCGTATTCTTCACTACTTTGAGGTAGGTGATTCTTCACTAATGTTAGTAATGTTCCTAAGGAAGTTTGAATCATGTTTTGATAGCAATTATTTCGTTTATAATCGGTCATCACATGTTAGAAGGATATTTCGACGTTTCGACACTTATTCATCGTATGAACCTTTGAACCATCTTATTATAAGGACTCCTAAGCATGTTCAAATCGATTTATGATCAGTAACCGGATATTTGCCCAGTTGATACGTTTTACACGATGGAATCATGTGTTTTGGAACGTAGAACAAATGGAACTTAGATTATTTCTTGGAGATCGTAGATGAACTATGATGTTGAGTTGACTATCCGTATATTCGTATTTCACGATCATAAATCTTCCACAAACCTTATTAGCATGATTTGCCCGAGATAACTTGGTAGGATTCATGAGTTCTTCACCATTCAACCCGATTTTCGGCTTGCGATTCTCGCCATGCAATATTAGCGCACGCTAACACGTTTGAGTTAACGTGCGCTATCGGTCGATTAACGCCGGCGTCGTAGCGTGCGTTATGAGACTAGAAGTCGATCGCGAGCCGTGGCTAGCGCACGCTAGTCTTATACGATAGCGTCGCTAACGATCCGTCTTAAGCGCCGCGTTACGAGTACGTAGCGCGCGCTAAGCAATCGACGACTTGTTTATTTTGAGCTTTTCGGCCGTAGGCCGAATTGTTAGGCCATTGTTCGACTTGAGATGATTTGTATATCGTTCCTTTTGTTAAGGTTCGAGCCTGTTACGTTGATCGAAGGAGGCGGCCTTCGAGTGTGTTGAGATCATCGAAGTATTTCGTCTTGCCATTTTCGAGGCAAGTATCATATGTCGAGTTCGATTTATCATTCTTGTGGTTTTATTCATATTGTTGAATATGAGATGTATTCTGAGAATTTTCGTGATATTCGTTGTTGTTTGTTCGTATTGATGAACATATTGAAATGCGTATGTGTATGCATAATTGTTTCATTTATGGTATAAATGATCCGAGGGGATCATGAGGATCTATGCTGAGGGCGCTGGATCGAATGTCCACCATGCGTTGGTCCGACGGGATCATCATGGGGATCTATGCTGAGGGCGCTGGATCGCTGGACGGGTTTTCCACCATGCGTTGGTCCGACGGGATCATCATGGGGATCTATACCAAGGGCGCTGGATCGCTGGATTACCTCAGATTGTGTTGATGGAATCGTGAGGATTCGCATCGTTGGATTCCGGTAGCGGAAGTCTGTTTTGCATGTTTTATGATGTATTGATGATTTATTGTATTATGATACTTGTACTAGCATTGTTTTGCTAACCCCTTCGGGGGTGGACATTGTTTTTTGATGTTCAGGTAGTCGAGGAGCGGGGAGGCAACCACAGTACCGACAGGACGATGAGATGGCTCAGTGATGTGATTGATGTTATTGTTATTATGATTTGTCTTCTTGTTTCGTTTAGTACTCGAGTACGTCTGTTTTAGTAATGTCTTTTCGATATGGTTGTATAAATTAACTCTTTGATCGGTTGATTCAAATATGTCTTTGAACTTCAGTTGTACGATTGGTTTATATTTACACTCTTTTTAAAATTAGCCTTGTAAATCCTTACCTAAAGGGTTTACGGCGCTGTAATTATTCCGAATATCTCGGGGTGTTACAGGGGACGCCCGCTTTTTCCTTGTCATGGGCGAACGAGTTTCAGTCGCCGGAGGGTATGGCGACGAACATGGAGTGATAGCACTGGTGTGTGCAGCTGGGTATAGCGAACGCAGATCTGTGTAGTAGGTTGACGGTGGACGCCAGAGTAGTGCGGGAAAGAAAGGCGACGCTAAAGGCGATTTACACCTTTAGTGTGTGAATAACGAGCGTCGTTGGAGTGGCTGCCGGCATTGGTTGTGGCTGAGGATGATCGGCGAAGGGTCACGGGGTGAAGGCGAGTCGGCTGGTGGCGGTCGGAAAAGGTGGCCGGAGATGGGTGCGGCTGGAGAAAGGTTTGGCGGCGTGGACTGTGGCGGCGTTTAGTGGAAATTTAAGGTCTATCAGGAGTAACAAACATTTTAAATGTGAAAATCACACAAAACAGTAAGAAATCGAAATAAAGGTCTAAGGGAAATCACCCCAATAACACCAAGAATCTAGCCAAAACAATCAATTTATCTTAATTTGATAATGTTCTTTCGAACTACATCCAACCCTAGTTTGAGAATTTTGGGAGAAATTTCCCTCTCAGCTCAATTTTTCTTCAATTATGAAAGTCAATACAATTTCTCCAAATTCGGCTAACACAACTTTCAATTCTCCTAAACCCAACTATTAATTCTCCTAAACCCTACGAGAATTGAGTCAATTTGCCCCAAATTCCTATAATTAGGTTTTTAGACAATAATCATGGTGAAAACCAAAATGAAAGAAGAAAGTACACAATGCCGATTGATAAATAAAGAGAGACAAACAGAAGAGATCTAGAAATTATAACATCCCAATACAACTAGGACTGACACGCACCGATAAATTTTCCACCGAGGTCTATAGGCTGAAATCAAACATAGGCAACAACACAAACCACAATTCAAACACGACATTAAATAAGCAATTAGGTTGTGGCTCAGAAAAAACATAACACTTCCTCCGTTACTTTATTATTGCAACGTGTTGACTATTACAGTGTTCACATACTGTAACACCCCCAGACCACTCGGGAATATTACAGCACCGTAGACCCTCTCCGTGAGGATCTACCAGGCTAAATACAGAAACACCATAATACAATACGATACATTACATACCAACATGGGTAATTAACGGACCATTAGACCGATTTGGTCTTTGCCACAACATACACATCAACCCTACATTACTCTTTCTCGTAACTCATACCCACACAGGGGTTAACATAAATCAACATTCCCATAAAACGGAAGGACAAAACAACAAGACATCGCCAAAAGACTCAACACCGGTCTTCATGTGATTAGTATCGTCGTCTTCCATCATCCTTCGTAACGATCCTGTGAATTGCTCCCCGGCAACCTGCAAGTACCTGGACGCAAAACAGACATCCACCCCCCGAATACTCGGGGGTTAGCAAAACTCCACTGTCTTGCTAGTGCAAGTATAAATACAAAGACAAGCCATACATATCATACTCCAAGAACATAGAAATCATGAATATACTTCCCGAGATAATTCGCTTGATCAAACAGTTTGAATTATGAAAGATAGGAAATAACCATTTTACATCTTACAAAACATTGTACGATCTCGGGAGTTTTGAAAGCATTTGGGGGTTTAAGAATTTTCAAGCCTTTCGAAATACTTAGGGACATAGCCCAACAATCGTTTATTTCAAAATACAATTCCGATAGCAGATAACAGGGTCCACGACCCAATCATAACATTCCAATCACAACACAGGGGTCCACGACCCAAATCATCCACATCACATACTCGCAAGAATAACCCGGTGGAAATTACACCGTGTCAAACATTACCATGTCAACAGTCTCACAGAACGACAACAGAGAGCACAACTTTGCCACTTGACCATACAGTCAAACTCAACACACCACAGAGCTACAATACACAGAGCGACCACAGGGCTCACGTACCCTTACCAAATTATCACAGTCAAGGGACAAATCACACACAACACACTTACTGGTGCCATTCCAGCCAAGTTCGATACCATTTGAACTGCCATTCTAATCAGACGAAATATGCGCCAAAGATCACAGTTCTCCAACAAAACATTTCAAAGTTAACCGTTGGTACGAGACTCACGGCCTCCGTACCCCGCAGAGCCCCGTCGGACATCCCTGGGTGGTTAACCCTAGTTCGCGATACGCACACACACGGCAATACGTATCCCTAGAGGCCTCGTCACACCGTCCCTAGGTGAACATACACATATCATCCACAACGCCACGAGAAGCCATAATTCGAATACTAGAATATGCATACAAATTCCAGGTACTTTGCTAGAATGGCCACTTTAACCGACATATACTCACAATCAACGTCACACAACGACAAGCAAATAACAATGCCAAACAACACCAAGTGTCCCAACCTCCTTACGAAGGAGTAACAACTAATATCACACAACGTCACATATTCACCGTACAATTACACATTTCAATACACAAATCTCGGCAACTATTTACGGTCTACTAAATTCACTAAAATATGTTCAATATCTTTCATCACACGACAATGATACACATAATCAGAAAACACATTTATTCACAAAGCCTACGAGTTATCTTCGAAGGAAAACCTTTATCAAAAGCATACCGATCCTTTTAAAAGTTCATTAAAACATTCGGATTGCACATAAAATCATTTATCAATGATTCCGTCTACGAAACATGAAAAGTATGGGCAAGATACTTGCCTCGGTACCGCGGGCAACGAAACAACGAACGAACACGGTCGGATAGCCCTCGAACTTTCGAAAACGACCAAGAATTCGACAACCTCACGACCGCTACGAAAATAACATCACCACGGATAAATAACGTTAAACGGAATCCGAATCAACCGGAAAAACAACAAGGATCCGAGGGTTCATTCGAAGAAATCGGAAATCAACTCCCGGGTGATAAAATCGATATATGATTTACAAAATCCGAAGATCATGGCCAAGACAATAAGAATACCATAATAAATTCATCCAAAACGGATTAAATCGAAGAATCACGAAGAAACCCCCAAAATTACATAACTAGGGTTCTACGGAAGAATTACCTCGATCCGACGAAGAACAAGGATTGGATGATGATATAATTGACAAGGATCTTCCAAAACGTCTTGGAATTGAGTAGAATCGACCAAGAACCCTATTTCCCGTCGCACCCGTCCGATAGCCGCAAGAAAAGTGAAGAAATGAGTAAAACGGGTGCGTGCCTTATATAGCCGGACATCGCCCGGACGCTTACGGCCAGAATCAGCGATGCCTTACGGCCGTAACTCGGCCCTTACGGCCGTACTCGGCAGGCCTTACGGCCGTAACCGGCATTCGTCAAAAAAATCTGCCCAGCAACTGTCGGACACTTACGGCCGTAACTGGCACACATTACGACCGTAACCGGCCTTCGTCCGGAAGATGCCCAACGCCCGTACGGCCGTACCCGATCACGCCTTACGGCCGTAACTGGCACACATTACGGCCGTAACCGGCACCTTAGTAAAAACCGGAGATACGGTTATGAAGTACTCACAAAGACGAATCCAAGCGCTAAGAGAACACACGATTCCGACCACCCGAAGTGTCGGAATTCGACAACGAAAGTAATTACCCCAAACTTTGGGAAATTACAAAAATGGCCCAAAACGTCCGAAAATCACGATACGTGATCGAATAACCAAACCGAAGTTCACTACACGTCTAACAAAGTTAAACGGACTTACGGAAAACTCGAAACAGCAGTTTCCAACGAGATTCGCAAGAATCGAACTCAAGTGCGGAAAAGTCGCCAAAAAGCACGGAACTCAACAAAACGACACCGAAACGAACTCGGATGACAAAAAGTGCATAATTAATCATTCTTGGAATGACGAAACGGTCATGAGCGAGTCGTCAAAACGGACTTTCGCCGAAAAAAAGAAATTACCGGAAACCGAAATTACGGGTATTACATTCTACCCTCCTTAAAAGAAGTTTCGTCCCGAAACTTAAAACAAGTAGGGAGAAGCAATATCCTCACCAGGAAAACTCGACGAGATACACAAAAACCGAGAACTCGCGCCCAACGGCGAAATGCTGCAAGAAACGCAAAGACACATATGGCGTGAAAACACGCTCCACGACGACCAACACAACGCCACCGATAGAGACATAATAAAACCAACAAGTGACAAGCGTCATCAAACTGATAATATGGTCAAGTCAATTGTCCGAACAATCATAAAACACAACGAACGAAAATCGATACGATTGACCAACCCAACGGTTCATCAATCAAAACGCGAGCCAACGCTGAACAAATACGGAATTTCACCGCCCAAGGGTTGGAAGATCGAAACGAGACTAATTTCCCGAACTTAAGGGAATTACGAAGGAGTCTGAACATTCAACAATCACGGAACGAGATCAACAGAAACCGAACAATCAAATAATTGAATTGCAACGATCGAGACAATGACAGTCGACCAATCATGTGTGAATCATAACGAATAACGAAAATCGAATAGCATCCCCATAGTTCACAGCTCGACTCAAGACAATATATGCGATCCGGTAAAAACGACAAGATATGAATTCATATAAAATTCACAAGAGCGGAACTGAATTCGGAAAAAGTCACAACGACAATTGTATTAACCCAGAACAACACCGCAACTTGTTCAAACAATAAAAAGTGAAGAGTAGAAAAAGTCCAGAAAATACCAACGAACGCAAACGAGTCGATAGAGTCGAATAAAACGAAAGCGAAAAATATGGGTATTACACCATATCACCTTTAAAAGAGGTTTCGTCCCCGAAACCTAAACAACGAGAACGAAGTGCTAGAATTGCAACCTTCCCGAAAATCTTCTCTTGGTCCCGCATCTAATCTCCATGACTGCCTCTACCGTGATCACGACCGCGCCCTTTGCCCCTCGGCATATTAAGCGGATACTCTCTCAATACAATGGTATAACATCGCAAAATAATGTACCAAATTCCCAACTCGGCTTGATATATCACATAAGACAACTAATAGCAACTCGATAAGAAGATCCACGAGGTATCCTTTTAAATGATGTCATTTGGAAATCTTTGGATTTGCATGATTATTCAAAATAAAACTTTGAGAGTATTTTTGGTACCTCGGTTTGAAATTAACTTTGTCAAAACTTTATGAATTTTAATTTTCCACAACTTGTTCAAGTTATAAAATTTTCAGAAAAGCGTTTTCGAACACACACAACAGATATAATTTACCACTATATCAGAATACGATCCATTACCATCAAATCCAATCACACTTCAACATCATCTGTCCACGTAATTACAGTATCACACAAGCGACCGTCATAAGATAATTAACATCTAAAACTGAAATCCTACCTCTCAGTAATGAGGACTCTCACAACAGGTGCATTTAGGATGACTTAACGTTCACACCACCAACTTAATCACAATTTTGAGAATTATTGACCAAATAATAATGTCGGCATCACTACATACCCCCGAACCGACGATCATGAAATCAAAAAGTCGAAAGCAAGAGCCACGTTTCGAGTAAATTTTTGATAGACCTCATTGGAGTTTTTAAAATCAAATTTTGAAAACTTGAAGGCAAGATGAAAATAAAATATAAGTAGTTAAGTTCTAAAAAAAAATTCCGGTCTCGAGGTCATCATACGAAATCAAAAAAATTTCCTTTCTTGAAGGATGTTTAAAAATAAAATATACGTGACTCTTCAAAATAATTAAACTTTGAAATATCACATTGACAAACTTTCCTTGCGGGATCACACCAAGCCATTACTTCAATAAAACGATTCACACAATATATACACACATTTATACACCGGTATCACTTTTCATTCTAGCACAATACGAGAATCAAACAAGTATGGAGTACGTATTCACCAGGCACATTTAAACTCCACATAATAACATATAATCACACAAGCTCGTATAACACGGGACGCAACAAAGTAGGGAGACTTACATCCACAGATCGCACGAAGATGATGGCTGCACCTCGATACTAATCACGACCGACACGTCAGACGACGCGTCGCGACACGACCCAGTCAGACAAAATATGACAAGACAAGACAAGACAAGACCCGACACCGGTCTTCATGTGATTAGTATCGTCGTCTTCCATAATCCTTCGTAACGATCCTGTGAATTGCTCCCCGGCAACCTGCAAGTACCTGGACGCAAAACAGACATCCACCCCCCGAATACTCGGGGGTTAGCAAAACTCCACTGTTTTGCTAGTGCAAGTATAAATACAAAGACAAGCCATACATATCATACTCCAAGAACATAGAAATCATGAATATACTTCCCGAGATAATTCGCTTGATCAAGCAGTTTGAATTATGAAAGATAGGAAATAAAACCATTTTACATCTTACAAAACATTGTACGATCTCGAGAGTTTTGAAAGCATTTGGGGGTTTAAGAATTTTCAAGCCTTTCGAAACACTTAGGGACATAGCCCAACAATCGTTTATTTCAAAATACAATTCCGATAGCAGATAACAGGGTCCACGACCCAATCATAACATTCCAATCACAACACAGGGGTCCACGACCCAAATCATCCACATCACATACTCGCAAGAATAACCCGGTGGAAATTACACCGTGTCAAACATTACCATGTCAACAGTCTCACAGAACGACAACAGAGAGCACAACTTTGCCACTTGACCATACGGTCAAACTCAACACACCACAGAGCTACAATACACAGAGCGACCACAGGGCTCACGCACCCTTACCAAATTATCACAGTCAAGGGACAAATCACACACAACACTTACTGGTGCCATTCCAGCCAAGTTCGATACCATTTGAACTGCCATTCTAATCAGACGAAATATGCGCCAAAGATCACAGTTCTCCAACAAAACATTTCAAAGTTAACCGTTGGTACGAGACTCACGGCCTCCGTACCCCGCAGAGCCCCGTCGGACATCCCTGGGTGGTTAACCCTAGTTCGCGATACGCACACACACGGCAATACGTATCCCTAGAGGCCTCGTCAGACCGTCCCTAGGTGAACATACACATATCATCCACAACGCCACGAGAAGCCATAATTCGAATACTAGAATATGCATACAAACGCCAGGTACTTCGCTAGAATGACCACTTTAACCGACATATACTCACAATCAACGTCACACAACGACAAGAAAATAACAATGCCAAACAACACCAAGTGTCCCAACCTCCTTACGAAGGAGTAACAACTAATATCACACAACGTCACATATTCACCGTACAATTACACATCTCAATACACAATTCTCGGAAACTATTTACGGACTACTAAATTCACTAAAATATGTTCAATATCTTCCATCACACGACAATGATACACATAATCAGAAAACACATTTATTCACAAAGCCTACGAGTTATCTTCGAAGGAAAACCTTTATCAAAAGCATACCGATCCTTTTAAAAGTTCATTAAAACATTCGGATTGCACATAAAATCATTTATCAATGATTCCGTCTACGAAACATGAAAAGTATGGGCAAGATACTTGCCTCGGTACCGCGGGCAACGAAACAACGAACGAACACGGTCCGATAGCCCTCGAACTTTCGAAAATGACCAAGAATTCGACAACCTCACGATCGCTACAAAAATAACATCACCACGGATAAATAACGTTAAACGGAATCCGAATCAACCAGAAAAACAACAAGGATCCGAGGGTTCCTTCGAAGAAATCGGAAATCAAGTCCCGGGTGATAAAATCGATATATGAATTACAAAATCCGAAGATCATGGCCAAGACAACAAGAATACCATAATAAATTCATCCACCACGGATTAAATCGAAGAATCACGAAGAAACCCCCAAAATTACATAACTAGGGTTCTACGGAAGAATTACCTCGATCCGACGAAGAACAAGGATTGGATGATGATATAATTGACAAGGATCTTCCAAAACGTCTTGGAATTGAGTAGAATCGACCAAGTACCCTATTTCCCGTCGCACCCATCCGATAGCCGCAAGAAAAGTGAAGAAATGAGTAAAAACGGGCTGCCAGGCCTTATATAGCCGGACACTGCCGGACGCTTACGGCCAGAATTTAGTGCCTTACGGCCGTAACTCGGCCCTTACGGCCGTACTCGGCCTTACGGCCGTAACCGCATTCGTCAAAAAAATCGCCAAAGAATCGCCGGACACTTACGCCGTAATCGCACACATTACGGCCGTAACCGGCCTTCGTCCGGAAGATGCCCAGCGCCCGTACGGCCGTACCCGATCACGCCTTATGGCCGTAACTGGCACACATTACGGCCGTAACCGGCACCTTACGGCCGTAACTCGGCCAGGCCAGGCCCTGCTCCGGCCGTGACTCGGCCGTGGCCATTCCGACGGCCCGGACGACCCCGAAACCCGAACCTGAGTAAAAACCGGAGATACGGTTATGAAGTACTCGCAAAGACAAATCCAAGCGCTAATAGAACACACGATTCCGACCACCCGAAGTGTCGGAATTCGACAACGGAAGTAATTACCCCAAACTTTGGGAAATTACAAAAATGGCCCAAAACGTCCGAAAATCACGATACGTGATCGAATAACCAAACCGAAGTTCACTACACGTCTAAAAAAGTTAAACGGACTTACGGGAAACTCGAAACAGCAGTTTCCAACGAGATTCGCAAGAATCGAACTCAAGTGCGAAAAAGTCGCCAAAAAGCACGGAACTCAACAAAACGACACCGAAACGAACTCGGATGACAAAAAGTGCAGAATTAATCATTCTCGGAATGACGAAACGGTCATGAGCGAGTCGTCAAAATGGACTTTCGCCGAAAAAAAGAAATTACCGGAAACCGAAATTACGGGTATTACACATACTCTCTTTTGACCATCTTTTGTGATTTATATATATGAAAAAAATATAATCATGTGAGATCTTGTTAGATTCATCTCGAAATATACTTTCAAAATATCAACGTCTTATAATTTTTAAAAATAAAGAATTGAAGATATTAATAATCAAAGTTGTGCATTGGCAATCTTGAAAGTCCAGATGTTGTAGTTATAAAAGAACGGAGGTAGTAATTTATTAAACCAACAATAATATGAAATAAACTCAAATGCCCACGCAAGGGACTACATTGAAAATTAATAAGAAATGTGTACTAGGGTAATCAACATCGATCATATGCCAACACAAATTCAACATGACTAAAACGACATGACATGAACTTTTCTAATAGCCTGGCTGCAAGTCGTTTCCATGCTCACCCTATGCATACTCCCATATGAATAATCATATGAAATGCATAAAAGACATTCATTCCCAAAAGAGTTAGCGCTAAAATCGTTAGTGCAATTACTATCATATGAAATATATCTCAAACACTTACCACATTGTCAAGAAATAGTTTAAAATCCAGAATATTATCAATCGGTATATCAAAACATCAAGGGTCGTCGGCCCAAAAAATTTCACATCAACCATGATTATCTGTGTTCCTCCCCTCAAGGTATGAAACCTCACGCCCCATCGGATATCCCTGGGTAAAAAATTACTTATTTAAATTTAAATTTGGATAACCTCATGCGTTTACGATCCGCTCAAGACACGAATCCCATACGCCACGTCGTGAATCCTTGAATGAACGATACATATCTTTCCCACTCATATGCAGTTCTCAAACTTTTCACAATTTATAAATGCACGAAATACACAACATACAATTATTGTACTTAGCTTTGATATATAAATCACCAAGAAATCAGCTATGAAGAAGGTTTCGGTCTGAGTCCTTCACAAGCCCTCGACCCTAGAACACGACTACAGTCAGTAAACAACTCCACTAGCACGAAAAATAAAAGCCCCAGAAATCCCATTGAGACAATTAACTAAAAACAGGCATGAATCGCAAGTCGCACAGTGCCATCGGGATAGTGATTCATTTCACAAACATCAAAAGGAACACAATCAGTTACGATAATCTACTCATAAAATCCTACCAACAATGACCAAATTGGGCTTACATGAAGAAAAATGTTGAAACCCCCCGACACACCCAAACCAAGGTTCTAAAGGTTCATACATTAGCTTGAATATAAATAGAGGATGATCGGTGTTAGGATCGCATTATAGTCTCCAATTCTAACCTTTCTAGATGAGCACACGAGGAACCCTTGTAAAATCAACCAAAATTGTTGTCTCGCGTATAAGTACCGAGACATGTTACAAATGTAAGTAATCTAGATTACGACCATAACTCGAGTTCCATACGGCCATAACAACGGAAGATTACGGCACTAAGTCGACCTTTGAAATTGGACGTAAAATTATTAATAGAAATGAAAGAAAGCATAATGTTAAGGAGTCTCCCCTCATATGCACGAGGTTGCAGACTGTTATTATTTTGGCCCAACTTGGCCCAGAACTATATATCTCCATCTGGCCCATGCAGTGCTGGCCCAGCCCGTGGCAGCCCTTTAATAGGAACAGTCCGATCCAGACATAATTCCTACTCCTAATCTGGACTGTCCGATTCCCTTTTAAATACCTAAACCTAACCCTACTCCCTCATTTCTTCTTTGCGCCTCCATCTCTCTCACCCGTCTCTTTTCTTCTCCTCTCCCGTGAGTTCACCTACCTCGGTCAACTTCACCCCGCCGCGTTTTTGCTCCCGATTCTCACTACCTCCTCTCCCCCGTGAGCTCTTGAATATGTCTATGGAATCACGTGACCGATTCCATCCTTGTGGGTATTTAAGACTTCACTGGGAAGAGAGTTTACCACACCGAGCAGAGAAAAACGTTTTGTGCCTTGAGAATCCGAGTGAAATCGAGAGTGATATCTGTGTGTGATATCTTTGAGGGAGATCGTGTTTGGTTTTTGAGATTTCTGAGGTTTTCTGGGTTTAGGAAGGTGCTACCGGGGCTGTGTGCCGGCCGGCGGTGGTTCGGCGTTCGTCCTTCGTGGAATCGAACATTCTTGGTGTCAAATTGCAAAGGGTTCGGAAGATCTGAGCCTAAAGATCTCTTTCTCAAAAAGGGGTTTTCTTGTCCCTTATTTTCTTCCGTTTTTTCCCGTATTATATATATATATATATATTATATATATTTGTTATATATATATATATCCATATATATATATATTCTGCAGTTTCTGGTATTTATCTATATATATATTATATATATTTGTTATATATATATATACATATATATACTGCAGTTTCGTATTATACCATATACATATATAGTGTGTATATATATATATATATATCTGTTATATATATAACTATATATACTGCATTCTTATTACCTGCTGTATTTCGATCGGTATTATCATTATCTCGGCTAACTTAAACGAATCTTTGTGATTTACAGATTGGTTCTGGACGATCGAATTCCTTTTTTGGGGTCAGCTTGTTCTTGGGGTTTAATTAAATAATTATATTATTTTTATAGGTTCATTAGTTGGCCTGTAATCCTTAATCTCTTTTCCCGTTGAATATAATTGTAATAGTTATATTCGTTTAATCCGCTTGTATTAACGATCCTGTCTTTAGCCATTGTACGACCCGATACCCAACAATGGTATCAGAGCCGTTTTGTCGGGTGTCGGGTTCTTTGGCTTCGTGGTGATACGGAATTACCCATCCGGGTTTCCGCTCAGGTATATCGGCTTGAACCTCTCTTTTATTATTGCTTCTAGTTTCGGTTCCATTGTCAAATTGCTGTCCTTATACTGTTTTTTTTATCGGTTTGCTTGCCGCGACCTATTTCTGTGTTATCTGGTTGGATTCAGTTTTCGGACGACTCTAGTTTCCTTTATTAATTAAAACTCAAACAAATTAAAACCTTAAAATCCAAAACAGCACTAATCTTGCGCTGCCAGGACCGAAAGTGTCCCTCGGATCTTTGTCAAGAGCTTTAGGATCCCAGTTTTAATTTAAACGGGTTTTAATCTCAAAAATCAAAATCGAGTCCCTGAATTTTGATTCTCATCAGCTGTGTGCTTCCTTTTCTATGTGATTTGCGGTTGTCTTTGTGATTACCTTATACTGTGTGTTTTAATGGGTTCTTTCTTTGTCTTTAACATTGCACCTTTTGATGGTAAAGGAGATTTTCAAATTTGGCAACAAAAAATGAAGGGCATTCTAATTCAACAAAAAGTTTTCAAAGCTATTGATCAATCTTTTTCTGACAACGCTGCTGCCGTTAAAAAGGCCGAGGCAGATGAGTTTGCGTATTCATCAATTATTCTAAATCTATCCGATTCTGTAATTCGGAAAATCGGTAAACATGATACAGCTCAGGCTTTATGGGAAAAATTGGAAGAGACTTATACTGAAACTTCCTTGCCTAACAAACTGTTTTTACTTGAAAAATTTTTCCGGTTCAAACTTGATATTTCAAAGGATATAAATGATAACCTGAACACTTTTACAAAATTAATCCAGGATATCAAACAAACCGGTGATAAAATTATTGATGAATACACCCCTATTGTTCTTTTAAATGCCATCCCTGATTCTTACAGCGATGTTAAATCTGCTATTAAGTACGGCAGAGATAAAGTAACTCTTGATACTGTTATAAACGGTTTGAAAAGTAAAGAATTGGATTTGAAAAACAATAAAGGGGAATAAATCTCTAGGTGAGGTTAATTTTGTGAGAGGAAGGCCTCAAAACTGCTTTCGAAAACTGAAACATTCATCAAGTCAAAATCTACAGAGTAATTTTTCTGAAAAGAAGAAGGGCAAATGGAAGAGTAAGTCAAAATCTCGATCTAAGAACCGTAAGTGCTATAATTGTGGTGAATCTGGTCATTACATTTATGAGTGCACTAAACCTAAGAAAAATTATCAAAATGATAATGCCAACCTTGTGGCTGAAAATGGTCGTGAAGATGAAGTTTTCATGGTTTCTGAAATTTGTGAACAAGCTAATACTGTGCATACTCTCACTTTGTGTGAAAATGAATGGCTTGTTGATTCCGCTTGTATGTTTCATGTGTCGCCTTTCAAAAGGCTATTTTCTGAATATAGGGAAGTGACAAATTGGTCTGTCTCTATGGCTAATGAGAAAAAGTGTCAAGTTCATGGTTTAGGAGATATTCAGATAAGATGTGACTCTGGTTATTTGTTAACTTTAAAGAACGTGAGGCATGTTCCTGATTTGTGTCACAATCTTGTTTCTTGTGGTACCCTTGATGATGAAGGGTATGAAGGTAAGTGGGGTAATGGGATTATGAAAATCTTTAAAGGAAACTTGTGTGTTTTCAAAGCAATTAAACGGAATAACCTCTATGTGAAAATTACAAAATATGATTCTTTTGTGAATACTGTCCAAGGTGACTCAACAGATATGTGGCATAAACGTCTAGGCCACATTAGTGATAAGGGTCTGGAAATTTTGCAAAAACAAGGGGTGTTTGGGAAAGATAAATTGTCCTCTATGCCGTTTTGCGACTCTTGTGTGGTAGGTAAACAACATCGTGTTAAGTTTCCAAATCCCCATCCCCCTAGATCTCCTACTACTTATGACACTTTGTATTATTTGCATGCCGATGTGTGGGGGCCATCTAGTAAACCCACACACGGTGGAAATAGATATTTTCTATCTGTGATTGATGATTATTCCCGTAAGGTCTTTGTGTTCCTTCTGAAAAACAAATCTGATGTATTTGACAAATTCAAAAATTGGAAAACGTTGATTGAAAATCAAACTGGGAAGAAAATTAAAATCTTAAGGACCGACAATGGCCTTGAGTTTTGAAATCAAATGTTTGATGAGCTTTGTGCTCAATCTGGTATTCAGAGACATAAGTATGTCCCTTATTCACCCCAACAGAATGGGGTGGCTGAACGCATGAATAGAACCTTGCTAGAAAGGGTCAGAAGCATGTTGGCTATGTCTGGGCTCTCGAAAAAGTTCTGGGGTGAGGATTTACTTACTGCTGCTTATTTGATAAATAGATCTCCCTCTGTGCCGTTGAATGGTAATTACCCTGAATGTGTTTGGTCTAGTCGATCTATTGATTTTTCTAATCTTCGTGTATTTGGCTGCTCTGCTTATGTGCATCAGAAAAATGATAAGCTTGAGCCTCGTTCTGTGAGATATGTGTTTCTGGGATACCCAGAAGGGGTCAAAGGCTATAGGGTTTGGCTGAAAGGCCAACCCGGTTTCAAAACCATTATTAGTCGTGATATTGTTTTCAACGAAAATGAATTTCCTTGCCTTTTACCGAATCCGGAAAACCCCCCTGCTCCTAATGAGGTGGAGCTGCACATTTCTTTAGAAAATATGGATAATGTGCAAACAGAAACGAATCTTGATAATCTTGATAATGCTGATGTGCATGATGAAACAGAAGAAGTTCTTGAAGATAATTTGCATGATTATCAACTTGCTCGAGATAGGCCTAGGAGAGAAATTAGAAGACCTTCTCACATGAATGATTATCATATGGCATCATATGCATTCAATATGTTTGAATCTATTGATAATTGTGAACCCAAAACATATGATGAAGCTTTGAAATCTGAACACTCAGAACAGTGGCTTTTTGCAATGAATGAATAGATGACTTCATTGCACTCAAATGAAACTTGGGCTCTTGTGCCCCGACCGCCCAACTGTTCGGTGGTTGACTGTAAATGGCTTCTCAAAGTTAAGGAAGAAAATGAGTCGGTCAGATTCAAAGCTAGACTCGTTGCTAAGGGTTTCACTCAAAAGAAAGGTATTGACTACACTGAAATCTTTGCCCCAGTGGTTAAGTTTACTACTGTGCGTATCATTCTTGCTCTTGTTGCTCAATTTGATTGGGAATTAAAACAATTAGATGTCAAAACTGCCTTTTTACATGGTGAACTTGAAGAAAAGCTTTATATGAGTCAACCTAAAGGCTTTATTGATCCCAAACTCCCCAATCATGTTTGCTTGCTTAAGAAATCGATTTATGGTTTAAAACAATCACCTAGGCAATGGAATAAGAAGTTCGATGAATACATGCTCTCACTTAAATTTTCAAGAAGTAATTATGATCATTGCTTGTATTACAAAACCGATTCCAAAAATCCTGTTTTCTTACTCATATATGTTGATGATATGCTCTTAGTGAGTCCTTGTATGAAAACAGTTGATCATGTCATTAAATGCTTAAGTGCGAAGTTTGACATGAAACACCTTGGTTATGCTAAGCGCATTCTTGGGATGAATATCTTTCGTGATAGGAAAAACTCCACCATTGTTTTAAACCAGGATTCCTATGTGCAGAAAATTATATCCAAAATTTCTATGAGTCAGTCTAAATCAACCTTTGTGCCTCTAGCTGGTCATTTCTTGTTAAGTAAAGATCAATCCCCGAAAATTGAGGATGATATCAATTATATGAAAAAAGTACCTTACTCAAATGCCATTGGCTCGGTCATGTACCTAATGGTCAGCACAAGACCTGACATAGCTTATGATGTGAGTTGTCTTAGTCGTTATATGGCTAACCCAGGGGTTTACCATTGGCAAGCTGTCAAATGGCTCTTAAGGTACTTGAAGGGCTCAACCAGGTATGGTCTTAAATTTTCTCGACACCAGCAAGGTGTAAAATTGGTTGGATACGTGGATTCTAATTATGCTGCTAATCGTGATAACCGTAAGTCTACTACTTCCTATGTGTTTACTTTGTGTGGCACACCGATTAGTTGGAAGTCTCAATTACAACCTATAGTTGCTTTATCCACTACAGAATCTGAGTACGTTGCTATAACAGAAGCATTAAAAGAAGCTATATGGTTAAAAGGACTATTATCAGAAATCGGTTTTCTAAAGGATAAAGTCGAAGTTTTTTCGGATAGTCAATCCGGTATTCAACTGTGCAAGAGTCCAGTTTTTCATGATAGAACAAAACATATTGATGTTCGTTTCCATTTCATACGAGATGTTGTTGCTAAACGTATAATCTATCTTGAAAAAATACCCTCCCAATTTAATCCTTCAGATATGGGTACTAAGTGTTTACCCGTCGAGAAATTTAAATCTTGTTTAAAAAGACTGAATTTTGATTCGGTCGAATAAATTCTTGAACTTTGTGTTCTTTAGGGGGATCTCTTTGTGAGTTAGTCTTCTTTGTGAATTCTTTTACCTTATTTACTTTGTGTATGTGCAGGTAACCCCGGAGATAGGCGATGATGAGTCTTCTCCGAAACTCGAAAATGCAATTTGACTGGTTGGCCCAGAAGGTGGAGAAATGTTATTGTTTTGGCCCAACTTGGCCCAGAACTATATATCTCCATCTGGCCTATGCAGTGCTGGCCCAGCCCGTGACAGCCCTTTAATTGGAATCGTCCGATCCAGACTTAATTCCTACTCCTAATCTGGACCGTCCGATTCCCTTTTAAATACCTAAACCTAACCCTACTCCCTCATTTCTTCTCTGCGCCTCCATCTCTTTCACTCGTCTCTTTTCTTCTCCTCTCCCGTGAGTTCACCTACCTCGGTCGACTTCACCCCGCCGCGTTTTTGCTCCCGATTCTCACTACCTCCTCTCCCCCGTGAGCTCTTGAATATGTCTATGGAATCACGTGACCGATTCCATCCTTGTGGGTATTTAAGACTTCACTGGGAAGGGAGTTTACCACACCGAGCGGAGAAAAATATTTTGTGCCTTGAGAATCCGAGTGAAATCGAGAGTGATATCTGTGTGTGATATCTTTGAGGGAGATCGTGTTTGGTTTCTGAGATTTCTGAGGTTTTCTGGGTTTAGGAAGGTGCTACCGGGGCTGTGTGCCGGCCGGCGGTGGTTCGGCGTTCGTCCTTCGTGGAATCGAACATTCTTGGTGTCAAATTGTAAGGGTTCGGAAGATCTGAGCCTAAAGATCTCATTCTCAAAAGGGGTTTTCTTGTCCCTTATTTTCTTCCGTTTTTCCCGTATTATATATATATATTATATATATTTGTTATATATATATATATCCATATATATATATTCTGCAGTTTCTGGTATTTATCTATATATATATAATATATATATATATATATATATATTATATATATATACCTGTTATATATATAACTATATATACTGCATTCTTATTACCTGGTGTATTTCGATCGGTATTATCATTATCTCGATTAACTTAAACGAATCTTTGTGATTTACAGATTGATTCCGAACGATCGAATTCCTTTTTTGGGGTCAGCTTGTTCTTAGGGTTTAATTAAATAATTATATTGTTTTTATAGGTTCATTAGTTGGCCTGTAATCCTTAATCCCTTTCTCGTTGAATATAATTGTAATAGTTATATTCGTTTAATCTGCTTGTATTAACGATCCTGTCTTTAACCATTGTTAGCCACATACTAAAGCCCATTGGGAAAAAAAGAAGATTGGAAAGAGCAAATGATAATCAATAGTATATTCCTTTCTTTTTCTTTTTCTGAACAGAAAAAAAAAAAAAACGAAAAAAAGAAGAAGAAATAAATATAAAATATCATCTATGCTGCACCTCCATCATTAGACTGAAGTCCTCGAAGCACACGAACCCGTATCCGTTTCTATCCACACCTCCTATCATGCGCCGGCAGTCCTCTAATGTGCACCCGGCGTCGCCGATCGTTCTGAAAACGCTGAACAGCTCCTCGGACGTTATCCTCCCGTCGCGATCCGAGTCGAAGAAGTCAAACACCTCCCTCAGCTCGCCATCGCAAGCCGGCGGCGCGAAAGCCGATCCGATCGCATAGAACTCCTCCAAGCTAATGCATCCGTCTCCATCCCTATCCACCGCATTCAATATCAATTCCAGCTCCTCCTTGTTCGGCGGCTGGGATCCGAGCCGGCACAACAGCCGCTCCAGATCCCCCTTCATTATCTTCCCGTCCCCATCTCGATCGATCATCTCGAACGCCCGTTTCAGCTCCAGGCAGACGTCGGCCGATATTTCCGGGAGCACGCTGGTCGGCGTGGCGGAGCCGTTGGGGTTTTTGGAGACGTCTTCGGATGAGGAGGAGGAGGAACACGACGTCGCATGAGCGGCGAACGGCCGGGATTTTTTGGACTTGAAGAGCTTTTTTCCGGGGATGAATTTGGTGAGTTTCATGTTTTGGGAAAAGGGGAGAGAGGATGGAAATAAGAAGATAAGAGAGAGAAAGTTGGGGTATGATGAGAGGAAACAGGGAGGAAGAAGGGAGGGTTAAATGGAGGGAGAGTGTGGGAAGCCATTGGTGAACTTCCAGGAAGTTTCGTAGAGAGAGAAAGAGAGCTGTGATATCGGAGTTGTTCTACTGTGTAAGACTGTTATATTTGGTTACTATTGCCGTTCCATATGCTTATTTTCCATAATTACTTGTTCCACGATACGAGCATTATAAAAGAGGACAAGAGATAATGCTATACATTATTTTATTATATAATTCGCGTTCGGTTTTTGATTTTTTCTTCAGGAACCTAACTTGTAGAGATGAGATAGTTCGGTTTCTTAAAAAAAAAAGTCTAGAACTGAAATTCGAAATTTGTTATGTAATTCGGATTCGGTTACTGATTTTTTGTTTCAGGAACCGAACTTTTAGGAACCGAAGTAATTTTCTCAAGGAACCGAAATATCCGAATTGAAGTTTATATTTCAAATTTCTCAGAAATAACCGAAAAAAACCAATTTTTTTCCGTTTACTTTGGTTATTTTCGAATTTCTCTGAGGAAGTGGTAGTAATTAGGGTGTTTTAGTTTATGTAGTATCTAAAAAATAGAAATAAAAATAATTCTAAAAAACATAGTAGGATTGGTTATAATATACTTTTCGGTTATTGACATTAATTTCGGGTATTACGGTTATTGAAATTTTGAAATTATAATAACCGAATCCGAACCCGAAGTTTATTTCAGGAACCGAACTCGAAATTTTTTAATAATTTATTTCTCAATATCCGAACCGAACCGAAATCGACAATTTGGTTCGGATCTTTGGCTATTCAGGTCCTAAGTCCCAATCCTACTTTTAGGGACCGAAATAATTTTCTCAAGGAACCGAAATACCCGAAACATACATTTCAAATTTCTTAGAAAAAACTAGAGAAGAATAGATTTTTTTTTCGATTACTTTGGTTATTTTGGTTATTTTCAAATTTCTCCAAGGATGGAATAGTAAATTAGGGTATTTTAGTTTATATGGTATGTAAGAAAAATAGAAATAAAAATAGTTATAGAAAATGTAGTAGAGTTTATATTTGTTATGGGTTATAATATATTGTTCAGTAATTGTTATTAATTTCAGGTATTATATTTATTGAAATTTTGAAATTATAATAAACGAACCCGAACCGAAAGTTTATTTCAGGACCCGAACCCGATTTTTCAATGATTTCTTTGTCAATACCCGAAATGAACCGAGAATTGAAAACTGACAATTGAGCTCGGATCTTCAGTTATTCGGGTTTTAAGTCCCAAACCTATTTAAAACAACTCCAAATGTAACTGGAGGGAAAATTACATTTCAAAGCTTTACTTTTCCATTCGCCAGCTCGGATCAAATATGGAGCGAGACCAGTCGGATCTTCAGATTCGTCCACCATAGTTTCGGGCTCGGCTCGGATGCCCGCCTCCCATGACTACTCATTTAGAGTATCAAAGGGAAAGCTTCGACAAGGAGGTAGCGCCTCCAAGACATCGTCGGAGATATCAACTGGGAGAGAAAATTCAGACATCGTTCCGGGCTAAGGTTTGGGAGAGTTCGCAGATCATAAGTAAACCTGACAAATTGTTCGTGTCGTGTATTTTCATGTCGTGTATTTTTGTGTTTCGTGTACCAAAAGTCCAAACCCATACACGACACAGAATGAATTCGTGTCGTGTCGTGTCGTTTCGTATCGTATATTCGTGTCAGGCACATAATATAAAATAATATAAATATAACAATTTTAATATTTTAATATTATTTTTATAGATTTTAGTAGGCGAAACGAAACGAATGGCAACGAAAACACGAATGTTTACACGAAATTTATGAAAGTTCATATTATATTTTCGAATTTAAAGTTTAGTACAATGTTTTTATATAATTTAATAAATATAATATATGTATATATATATTTATGTATTTAGTTTTTTATTTATTTATTTCGTGTACCTCGTGTCGTGTCGTGTACTCAAAGGGTAAACACAAAAGCGACAGTAAATCTTGATCGTGTACTTTTGTGTTCATGTATTTGTGTGTCGTGTACTCAAAATGTAAATACAAATACTAAATTTTCGTGTCGTTTTCGTGTCGTGTGGTAAATTGTCGGGTTTAATCATAGGACAGTTGGGGTGGGGTTTGAGCATCTTTCGATTTAGGTATTTGCATAGTGGGATGTGGTTTGATTTCAGTTGGGTGGGATTTTAGTGGGCTAATTAGTTCAATAGTCAAGGGTTAATGGGTTTGGGTTAGAAAATTAGTGATGGGTCAAGCCTAGTTATTGGGTAAATAATACTCTCTCCGTCCTATAAGTATAGGCACCTGAAAGATGGCACGAGTTTTAATAAAAGTGAAATGATAGTAGTGTTGAGTGGAGAAAGATTATTACTTTATAGAAAAAAAGGGTAAAATTGTTTTTAAAAAAAATGGAGTGTGCATATTCTTTAGGGACGAACAAAAATGGTAAAAAGTATCTATACTTATGAGACAGAGGGAGTAAGATAAAATAAGGGTAGGGTGGAGTTATTTATGGTGGGATAGTGTCTCAAAATGAAAAGGGAAAGTATTTTGTGGACGATCTAAAAGGAAAAATAGAAAAATTTATCATGGATGAAGGGAGTATTTTGTATTTTGTTTACGATATGTGAATCCCGATTCTTGATGGTAGATCCGCTCGTTTATGTCAGTATTGTTAAAGTTATTTTTGAAAGGAATAATTATTTATTATCTATTGCAACAACATATAATATATATTAAACTCTGAAATTTCAAATAAATTACAACGATTTAGAAATATTTAAGATGTATTTTTCTTTTATACAGATTATATATTTTGGTACGTTTAGTTATCAATCAGTTGGCCAAAGGCCATAGACATAAATAATTTAACGGATTAAACAAATGTAATTATTACAACAAATCAACATACGTGATATGGATTAAAGAGTATATGCCAATCTAAAATTCAACAAATATGATTCAAGCATTGTGATTCCGGGTTGTGATTTCAGAGAACAGCATCAAACGATAACAATTTCCCTTTTTCGTTTGTACCTGAATACAATAGCACAAACTAGGTTTTATTTCCACATAATAAAACAATAGGAACCAAAAAATCTACATAACCAACAAGTTTCATACGTTGAGCGTGTTCATATAATATTAGTTTTTTTGGGTAAAGGGATTACCCCGGTAAATATATATCCAAAAAATAATGTTTAGTACAAAGGAATGTGGCAGAGAACCACATTAACCTCAAGCAAAACCGCTTGATAAACAAGTACTTATGACAGGCCATAAGTACAACAACCTAGCTAATTTACAAATCACCTAACTAGGAATAAACAAGAAAATCTTGTAACAAGCGAACATCCCGCAATCACCAAAAGCACAAAGGGAGCAAGGCGACTCAAGAAGTTTGCCTCCTTAAAAACCCTTTCCAAGAAAAACCCGAAGGGAAAAACCTTGGAGAAGGGAAAAAGAGTACAACCCATTCCTGGCACTCCCTTCACGAATAAGACAAGCACTTGAGAACATCCATCACGTCGTTGAACCACTCGCAATGATCACCGATCCAGGTAGCTTCCATGTATCGAGAATCCTTCTAATCCGCGAAGAGTTCTTCGTAAATCGAAATGAAAGGATCTTCAACCGAACAATGGAAACAATATCATCAAAAACCTGTGTATATGACTTCATCCCCTTCTTAAAAAGCCTCGAATTCCGTTCATGCCAAATAGAATAGCAAGAAGCAGCAAGGAGAAGACGAGATATCACACTAGTGGCAGAACCTCCTTTGGACAAAGGTATAAGGTACGAAACAGCATCCTCAAGTCTATGAGGAATATTATCCATTCCACCTAGGGCACGAACTCTTGTCCACACCTGTAAAGAAAAAGGGCACTCAAAGAAAAGGTGAGCATGAGAATCAGGTTGGTTATCACAAAATAGACAACGAAGCAGGTTTAAGTCAGTTTCAGGACCGACATCCCATTGCCTCAGCCTATCTTGAGTTTTCAGCTTGCTATTAACGACAAGCCAAATATTAAACGCATGTTTAGGGATACACTAAGGGAACCACACAATATGAAACCAAGAAACCAGATTTGCATTATCACGGATAGAATCCCAGACATGAGAAATGGTGAATGGCCTGAATTCACCATTAGGCATTCTCCAAACCAACTCGTCATCAACACCATCAATTAGAGTCGGAGGGTTAATCATCAATAAAGCAGGAATCCTCTCAGTCCACTCACTAGGCCATCTCCAAACACCATCAATAAGCAAATCACCTACTGGATTATTTAAAGAAAACCCAGAACGAGAAATATCTCTAGCAGTAAGCAAACTCTTTAGAGGGCTCAAGAAACACCAATTATCAAACCAAATAAAAGCCCTCTTACCATCACGAATATGGAACCAGAAAAATGGCCGAATGGTTGGACGAATTTGAAGCAATTTCCTCCAGCCCCAACTCATATAACCCGTACATGGAACTAATATTATATGGGATGTTTCATATAATATTAGTTCATACCTCGTAGATCCATTCAAATACCTCACGGGTAGACCCAGCAATTTACCACACGACACGAAAATTTAGTGTTTGGATTTTCATTTTGAGTACACGACACGAAAATACGGGAACACAAAAGTACACGATCGAGATTTAGTGTCGGTTTTGTGTTTACCCTTTGGGTACATGACACGGGGTACAAGAAATAAATAAATAAATAAATATATACAATATTTCATATTTAATTTTATAAAAATATACATTTTATGAATTCTGTTTGTACTAAACTTTAAAATTTGAAAATATAATATGAATTTTCATAAATTTCGTGTAAACATTCGTGTTTTCGTTGCCATTCGTTTCATTTCGTCTACTAAAACCTATAAAAATAATATTATAATATTAAAATTATTATTTTTTATAATATCTTAATATTTATTTTATATTATGTGCCTGACACGAAAACACGACACGAAACGACACGAATTTGCGCGGTACACGGCACGACATGACACGAATTCATTTAGTGTCGTGTATGAGTTTGGACTTTTGGTACACGAAACACGAAAGTACACAAAAATACACGACACGAACGAATTGTCAGGTCTACTCACGGACCATTTCACGACTTGCCAATGGTAGACTATGGGATCAGCCATATATCAGCTTAGACAACTTACGGCATATATAATTATCAGATCTCGTACTTACCATTAAATATATGACAACCAATAATATTGAGTACAGCATATTTTCATGTCTTTCACATCATTATCAGTTTTGGGAGACCTGGTATCTTGGTTTAGCATCAAACACAGATGATTTAGTGAACTGGTTTAGCATCAAGCACGAAAAATTTAGTCAAGATTTTCTACACACAAATATCTTGGTTTAGAACAATTGTATAATTCTTTCTATCCCGATCAATAATCGTACCAAGAATACGTTTAGCATGTCCAAGAGATTTCATATCAGATTTTGTACTCAAGCACTTCATGGTGATTGTTACCGATGGTTTTCAAGCACGGACTCATGAAGAGCATATCATCAACATACATAAGTCAGAAAACAAGAACATTTAGAGTCATTTTCGAAATGCAAGTAATGGTTATTATTACTTTTTGTGAAATGCAAAGAATGTTGGGGTATTAGAGTTTATTATGGAGATCCGGATTCCCGATGAATCGTGTAATCACTTTCCGAACTGATATTTCTACCCTTTGCCCGGGTTATAAGAAATTCAGCCTAGGATAATCCAAAGGGACACTTACGAATCTAGGCACAAAAACGTAAGCCAAATTGCTAGAGAGATTCTGAGTTTTTCAGAAGAAGGAGAGAGCTCAGAAAAGGTGTATCTCGACTCAAGGTGAAAAGCCTTATTTATACATGTCGAATTTAGGGTTGCAAAGGGACGGATTAGGGTTACTTGAGGCGGCGGCGTCAGAAGGATTTAATTAGTGATCCGAAATTAGGGTTAGACGGATGGCTTTCCAAAATTGACGAAAATTAGTCAATTTTACCATAATCTTCCTCTAAAATTCGGCATTTTCACTAAGTTACCAATCTAAATTTCCGAAGACCTTTTAGGGCGCTGCCCCAAACCCCGCGAGGGCTCTGCCCCCTCGACCCCGCCCGCCTCATGGACCCCGCTAGGGGCACTGCCCCCGGACCCCCGACATTTGGTCGTACCGGCTTATAATTCGATCTTATACATGTGTGCACTCCGCACATACCCGAACATATATTAGAATACAAATTATAAAACCCCTTAGCTCACATATTAGTTCTAATTACACAAAATATCTGGTGACACTAAAATCACAAACAAATAATTCATTTATTCATTAAACTGTTTGTTCCACTGTCTATAAGATTGTTTTAAGCCATATATAGATTTCTTATGCAAACAAACATAATTAATATGTTTGGAATCAACCAAGTCATCAGATTGGTTCGTGTTTCTCCTCAAGTTCACCATGAAAAAAAGCAGCTTCAGCATCTAATGCAAGCATAATACGTAAAATAGTGAACTTAACAGCAGGAGCAAATATCTCAGTATAATTAGTAGCTTCTTTTTAGATGAAACCTTTGACCACATGTCTCGCTTTGAATCTGATTAAATCATTTTTGTTATCACTTTGAAAAGCTATTTGCAATTAACAACAGAATAACGTTCGAGTTTGGGCACAAAAATCTAATTTTCATATCATTTCTATAGTCATTGCATTTAACTATTATTCTAACTTTTAGAATTTAAAGCTTCCTCTATGACTTAGGTTTACAATTATCAATGGAATCAAGCATATTGAAAGCATAAGATGTTATATGAAAACCATCAACATCAGGTGACTTCCTAAAATTCCTTCTTGGTCTAACCCTAGTAAGTTGATAATCAACCAAGTCCATTTTAGACATATTTTCATCATTCTCATCATGCACATCGACATTAATAATATTATCAAGCGCATTTTCAGATTATATTTCATCAGGATTATCAAAAAAAATATGCAGCTTCACCTAACTTGGAGTTGGGGGACGGATTTAATAAAAGGCATGAGAATTCTTGTTCATTAAAAATTACATCATGGCTAATAAGGATTTCAAAACCAGGTTCACTTTTCAGCCACCCTGTAACTTTTTACCCCCTTCGGATACCTAAGAAAAACATGACTTAAAGAGCGAGGTTCAAGTTTGTCATTTTTTTTATGCACAAATGTAGTACAATCAAACACGCAGATTTGAAAAATTGCGCGATTGACAAGTCCACATAGATTATATATAATTATCATTTAATGGCACATAGGGAGATCTAATTATCAAATATGCAGCAATTAATAAAGCTTCACCCGAGAACTTAATTGAAAAACCACCCTAGCAATCATGCTCCTTACCCTTTCAAGTAGAGTTGTTCATATGTTCTATTACACCATTTAGCCGAGGTGTATACGGGACAGTCATATGCATCTGAGTTCCAAATTGGTACACAAGTCCTCAAACAATTACTACAAATTTCAAGACCATTATCGGTTCTCACAATTTTGATTTTCTATCATGTTTGGTTTCCATTCAGAATTTTGCAGTTTTTGAATTTTTCAAAGACATCAGACGTACTTTTCAAAGGAACACATAAACAGCAAGTACATATTCCCAGCAAGAGTAGACATATTAGATGGAGCACAGACATCAGCATGTAAATACTGAATGTATCATAACAAGTAGAGGATATGGGGGAATGAGGGTTAGGAAATTGAACACGTTATTGTTTTTCAAGAACTCAAGAATCATATAAGTGCACACAAGACATTTTATCTTTACCAGAACAGTCAATTTCTGTAAATTTTCAAGACCTTTCTACTAATGTGGCCTAACCATTTATGTCATAAATTAATTTTGTCATCTCGAATAGCATTCATAGAAGAACTAGTTTGCAATGTGAACATATTAATTATTTCTTTTCTCAGCTTTGAAAACACATAAATTTTCTTTCATATTTTCATAAGATCATTTTCCCACTTTCCATCAAAAAACTTACCACCGAGAATATCACATGAAATAAGATTGTGACACAAATCAGGCACGTGCCACACATTTTTCAAAGTTATTAAATAACCAGTATCACATTTCAAAGTAATATCACCATGACCATGAACTTGATACGTTTTTCTCATTCTGCTATAGAAACAGAACAATGTTTCACTTCTATATAGTTTGAAAACAGCCTTTTAAAAGGTGACATGTGGAAAGTGCATGCAGAATTACCAAGTTATTCATATTTACAAAGAGTGAGTGAATGCACAATATTAGCATGCCCACATGTTTAAGTTACCATGAAAATATCATCCACATGTTCGTTCCGAGTTACCAAATTAGCATTATGAGGCTGATGGTTTCTCTTAGGTTTGGTACAATCATAAATATCGTGACCAAATTCACAAATATTATCGCACTCATGATTTTTAGGTCGAGACTTGAACTTACTGTAACACCCCCGTGATATACAGAGATATTACAGCGCCATAGATCCTTTTTGGAGGGCCTACCGGGCTTAGACCGACATAAATCCACATTGACAATTCAAAAAAACCAGACATTCACATACATTGACGATACTCAACTTTAAATAATATACATTTCAACACTCAACAATACACTGTCCTGTGGGACTACAACTGGCACAATAACACCAATAAAACGACTGAACCACAAACAAACCATATTACCTGACAGTACTCGTGCGAGCACAAGGCAAAACACTGTTGGTAAATCGGTCGTAGAAACTTGCTAGGCGGAAAAATAAATTACAACTGGAAAATAAAATTACAACTCCAATTCCGGAAATTACAGAACTCGAGACAGAATTAAAAATACAATGAAAAGGAAATGGAATTTGAACTGATAAGAACCAAACTAGAAATACAAGGAAATAATCGAAACAACAAAACTAGAAACGAAACCAGATTGTTGAAGAAGTCACCCAAAGATGCCTCTGCCTGCAAGACGAAAAATGCCCCGGTAGTGTTCACGGATTGGCGGCTCGTCCCCAAAGGTCAACGACTTTACGTCTCTACAGTAGCAACACCACAAACTGAAGAGCTCCGACGAACTTAAAATGAGGCGAGGACAGAGCTCTGACTTATGAAATGTATGCAGAAAACTGTGAATATGCTTGAGTTCGAAAATTGCATGTACTGATGCAGAGGGATGCATGCCTATTTATAGGCCATCTCACCTGCAGGGGATTTAAAGACAGCACTAATGGCTGTCATAATGCAGGCATTCATGCCTGCATTGAACACTGGAGTTACACAATTTGGCTGAATTTGAACAGTTAGGATGCACCCGAACTGTAATCAGCTCCTTAACCGCTTGAGGGATATACCTGGACATTCTTATGTGCACATACGAGCCCAACTACAATGTTGAGCTAGTCCAAAAAATTCTTTAGGCAAGCCAAGGCCTAGCCCAAAGAACATCCCAAAGACCACCCAAAGACTAATTGCCAAGTCCAAGTCCAAGTCCAAGACCAAGGCCAAGGCCAAGGTCCACGGCACGCGGCTCGCGGCTCGCGGCCGAGGCCGAGGCGGGCAGGCGGCGGCAGCGGCGTGCGCGTGTGCGCGTGTGTGGGCTTTAAGCCCATACACATGTGCCATTAATTATTACATGAATAAAGGCAACTCCTTATATACTTGAATAATGATAGCTCATTATTCAATGTGGGATAGCCATCCCTCATTTATTCACAATTAAGTGACAACTTTAACTCACTATTTCTCACTCACCGGAATCAGTTTAGAGAAAGTGAATATACCACGATAATCTAATCGGAACGTAGATCGATCCTATGATATTTAATTTTACAAAATAAAATTAAAATCATTAACGATTCCAACAATCCCCCACATGAGTGAAAATAGCCCAAATGCAATATGCAGACTCAAGCTCAGTCCTCAAGAGGCGTTAAAGTATAAGGATAGGTAGTTCGTGACTTTGAACCTTCCATAGTTAACATCATCGGGTACACAGACGGATTAGTGGCTTGATGCTTTGAACTATTCCCCCACAGCGTGTACCGAGACAATGGTGCTAACACTTGAACACCTCAACCTCATCCGTTCTCACGTTTTGTGTCATCTGCGGGCCTTGGACACCCCTTTGGATTCATAAGTGTATTTCATGAAGCGGTCCTCACTTCTCACTTATATAAGTGATTTTTTATCGAGTATCTTGCCATACTCAACCTCCTCGAGGTCTTTAGGAATCATTAAAAGTCATAGAATTAACCTCACCACTAGGCAAGCTTTCAACACTCAATTGCTCTATAGGGAATAAACTTAGATGAGTGTTTCACACGAACTCTCATAGCTTAGTTCTCCCATTGAACCAAGTTCTTGGGATCTCCAGTCATCTTGGTTGGGTTACCACTATGATAATTCTCAATTTGTGGATTTTAAACTCATTCCCTCTAGCAATTTATTCATTTGATCAAAGTTTAACGCTTTGGTTAGTGGATCCACTAGATTATTCAATGACCTCACATAATCAATAGAGATAACCCCACTGTTGATCAAATGTCTCATGGTATTATAGCGTCGATGAATATGTCGAGACTTTCCATTATACACATTACTTCTTGCCCTACCAATAGCAGCTTGACTATCGCAGTGTATCATCACTGCAGGCACTGGTTTTGACCAACATGGAATATCTTCTAGAAAGTTTCTGAGCCATTCGGCTTCTTCACCAGCTTTGTCCAAAGCTATGAATTCCGATTCCATGGTGGATCGGGCTATACACGTTTGTTTCGCGGACTTCCATGAGACAGTTCCACCCCTAATGGTAAACACGTAACCACTTGTAGAAAATGAACTTTTCGTATCGGATATCCAATTCGCATCACAGTACCCTTCAAGTACCGGGGGGTGTCTCGAATAGTGTAACCCAAGGTTTTGAGTATACTTTAAGTATCTCAAACTCTAACGAGAGCTTTCCAATGCTCTTTGCTTGGATTGTTCGTGTAATGACTCAATTTGTTCACAGCACAAGCTAAATCGGGTCGAGTGTAATTTGTAAGATACAATAAACACCCAATGACTCGCGCATATTCTTCTTGTGCAATGGACTTCCCTCGATTTTTGCTCAAGTGATCATTTAAATCTATTGGGGTCTTAGCCGGCAAGCTATCAAAAGCATTAAACTTCTTGAGAACTTTCTCGGCATAGTGAGATTGTGTCAAGATGATTCCATCAGATTTTCTCAAAATTTTCAGTCCAAGAATCACATCGTCTAGCCCCATGTCTTTCATGTCAAAATTTATTTTTAACATGTTCTTAGTGTCGTTAATCACTTGTATATTGTTACCCATGATTAACATATCATCTATATAAAGACACACAATAACATAGCCGTTATTAGTGTTTTTAATATAAACACATTTATCACACTCATTTATTTTAAAACCATTTGATAACATTACATTATCAAATTTCAAGTGCTACTGTAGTGGAGCTTGTTTCAATCCATATAGAGACTTAACCAGTTTGCATACCTTTTTCTTTTGTCCAGGTATTACAAACCCTTCAGGTTGTTCCATATAGATCTCTTCATCCATATCACCGTTCAAAAAAGCAGTCTTAACATCCATTTGATAAATCTCAAGATCGTGCAAAACAGCAGTCGCGAGAAGCACTCGAATAGATGTAAGTCTCGTTATAGGTGAATAGGTATCAAAAAAATCGTACCCTTCCTTCTGCTTGAAACCTTTGACTACTAAACGAGCTTTATACTTATCAATTGACCCATCAGCCTTGTACTTTCTTTTAAGGATCCATTTACATCCCAAGGGATTACAACCTTCAGGTAAATAAACCAAAACCCAAGTTTGGTTTGTAAAATTGAGTCAATTTCACTCTGAACATCTTCTTTCCAGAGCAACCCGTCTGGTCTAGCATAAGCTACTTTGATCGATGTTGGTTCTTCATCCAACATGAATGCTATGTAGTCATGTCCAAATGTCTTTGGTGTCCTAACCCTACTACCACGTCTCTGGTAGACCAATGATATAAGGTTCACAATTAGTAGCACTATCCAGGTGAAATCTACTCAAGCATGACTCGGAAATGAATGAATGTGATGCGCTAGTATCAAAAAGGGTACATACAGGTTGAGCTAAAATTTCTAGTGTACCTGAGATCATTCTTCGGCTCTCTTCATCTCATAAATTCGGGGCTTGCTAGTCCCTGCACCGGACGCTCCTGTTTGATAGCTGTGGGTTTCGCCTTTGTTTGCTCCCGTCGTCTTAAATGACGCGTACTGAGTGGCCTGATTCTGAACCGCTGACTGCTTCGGGGCCTGAGATGTCGCCAGAGTAGGCTTGGAGTCTCTTCGGTAGAAACGGGCCTTATGCCCGGCAATCCCACAGTTGTTGCACGTGATAGTCTGCCTCGGACACTTAGTGCTGAAATGGCCCTACTCTCCATAGTTGAAATGGAGGATGGCCGAACTGGCCGCTCGAGACTGAGATTCTGCAGGTTTAGGCGCCATAGGAGGTCGCTCAGAAAAAGTAGGGCCCGCACGAGGCTTCTTGAAGGTTGCCTGACTGCCTTCTAACTGATTATACTTCTTCGATTTCTTGCCAGAAGATGAAGTTTGATGCTTAGCAATCTCCTTCGCAGTAAGCTCATAAGCAAGAGCTTTCTCGATGAATTCGGCCAGGGTGGTACAATGATGATTAAGCAATTGTAGCCACATACGAGGTTTCAACCTCTTACTGAAGTACTTGACCTTATCCGCCTCGGAGTGGATAATGGATGAGGCGAATGGAAGTAGCTCCTAAAACTTCTCGGTAATAGCGAGAACATCTTCTTCCGTTGAGGGGTCGGGACTGAGTAACTCCGACAACTTGGCCTCCCTGAGTGGGGCCGGATAATACCTTTCCATTATGAGGGTCTTGAACTGGTTCGAAGTACAAGATCCATCGGTACACTTCAGAGATAGCCACCAAGAGTGAGCGCTCTTTCCCAGATAGTAAGCCACGACTGAAACTTTGTGCCCTTCGGGACACTCCACCATAGCAAACAACTTCTCAAAATGTTCAAGCCAGTGAATAATATCCACCGGCTCAGATGAGCCCTCGAAAGTAGGTGGCCTCTGGCGAGAGATGCTGCCGATAATACTGCTCACACTTCTCTCTTGACCCTGAGGTGGCGGCGGAGGGGCCTGCTGAGCCTGAGTGGCTAAGTTTTGCATTGTCTCCATCAGACGTGCCATCCGAGTCATTTGGGACATCATGCCCTGCATAAAAGCGAGTGGATCAATCCGAACACTTTTTTATTGAGCTATATCTCGGGTACGGCTTCCTGACAGTGAATGATTATTTCCAGGTGAATGAGTGGCACCATCGCTGCTCGTTGAATTGATATTATTCCTCGCGTTTGCACGGGTATTCACTCGAGCTCCCAGGTTTCGGTCCGCACTGCGGCCTCTTCCCCTGCGTCCTCTGAAAGCTCTATCCATACTGAAGTAGGAAAGTCACATGATAATTATAGATTTCGTATGAATATCGCATTATGATTATGTTATGAAATGATAATAATGAGCATACGCGCTCTAACACAATGATTACATGAAGGATCAACTGAGGTGACATGATTATATGATGAAATTATTGAAATGGTCATCTTGAACAAGTTAACAAGATTGATAATATGATCCACAAGATCGATTACTGAATAATGAGATTGACCGAGTGATTAATGAATTAACATGAATCGGCAAGATTCACAAGAAAATGATGAATGAGGATTGTTGACTGATGAATGAGTGATTCTTACTGCCATAAATTATACCATGGCGTCAGAAATCTTACTGTTTCTTTGGTCTGAGGGGCTCAACACTTGCACAGGTCACACGTGACGCGAAAGTCCAATGATATTAGTCTGACGAATGATGATTTCAATGAGACATGACTCGGAAGGTAGTATTCAAAACCACGCTCCGATACCAACTCTGTAACACCCCAAACTAGGTGGATATTACAGTGTCGTGAACCCCCAACTAGGACCCACCAGGCAAATAAAAATTAATGAATTAGTTAATATAACTGTAGTACCGAACCACATTATATTACCAATTACTCCGATGAGGAGTTTCAAATACAACACACCCAGGAAAATACAGAATACATGTATATTTCATATGAAGTTAAAATATACAACACTGAATAAAATGAAATCCAAACGGAACTGCAGCGGAAAATACAAATTAAGAAGCATGAACAAATGGACAGACTGGGGCCCCCTACTAGTATCACTGGGACTCCTCGCCGTCAACGTTCTCTTCCCGTACCTTTGCCTTGCCATGAACTGAAAACAACATCCCCCAACAGGGTCAGTTAAACAGAACAAAAGCGACCATGATGAAGAATAATGAATAGAAATCCGACAAGGGTCAAGAATGACTCACCGATGTGAAATAATGACGCAATGAGTGATAGCTTCAGATGAAATGATTGGAACCGTTGTCCCTCGTGAATTGAATGATTAGTTTGATAATTACAAGTCTCAACATGATTGATATACTATGAATGAATTATATGTATGAATGAACAACAACGAAAGGAATGAGCATCCTTTTAACCGAGTAAGAATTAACTTACTCAAATACCGGTGAAGAAAAGTCCTTCCTCGAACAAACGTCCTTAAAGGAATTATCGGCCGCTCGAACAACCTTGAATAATACAATTACCAATAATCCGCTTAATATACGAATCAAGCATGATCACAACCAACTCAAAAGTCGATACAACAATATCTAAAATCGTTGGGGCATTCTAACGAATACGTTGTAAACAACCCCCAGTTGTTTATGACTAATCTCAATATATCTAACACCAACTTCCCAACGAGTGATTTAATCCAACAAAACATCTTTAATGACATCAATAATCTAATAGGAATGCATAACTCGGGATTACGACAACATCAAATCGGAAACCCCCAAAATTACCAAAGTCAACCATCAAGGGTTCTTGAATAATTCCCCAAATACTCAACGATTCCGAAAAATACCAACAAATCCGTAGGAATCATATGTATCCTAGGTAGATAATCCATATTCATCATATTCCAACATAATAGCAAGCTAACTTGAAGAGATCGGAAGGAAAACACTCAAATCCCGAAATTCTAGATTCAAGAAATGTTTACCTTGATTTGGTGAGTTGGAGAGGATTAAATGATGATTAATCTGGACTAGAAGCTTGAAGATGATGCTAGATGATTGCAGCTCGAAAATATCTTCTCAAATCGGCCAAAATCGCCCAAAATCGCCCAAGGAAGAAGGAGAGATGAAGAAATGACGAAATGGGGCTAAACTGTCCAATATATACTAAACCCAGCTTAGCGCGCGCTAGCTCCTGATATTAGCGTGCGCTAGTGGGTTCACCGGCCAGTCCAGTAAGTTCTTACTGCTTCGTTAGCGTGCGCTATGAACTTGGTAGCGTGCGCTAACGTCTTCTCCTTAGCGTGCGTTACCCAAAATTAGCGTGCGCTAACTGAAGTTTGATGCCCAACAACTGGAGTCCAAAACCTACTGTCCAAAGTCTGATCGAGCCTTAGCGCATGCTACATTGATTGCTTAGCGTGCACTTACGATTTATCATTTCAGTCCAGTACCTACTGGACTGCCTGTCTCCAAAATGCTAGCGTGCGCTGATGAAGCGATAGCGTGCGCTACCATCCACAACTAGCGTACGCTAATTCCCACTCATAGCGTGCGCTACAATTCTCCAATTCAGTCCAGTGCCTAATGTACTGCCTGCCACAAATACACTAATAGCGTGCGCTAATGAAGTCCGATAGCGTGCACTACCAGTACACAATTAGCGCGCGCTATAAATAGTATGTAGTGTGCGCTACTCAACACACACAGACTGCCAACAACGAAGATGATGATAATATTCTCGATTCGAATCTCAAACAATGATGAAAGGCGAATGATAACTAATCCAAGGTTCCAAATACGCCAAACGGTGAACACAATGAACGAATATGAATGATGAATGACTATCAATGAGTGAAAAAAAATTACTGAGTGACAATTTACTGAATGATAACGAATGAATTTACAATTGGGTATTACATACTCCCCCCTTAAAAAGAGTTTCGTCATTGAAACTAAGGGTCAAATAATTCGGGATAACTCTCCCGCATACCATCCTCGGTTTCCCAAGTAGCCTATTCGACTCCGTGTCTCGACCACTGAATTTTAACCAAAGGAATCGCCTTGTTCCTCAACTGTTTGATTCGCCATTCTAAGACTTGTACAGGACGCTCCTCATACGTATGATCATCCGCTATCTCGATTTCATCGAACTGAAGTATGTGACTAGGGTCGACAACATACTTTCGCAACTGAGAGACATGAAATACGTTATGAATTCGGCTCAAGGCAGGAGGTAAAGCCAATCGATAAGCCAGATCGCCTACTCGATCTAAAATCTCAAACGGTCCAATGAATCTCGGACTCAACTTTCCTCTCTTCCCGAAACGGAAAATACCTTGGCCTGGGGATACCTTGAACAAAACGTGGTCACCTGCCTCGAACTCTAATGGTCGACGATGATTATTTGCATATGATTTTTGCCGACTCTGAGCGGTCAACAAACGACTCCTGATCAAAGCTACCTTCTCGCGGACGGCTATAAGCATATCAGGCTCGGTGCCAATTGATTCTGATAAGTCATCCCAACATAAGGGAAATCGACAACGATGATCGTATAAGGCCTCGTAAAGTGCCATCTTAATCGAAGCATGCCAACTGTTATTGTACGTGAACTCAATCAACGGCAGTTGGGCTTCCCAATCATCTTTCCAATTGAGAACACATGCTCTCAACATGTCCTCCAATGTCTGAATAGTTCGCTCTGTTTGTCCGTCTGACTGAGTATGAAAAGCGGTGCTGAGATTAAGATGAGTTCCCATGGCACGATGAATAAATTTCCAAAAATGCGACACGAATCGCCCGTCACGATCAGAAACGATACTCTTAGGGGTACCGTGTAATCTCACGATCTCCTTAATGAATAACTGGGCAAGTCTCTCAGGACCCCACGTATCCTTAATCTCAAGAAAATGAGCTGACTTAGTTAAACGATCTACAATAACCCAAATTGTATTCATGCCACGACGACTCGCCGGCAAACTCGTGATGAAGTCAATTGAAATATCTTTCCTCTTCCATTATGGGATAGGAAGCGGTTTCAGCATACCCGCCGGTCGCTGATGTTCTATCTTGCCTTGCTGACAGGTTAAACATCTCGAAACAAATTCTGCAACTTCTCGCTTCATATTACTCCACCAGTAATTTTGTTTCAAGTCTTTGTACATCTTGCTAGACCCCGGATGAATAGAATAAGGGGTAGCATGGGCCTCTCTCAAAATCGAGTTTTTCAACTCGTCATCCGCCGGAACGCATAACCGGTTCTTAAATCCCAAAATTCCATCCTCGTAGACCACGAATCCAGCGGCTTTCCCCTGAGCCACATCATCTCGAATGCGCATCAAAAATGGGTCTGAACCTTGTTTCACTCTGATCGCCTTCTCAAGTGGCGATGAAATCTCCATCATACAAAGCTGCCTTTGTACACGCTGTAACCAAACCTCGATCTCATGCCTTAGGAATTCCTGCTGAAGTTCCTTCTGAACAGTTAAACGAGCAAGCCTTTGCTCCTGAACGGACTTACGGCTCAAGGCATCGGCGACAACATTCGCCTTACCTGGGTGATATTGTATCTCAATATCATAATCTTTAATCAGTTCTAACCACCGTCTCTATCGCATATTTAACTCCTTCTGAGTAAATATATACTTCAAACTCTTATGATTGGTGAAAATCTGACAGGTGACGCCATAAAGATAATGACGCCAAATCTTCAACGCGAATACCACGACCGCTAGCTCCAGGTCATGGGTCGGATAGTTGACCTCATAAGGTCTCAGTTGCCGCGAAGCATAGGCAATCATTTTACCGTTCTGCATTAATACACATCCGAGACCTTGTCCGGACGCATCACTATAAATTACGAATCCTTCTGTCCCTTGTGGTAAGGAAAGGACAGGCGCTGAGATTAAACGACTCTTGATCTTCTCAAAACTCTGCTGACACGCATCAGACCACGTGTATTTCTTATCCTTCCGCAAAAGGTTCGTCATAGGTTGAGCAATTTTAGAAAATCCTTCCACAAATCGCCGGTAATAGCCTGCCAATACGAGGAAACTTCGGATTTCCTTAACATTTTTTGGAGGTTGCCAATCTCGGATAGCCTCCATCTTCTGAGGGTCGACACGTACTCTGTCTGATGAAATCACATGTCCGAGAAACGTCACCTCGGACATCCAGAACTCACATTTGAAATTTTTTACATAGAGTTGTTCTCGTCTCAACACGTCGAGAACCTGATGAAGGTGAAGTTCTTGCTTCTCTCGGTCACGAGAATAAATCAAAATGTCGTCTATGAAAACAACCACGAATCGGTCTAAATAGTCGATGAAAACTCGGTTCATAAACTCCATGAATATAGCAGGTGCGTTAGTTAACCCAAACGGCATCACCACAAACTCGTAATGTCCATAGTGTGTTCGAAACGCCGTTCTAGCGATATCTGACTCTCGAATTCGCAACTGATGATACCCAGATATCAAATCGATCTTGGAAAATACTGAATCTCCCTGAAGTTGATCCAAGAGAGCATCGATGCGTGGTAGGGGATATTTATTCTTGATCGTCACCCTGTATAGCTCTCTATAATCAATGCACAAACGAAAAGAGCCATCCTTCTTCTTGACAAATAATACTGGTGCTCCCCACAGGGACGCACTCGGTTGGATATAACCCTTCTCGGTCAATTCCTCCAGTTGATTATTCAATTCCTGCATTTCAGTCGGGGCCATACGATATGGTGCTTTCGATATTGGAGATGTATCAGGCTCCAACTCTATCGTGAATTCCACATCCCTCTGTGGAGGTAAACCAGGTATCTCGTCTGGAAATACATCGGCATATTCTCTCACTACAGGAATATCCGCCAACATCACTGATGATTTCTCGGTCTTGGTCATATAGCACCAATAACCTACACACTCCTGATTGAGTAACCTCACTGCCTTCATCATATTAATAAGTTTTCCGGAATGTCTGGGGTTACCCCCCTGAAATACACACTCGACTCCATCGTCTGAAATGATAGTGACCACACGCTTACGGACACTAAGGACGGCATCGTGACGATCCATCCAATAAATACCCAAAATATCATCATCTCTAGGTAAATCTACCATGATCAGGTCTGCCAACCAAACTCGGACATTAAGCTGAATCGGACAATTCTTAATCTCACAATCTCCTATAATTCTTCTATCGTCTGATTGACCAATGATGTAAAGTTCACAACTAGTAGCACTATCTAGGTAAAGTCTACTCAAGCATGACTCGGAAATGAATGAATGTGATGCGCCAGTATCTAAAAGGGTACATACAGGTTGAGATAAAATTTCGAGTGTACCTGAGATCATTCGGGCCTCCGGATCATTGGCTCTCTTCATCTCATAAATTTGGGGCTTGCTAGTCCATGCACCAGACGCTCTTGTCTGATAGTTGTGGGTTCCGCCTTTGTTTGCTCCCGTCGTCTTAAACGACGCAGACTGAGTGGCCTGATTCTGAACCGCTCACTGCTTCGGGGCCTGAGATGTCGCCAGAGTAGGCTTGGAGTCTCTTCGGCAGAAATGGGCCTTATGCCCGGCAATCCCACAGTTGTTGCACGTGATAGTCTGCCTCGGACACTTAGTGCTGAAATGGCCCTGCTCTCCCAAGTTGAAACGGGTGATGGCCGAACTGGCCGTTCGGGACTGAGATTCTACAGGTTTAGGCGCCATAAGAGGTCGCTCAGAAAAAGTAGGGACCACATGAGGCTTCTTGAAGGTTGACTGCCTGCCTTCGGACTGATTACGCTTCTTCGATTTCTTGCCAGAAGATGAAGTTTGATGCTTAGCAATCCCCTTCGCAGTAAGCTCATAAGCAAGAGCTTTCTCGATGAATTCGGCCAGGGTGGTGCGATGATGATTAAGCAATTGTAACCGCATACGAGGTTTCAACCTCTTACTGAAATACTTGATCTTATCTGCCTCGGAGTGGATAATGGATGAGGCGAATGGAAGTAGCTACTGAAACTTCTTGGCAATGGCGAGAACATCTTCTTCCGTTGAGGGGTCGGGACTGAGTAACTCCGACTACTTGGCCTCCTTGAGTGGGGCCGGATAATACCTTTCAATCATGAGGGTCTTGAACTGGTCCCAAGTACAAGATCCATCGGTGGGCTTCAGAGATAGCCACCAAGAGTGAGCGCTCTTACCCAGATTGTAAGCCGCGACTGATACTTTGTGCCCTTCGGGACACTCCACCATAGCAAACAACTTCTCAAAATGTTCAAGCCAGTGAATAATATCCGCCGGCTCAGACGAGCCCTCAAAAGTAGGTGGCCTTTGGCGAGAGACGTCGCCGATAATATTGCTCACACTCCTCTCTTGACCCTGAGGTGGCGGCGGAGGGGCCTGCTGAGCCTGAGTGGCTGAGTTCTGCATCGTCTCCATCAAACGTGCCATCTGAGTCATTTGGGCCATCATGCCCTGCATAAAAGCGAGTGGATCAACCCGAACACCTTCTGATTGAACTGTATCTCGGGTACGACTTCCTGATGGTGAATGATTATTTCCAGATGAATGAGTGGCAGCGTCGCTGCTCGTTGAATTGATATTATTCCTCGCGTTCGCATGGGTATTCACTCGAGTTCTTGGGTTTCGGCCCACACCGCGGCCTCTTCCCCTGCGTCCGCTGACAGCTCTATCCATACTGAAGTAGGAAAGTCACATGATAATTATAGATCTCGTATGAATACCGCATTATGATTACGTTATGAAATGATAATAATGAACATACACGCTCTAGAACAATGATTACATGAAGGATTCACTGAGGTGACATGATTATCTGATGAAATTATTGAAATGATCATCTTGAACAAGTTAACAAGATTGATAATACGATCCACAAGATCGACAACTGAATAATGAGATTGACCGAGTGATTAATGAATTAACATGAATCGGCAAGATCCACAAGAAAATGATGAATGAGTATTGTTGACTGAAGAATGATGAATGAGTGATTGTTACTGCCAGAAATTATACCATGGCGTCAGAAATCTTACTGTTTCTTTGGTCTGAGGGGCTCGGCGCATGCACAGGTCACACGTGACGTGAAAGTCCAATGATACTAGTCTGACGAATGATGATTTCAATGAGACATGACTCAGAAGGTAGTATTCAATACCAACTCTGTAACACCCCAAACTAGGCGGATATTACAGTGCCGTGAACCCCCAACTGGGATTCACCAGACGAATGAAAATTAATGAATTAGTTAATATAACTGTAGTACCGAACCATATTATATTACCAATTACTTCGATGAGGAGTTTAAAATACAACATACCCAGGAAAATACAGAATACATGTATATTTCATATGAAGATAAAATATACAACACTGAATAAAATGAAATCCAAACGGAACTGCAGCGAAAAATACAAATCAAGAAGCATGAACAAATGGACAGACAGGGCCCCCCTACTAGTATCACTGGGACTCCTCGACGTCAATGTTCTCTTTCCGTACCTTTGCCTTGCCATGACCTAAAAACAACATCCTCCAACGGGGTCAGTTACACAGAACAACAATCCTCAAGAGTTGAACAAAATACAATAATCACATGAATGAGTTATGAAATCAAGTTGAATGATGGGCATCATAGTACGCCACGAATGGGATGTGCAAGTGCACAAGCCTGCCGAGTGCCCGACGTCCCGCATAAACACCCGTAAAACTTGGCCTAATTAGTCTCACGGAGGCACGTTACCGTGTGCACAGTCCAATGTGTCCGGATCCCTACAAACACAATGACCTTAGTGTGCCCGACTTAAAAATTCCACACATATACCATGCGGAACGTAGTACAATCCTGGAAGGTCACACGAACAAAAGCGACCATGATGAAGAATAATGAATAGAAATCCGACAAGGGTCAAGAATGACTCACCGATGTGAAATAATGACGCAATGAGTGATAGCTTCAGATGAAATGATTGGAACCGTTGTTCCTCGTGAATTGAATGATTAGTTTGATAATTACAAGTCTCAACATGATTGATATACTATGAATGAATTATATGTATGAATGAATAACAACGAAAGGAATGAGTATCCTTTTAACCGAGTAAGAATTAACTTACTCAAATACCGGTGAAGAAAAGTCCTTCCTCGAACACACGTCCTTAAAGGAATTATCGGCCGCTCGAACAACCTTGAATAATATAATTACCAATAATCCGCTTAATACACGAATCAAGCATGATCACAACCAACTCAAAAGTCGATACAATATCTAAAATCATTGGGGCATTCTAACGAATACGTTGTAAACAACCCTCAGTTGTTTATGACTAATCTCAATATATCTAACACCAACTTCCCAACGAGTGATTTAATCCAACAAAACATCTTTAATGACATCAATAATCTAATAGGAATGCACAACTCGGGATTACGACAACATCAAATCGGAAACCCCCAAAATTACCAAAGTCAACCATCAAGGGTTCTTGAATAATTCCCCAAATACTCAACGATTCCGAAAAATACCAACAAATTCGTAGGAATCATATGTATCCTAGGTAGATAATCCATATTCATATATTCCAACATAATAGCAAGCTAACTTGAAGAGATCGGAAGGAAAACACTCAAATCCCGAAATTCTAGATTCAAGAAATGTTTACCTTGTTTTGGTGAGTTGGAGAGGATTAAATGATGATTAATCCGGACTAGAAGCTTGAAGATGATGCTAGATGATTGCAGCTCGAAAAGATCTTCTCAAATCGTCCAAAATCGCCCAAGGAAGGAGGAGAGATGAAGAAATGACGAAATGAGGCTAAACTGTACAATATATACTAAACCCAGCTTAGCACGCGCTAGCTCCTGATATTAGCGTGCGTTAGCGGGTTCACCGTCCAGTCCAGTAAGTTCTTACTGCTTCGTTAGCGTGCGCTAACGCCTTCTCCTTAGCATGCATTACCGAAAATTAGCGTGCGTTAACTGAAGTTTGATACCCAGCAACTGGAGTCCAGAACCTACTGTCCAAAGTCTGATCGAGCCTTAACGCACGCTACACTGATTGCTTAGTGTGCGCTAATGATTTCTCATTTCAGTCCAGTACCTACTGGACTGCCTGTCTCCAAAACGTTAGTGTGCGCTGATGAAGCGATAGCGTGCACTACAACCCACAACTAGCGTACGCTAATTCCCACTCATAGCGTGCGCTACAATTCTCCAATTCAGTCCAGTGCCTACTGGACTGCCTGCGACAAATACACTAATAGCGTATGCTAATGAAGTCCGATAGCATGCGCTGCCAGTACACAATTAGCGCGCGCTATAAATAGTATGTAGCGTGCGCTACTCAACACACACAGGCTGCCAACAATGACGATAATGATAATATTCTCGACTCGAATCTCAAACAATGATGAAAGGCGAATGATAACTGATCCAAGGTTCCAAATACGCCAAACGGTGAACATAATGAACGAACATGAATGATGAATGACTATCAATGAGTGAAAAAATTTTACTGAGTGACAATTTACTGAATGATAGATAATGAATTTACAATCGGGTATTAGACTATATCGCTTCGAACCATCTTAATACGACAGCCTAATTGATTCTCGGCTTCATTCTTGAAGTTCTTAAAAGCTTCAATAGCCTCATCTTTACTTCTCAAAAGATAAAGATAACAATATCTTGTGCAGTCATCGATGAAAGCGATAAAGTACTTCTTACCACCTCTAGTTTGCACAAACTTTAAATCACACACGTCTATGTGAATTAATTCAAGGGGTTTTGTATTCCGTTTTATCGAATGAAACGGAAGTTTCGTCATTTTTGCTTCAATACAAATATCACATTTGTTTTGAGTATTGACTTCATTTAATTTTAGTAAATCTAAGTTTACTAATCTTTTTATAGCATTTAGATTCACATGACCTAATCTACAATGCCATAAATCAGAACACTCAGTCAAATAAGAGGAAGCAGTAGCATTTTCATTAGCAGACTTGGTTACATGGCGCTTAGCCAAAGCATTAAGTTTAAAGAGTCCCTCCGTGAGGTAACCCTTACCAAGAAACCTATCAAACTTTTTTATGATAATTCTATCTGACTCAAACACTAGTTTAAACCCCTTTTTAACTAGTATAGAGCCTGAGATCATGTTCTTCCTCATATCCGGAACATGAAGCACATTCTTCAAGGTGAGTGTCTGTCCGGACAAAAGTTTAGGTTCCACTTCTCCAACTCCGATAATTTCAGATGAAGCTAGATTCCCCATGTTGAGCTTCCTCCCCTCAACAGCTTGATATTTCTTAAACTGGCTCCTATCGGCACCAACGTGGGCGGTCGTACCGGTGTCGACATACCAACCACCTTTGTTCTCAATGTGGTTGACCTCCTCGGTGACCACAGCAGCAAGGTCATCCTCTTTCCACTCGCCGTTAGTCTCGACGATGTTGGCAACATGTTTCTTCTTCTTGTTGGATTTCGGCTTTCGACAGTCCTTCGCCGCGTGCCAATGTTTGCCACAGTTGAAGCAATCACCATCAAACTTCTTGGCTGGTTGCTTCCCATTGTTCTTGTTTTGGACACTTGGGCGAGCCCTTTGATGGAGGGACCGCCTTGCTCCAACAGATTGGCCTTAGCATCAATAAGGCCTTTTGGTTTATGATCATTCTTGCGCACGTCAGACTCGATGCACAATTTCACAATCAAGTCTTCAAGATTCATCTCCTTTCGCTTGTGCTTGAGGTAGCTCTTGAAGTCTTTCCAACTAGGGGGCAACTTCTCGATCAAAGTTGCAACAGTAAAAGCGTCCGGTGGGACCATTCCCTCGGCATTAACATCATGAATGATGAGTTGGAACTCTTGCACTTGTTCCATGATTGGTCTTGAGTCAACCATCTTGTAGTCCAAATATTTGGCGACTACAAACTTCTTTGTACCTGCATCATCACTACGATACTTCTTTTCAAGTGCATCCCACATCTCTTTTGATGTGTTTACAACAAAGTATACATTGTACAAACTATCTTCTAAAGAATTCAGAATAAAGTTTTTACAAAGATAGTCTCCATTGTGCCAGTTGTCATAGGCAGCTCGGACTGTGAAGCTAGTCTCTTGAGCACTTGGTGCCGGTGGCGCATCTTCCTTAAGGAAGTTTGCAAAGCCCAGTGTTGTCAAATAGAACAACATCTTTTGAAGTCGGCTCCACCAAATTTTGGCGGCTTCTCGGCCGTCGGCATCATCCTAGGCCCCGAGGTTGTTCCAAAAAAGGAACCACTCGTGTTGAACCCGTAGGCTCCAACACCGAATCCTAACATGGATCCTACGGTACCACTAAAAGTGGAACCAACGGTGCCACTTGAGGTGGATCCACTAGTAGTCAGAAAGGGGTTTGAAAACACCAATGGAGTTGTTGCTGAGGTAGTTGAGCTCATCATGTTGGACATGGTTGCGGAAAAGGTGTTCGCCACGGTCGAAGCGGCGGTCGTGGAGGCAAAGGCAGTGGTGGTGTTCGAGTCGGTGGAAGCAGCGGTCTTCATCTCCAGTTGTAGGATTTAGCAAGTACGTTTCTCGTCTTGCGCTTGTTGGTAAATCGGTCGTAGAAACTTGCTAGGCGGAAAAATAAATTACAACTGGAAGATAAAATTACAACTCTAAATCGAGAAATTACAGAACTCGAGATAGAATTGAAAATACAATGAAAAGGAAATACAATCTGAACTAACAAGAACCAAACTAGAAATACAAGGAAATAATCGAAACAACAAAACTAGAAACGAAACCAGATTATTGAAGAAGTCGCCCGAAGATGCCTTCTGCCCGCAAGACGAGAAACGTCCAGTAGTGTTCACGGATTGGCGGCCCGTCCCCAAAGGTCAACGACTTTACGTCTCTACGAGCAACACCGCAAACTGGAGAGCTCCGACTAACTTAAAATGAGGCGAGGACAGAGCTATGACTTATGAAATGTATGCAGAAAACTGTGAATATGCTGAGTTCGAAAATTGCATGTACTGATGCAGAGGGATGCATGCCTATTTATAGGCCATCTCACCTACAGGGGATTTGAACACAGCACTAATGGCTGTCATAATGCAGGCATTCATGCCTGCATTGAACACTGGAGTTACACAATTCAATGTAGTGGTTACTGCCCCGTTTTGAATTTGAACAGGCAGTCTTAACTCCTCTTCATAACACCTGGGAGGTTACTGCCCGTTTTTGGCTGAATTTGAACAGTTAGGATGCACCTGGACTGTAATCAGCTCCTTAAACCGCTTGAGGGATGTACCTGGACATCCTTATGTGCACATACGAGCCCAACTACATTGTTGAGCTAGTCCAAAAGATTCTTTAGTTAAGCCAAGGCCTAGCCCAAGACCAAGCCCAAAGACCACCCAAAGACCAATTGCCAAGATCCAAGATCCAAGCGGTTCGCGGCACGCGGCCGCGGCCGAGGCCGTGGCGGGTGAGCGGCGGCGCGCGCGTGTGCGCGCGTGTGGGCTTTAAGCCCATACACATGTGCCATTAATTATTACATGAATAAAGGTAACTCCTTATATACTTGAATAATGATAGCTCATTATTCAATGTGGGATGGTCATTCCTCATTTATTCACAATTAAGTGACAACTATAATTCACTATTTTTCACTCACCGGGAATCGGTTTAGAGATAGTGAATATCCCACGATCATCTACTCGGAACGTAGATCGATCCTTTGATATTTAATTTTACAAAATAAAATTAAAATCATTAGCGATTCCAACAAACACAACTCTGTTCACAACAGGACGACCAGAGACTCAAAATAGTACATGATATCAGTGTTGCTCGTCATTCTTGTGCCCTTCCTGTGCCTGCTCGTCACTAAGACCTGTAGCTGAATACACAACAAGTATATTCACCCCCGAAGGGATCAGCAAACAGCCAGTGCAGGTACAACGATTCAATTGAATATGTACTACAAGTGAATAAACAACCAAATCACAGTGCCATCACATATATTCCGGAATACAATACCACAATCGTCATTATTGTATGTGCAATGTAATGCAATTCCCATGCATGCATTGACTCACGCAAACGGGCCCATTTCGCTCGGCTCTTTTGGCCAACCCAAGTCGCTTACTTGGATTTTTTGCTTTTCGCTTCGCAATGCATGTTTATGATATATTATTTCATGTCAATGCGTAATGATGCTGAGTATTCGAAAATTCACTTTTCAGCTAATCACACATATCACAAATATCGCACTCATACACTTTAAAGTGTAAAATATTACACAATTTCAATATCTAGTAAATTCCCCACCGAGGGATCCGCAGATACTCGCAGTCTAACGGATCTCAGGAGACCTTCGCTGGTTTTAATTCGATTCACACACACTCAGTAACCATATGGCACAAACCATATTTTCCGAAATTACCACTTTTCACAAAATTATATTTTTCACATATTCACACGAAGTACATTAAACGCAATCAAAGTACTTCCCTAGCATTCCAGCGAATGGAAAAAGTTTGATTGACAAGGAAAATGGGCTGAGCGATTAGCCAAACCTGCAACCCTAAACGGATTATATTATATGATTAACGGGTTAAGATTTATATAACCATTAGAACTCTACTTTCTAATTTAGCCGAGTTTGGGTGAAACATATTTACGGACATACTCCGTGCATTATCGGGGTGTAAGAATGTTGTGTTTCGAATTAGGGGCCATTTGGAAGTCGTTTGACCCATTTTGGATTGAAACCAAGAAGGTTATACACTTTTTAAAGAAAATATTAAAGTTTAGGGTCAAATTGAAGATTTAGAAAACTTCAATCAAGTCCAACTTTATTCTAATTCTCAAATGGCATAACCCTAGGCTTTAAAAGTTTATGTTTTCCACCCCAAAACTTTATATGACTATCTAACAGTCATTTTAACGTCTCCCGTCTATCGTAACCTCACTGGAAGCTAGACCTGTTCACGGGCCTTGAACCGCCGGTTCAAGGTTCAAGGGAGGGTGAACCGGAACCGGCCCCTGAAGAGCCTTGGCGAGCCGGGCTCATAAACTGCCGGTTCAGGCCGGTTAAATACCGTCGATTTCGGGCTGGCCCGCTGGTTTTTTTTTGCTTGTTAAATTAAAAAAAACTACTAAATAAAAATTATTTAGGCATAAATTAAAAATTATTTCGATCTGACTCAGGTTTTAATTCACATTTTGTAAAAAAAAAAAATTGTTGTTTAATTAAAACACTACTATTTAAAAATTATTAAAGCATAAATTAAAATAAACATACAAACAAGTTAAAATAAAGCATAAAAATTTTTACAAGTAACATTACAAGTAGCATAAATTAAAATCCACGTAGTTCGATTACATTTTTAATGCTTCCTAGTTCTCGTCTGCCGCCAGTTCTTCCTCCTCCTCCTCCTCTTTTTGATCGATTTTGAGTAGTTTGAGTAGCATCATCCTCGCCTTGATTTTCAGCGGGGCTCTTGCCCTTTTCGGCACGAGTAGAAGTCGACATGATGTGATGATGGTGGGGGTGGTGCCGTGGTGGGCGTGGTGGCAGTGGAGATAGAGAGAGAGAGCAGTGGAGAGAGAAATAGAGAGAGCTGTGGACAGTGGATAGAGAAATAGAGGGATAAAAGTGGCGTGAAATAGAGAGAGAAGTGGAGCGAGACAAGGAGAGAAGTGGAGTCCGGACATAAGTTTAGGTTCCACTTCTCCAACTCCGATAATTTCAGATGAAGCTGGATTCCCCATGTTGAGCTTCCTCCCCTCAACAGCTTGATAGTTCTTAAACTGGCTCCTATCGGCACCAACGTGGGCGGTCGTACCGGTGTCGACATACCAACCACCTTTGTTCTCAATGTGGTTGACCTCCTCGGTGACCACAGCAGCAAGGTCATCCTCTTTCCACTCGCCGTTAGTCTCGACGATGTTGGCAACATGTTTCTTCTTCTTGTTGGATTTCGGCTTTCGACAGTCCTTCGCCGCGTGCCAATGTTTGCCACAGTTGAAGCAATCACCATCAAACTTCTTGGCTGGTTGCTTCCCATTGTTCTTGTTTTGGACACTTGGGCGAGCCCGTTTGATGGAGGGACCGCCTTGCTCCAACAGATTGGCCTTAGCATCAATAAAGCCTTTTGGTTTATGATCATTCTTGCGCACGTCAGACTCGATGCACAATTTCACAATCAAGTCTTCAAGAGTCATCTCCTTTCGCTTGTGCTTGAGGTAGCTCTTGAAGTCTTTCCAACTAGGGGGCAACTTCTCGATCACAGTTGCAACAGTAAAAGCGTCCGGTGGGACCATTCCCTCGGCATTAACATCATGAATGATGAGTTGGAACTCTTGCACTTGTTCCATGATTGGTCTTGAGTCAACCATCTTGTAGTCCAAATATTTGGCGACTACAAACTTCTTTGTACCTGCATCATCACTACGATACTTCTTTTCAAGTGCATCCCACATCTCTTTTGATGTGTTTACAACAAAGTATACATTGTACAAACTATCTTCTAAAGAATTCAGAATAAAGTTTTTACAAAGATAGTCTCCATTGTGCCAGTTGTCATAGGCAGCTCGGACTGTGAAGCTAGTCTCTTGAGCACTTGGTGCCGGTGGCGCATCTTCCTTAAGGAAGTTTGCAAAGCCCAGTATTGTCAAATAGAACATCTTTTGTTGCCACCTTTTGAAGTCGGCTCCACCAAATTTTGGCGGCTTCTCGGCCGTCGGCATCATCCTAGGCCCCGAGGTTGTTCCAAAAAAGGAACCACTCGTGTTGAACCCGTAGGCTCCAACACTGAATCCTAACATGGATCCTACGGTACCACTAAAAGTGGAACCAACGGTGCCACTTGAGGTGGATCCACCAGTAGTCAGAAAGGGGTTTGAAAACACCCATGGAGTTGTTGCTGAGGTAGTTGAGCTCATCATGTTGGACATGGTTGCGGAAAAGGTGTTCGCCACGGTCGAAGCGGCGGTCGTGGAGGCAAAGGCAGTGGTGGTGTTCGAGTCGGTGGAAGCAGCGGTCTTCATCTCCAGTTGTAGGATTTAGCAAGTACGTTTCTCGTCTTGCGCTTGTTGGTAAATCGGTCGTAGAAACTTGCTAGGCGGAAAAATAAATTACAACTGGAAAATAAAATTACAACTCTAAATCGAGAAATTACAGAACTCGAGATAGAATTGAAAATACAATGAAAAGGAAATACAATCTGAACTAACAAGAACCAAACTAGAAATACAAGGAAATAATCGAAACAACAAAACTAGAAACGAAACCAGATTATTGAAGAAGTCGCCCGAAGATGCCTTCTGCCCGCAAGACGAGAAACGTCCCGGTAGTGTTCACGGATTGGCGGCCCGTCCCCAAAGGTCAACGACTTTACGTCTCTACAGTAGCAACACCGCAAACTGGAGAGCTCCGACGAACTTAAAATGAGGCGAGGACAGAGCTATGACTTATGAAATGTATGCAGAAAACTGTGAATATGCTGAGTTCGAAAATTGCATGTACTGATGCAGAGGGATGCATGCCTATTTATAGGCCATCTCACCTACAGGGGATTTGAACACAGCACTAATGGCTGTCATAATGCAGGCATTCATGCCTGCATTGAACACTGGAGTTACACAATTCAATGTAGTGGTTACTGCCCCGTTTTGAATTTGAACAGGCAGTCTTAACTCCTCTTCATAACACCTGGGAGGTTACTGCCCGTTTTTGGCTGAATTTGAACAGTTAGGATGCACCTGGACTGTAATCAGCTCCTTAAACCGCTTGAGGGATGTACCTGGACATCCTTATGTGCACATACGAGCCCAACTACATTGTTGAGCTAGTCCAAAAGATTATTTAGGCAAGCCAAGGACTAGCCCAAGACCAAGCCCAAAGACCACCCAAAGACCAATTGCCAAGATCCAAGATCCAAGCGGTTCGCGGCACGCGGCCGCGGCCGAGGCCGTGGCGGGTGAGCGGCGGCGCTCGCGTGTGCGCGCGTGTGGGCTTTAAGCCCATACACATGTGCCATTAATTATTACATGAATAAAGGTAACTCCTTATATACTTGAATAATGATAGCTCATTATTCAATGTGGGATGGTCATTCCTCATTTATTCACAATTAAGTGACAACTATAATTCACTATTTTTCACTCACCGGGAATCGGTTTAGAGATAGTGAATATACCACGATCATCTACTCGGAACGTAGATCGATCCTTTGATATTTAATTTTACAAAATAAAATTAAAATCATTAGCGATTCCAACAAACACAACTCTGTTCACAACAGGACGACCAGAGACTCAAAATAGTACATGATATCAGTGTTGCTCGTCATTCTTGTGCCCTTCCTGTGCCTGCTCGTCACTAAGACCTGTAGCTGAATACACAACAAGTATATTCACCCCCGAAGGGATCAGCAAACAGCCAGTGCAGGTACAACGATTCAATTGAATATGTACTACAAGTGAATAAACAACCAAATCACAGTGCCATCACATATATTCCGGAATACAATACCACAATCGTCATTATTGTATGTGCAATGTAATGAAATTCCCATGCATGCATTGACTCACGCAAACGGGCCCATTTCGCTCGGCTCTTTTGGCCAACCCAAGTCGCTTACTTGGATTTTTTGCTTTTCGCTTCGCAATGCATGTTTATGATATATTATTTCATGTCAATGCGTAATGATGCTGAGTATTCGAAAATTCACTTTTCAGCTAATCACACATATCACAAATATCGCACTCATACACTTTAAAGTGTAAAATATTACACAATTTCAATATCTAGTAAATTCCCCAGAGGATCCGCAGATACTCGCGATCTAACGGATCTCAGGAGACCTTCGCTGGTTTTAATTCGATTCACACACACTCAGTAACCATATGGCACAAACCATATTTTCCGAAATTACCACTTTTCACAAAATTATATTTTTCACATATTCACACGAAGTACATTAAACGCAATCAAAGTACTTCCCTAGCATTCCAAATAATGGAAAAAGTTTGATTGACAAGGAAAATGGGCTGAGCGATTAGCCAAACCTGCAACCCTAAACGGATTATATTATATGATTAACGGGTTAAGATTTATATAACCATTAGAACTCTACTTTCTAATTTAGCCGAGTTTGGGTGAAACATAGTTACGGACATACTCCGTGCATTATCGGGGTGTAAGAATGTTGTGTTTCGAATTAGGGGCCATTTGGAAGTCGTTTGACCCATTTTGGATTGAAACCAAGAAGGTTATACACTTTTTAAAGAAAATATTAAAGTTTAGGGTCAAATTGAAGATTTAGAAAACTTCAATCAAGTCCAACTTTATTCTAATTCTCAAATGGCATAACCCTAGGCTTTAAAAGTTTATGTTTTCCACCCCAAAACTTTATATGACTATCTAACAGTCATTTTAACGTCTCCCGTCTATCGTAACCTCACCGGAAGCTAGAGCTGTTCACGGGCCTTGAACCGCCGGTTCAAGGTTCAAGGAGTGAACCGAACCGGCCTGAAGAGCCTTGGCGAGCCGGCTCATAAAGCTGCAGTTCGGGCGGTTAAACACCGTCTTTTTCGGGGAGGCCCGCTGGTTTTTTTTTTTGCTTGTTAAATTAAAAAAAACTACTAAATAAAAATTATTTAGGCATAAATTAAAAATTATTTCGGTCTGGACCGCCGGTTTCGGAATTCACATTTTGTAAAAAAAAAATTGTTGTTTAATTAAAACACTACTATTTAAAAATTATTAAAGCATAAATTAAAATAAACATACAAACAAGTTAAAATAAAGCATAAAAATTTTTACAAGTAACATTACAAGTAGCATAAATTAAAATCCACGTAGTTCGATTACATTTTTAATGCTTCCTAGTTCTCGTCTGCCGCCAGTTCTTCCTCCTCCTCCTCCTCTTTTTGATCGATTTTGAGTAGTTTGAGTAGCATCATCCTCGCCTTGATTTTTAGCGGGGCTCTTGCCCTTTTCGGCACGAGTAGAAGTCGACATGATGTGATGATGGTGGGGGTGGTGCCGTGGTGGGCGTGGTGGCAGTGGAGATAGAGAGAGAGAGCAGTGGAGAGAGAAATAGAGAGAGCTGTGGACAGTGGATAGAGAAATAGAGGGATAAAAGTGGCGTGAAATAGAGAGAGAAGTGGAGCGAGACAAGGAGAGAAGTGGAGTCCGGACATAAGTTTAGGTTCCACTTCTCCAACTCCGATAATTTCAGATGAAGCTGGATTCCCCATGTTGAGCTTCCTCCCCTCAACAGCTTGATAGTTCTTAAACTGGCTCCTATCGGCACCAACGTGGGCGGTCGTACCGGTGTCGACATACCAACCACCTTTGTTCTCAATGTGGTTGACCTCCTCGGTGACCACAGCAGCAAGGTCATCCTCTTTCCACTCGCCGTTAGTCTCGACGATGTTGGCAACATGTTTCTTCTTCTTGTTGGATTTCGGCTTTCGACAGTCCTTCGCCGCGTGCCAATGTTTGCCACAGTTGAAGCAATCACCATCAAACTTCTTGGCTGGTTGCTTCCCATTGTTCTTGTTTTGGACACTTGGGCGAGCCCGTTTGATGGAGGGACCGCCTTGCTCCAACAGATTGGCCTTAGCATCAATAAAGCCTTTTGGTTTATGATCATTCTTGCGCACGTCAGACTCGATGCACAATTTCACAATCAAGTCTTCAAGAGTCATCTCCTTTCGCTTGTGCTTGAGGTAGCTCTTGAAGTCTTTCCAACTAGGGGGCAACTTCTCGATCACAGTTGCAACAGTAAAAGCGTCCGGTGGGACCATTCCCTCGGCATTAACATCATGAATGATGAGTTGGAACTCTTGCACTTGTTCCATGATTGGTCTTGAGTCAACCATCTTGTAGTCCAAATATTTGGCGACTACAAACTTCTTTGTACCTGCATCATCACTACGATACTTCTTTTCAAGTGCATCCCACATCTCTTTTGATGTGTTTACAACAAAGTATACATTGTACAAACTATCTTCTAAAGAATTCAGAATAAAGTTTTTACAAAGATAGTCTCCATTGTGCCAGTTGTCATAGGCAGCTCGGACTGTGAAGCTAGTCTCTTGAGCACTTGGTGCCGGTGGCGCATCTTCCTTAAGGAAGTTTGCAAAGCCCAGTATTGTCAAATAGAACATCTTTTGTTGCCACCTTTTGAAGTCGGCTCCACCAAATTTTGGCGGCTTCTCGGCCGTCGGCATCATCCTAGGCCCCGAGGTTGTTCCAAAAGGAACCACTCGTGTTGAACCCGTGGCTCCAACACCGAATCCTAACATGGATCCTACGGTACCACTAAAAGTGGAACCAACGGTGCCACTTGAGGTGGATCCACCAGTAGTCAGAAAGGGGTTTGAAAACACCCATGGAGTTGTTGCTGAGGTAGTTGAGCTCATCATGTTGGACATGGTTGCGGAAAAGGTGTTCGCCACGGTCGAAGCGGCGGTCGTGGAGGCAAAGGCAGTGGTGGTGTTCGAGTCGGTGGAAGCAGCGGTCTTCATCTCCAGTTGTAGGATTTAGCAAGTACGTTTCTCGTCTTGCGCTTGTTGGTAAATCGGTCGTAGAAACTTGCTAGGCGGAAAAATAAATTACAACTGGAAAATAAAATTACAACTCTAAATCGAGAAATTACAGAACTCGAGATAGAATTAAAAATACAATGAAAAGGAAATACAATCTAAACTAACAAGAACCAAACTAGAAATACAAGGAAATAATCGAAACAACAAAACTAAAAACGAAACCAGATTGTTGAAGAAGTCGCCCGAAGATGCCTTCTGCCCGCAAGACGAGAAATGCCCCGGTAGTGTTCACAGATTGGCGGCCCGTCCCCAAAGGTCAACGACTTTACGTCTCTACAGTAGCAACACCGCAAACTGGAGAGCTCCGACGAACTTAAAATGAGGCGAGGACAGAGCTCTGACTTATGAAATGTATGCAGAAAACTGTGAATATGCTGAGTTCGAAAATTGCATGTACTGATGCAGAGGGATGCATGCCTATTTATAGGCCATCTCACCTACAGGGGATTTGAACACAGCACTAAGAGCTGACGGAGTGGGAGTCGGGTTGGCATGCGAGTTCACGATCCCACTGGGCTACACCATACCGTGGACGTCGGGTAGGGGGCGGGTAATATTTGCGAGTTGGGAAGCCGCATGTTAACGTTGCAAAAAGTGTTAAAAAAAATGTTAACGTTGCAAAAGTATACATTGCAAAAGTTTTGAGCCGTTATTCAACGGCTATTTTTGAGCCAAAAAAAAAAAAATTCACTCCTATTTAAACCATAAACTTGCACCTCATTTTTCAAAATAAAAACACACAACATAAATTACAACACACAATAATCTTTCAAAAACACCAAACTATGGATCCAAGGAGAGGTAAAAAAACTTTCACCTCGCATCAAGGTCGGTCTCAACCATCCCCAAATCAACCAAAACAAACTCCGTTAGGATTTAGCCAATTTTATTCTCAACCATCCTCGAATCAATTTTATGTTCCACAACCCCAATCTCCACAATTTTTCCAATATAATATGGGTCCTCCTCAATTGAATCCACAACACTACAACATCACTGCTACAAGCGAGTTTTCCCCGTTCGAAAACCTTAGTCAAGACGTAGAGTACGTACCCGAAACACAACCACTACCAAACGAAGAAGACAAAGATGAGGAAGTTCAAGAAGTCGATCCGAGAGGGAAGAAAAAAGCTTTCGCCGGGAGGAGGCCCCGTGAAGTTTGGACGCCGGCACAAGAGGAGGCTTTGGCGAAAGCATGGGTTCAAATCTCCGAATGTGGTGTTGTCGGTAATGAACAAAAGTCCGACGGTTTTTGGAAACGGATTCTCGAGCATTACGAGGCAACTTTGGGTTCGAATTCACGAACATTTCATGCGTTGAATACCAAGTGGAGAGCAATGAACACGGCCATGGGTATTTTCAACGGCTACTACCTCCAAGCGGTACAATTATATAATCTATACTTTATTATTTACAATTACATTATTTTGTTTTTAGCTATACTTTTTTATTTTACGTAATCTGTACTTTTTATTTACAATTACATTATTTCGTATATAATGTAGAAACGTGCTAAGGCTAGTGGGTGCAACGACTTGGACGTGGTGAGGCAAGCTGAAATGGATTTCTATACAGCAAGAAAAAAACAATTTACTCATACCAGAGCGTGGGAGATTGTCAGAGGTCATGAGAAATGGTTGGAGCAAGAATGTTTTCAAGATATTGCCGGTGCTGCAAGCAATTCTTCAAAAAGGAGGTCGGGGGAGTATGACTCGGCAAGCAACACCATTCCCGACATGAATGAAGACCCCACCCCTCCAATTGAATCAAGAAAAATGAAAAAGAAGCAAGCTGCATCCTCCTCGTCGATCTCAAGCGTTGCGGATGAAATCAACGCCTACACACAAAAGAAGACACAATATTTGGAAGAAAAACGCGAGATGGCGAAACAATTGTTGGCTACACAACTCGAGGGGGCGAAGTTCAAGAAAATACACAACGGGAGTTGAAGTTTTTTTTGGAGCCGCATGATCACATTCGCGATCCCGCTATGTTGGAATTAGTTCTTACCCAGAAACGTGAACTTGCGGCCAAACACGGATGGGCTTGCAATTTTTAAATTATAGTTTCAAGTTATTTTAATTTCAACTTATGTAATGTTTTTTTTTTAAGTTGTAGTTTCAATTTTTAAGTTGTAGTTTTTTTAAGTATTATGTAATGTTTTTTATTTTTAATTAAATGGTATGTTTTTATTATAAATATTGTATGTGATTTTATGTATTTAAAAAAAATGAATTCGGGTACTAGGGTACCACTCCCACTAGTTAGGGTAGTGTTAGGGTAGTATTGGGGTGGTTTTGAGTTGGAAGGTTGTTAGGAAAAACAAACACCCTGTATCGATTCAGCCTGGATACCCGATCCCTATATCGATTGTTATTTGTTATTAAAGAAGGTTTTGACATATATGCCAAATACAGTGTGGAAAACTGTATCGAGGATTCAAGGATTTATCATGTATCGAAGATCAGCCTCCAATCAGCATAAGTGAAGCTCGTCAGTACAGCTTGAAGACTTGCAAAAGATCAAGTATGGAAACTGTCTCGACACCCTAAATACAAATACCTTCCATACGCTTCACAAAAGGACAAGAAAGAACACAAGTCAAGAACCGTTGAACAAAGAAGTATTTAAATACTCAAGGATAAAGTATTTAAATACCGCGCCTTCGATCTTCGTAATCCCGCGAAATCCGGATCATGTCATATTCCCGTTGAAGGAAATCTTATTCAAACGGACATCTCAACGGATACTTTCTTCAGAGGCTATATATACCCTTGAAGACATTGAAGATGAAACACCACTTACAAAATCTATTGAAGTAACCCAACTCTCAAAGCTATCAAAGTTATCATCTGAGCAAACATATCTCCAGAGCAAACTGCAAGTTAGAACGAAAGAGATATACAGTGCTCATACTTCAAGAACAGCTATCATCAGATCTTGATATTCAAAGCTGCTGTTCTTACTTGGTTACCTAACATTTTACCTCTGTGTAAAAACCGAGCTCTGTGTGAACTCAACAAGTTATTCTGACCTGTGTGGGACGAATAAGGACGAAGCTTTGGAACTGTGTGTGAAGAAGCTAGTCAAGAAGGAAGCTTTAACCAATCTGTGTGAACGGTTGAAAGTGATATTCTTTGTATCAATCTGTGTGAACGATACAAGGATAGGTTTGTTTATAATTACGTAGTTGTGTACGCAGTAATTATATAATAAACTTTTTACTCCTGTGTGGAGGACCAGTGGACGTAGAGGGGTTTACCTCGAACCACTTAAATTACTGTGTCATTTACCTTCAGCTTTTACTGTTTGAAATTACTGTGATATATTAAGTATACACCTAATACGTCGTTGCTGTATCCACGGCAACTAACTGTATCCAAGACTTCCGCTACGCACTCAGATTTAGATTCCATACAGTTTGTTGTTTAAACTACTTTTCCAAACTGTATCCAGTATACTTAGTGGCCAACAAGTGGTATCGGAGCGGTTGATTCTAAAAGGAATCAGTCGTATTTCTTTTAACCGAATCAGATTCAAATCACTTATTTTCAAAACAGTTTCTTTCATTCCTATATTATCAGTATGGATACTTCTATGATTAACAAAGTCCCTATGTTCTCTATTAACGAATTTGACGACTGGAGAATCAGAATGGAAGCTCATCTTGCAGCAATGCACGAAGAGATGATCTTTGTCATACAGGATGGTCCGATCAAGATTATGAAGGTCAATCCAGCCGCAAGGATTGAGGGCCAAGCCCATGCTTTGAAATGCTCGAGAAGGAACGCGAGCAATGGACAACCGATGAAAGGAAGCGAGCCAATCTAGACAATGTGGCTAAGAACGCGTTATTTGTCACTCTTGACAAAGGCACGTTCTCAAAGGTAAAGAGCCGCAAAACAAATGCAAAGAAATCAGGATAAACTCAAGTTAATTTGTGAGGGAACCGAGCTCTCAAAAGAAAACAAAATTTCAAAACTCACTCAAGAATTCGAATCTTTCAAATGAAACCAACGGAAACACTTGAGGAACTTGACCTCGATTTCTTGGTATTGTTGGTGAACTTGAAGCGTTAGGCAAGATTTACACCCAAAAGGAGAAGAACTTAAAAATTTTCGATCTCTCCCACTCGATGGGACATTAAGACCACAAACTATGCGTGTGTCATGTAATCTTAATGAAATATCCACTTTTGATCTCTTCTCTGACCTTAAAGCGTTTGAGTATGACATAGACAGAAGAGAGAAAGCTGAAGAATCTCCCTCAAAGGTCACAGCTCTCGCTGCTGTATCAAACCGTCGACACAGCATGCCTAGCTCGTCGAAGCCCGGTCACAAGAGTGCTGACAGCGACGATGACATCCTGTCACAAGATGAAATGGCGCTTCTAATGCATAAGTTCAAAAAGTTCATCAAACAACTGAAAGACTCCCTACAGCCCAAACTCACAACAAGGTAAGTACCAAACATCATCCGATGCTAACTTGTGCTATAATCATAGGAAACCAGTCATTATGCAAACAAATGTCCTCATCCCAAAGTCCAAAGGTTGCCGGAGGCCGAGCAACAAGAGCGAGATGAAAGAAGACGTGCTTGGAAAGACAAGCTCAAGGCCCCGATTGGAGAATCGAAGCCTCCCCACACCATCCAAATCTGAGAATGTCTTCAGTGGTCATCGAAAGTGATTCATCCGACGATGAGTTTGATGACAAAGCATACAAGTGCCTTCTGGCTAAAGATGTTCCCGAAGGAGAAGACCGCGACGAGGAGGTAAGTTCAACCACAGCCATTCCACCGAATGCATCTCATACTTTCGAAAAGATGATGAAAGAAGTCAAAACCATTCAAAAAGCCCATGAGAGTCTAAAATCGAGAATATACTTCAATTAACAAATCTAGAGCTGAAAGATGAGAATGACTCTTTGAAGATAAACTATGATAATATGTCTCTTGATTGTGAAACCAAGAAGGTCGATTTGAAAAACTCATGGAGAGCAATCATCAACTTGCTCATGAACTAAATGAGGTTAAAACCCATAATGAGAGCAAGACAAATGATTTGGTTCTACTACAAACCAAAATTACAACTCTCGAGAAGCGAAACGAACTTGAGACCATTCTCAAGTCTTTTGAAAAATCGTCCAAAAGAATGGAAGAAATTCTGAGCACTGGGCAACATGCTCATGATAAAAGTGGCTTAGGATACGGCTCATGTTCGAATAAAGGTAAAACTAGTCTTGTGTTCGTCAAGAGTGTGGAACACATTCCAGAACCGAAAGATACTCCCAGTCCTATAAAGGAACCTGCTGTACCGAGAAAACCAAAAGCTGCAATTCCGCACCCGCAAACCTATATCAGACAACGGAATCATAAGCCATTTCAACCTGTGAGGCGCACTCAACAAGATGCTCCCGAGCATATCAACAGCGTCAACAAACTGCTCGTAAGGAAGGTCAGATTCCAACCACCAAAGGCCCGCACGGCAAGATTATCGGTCTGACTCGAGGTATTGATACAGAGCCCCGTTATCCCTCTAGTCAGCAGATGCGAGTCCTGTATCAACAACCGCATTGGTAATGCAACTGGTGAGCCTGAAGACTAGCTGTTAGTCCAAGGATTATGGCTCCACCTCCCAGAAGGCACTCGTCTTGGAATAATAATAATAATCCTGAATTTTACATGCATAATTATTATCATGATTAGAACCACTAAGGATATGCCGCGCTTAGATTCCGCAATACTGTACCGAGTACATCCTACAAGAAACCAATTGCTGTCAGAAAATCTGGGTACCTAAAAGAACTAACATACATGGACCCAAAATCAAAGGGGACCTAAATCTACTTAATTTCTTTCTTACGGGACATTCTAGAGGAGGATACCCGGTACTTCGATAGTGGATGCTCTCGTCACATGACTGGAGACAGGAGCAAGCTATCGATTTTGTAGAAGGTCGCGGTCCAAAAGTTCGCTTGGTGATAAATCTAAAGGAAGAACAAGAGGGAAAGGAAACCTACTTGTCGGGAAATTCAAAGTCACCGATGTCGCATATGTTGAAGGCTTACAGATAATCTACTTAGTATTAGCCGATTACGTGATAAACAGCTTCTCGGTGAAGTTCTATATAGATCGTCAGAGAGTCAAGAACACCCAAACCAAGGAAGTTGTGCTTACAGAAGCGATCGTAATATGTACATTGCCGATCGAAGCCTATGAGCTCCTCAATTCCATGTTTTGTTGCCAAGGGCACCGCAGATCTTAGTGGCTATGGCACAAGAGGATGTCTCACGTCAACTTCAAGACGATCAACAAGCTTTCAAGACAGGTATGGTAAGAGGTTTGCTGATGTGTCATTCAAGAAGGACAAGTCATGCGGACCACGCCGTAAAGGCAAGCAAATCAAGTCAACCCTGAAGAGCAAATCCTACCTTTCAACCCAAAGAGTATTGGAAATGCTACACATGGATCTCTACGGTCCTGTAGACCCAGTAAGTTTGGGAGGTACGAAATATTGTATGGTTGTTGTTGATGATTATTCCGTATGCTTGGACGATCTTTCTTAGCAAGAAGAAGGAAACAACATCAAGGTGCCCGAGCTCCCGAGAAAGTTGCGAATGAAAAAGCATCGAGTATCGTGTGCATTCGTTCCGACAGAGGTCTTGAATTCACAAACCGCTTTGTAGAGCAATACTGTTCGGAGAATGGCATACAGCACGAGTACTCAGCTGCCCGTACACCTCAACAAAATGGTGTTGCCGAGCGAAAGAATAGGACGTTGAAAGATGCAACTAGGACAATGATTGCCGAAAGCAAATTGCCGCAACGTTTCGGTGAAGCAACCAATACAAAGATGCTACACTCAAAACCGCAGTATCGTCAACAAGCATCACAACAAAACAGCTTACGAGGTATGGAACAACAAAACTCCATTAGTTTCGTATTTTCACATTTTGGATGCAAAGCATGATTGAACAATGGGAAGGACCAACTTAGAACATTTGATGAAAAATCGGATGAAGGAATATTCGTAGGATACTCCTCCGTCAAGAAAGCTTTAATCTTTAATAAAAGGAGGTCGACGATCGAGGAATCGGGATTCATGTAGTGTTCGACGAACCACACCATGACCCTACAGAGTAGATAATATCACTCGGGACATTCACCATCTATCTATCTTGGATCCACCTACACCCATTGAACCCGTAGTTGATTTAGAAATCAACCCCGCACTGTAAGAATCGATGTGGATGAAGTCAAGCCGTACAAACCGAAGCCGTTCCCACGAAACTTTCGATACAAGACGGGACCACCGAACTAGAACCCGACCGAAGATGGTTGAGAGATCACCCGCAAGAGCCGATCATTGGAAACATTAATGCAGTGTTTCTACTCGTAGAAGAATACAGAGTACACAAGGAAATGTACTTTGTGCACAAGAAGAATCTAATGTGAAGTCTCACAGTTTCTGAATGGAAATCTCAATCCGAACCGAGGAGACTCAATATGTGCACTATTGCCGTATTCTTAGCCCAAATTCAACTGTTTCACCATAGACGCTCTTAACAACTCTCATTGGATCACATCTATGGAAGAAGAGCTTAACGGTTTGAAAGAAACAATGTATGGTATCTTGTACTCAGACCGACACACCAATCGGTTATAGGAACCAAATGGGTATTTCAAACAAAAAGGATGGAAATGGACTTATCATAAGAAACAAATCCGGACTAGTAGCACAAGGCTATTGTCGGGAAGAAGGAATCGACTATGATGAAACCTTCGCCCGTAGCGAGACTAGAAGCCATCGGGATATTTTTAGCCTTTGCCGCCCATAAGAATTTTATCGTATACCAAATGGACGTCAAGAGTGCTTTCCTGAATGGAGAGCTTTCAGAAGAAGTTTATGTTGAACAACCACCAGGGTTTGCCAACACGGACGGTATCGATCTAGTTTACAGGCTAAGGAAAGCACCGCACGGACTTAAACAAGCCCCTAGAGCACAGTACGAAACCCCGTCCCAAAGATCTAACCAACAACGGATTTGAGAAAGGTGTCGACAAAACATTGTTCAAAATACAGGAAGGAGATGACCTTCTAATGGTACAAATTTATGTCGATGATATTATTTTTGGTTCAACTAACCTTGCTCTATGTCAAAGGTTCTCACATCTCATGCAAAGCAAATTTGAAATGAGTATGATGGGGGAACTTAGTTATTTCCTAGGTTTGCGAGATAAAGCGATGCCTACAGTATATTCATCAACCAGAGAAATACAAAAGGAGCTTCTCAACAAATTTGGAATGAACACTTCCAAATCCTCGCTAACCCCCATGAGCACTTCCGTGCAAATTAGTCTTGATGAAGCCGAAAGCCGTTTGACCAATCACTCTACAGAAGCTCATTGGTTCGCTCCCTGTACCTAACGGCTAGCAGTGCCCGATATCCGATATCTTTGTTGGAGTGTGTGCGAGATACCAAGTTGCACCTAAGGAATCACACTTCAATACAATAAACGAATCCCGAAATACGTTAAAGGAACAACATGCAGGATCGTGGTACCCTAAGGAAGGCGGATTCGATTTAGTTGGATACAAATGACTCGGATCTCGGAGGTCGCAAGCTAGATAGGAAGAGTACAAGTGGAACTTGTCACTTTCTTGGACCTAGGCTCGTTTCTTGGTTCAAGAAGAAGCAATTGGCAAATTCTCTTTCCACTACCAATCGTAATACTATGTCAGTAATAGTCACAGATGCATCCTTTGGATGCAAAGAATAACCGCCGATTATGGAATCGATGCTAGAGAGACTCAATCATGTGTGATAGCACGAGTGCAATTGCAATCACGCACAACTCGCTTTTGCACTCGCGCACTAAGCATATCAACATGAAGCATCATTTCATCAGAATCATGTCGAGAACAAGGATGTTCGTCTGAAAAGGTCCATACAGACATCCAAATTGGCCGACATTTTCACCAAGCCTCTCGACACGGCAAGATTCAACATGCTAAGAACAGAATGGGAATACCGCAATGACTCCTGTAAGTAAATTTACCGCTTTTACTCAACAATTGAGGGGGAATGTCAGTAAGACCCGTGAATACAGATTCAACATTAATTATCTCGTACACTCGAAACATCTATACAAGATCGTAGCGAACGAAGGCATATGAATCCTACACCGATGTGTGCAATAATTAAGGGGGAATATCAGTAGACCCATGAATACAAAGATAAATCCAAATATTGTTGTATGGAATTTAAAACCTATTAGTACCTTTTAAGGGGGAACGTCAGACGACGCGAGAACAAGACATACTATAGGATTTCGATTCAAGATATAATATAATATTATTTCCTTTTTAAAATAATTTTTGTCCACGTGCCTGCTTTATGTCAAACGTCATGTTCATTAAATGCCTTACACGACATCTGACAATGAATCTCAAAAGCCGCGATGTTTTTAAAATTGTTTATTATTTTTAAACCGCCGTTTAGGCATTTAGGTATTCAACCTATGTCGAAGTGGGACCTACTGTATTTTAAAACCTTTTAATGGATTAGCGTACAGCTTATATTAAATCCATCCCGACCGTCGATTTCAAAAACGGTTCCCATCCCTTAAAATCGACCATTCGTACTGTAAACCCTATTTCGCCGCCCAAGTATAAAAGGATCAGATTCGCCATTGGAGACTCTTTACGCTACCGCAATTACAAGAGATCTCAAGCAAACACCTACATATTCTCTCGCATATCCATCAATTTCTACCGTTTTCTTACACCTTCACTTTAAGAAAACATCCATGGCTACTCAATCTTCATCCCCGCTCAAGAAGACCTCCAAGATCATTGATGGACGGATCTTCTCGAAATCCGTCATTATCGAGCGTATCATCTCCGAAACCAACGACATCGAACCGATGGAGTATATCATTACTCGTCCTGAGCAACAAGGTCTTTATCGCTTTGGAAACAAAACCGCCGAAAATACGACGCTCATCTGGTTGAGGAATTCTACCTCAACGCCGCCGTCGCTTTCTCTCACTAGCCAGGAGGACATGTTGCCGACATCACCGCAATACCCAAGGAGTGCAAATGCATAGATACCGACTTACTTCGGAAAATCTACAGCCGCCCGCCGACGGCCCGACCATGGACCACCTTGAGACGTTTGGGTCTCAAGGGCTGATTACCAAGTTTTATGGACTATTTACGGTCCAAAGTGGTTGACATGGTGACAACCACCGCCACAAGAAAAATTTTCTTCTTCATTTCGTTTATCTCGCATGACTTCGCTCTGCATTATTGAAAATCGAACCTGGCATGCTCAAATGTGCACAAATCTTAGGTTCGTAATGATGGTCGCCATCTTGACTGTGAGAAGGTAACCGGTGCCAAATCATTTTGAAGCGACTTCAGAAGAGGTGTGCAAACCGGCCACCCAAAAGAAATCATTCGGTTTAATGCTTAACTACATCCTGACAAAGTGCGGAGTCAAGCAATCCGCCGATGCCAAGAAAAACAGCTCTCGAATATATTTAGGAGGCGTCAAACCCTCTGCCTATAACCAGAGCACAATGCAAGCCAACCACCCGAGAACAAGTCACATGCCTATTTCTGTCAATCCCAGAGACGAAACCGTGAAGGTCCCTGAATTGGAATCTTCGAAGAAGAAGCGCAAGCGTTCTCACAGCAAAAAGCACTCTGCTGATGAGAAGTCGAAGAAGAGACTCCGGAGGCTCTCAAAAATCAAAGCCAAACACTCCGAGGATGTCTTGCCCGTGGCGCAACCCATCGATATAGCACCCTGTGGCCCAACCCTCGCGGAAGAGGTGTCTCCTACCGCATCGACGGTAGATCCCGAGCCCTTGGCGGCTACGACGGATGTAGAGACATCTCGCCAACATTCAAGACGTTAGCACGCTGGCCGCCCATTCGAGCCAAAAGCTACTTCTCCTCTACGGATTCCACACCCGTGCGAGATCCAATTTCCTTCGGCACCATCCTCGCAAGGAGTCCATCTTCCGTGTGATCCCATACCGTATCTAATCCTCAAACAGCGTCCCCAGCACGTGATTCAAGTCCCTCCTGAGACTCAATTATAAATCAAACACTTCTTTCAAGACAAATTGAACAGCGCATTTAACGATTTCTCGCAATGGAAAAGCTTTAGGCTAGCTCCGCATTTACACACCGCATAACCGGAGCGAATGGAGCCACGAGGAGCGATTTGTCTCCGAAGTAACTGACTCAACTGAAATTGAGGCACTGCTTCGATGGGACAACGCTTCTTGCAAAGATCTCATTGAAAGCCACCTGTTGCACAAATCCGACGCCAGAAGAAAAGGAAAGAAGAAGTCGGAGGACTCTCCCATCAATCCAAAAGACGACGACGACCACGACTCAGACGACGACGACGATGCTCTTCAAGCAGGTCTGAGAATGAGCCGTGAAGAGGCTGAAGCCCAAGCCACCTCCCCACCCAGAACCGACGAAGGGCCATCTAATCAGGCCAATCCACCTTCGCCACACAGAGGAATCACCCTCCCCAAGGAAGATCAAGAAATTTTAGAACAGGCACTGAGCCTGTCATACCAAAGAAGCTAGTCCGCCAACCCAACAGAGGATTCGCCCCGCCGCATCCTCATCTCGCCGAAGAACCTTCGCCACAGGACGCTTCTGAACCAGCTGTCGCCATTCCCCAAGAAGCTACTCCCGCCCCTGCAACCTTGGAATCCGAGGACGGTAACGAACCTGAGGATGTCCAACTTACTTCACGACCATCCGTGAACGTAAGAAGGTTAAATGGTGTGAAGACTTCGCCTGACTGACTCTCCTATCTCGCGCACGCAAAGAGCGCTGCAAGCTCTTGGCCTTCGACCGTATTTATCAAGATGCGATTAACGCTCTCTTCCGTGGAAAAGGCTCGAATCGGATGCACACCTCTGCTTGAAGAAATGACAACTCGCAACACGAAGTATCTCGAGTTGTTGATGCATTCATTCTTCGCTGTAAGTGTTCAAGCAAGCCTTGAAAATTATGGAAGATAAACAAGCGCAATCGTTGAAGGAAGAAGCCTCGAAGACAAGAATTGTCAAGCGAAGACCGCTGTGCTATGATAGAGAATAGCTCAACGCGTGCGCATGACAAATCCATTCAAGAGATGTCGCAGACTCTTTCCTCCCTCGTTGAAAGAATAACCAAGATCGAGACCAAACAGACGCCGCTCTTGAAATCCTGCAAAGTCTTGATGAGGCCAAAAAGGGGGAAGAAGCTCGAGAAGCCGCAAGGAGAATAAGACTTCAACAGAAAGGGAATTTGAGGTCGCTCAAAGCAAGATAGCCGCCGAATTGAACAAGCTAGCACCTCAACCCCAAAGCTTTAGAATTTCGGGCTCCGCACTGAATTCCATGACCCAAATGTCCCTTGGCAAAATCTTGTTCAAAGACCTTCTAAATACGTCTCGCCAACCAACCGCAATCCAACCGCCAAGAAGTGAAGCACTGGAGGAAGAATGAATCGATGAGATATTTTGTTAAACTCATCGGAATCCGCCATCTTCAAGAATTATAAGACATTGGCTAAGCAAAGCAGACAAATTTTCGAAGATGCTAGAAGAAGGTAAGCTCCCTCTCCAAATCGATATGAAATCTAGACATAGAAGAGGAGATCGGATCACCCATCCAGAGGATCGATACTTGCCTTTGATCGTTCTTATGAAGGAAGAGCAATTTACCAAGAACGAGGCAATGATTCACTTCAAACTGGTGGCGCGGCACCGAGAATGAGCCAGAAGAAGACCTTGGAGGCATGCGGATCAAAGATGAAGAGCTGAAATTTTATGTACATTATTTTTGTTTTTGCTTTTGTAATTATTCAACACAAAGAAACCTTGTACTCAATCTTTTTGAATATCAATAAAATAGTTTGTTTGTCTTGAAAGATTACAACTCGTAATCTCTGTGTTTATGTATGATTACTTAAAATTGTTTGATAGAAATCTCAAGTTAGATAAACTTGATTGAAAGATAAAGTCATGCATTTAACTAGTCTACGAACAGTTCATAGTTTCGATTGTAAAACTTAGAATACAAAGTGTAAGATTGTGCTGCGCGCCAATCATAGGCTTAAGTTGTAATAAATCTCAAATCAGACGAACTTGCTCATGAAAGCGATTCATTATTGTAGACTAAGTCACTAAGTCAGACCTATTGACAAGAGACCAAGAAATCTGCCAGAAGTCATCGAAGAAGAATGCTTCATGAAGAAGGTTTTGGCATCATCAAGAAGACTCGAAGAGTTTAAGTTAAGACTTGGCAAATTGTCAAAAAGGGGGAAATTGTTAGGAAAAACAAACACCCTGTATCGATTCAGCCTGGATACCCGATCCCTATATCGATTGTTATTTGTTATTAAAGAAGGTTTTGACATATATGCCAAATACAGTGTGGAAAATCAGATCGAGGATTCAAGGATTTATCATGTATCAAGATCACCTCAATCGGATAAGTGAAGCTCACAAGATACCTTGAAGACTTGCAAAGATCAAGTATGGAAACTGTCTCGACACCCTAAATACAGATACCTTCCATACAATTCAAAAGGACAAGAAAGAACACAAGTCAAGAACCGTTGAACAAAGAAGTATTTAAATACTCAAGGATAAAGTATTTAAATACCATCGATCTTCAGATCTTCAGAATCCCGCGAAATCCGGATCATGTCATATTCCCGTTGAAGGAAATCTTATTCAAACGGACATCTCAACGGATACTTTCTTCAGAGGCTATATATACCCTTGAAGACATTGAAGATGAAACACCACTTACAAAATCTATTGAAGTAACCCAACTCTCAAAGCTATCAAAGTTATCATCTGAGCAAACATATCTCCAGAGCAAACTGCAAGTTAGAACGAAAGAGATATACAGTGCTCATACTTCAAGAACAATTTATCATCGATATTGATATTCAAAGTCATTGCTCTTACTTGGTTACCTAACATTTTACCTCTGTAAAAACCGAGCTCTGTGTGAACTCAACAAGTTATTCGACTGTGGGACGAATAAGGACGAAGCTTGGAACTGTGTGTGAAGAAGCTAGTCAAGAAGGAAGCTTTAACCAATGTGTGAACGGTTGAAAGTGATATTCTTTGTATCAATCATGTGAACGATACAAGGATAGGTTTGTTTATAATTACGTAGTTGTGTACGCAGAATTATATAATAAACTTTACTCTGTGTGGAGGACCAGTGGACGTAGAGGGGTTTACCTCGAACCACTTAAATTACTGTGTCATTTACCTTCAGCTTTTACTGTTTGAAATTACTGTGATATATTAAGTATACACCTAATACGTCGTTGCTGTATCCACGGCAACTAACTGTATCCAAGACTTCCGCTACGCACTCAGATTTAGATTCCATACAGTTTGTTGTTTAAACTACTTTTCCAAACTGTATCCAGTATACTTAGTGGCCAACAAAGGTTTTTATTGGATAGAGGTGATGTGGCACCCTTAGGGTATTAGGGTAGTAAATTTCCACTCCCTCCACCCTAATGGCTGTCATAATGCAGGCATTCATGCCTGCATTGAACACTGGAGTTACACAATTCAATGTAGTGGTTACTGCCCGTTTTGAATTTGAACAGGCAGTCTTAACTCCTCTTCATAACACCTGGGAGGTTACTGCCCGTTTTTGGCTGAATTTGAACAGTTAGGATGCACCTAGACTGTAATCAGCTCCTTAAACCGATTGAGGGATGTACCTGGACATCCTTATGTGCACATACGAGTCCAACTACATTGTTGAGCTAGTCCAAAAGATTCTTTAGCCAAGCCAAGGCCTAGCCCAAGACCAAGCCCAAAGACCACCCAAAGACCAATTGCCAAGATCCAAGATCCAAGCGGTTCGCGGCACGCGGCCGCGGCCGAGGCCGTGGCTGGTGAGCGGCGGCGCGCGCGTGTGCGCGCGTGTGGGCTTTAAGCTCATACACATGTGCCATTAATTATTACATGAATAAAGGTAACTCCTTATATACTTGAATAATGATAGCTCATTATTCAATGTGGGATGGTCATTCCTCATTTATTCACAATTAAGTGACAACTTTAATTCACTATTTTTCACTCACCGAGAATCGGTTTAGAGATAGTGAATATACCACGATCATCTACTCGGAACGTAGATCGATCCTTTGATATTTAATTTTACAAAATAAAATTAAAATCATTAGCGATTCCAACCAACACAACTCTGTTCACAACAGGACGACCAGAGACTCAAAATAGTATATGATATCAGTGTTGCTCGTCATTCTCGTGCCCTTCCTGTGCCTGCTCGTCACTAAGACCTGTACCTGAATACACAACAAGTATATTCACCCCCGAAGGGATCAGCAAACAGCCAGTGCAGGTACAACGATTCAATTGAATATGTACTACAAGTGAATAAACAACCAAATCACAGTGCCATCACATATATTCCGGAATACAATACCACAATCGTCATTACTGTATGTGCAATGCAATGCAATTCCCATGCATGCATTGACTCACGCAAACAGGCCCATTTCGCTCGGCTCTTTTGGCCAACCCAAGTCGCTTACTTGGATTTTTTGCTTTTCGCTTCGCAATGCATGTTTATGATATATTATTTCATGTCAATGCGTAATGATGCTGAGTATTCACAAATTCACTTTTCAGCTAATCACACATATCACAAATATCGCACTCATACACTTTAAAGTGTAAAATATTACACAATTTCAATATCTAGTAAATTCCCCACCGAGGGATCCGCAGATACTCGCAATCTAACAGATCTCAGGAGACCCTCGCTGGTTTTAATTGGATTCACACACACTCAGTAACCATATGGCACAAACCATATTTTCCGAAATTACCACTTTTCACAAAATTACATTTTTCACATATTCACACGAAGTATATTAAACGCAATCAAAGTACTTCCCTAGCATTCCAGCGAATGGAAAGAGTTCGATTGACAAGGAAAATGGGCTGAGCGATTAGCCAAACCTTCAACCCTAAACGGATTATATTATATGATTAACGGGTTAAGATTTATATAACCATTAGAACTCTACTTTCTAATTTAGCCGAGTTTGGGTGAAACATAGTTACGGACATACTCCGTGCATTATCGGGGTGTAAGAATGTTGTGTTTCGAATTAGGGGCCATTTGGAAGTCGTTTGACCCATTTTGGATTGAAACCAAGAAGGTTATACACTTTTTAAAGAAAATATTAAAGTTTAGGGTCAAATTGAAGATTTAGAAAACTTCAATCAAGTCCAACTTTATTCTAATTCTCAAATGGCATAACCCTAGGCTTTCAAAGTTTATGCTTTCCACCCCAAAACTTTATATGACTATCTAACAGTCATTTTAATGTCTCCCGTCTATCGTAACCTCACCGGAAGCTAGAGCTGTTCACGGGCCTTGAACCGCCGGTTCATGGTTCAAGGTTCAAGGGAGGGTGAACCGGAACCGGCCCCTGAAGAGCCTTGGCGAGCCGGGCTCATAAACTGCCGGTTCAGGCCGGTTAAATACCGTCGGTTTCAGGCTGGCCCGCTGGTTTTTTTTTTGCTTGTTAAATTAAAAAAAACTACTAAATAAAAATTATTTAGGCATAAATTAAAAATTATTTCGGTCTGGACCGCCGGTTTTGGAATTCACATTTTGTAAAAAAAAATTGTTGTTTAATTAAAACACTACTATTTAAAAATTATTAAAGCATAAATTAAAATAAACATACAAACAAGTTAAAATAAAGCATAAAAATTTTTACAAGTAACATTACAAGTAGCATAAATTAAAATCCACGTAGTTCGATTACATTTTTAATGCTTCCTATTTCTCGTCTGCCGCCAATTCTTCCTCCTCCTCCTCCTCTTTTTGATCGATTTTGAGTAGTTTGAGTAGCATCATCCTCGCCTTGATTTTCAGCGGGGCTCTTGCCCTTGTCGGCACGAGTAGAAGTCGACATGATGTGATGATGGTGGGGGTGGTGCCGTGGTGGGCGTGGTGGCAGTGGAGATAGAGAGAGAGCAGTGGAGAGAGAAATAGAGAGAGCTGTGGACAGTGGAGAGAGAAATAGAGGGATAAAAGTGGCGTGAAATAGAGAGAGAAGTGGAGCGAGACAAGGAGAGAAGTGGAGTGAGCAGAGGAGAAATATAGAAGAGAGCAGTGGAGGGAGAGAGAGAGAGAGAAGAAGGCTGCCTTTTTTATAGGAGAGAGAGAGAGAGAAGAGAATGAAACCCACTTTAATTTATTATCTGCATGTATGTATATTGTATTGTAGACTTGTAGTAGCCGTTGCATATGCACTGGCGACAGTCCCCCACCTTTTCCGCTTTGTAGCCGTTGCACTTGCACAGTTGCACAACCCTTTTTTTAATTGAACCGGCGGTTCGGCCCGGCGATTAACCGCCGGTTCCGATTCGTAGCTGGGAGGAACTGTAACCGGCCCTTGGTGAGACGGTTTCGGTTCGGGTTTTGAATCGTTGACCGACGGTACGGTTAAGGGCCTTGAACCGCCGGTCCGGTTCCGGTTCAGGCCCGACGGGCCGGTGAGAATGGGCATGTCTACCGGGAGCTTCTTTAACATTGACTAACACTATTTTTACACGTAAAAATACATCGATACCCCAAATCGGTAAGGGCCGAAATTTATAATTAACTCACATATTTTACACACCCTCCCGCACACATAAACACACCCACCCGCACACAAAACACACACACACATACATGTACACACAGCACACACCATCACACACACAACACACCCACACGCACACAGCACACACACACCCGTACACACAAACACACGCACACCAGTACACACAAACACACACACACACACACCAGCACACACATACACACACACGCACACACATCGCATGCACAGTACACACACACGCACATACACAGTACACACACACGCACACATACCATAATACCCAACCCAAAACTAACAACTAAAACTAGAAAAATGATGCTCGTCTTCCTAACGGTATAAAGAGTTTCGATATCCGGCAGCCCGAACGGCCGTACGGGGACCCGACGTCAAGCGGCGGTTTCGGCCTCGTTCCAGCTATTCCGACCTCGGTTTGGAAAACTCGGTGGATATTTGTGACCTACTCGTTGATACGATCAAAATGGTATATAGATTGCGAGATTTTACCGGAGAAATCCTCTTATGAGATGAAACCCTCCTCCAACCCTTTTCTCTCTTCTTCTCTTGTTCTTTCTCTTTCTCTCTCTTTATTTTTTTTTTTGTTTCTTCTGTCCTCTTCCGACTCTTCTCTTCTTATCCCTCTTTCTCAATTTTTTCTTTAACTGAGGGCGGTTATAGTATACTATATATATATATATTAAAGAGTATGTATATCATATATATATTATTATAATTATTAGGATTATTATTTCTATCTCATCCCGATAAATGTTGACACGGCGGTGACGTACAAAACATTATATATAAAATATATAATAACACTCCGCAATTACAAAAATTCAAGTTCGTTATTCTAAACAACACGGGCGACATAATTCTCAATCCCGACATAATAACCGAATTTATTCGACGGTTTCACAAAATATAAAACCAGCCGATGTATTTACTAGGAGTATCACACTTACTTTTTTATTTGCCCTTTTTCTTGTGAGAATTGTTACAATGTTTTTGTTTTTTAGAAAAGTTTTGAGTCATTCTTCTCATAAAGTTGACTTTACCAAAAAAATTCTTCCCCTTATGTTTTAAAAAATAAGTTACTTACTTTTAATATCATTTACGATAGCATCAAGAGTCGCCTGGTCTCCACCGTACTTAATAGCAAATTTAACATCATTATGTGAATAAAGTATGACATTTAAAAGAATAGAGGTGTGTTCATCAATATTTTATCATTTTTTTAATATGTTGAATGAGTATCGCAATAGTATCCAAATTATCATTGATACTTTTGGATAAATCAATTTTGTAACAGAATATTTTTCAAGTAAAAGTTACTGTACTTATTAGTCAATAAAGTTTCAATATAAATTTCTTTCAGTTTTTTTAAAAGGTTTTAGCAGAATCATGTTTACCAAGTTTTTTTTATCACAAAGTCATATAAATTTAAAATTATAGACGAATAAGAAAACTCATCAATTCGGCCTTTTTCTCGGTTGTGGCATTTGCAGGAAATGAGTGATTAATCACTTTAAGTTTGTTGAACAAATATTACCTTTTATTTTCTATTGTCGAATTGAAAAATCACATTTACCATCAAAAGGTGCCAAATTAAAAGCCAAATCGAACCCGTAATAAAACACATTAGGCTCAGAAACCAATCACGCAGATTACTCAAGATAAGAGAAAGCAAAAATATCACCAAGATAAACACATACAACAGACTCTTTAAAATTAATTTGAGACTTAATCTTGTAAATAGAGAGTAAAACCACTTAATTTGGTAAAGATGAGAGTGACACTTAGACCTCGCACCACAAGGTTTGTATGATTTTAGGGCTCTATGTTTTGCTATTCAGAAAGGGATTGCGGCGCAGCTTGTTGCCCGCTTACCTGTCATGCGCTTGTAATACAATTGATTGACAATCATTAAAACACAATGAGTCTGAAAAGTTAAATTTACAAGTATATAGCACACAGTAACAAGTAGTCCACAATAAGCGGAATAAAATATAGATTACTCAAATAGAGGCAAGCCGGTGAAGCAGACAGTAAAATCTCGATTCAGAATTTCGTACCACCATCACAACATGATCGAATAGTCACCTTGTAAGCAAATTAAAACTGCACTCACTCAAATGGCGACACGGGTACAATTACATATTAAATTATTTTGCTATTTATATTTGGGGGATTCAATTAAATCAATTCTCAAATTAAATAGTTAAACTATAAATATTTAATATACACGGTCTGAATCGGTCAAATCACACGAGTATACGGATACTTGCAGTTGGTAAGCACACAGTTGACTTACCATACACGGAGGAAATCAAATAATATCTCGTCAAAATGAAGAGAAATAGAGATAAATCAATCAAACTGATGATTGGCCAACCAAATCACGCCACGTGGCAAGGATGATCAATCAAATCGATATTGGCCAATCAAATCACGCCATGTGGCAAAGATGACCAATCAAATCGATGTTGGCCAACCAAATCACTCCGTATGGCAAGGATTATCAATCAAATTGATGTTGACCAACCAAATCATGCCATGTGGCAAAAATGACCAATCAAGGTGGAAAGCTTTCTCTCCACACCTATAAAAGGAGGCCTCCCCTCATAAAAAGAACGACACACAACGACGAACAACAGCGACAAGCTTAGAGAGCTCAAGAAGGCTTCAGAATTCTCTACAAAAATCTCAAGGCAATCTTCACAACCCAAAGGCGTTCTTCGTGCAAATCTCGTGGAAGCGGCTTTTAATCAGGGATCAAGGTGCAAAACCCCTCTAATCAAACATTTCTCACGAAGGTGCTCTTAAAGATTCAAAGGAGCTCCAACATGTTCTTCGCACAAATCATCCAGAAACTATGTCCGATCAGGCATTCCTCCCAGAAGTGCTCATCACAATTTTCTGAAGAATCAAAAGCGTTCTTGAAGATTTGAAGACGCTGTTCCTAAAAGTCAAAGGCATTTATCCAAAAGCTCCTCCAAAGCAACGTTCAATCTAAAACAAGACATGAGCCCTTAGATTCACGTTAAGAAATCTCAAATTCAACGTCATACGAAATTAGAGCGAAGACTACGCCCCAAAATTCGTTCAAGAAAAAGACAACCACGAAGAGAAGATTTAGAGGAGTTAAATTAGGGATTGTAACCCATAATTTTTGTTGGAAGTAAAAACGCAGCGGAAGCGAAGTTTGGGAAAGTTGATAATTGCGGTTTACGCATCCACGAGCAAGAGATCTATTAGCATGCTAATTAATTACTAAGACTAATAAGCAATTTAAATATTATTTATTATTTATTAAATAAATATGTTGGTTATTAAAATATCCTAATCTAGATATAAAAATCATAGGATAATACCTTTGAAACGAATTGGTTGCTTTCGTCTTGATCACCTTGTATTTCTATCTTTAGACCTTCTAGAGTATGATCCGCCTTAATCCGGACGTTGTGTGGGCAACGAGCTACCGGATCTTGCTTGGACACAATATGGATCGGCCGAAATTTCTCTTGTATGTGGTCACTCAATTTTTCTTTGTTTTCTAGTATTTTATGAACACTCTTAGCAAATTAATCTGTTATCTAAATTGTAGAATCAAAGACACAAGTCTAGATTTACAATTAAACACAAGAGGAAAAATTTGATCTCACAACCTCACACAAGACTTATAAAATCGGTCAACCCCCTTAATATGTATGTATTTGACTTTTCAGTAATCTGAATTACCGACGGATAATTTTTTTTTTTTTTTTGATAACTAGGTGATCCCAGCTTAGCCGGACTAATCCTAGTCCCTCAATGAACCCACTCCTTACCCATTGAAAGAAGTAAATCGCGAGTCGCTCGAGCAATTCCAGGGTTCCCAATGCCTTTTCTGTACACTTCTGCGCACAAGGAGAAGCCCTTAACTGATTAACAACGCCTCAGGTTTCAAAGACAGCTTCTCGGAGAATGACATTGATTGGTCAAGACATCCGGTTCCCAAAGGAAATACTTTCACACCGGCTGACGCGAGATTAAACATTGACACGGCCACTGAAGCTAACCTGGAAGCTAGAGGATCATAAAGAGAAAAAACCTCCTCTTTCACCTCCTTGGTGGGAATTGAACCCAAGACCTCCCAAAAAGTGTCTTTAAAGGTAGGTGTCCTACCATTGAACCACTAATCAATTTTATTAATAAGTCGGTTGGTTGCGATTAGAGTGGTCGGCGAGGGCAAAATATTTGTTGGCGTGCCATTGATTTGCTTCAATTTTGCATATGGACTGCATTTTCTAGTGAGATGGGTTGGGGATTCCGACCTTTGGGCCAGATAATTTTATTTATTACAATTAGTAAAATTAAAATAAATGTATATTGAGTTAAATTTTTATTTACTTTATATCTTTTAGGTTATTGCCGCGAATTTCTTAGCTCAAAAAGTGACAATTCTCCAAGGACCAAAGTCTAAAATGGAACAACCACTGAATTTGGTTCACTGGCCACGGGTCTTCTTAAGGCTGAGAATCGGGATATTCCGGGGACCCGGTCCCGAGTCCCGATTGTCCCGGTCCCGAAAATTACCAATTTGGTGGTCACGGTCCCGGTCTCGTTCGGGACTTCGGGAGTCCCGATTCCCGAAATGGGATAAGTGAAAATCCCGGTCCCGGTCCTGATCCCGAGGATAATTTTCCGAAATGTCCCGAATGTCTCGAAATGTCCCGAAATCAGAAAAGAAAAAAATATTGATTGAAATTAGAAATTTCAATCGGGACTTCGGGATAGTCCCGATCGGGACTCGGGACTCCCGAGTCCCGAAATTATCAAAATTTCAGGTCCCGATCCCTGTCCCGATTCCATAAAATTCGGGACTCGGGGTCCCGTTTCCCCGTCGGGACCGGGACTCGGGATTTCCCGATCCTAAATTCTCAGCCCTAGGTCTTCCACTTCAAGTGGAGACCCGGGTTCGAGTCTCTCTGAGGACAAAAACTTTCAAGAGTTTATGACTCTTTAATCTATGATTAAAGAAGAGACCCTAGCCCTCCCGGGTAAGCTGGTGGAACAATTAAATATTGAGGGCTTCAAGCGGCAGGAGGCCAGAGCTCGGTGGGACCCTCCGGTTGGATTTGAAGGAGTCCAGCATGGAGCAATCACTTAGGGGATGACTCCTTGTGCGCAGTAGTTGATAATATTTAAGAATCTGAGAGCCAGATACACATTTGCGATTTAACTGGTAGCAGTACTGTGGGCCAGGGCTATTATCCCGAGAACTAATCAGGTGTAAGTTTGAAACCTCGATATGAAAAAAAAAAAAAAAAAAAAAGTCTAAAATGGAACTACACTTTATGAATTAAAAAATGTTTTATTATGATGTTTCATCTAAAAAGGACGACACCAAAAGCTTCACACATTTTAATGAGGCAAAATAAAAAGTGTAATGTGTACTTTGAGAAGAACTTAGGTTCTTGATATACTTTGTTTTAGTATATAAAACCAAAGTTCTCGAAGCATATTTGGTGGTTAAAGACAAAGTTCAAGCCAGATTGTACATGTAATTAGAAATGACGAAAATACCCTTTATGTCAGAAAATGTTAAAAATCATTTTTATATCGAAAAATTGAAAAGTATATATTATACACGTTTCAACTTGGTTTAGATGTTTGATCTTATGCCAATAGTTCAATGTTGTAGTATATTTTATGTTATCTATAATATATGCTCATTCTTTGTTGTAGTGTGTATTCAAAAAGACCATTTCTCGGGACCCATTTTAATATCAAAATTTCACAATCAATAAACTGCGGAAATTCTATAATTTTAATCTAGTCATGGCGGTTCTCCGATGGGATGCCGACAACTTGTCGGCGGACCTCCAGTGGGACGCCGGCTGGCTGTCCGCGGACTTCCGACGATCGAAAATTTTTTTTTCTTTTATGGCCGTCAGTGAACTCCCCAACCGACAATTTTTTTTTATTTCTGACAGTCAATATATTTTTTTCTAATAAAATAATTAATAATTTGATAATATTAGGTTAAACATAGCACTGCCACAATATTATTATGACATGAATTATTCATTAGCTATTTAGTAATTTAATAATTTTTATTCAATTATAACGCTGACAGGTATTGCGACGCAAATTATCTACTAGTAATATTATATGTGATAGTTATTATATTTGTACACCATGTCATGGCGCAAATTACCTAATGGTAATACTATTACTATACTCATTCCGTCTATAGAAAATATTTCCGTTTTGATTTTGACCGGTCTCTCCACACACTTTTGATCATTAATAATTTCAATTGTATATGATAAAAATTATAAAAAATAATATTTAGAAAGTATACATTAAAATCAATCAACCAAGTACTTACCATTACTATACTTGCAGCACACAAATGTGTATGAATGAAAGACAGATAAAACACTGGGTGAAAAATAAATAAATAAATCGATTCAAGTTTCTTGAATTTTATTGATAATTTATCATAGAACAACTTGAATAGCCTTCTTATTTATATTTTTAAGTTAAATTTTGAAAATTTTGTCTAAAAGTATTACTCCACAAACCTTTTAATGGCTCCCTAACTCTTTTTTTTACTCTGCATTGGCAGAGTCTCCATTAGCCGTCTGCAAACCTCCACGTTTTTTTTTTTGTGGACCTATCGACATGCTTTCCGACAGGACCGTCGCTGATAAATATCTTTCGATTGGCTATTTCTTTTTTGGTGCGACTATCTGCTGACCTACCAGCCGTGGAGCAACCATCGACGGCCAATTTTTTTTTTCTAAGGTGCCATCGTCTGCCACCCTACATGCCGGCGGAAACGTGCCGTCAGACTTCCAATGACGGCATTTTTTTGGCCCGACCGCCGCCGGATGACTTCTCGGAGCCAACATATTTCTTCCTAGCAAGGTAATCTGTAATTTTATTATTTTAATCCATTGTGCATTTAAAATAACCATTATACCCGCCCCTATTAAATTAATATCAAAAATTCACAATTAATAAACTTCTAAAAGAACCTTAGAGTATTAAATTAAATGGATAATTGATCTTCTAACTTTCTTTCTTTCCTGAAGGTTCTCCAAAGGACATCCGGGGACGCTGACCGGTTTCCCACTGACCTCCAACGGCCGAAATTTTTTTTTTCTGCGACCGACTCGCAACCTATTGTCCGGAAGGCTGCGGACCTCCGGCAACGGGGCATTTTCTTTTCCTTTTACAGTCGCCAGCGAATCCTCGAAGACCGATACTTTTTGTAGTTACCAATATATTTTTTTCTAACAATATATTCTTGTAATTTGATAATTCTAATCTAATTATATCACGGACAGCATGTCATTATGGTACAAGTTATTCATTAGTAACATTATGCATGATAGTTATCATATTTGGAGCATATGAATGTGTATGAATGAAAGATTGATAAAAAACTGTGGTAAAAATTAAATAAATAAATCGATTCAAGTTTCTTGAATTTTATTGATAATCTATCTTATATAAGAACTCCGATAATATTAATAACTATTTTCTTCATCCCGTTAAAAGTTTATATTCTTTGTTTCTTCAAAAGTTTTACATTCATCATATTTACACAATCAAATAAAAACTCTACTAGCAAGGGGCTGCTTTTGCAGAAATAGTTTAATAAAAAATATCGCAGCGTCACCATTTGGTTTATGAAATATTTAGAATTATTTTTTTACTTTTTAATCTCCACCACACATTCAATATCAATATTTTCTTATCTTTCTAATCTTCATTATACATTTATCATCGATAATTACACTAATCATCATTTGAAGTACGTCAAATATAATGTATCTGTCAAACTTTCAGCAGGACGTAGAGTACTAGACTTGATTCATGTTTTCCAACGTGGAAAGGTAATCCCCGAAATTACCAGACAAAGTGCCTAGGAGTAGAGATGTTAAACGAGCCATTCGTGTAATTTGGCCCGTTAACTTAAAAAGCAAGGTTAGTAGATATTCTGGCCGTTAATCCAGGCTTTTGCCACAGCCGTTAGCGGCCCGTTAGTGAAATTATTAGGGCTGGCCCGATATATATATATATATATATATATATATAATTTCAACTTACAGTAATACTATATTTATATAACATATATTAATATTATATATAATATATATTAATATTATATATGTAATATATATTAATATTATATATAATATATCTTATTACTGTATTTGTTAATATAGTGTATGTGTATATATATATATATATGTATATACATAAAAGTGTTTTTTTTGTTATATTTATTATAGTATATTTGTTACTATATATATAAAATATATTGCTACTGTTTTTTTTTTGTTTATGACTTATAAAAAATAAAAAATAGATTTTTAAATATTTAGCCCGTTTAGCCCGAAGCTCGTTAGGGTTAGGTTAGGGCCGATATTTCCTAGCTCGTTTAAATTCGGGCTTTTTAGGCCCGGACCGTTTAGCTCGAAGCCCGCTAGGGCTAGCCCGTTTAACATCTCTACCTAGGAGGGGGCAAATTAGTTTGAAGGAAAAAAATTGAAGCTTGAAAAAACTTCTAAAATGGAATTTAAGAGATTTTTAATAATTACAGAAAATCTTTGGGAATTAAATTATAATGTAAAGGGATAAATATAAAGAGGGTTTTGATAAAAACACACAAAAAAAAAATCTTACTCTTAAGTTTTTCTATCTCTAGTATTTTATTTTGAGTAGAATTATATTAAATATCAAACTTTTCTTACATACCAAGGAACTCATCCTCACCATCCATGCAAAAAGAAATCAATGGTTGAGATTAAAAGCATTTAATATTTCACACATTTTTTATAATTTAAATATCTCTTAAACCGTTAATCGTTAAGCGAAAATAATTACACCATCGCAACGAGCATTTAATTATCTTTCTATAGACGGACACTTTGATATACTTTCGACAAAAAAAAAATTCGTTTTTTTCACGTTTTTTTTCATGGCCGAAAAAATCATATGTGATATATCATATATGATATATCATATGTGCTTTTTTCGGCCACGAAAAGAAACGTGAAAAAAGCTAAAAAAAAATTTTGTCGAAAATATATTAAATTGCCTATCTATAGAAAGATAATTAAATGCTCGTCGTAACGGTATATTTTTTTGACTTAACGATTAACGGTTTGAAAGATATTGATATTTAAAAAAAAATGATGAAAGTGAGTTTTTTAAATTGTTGAGATTAATCTCATCCATTAGATCAAATAAAGATGGAGGGAAGATGGGGGTGGAGATTAGTCACTTGGTATGTAAAAAAAGTTTGGTCCTCAAATGATCTTAAATCTTTTATTTTTGGTTCCATGGTTTGAGAAATTGGTTTTTTCATAAAATAAAAGTAATTATAACATCAATCTTATATTCATTAATATAAGAAATAGATCATATGAAAACTAATTACCTTGTGAAATCTAAAAACTTTTGTAGGCCATTGATATTAGTGATCTAACGACTGTAGATGAGTAGAATTATATGCATTTATGTATTTTTTTATTGCATTATTTGTTGCATATACTAGCGACCAGCTTGATGCAACAAATAATAACAAATATGCAATGAAACTACTTAATAATGCAATTGGTTTTTAGATTTCACCATTATGAGTGTTTCTACCATAGTCAATCCCATTAATATATATGGAAATATTGATATTTTTTCTTGTTAATAGAAAGTATACAACAATTAGTTATTTTAAAGAAACAATTTAGAGCTATTTTTAATCTGTACCTTCTCTAAAAAATCACTCATTTTAAGGATTTGTTTGGTAGTGTAGCTAATGTTGGAGATTGGTTTTTAAGAAAAGTGAATTTTGATTAAATTTAAATTAATTTAATGATACTAAAATATCTAATTATTGGGAATTAAATTGTGCATCACGTTTCGAGGAAATAAACGTAAGATTTTATTTTTCTCAGAATCGATTTCCTGTGAGTGATAAATAAATGATTAAAGATGGTCATTTAATTGAAATGGTGAAGAGTTCAAGTGGGTATGAAAAGTCATCCCATATTGAAAATTAAAGCTTTCTTGACTAGCTTATTCGTAAGAAGATGCATGGGTAGTTCAACAAGCTAGTAATATACACTAGTGGACCAATGATGCAAAGCCCACACGCGCGATGTTGCTACCCGCCTGCCGGCTCGGGCTCGGGCACAGGCACGGGCTTGGTTCTTGGTTCTTGGTTCTTGGCAATTGGACTTTGGCGACTTGAGCCTTGTGGCTTGGGAGCTTGGGCTGTAACTATATTAAGACATGTTCATGAACCCAGGTTGCGAACCCAGTTGAAATAAGTCAGGTTGAGATTCTAGCTGATATTTTGACTCAGCTGAAATAAGCCAGGTTGAGACTAGAATATGACTCTTCACACTCCATAGTGTAACATCCGAACAAAAGAGAATTAATGTCACTTTTAACCTGCAGTAACTTCCCACCTGATGAAGTGGTTTTGGATCCTATAAAAAGGGGGTCTTATGCATTTCATTAAATACACAAGAATATAGAACAAAATACAAACATACAATATATTGCAGCATATATCCTTCTTGCTTTTTCGTGCTCAGTTTCTAGAACTTGAACGTTCCCCAGAGTTTTGAGCTTTGGAGAGCACCTAACTCAGAAACGTTGCAGTTGTACCCTGTGGGCATCTTGCCTGAGTCGTCTGCTCTTATACAGTTTTGAGTTTTGGAGAGCACCTAACTCAGAAACGTTGCAGTTGTACCCTGTGGGCATCTTGCATGAGTCGTCTGCTCTTATACGAGGGCAAAATTATCTTACGAAAAGAGTTCTACTCGTCTCTGTTAAGTTGTATTTTTATTCAATTTTTTAATTTACTAGAATTGTAATAAGTTGTCTTTATTTGTAATTTTATTAATTATATTGTTGGAAATTCACAGAAACAACAACTAATAAGCTAGCTGGTAGCTGATAATCTTGCTTATTGAGATGTTGTTTAAATAGAATCTCAATAAATTAACTTATAAATTAGTTTATAATGTATCAAAATAAGTTTTTTAAATAAACTCAAAACATAAATTACTTATAAATTAATTTATCTTTATCAAAGATGCACTAAATCTAATTCACCCACCAACAAACCGATAACTGCACGTCGAAAAAGGCTAGAAAGGAATCATAGGCTGTTATAGTTTGTCAAAGACAGGACTAATCTATGGGCTCTTTTTTACCATTCCCCAAATTGTTTACACTTTATCTCCATGGTTAGGTCAAAAGAATAAAAAAAAAAAATAAGATAAAGTTCAATTTAACGTATCTCTTAAATTTTATTGGGCCCTCAAAAAATTATATATTTAAATATTCCTTAAATTTATAACTTTAGTAAAAAAACACAATTGTTTGAGACATCCATCAATAATTTTAGGAAAAATGACTTAAAATAATAATGTATTTTACCCGATTTTTCAATTATAGTAAGCTACTCTATTTTTTTTACAATCTTAGCAATGTACATCATTTCCATTTTCAATCAACACCAATTCCTAACACCGTCCATCGAGCTCTCTGTTTTGATAGTGCAACTCCATCATTCTTGACCCGTTGCCTTCACGGCTAAATGGACGGTGTTAGGAATTGGTGTTGATTGAAAACGGAAATGATGTACATTGCTAAGATTGTAAAAAAATAGAGTAGATTACTATAATTGAAAACTCGGGTAAAGTACATTACTACTTTAAGTCATTTTTCCATAATTTTATCATAACTTATTAGTTAGATTGATCACTAACTTAATTGAAGAGCATAAATATATGATTACATGACGAGATCGTGAAGGAGTGAAATCCGAACAATCTAAATACAAATTTGATAATAGTACAGATGAAGAAAAATTACCAATACTTCATTAGAAAACCTCTCGAATTTTCTTTAAAAATGAGCTTGTAGGGATAACTTCATCTTCTTCTGCCAAATCTGCCGAATAATAATTATCCATAATTGTAAAGGGATTAGTAAATTTGTTTTCTACTTTTCCCACCTTACCCTTAAGCACATCAGAGTTCGGGTTATTCCTCATTATAGGTCTTCGAAAGAGAGGAGTATTTGGTTGTTGTTATCGAACACTATCGTCTGGACCATATATGATGTTCGTGTGTTGGGGAGGCTACGACCATAGCTAAAGAAGTAGCTATCATAGTAGATATAGTTGCAATGGTGGTGTGATCATTTGTAGGAGATCTAGGAGTGTTTGATGAATCTACAGTGTGCATTGAGTCTGACGAGGAGACGACTTCGAATGACATCTGGGGGTGTTCAGAACCGATGTTGATCCCATAGTCGGTGTAGACGCTTTCTTAAAAAAAGAGACTCACTAGATCTATATTTATTAGTTTTCGAAACTTCAAAGTTGCCAACAGTGATATGAGAGCGAGTACCTGAGGCTAAATCCTGATGCTCATCTGACTGATTTATTGGAAATAAAACGCAGCGGAAGCGAAGTTGGTGAAAAGTTTGATTAAAGTGTTTTACGCATCCACGAGCACAAAACCTATTTAGGCATGCTAATTAATTAACTACTAAGATTAATAAGCAATTTAAATATTATTTATTATTTACTGAATAAATGTGTTGGTAAATTAAATATTCCAATCTAGATCAAAGATCATAGTATATTTACATTTGAAGCGTAGTGGTTGCTTGCTCCTTGATCATCTTGTATTTCTACATTTAGATCTTCTAGAGTATGATCCGCCTTAATCCGGACGTTGTGTGGGCAACGAGCTACCGAATCTTACTTGGACAAAAGTGGATCGGCCGAAATCTTATTTCTCACAACTCTCGATTTTCTTTTCTTCAAGTAATTCTGATATGTAGCAAGAATTAAAGTGTTATCTCAATTGTGGAATCAAAGACACAAGTCAAGATCTACAATTAAACACTAAGAAGAAAAAAATCGAAATTCCTTGTGTATGAAGATGTGTTTTCGGCCGAACCCCATAATGTCCCTATTTATAGGCTTTTGAACTACTCTAGGGATCTTAAGAAGGATTAGGGTTAGGACTCCTAGTGAAACCCAACTTGCCATCTTATTCTCTTTCCTAATATGGTTGAGTTCACTAATATCAATTCAGTCCACTAAAGAATTAATATTGCACTTTCAATGTAACACCCCCGTGATTCACGGAGATATAACAGCGTCATAGATTCTTTTTAGAGAACCCACCAGGCTTCAACCGACATAAAAAACACATTAACAAACAACAAAACCGAGACATCCACACACTTAAAACCAAAATCAACTTCAATACGACATACATCACGAAACAACTCAATACATTATCCCGTAGGATCATAACTGATACAACCATCACAACTGATCCACAACATCAATGACAACCAACGACAGCATATTATACAATACATGATACTACCCGCGCGAGTACAGAACCAAAATACCACTTTGACCACGACAAGACGACCACAGACTCGACATAATTCATGATATTAATGCTGTCCACCAAGCTCGTGTCCGCTCTGTGCTGACTCATCTACTGGACCTGTACCTGAATACACAACAAGTATATTCACCCCCGAAGGGGTCAGCAAGAAGCCGGTGCAAGTACAACGATTCCAAAATATGTACTACAAGTGAATAAACAACAGAAATCACAGTGCTATCACATATATTCTGGAATACAATACCACAATCAACATCACAAAACAACCTCTCGAGTTGTACTACCTCAGGCGAGATACACACCCCAGGGAGTCCTCGTCAGGCTCTCTCTGGTTGTACAACCCCACCGAGTGATCCGTAGGGAACGCGACCTAGCGGATCCCAGAGGACCCTCACTGGTTTTAACTCGGTTCACACACGTCCAGAAACCACATGACACAAACCACTTTTTCTGAAATCTATCACTTTTCACAAAATCATATTTTCACATATTCACACGAAGTAAATTAAACATAATCAAAGTACTTGCCTCGATTGGAACGACACAAGAAACAACGAACGGAAGGACCTATGGTCCAAACTTTCCTCAACATTTCGATCCTATCATAACATAATACTATATCAAATACAATATTACAGAAGTTGAGAAGAAGCATCCTAAGTTCTACCCTTAGGGACAATCGATCGAACATTACGGAGGTAACAAGGGTCATACTCAAGAACGGATGAAAATTCGGAATTTAATCCGTAAACTTTGAGGAAAAACAAAGGATTATGATTACAACATTATTATCTAGCAGAAATCAGAGCTAAAAACGGGTTTAAAAGATGAAAACCCGACAAATCCCCAAATTCCCGAAAACGAGGGTTAAGATGAATTTACCTTGATTCGGACAATAAAAGTTGATGAGATGTTGTTAACTTGATTCCAGGAACTCAAAAGTGTTGCTAACTGATGAAACCCGGCTGAAATCTGCCCTTTTCTACACTGGAGATCGCCCACACTCCGGAGAAGAAGAGAGAAGAGGAAAAATCGCGAATTCTAGAACATGCAGGCCTATTTATACTGGCCGCTATTAGCGTGCGCTACAGCCTAAGTATAGCGCACGCTAACGCTATGTCGGCAGTCCAGAACCTTCTGTCCAACTTAGCTAGCGTGCGCTATATACCGGCACTAGCGCGCGCTAGCTCCAATAATAGCGTGCGCTAACTGCTTGTGTCAAGACTCCAGAAACATTCTGTCCTTACTGTCGGGCCGAATAGCGTGCGTTACCAGCACATCTAACGTGCGCTAATCCACCTCAATAGCGTACACTAATCCTCTGTTAGCGTGTGTTAATGACCCATTCCAGAATCCAGAAAGGTTGGCCTAACGTGCGCTATGAACAAGAGTAGCGTGCGCTACGGATACATGGTTAGCGTGCGCTAGCAATACAGTCTAGCATGCGCTAACTGCTACTTCCCAGCACTAAAACCACAAAGTTCGGTCAGAACAATCACAACCCGAATATAACAGAACTCGATAATTACTAACCATCAATATTCCAATACCATCACCAATATACACACGTTTCCAAATGCCAAACGATACAACATGGAAATTACAATTCAAATTCTCAACAGAATACGTCCAAAATAACTTACATAATTAATAAAATACATGGATATTACATCCAACCCAAATCCCAATTTACAAAATTGGCTCCTTATTTAAATACGTGTTTAAGACATCGAATGTCCATTAGTGGATTTCAAGCTACTGACAGCTTTAATTAATTAATATCTTATCAAAGAGTAGTACCACTCGAACCTTATTATTATATCGGAATTAAATCCACCTGCAGAGTTCAATATAATAATCATTATCGAGCTCCTCGAGGGGACATCATCAACCCGCACGAGTCGGGACACGATTTCTAGTAATAATAATAATAATTGTCATATAAATAATATTATTGCCCAAGATACGAAGCTTATTGAGTCAATCATTTTGACTCTCACCCATGGTAAATCAAAGCAGTAAATATTATAAATACACAATTAAATATTATATCCTTAGAATTAAGAAATAATAATATTCGAGATTTACGTTCTTCTTACAGTCACTACAGAAGACACTATCTCACTTCGATGCAGTTCAACGTATGCAAATACGCTAATTCATGCTAATAGTCAAGGCCAACTAATCTCAAGCATACACTACAACCTTCACATAACTTGTCTAATAATTATATAGGTTGTGAACTATTATATTATTTTATAAGGCACCGATAATGTGATCTTCCGTGTGACACCAACACACCATATTATTTACAATATAAAATAATTAGGCATTTCATTTGCATAACCATAACGTGAATAAATATGCAAAACATGTGATTAAATGTAATTAATATTCTCATAGGTAGTTACAGGGAAATAAGGTAATATAAACATAATGTATGCTTTGCAGTATACAACCCTAACATAATTAGCAAGAACCCCGAATGTATTGGTGGTGATAACGTTGGTAGCCGTCTCGTGAGCTGACATCGTAGTAACAAATTTTGCTCCATATTCTTGGCGTCGAGAAAATTGGAAATAAAACACACCCGAAATGTGGTTTGGCAAGACGCATTTGAAAATAATCACGAGCACAAATCTATTTAGACTTGATAATTAATTAATTAATTAATTAATGGATTAATACGTCATTTAAATAAAACATAATTTATGTGGTATATATTAGTAGTATAAATTAATTCTATTCTAGATTTAAGGATCATCGGATTAATAACCTTTGAAGAGAAGTGGTTGATTTTTGATCTCTACCTCAAGATCTTCTATAGTATTCTCTCACCTTGACCTCGGATGTAGTATGGGCAACAAGCTACCAGATCTCCTTGAACAAGTTGAATCGATTGAAATCAATTACCAAGAAGCTCATGCTTTTTCTCTCTACTTTTCTGAATATTTATGGTATTTTAGAAAAATTATTGTGTTCTCCAAATCGTAGAATCAAAGCCATATGTCAATATTAGAAATATGCACTCGAATGCCACTCAGAGGATGAGAGAGTGAGAGCATTGAATTTAATTGTGAATATTAAATTAAATCAGGCATTTATTATTTTTATTTTATTGTATATCACGGGCATTGTGATTTGGTATATAGAATAATAGTCCTTGTATTTGAGAGCAAACATTACACTACATATGGAGATAAGGAGATAGGCACTGAAAGTGTTTAAGGCTCGAATGCTTAATAGGTTCGCAAGTCGACAAAACTTAACTGGGCAGTAAGTTTAGACAAGTATTATATAACGTGTACTTTGACATGTAGAGTGTTTGTCTTTATTAAAAGTTAGTGGGAGCACACGTTATAGGTATGCTAATGGGATTAGTATACTCGAACACGACTCACCTCGATTTGGTCACATGGATATCACTCATGGATTGTCAATGACCGAATCGAACGGTTGTGATAGGTATACGTGGACCTTTGACTTGAAACACTTGAGGTTTCAGTAGGAGATGTGCTTGTGACATTAAGTTAGTCATTAGAGTAGTTCGATCCAATCACCGGTTGGTGTAGTTAGCCTTGAAATGCAACTTAGTGCGCAAGTAGCAGTCTCTACTGAATACCAAGATAGGATTCTCTCTTGTAAGTGAGCAGGTAAATGTCCTATGCGGTTAATGACAAATAAGATCATAAATCTTTGGCCAAAGCATTTAGAGCTAGTTGTATTTGATACACGAGAGCTCGGTGATCTCGGTTTGTATTAACAAAATGCATAGAGTCGAGTTACAATAGGATTTGACTTTATCGTGACCCTAATACTTGACTGGAACACATGATTGAAGGGATTATACGTATACAATATTCACGACATAATAGTTTTGGAATGATCCGATCATTCGTTCTTAGTTGGGTTACGGTACAGAGCACTAGATTGGCTAAGTGTTACCCGCACTCATTGGTTCCTCCCATTGCCGACCAAGACGTACCTATTGAGTCGCGCACAAGGATATTTGATGTATAAAATATGTATTTATCATCTCTTCATTAATATTGAATATTGGATATCTAATTTGATTTATTTGATAAATCATAGCGGTCTTGTGAATTCAAGTTAATTACCGACTGATTAATTTAATTCATAAATAATTGTTTCTTAGAAATATATAATTATAATTTTGTATTCAACAACAACAACATCAGAGCCTTAGTCTCAAAATGCTTTGGGGTCGGCTAAAATGAGTAAATCTCCGAAAATGTCAAATCGTCTCCAATAAAACAATCCTTATTATAATTTTGTATTATATAAAATTAATTAATTTGATTAATTGATTAAGTATAAATACATTTGAGATCAAATGAAGTGTACTTAACGGACAAGACATGCGAATGTTCGTTACACAAACCAACTGGCTCGACTCGTTTTCTCACCAAATACTATGTGGCCGCGCCCCCTCCTTTTCCTCTTAACTTCCATGTGGCTTCATATCATGTGGGTTGTGGTTGTTTATTTTATGCATTGAGGACAAATTGATGAGATATCATATCTATCATTTGATCTCATGTTGGCATATAAAACAACAAAGACTTACACATGATGAAGATGTGAAAACATACACACACGCAAGGGTTGTTCAGCCGTGAGCTAAAGTGATGGAGAGAAAAAAATTCTTTACTTTCTTGTTCATCTTAGTGAGAAAGAAAATGAAGAAGAGAAGAGAAGAAAAATACTATATCAATTCCTAATCGTGTTCTTCGAGAATGAATTGATATATAATTTTTCCGATCAATACCCGACGCGTGATAACGTAGAGACACTCGACATATTCGGTGTTTGATCATTGATTAATTTTGAACGAATTGGATTCGTGTACGTGTTGGTGACCGGAAAAAGCTTGGCTCGCGTTTTTCCTTCAATAAGATATTATCAAAGGTCTACGAGTGTATGACTTCTTAATTTTATCTTCGTCAATTTATATTCGTTTATACGATCCTTGATCGATCCGTTTTTAGGGATTTGGTTTTTATCCAGTTTGACTGGTTATTTTCCGTTGCGTAACTCGATTTTAATCACCGAATCCCAACAGTCAAGACCCATAATTTACCACACAGTACAAAAGTTGAATTCTTGCATTGTAACAAGTGGTTTCAGCAGTCCCCCATACTATCCTATATATAGATATCATGGGCTATCTTAGAGATCTCAATGAGAATTAGGGATCTCAATATTCCATATTAGGTCATTCTTAATATAATTGAGTCCACTAATATTAATTTAGCCACCAAAAAATTAATATTGCATTTTCTGCCCAAATCCCAATTTATTAAATCGGATTCCTTTTACCTGAGAAGGACTTTGGAGTATATGCTAGTATATCAATCAGACGACCTGTGTCCAGTGGGTTATACTGACTCAGATTTTTTATCAGACAAAGAAAAGTCTAAGTCTACTTCAGGTTATGTGTTTAGCCTGGGAGGTGGAGCCATTAGTTGGAAGAGTGTGAAGCAGAAATGCATCTCGGACTCTACCATGGAAGCCGAGTACGTGGCAGCCTCTGAGGCAGCCAAGGAGGCAGTATGGTTCAAGTACTTCCTGCAGGACATAGATGTGATTCCCTATATGCCATGGGGTATTACACTTTACTGTGATAATACCAGTGCAGTCGCAAGTTCAAGTGAACCACGAGCCACAAGGCAAGTAAACATATCAACCGCAAGTACCACATCATACGACACTTCGTAAAGGAATGAGACGTAGTTGTAGCCAGGGTTGCATCGGAAGATAATCTTGCTGATCCTTTCACGAAAGGCCTACCCTCAAAAGTTTTTGAAAGGCATGTGGAAGGAATGGGATTACGGTGTATGGCAGCATTGCTTTGGGTATGAGTGCGAGATATGAGAGACTACGTAATAGAGTAGTATACTTAAAAGCATGCTTTGAGTATAAGTGGGAGATTGTTAGGATTGTATATTGCAAAGCATACTTTATGCTTGTATTACCTTATTTCCCTGTAACTACCTATGAGAATATTAATTACTAATCACGTATTTTCATATTTATTCACGTTATGGTTATGCAAATGAAATGTCTAATTATTTTATATTGTAGATAATGTGGTGTGTTGGTGACACACAGAAGATCACATTATCGGTGCCTTATAAAATAATATAATAGTTCACAACCTATATAATTATTAGACAAATTATATGAAAGGTTGTAGTGTATTCTTGAGATTAGTTGGTCTTGACTATTAGCATGCATTAGCATATTTGCATACGTTGAACAGGATCGAGGTGAGATAGTGTCTTCTGTACTGACTGTAAGAAGAACATAAATCTCGGATAATTATTATTTCTTTTCTAAGTATATAATATTTAATTATGTAATTATAATATTTATTGCTTTGATTTACCATGGGTGAGAGTTAAAATGATTGACTCAATAAGCTTCGTATTTTGGGCAATAATATTATTTATATGACAATTATTATTATAACTATAAATCGTGTCCCGACTCGTGCGGGTTGATGATGTCCCCTTGAGGAGCTCGATAATGATTATTATATTAAACCATGCATGTAGATTTAATTTTGATATAATAATAAGGTTCGAGTGGTACTACTCTTGAATAGGATATTAATTAATTAAAGTTGTCAGTAGCTTAAATAAATTAATGGACATTCGATGTTTAAACATGAGAAATAATATATTTAAATAAGAGGTCTGATTTCGTAAATTGGGATTTCGGTAAGAAGCTCAATATTAACTCTTTAGTGGACTGTATTGATATTAATAGACTCATTATATTAGGCAAAATCTAATATGGAAATTTGAGGTCTATTAGGAGTCCATTCCCTAATCCTCTCTGTTGGAATATTTATTCCACACATTATATAATTTATGTTTTGATGATTAAAATTGCTAAACAACAAAACAACATCGAGGCGAAGCAAAATGACGAAGCAGACAAAGACGCAAAAAGTTACAATCTGGACTGCATTAGCGCACGCTAATACATATAGGTTAGCGCACGCTAACGAGGAGTAATCTGCATATCAGCCGAGTTCGAAGTTAGCTGAAGTGAAGCTAGCTGATGAGATAGCGCACGCTACACGTTATCATTAACGCACGCTATCGAGCCTTGTTACCGTTGTGAAGGAATTCAAACACAGAATGACGTATGCAATGAAGTCAGCATTAGCGCACGCTACAAAGTATGATTAGCGCACGCTAAGAAGTTTGAATCAAGTCAATCAGAACGTTGGGAAAAGCAGGTCAAAGTCAGCATATCAAACGGATACTTTGACAATCCATGCAACGGATATATTGGATTAGCGCACGCTACAATGAGTTATTAACGCACGCTAATACAAGAAGGTTACGTACGTAAGGCAGAAAGCATAACGTACGCTAAAGAAGAAACGGGTTACCGGATCGAATCAGGAACAGTCTAGCGACGCTTCTGAGCACGCTAAGATATTAGCGCACGCTACCAGAAGAAGGCTAGCGCACGCTAGCAAGTCAAAACAGCCAGCAACGGCTAGTTTGTGGGAAATGCCTATAAATACCATCCCTATGGTATTGTTTGAGCACAACAACTCCAAGCAAACGAGTCATACATTTGAGAATCATATACTTACATTGTTGTTGTAATATTGAGCTTATATTGTTAGTTTGAGTGTTTATACATTCAACATTATACACGAGAGGTAAAAGAAAAGATACGATTGGATTCGGTGTTATTAGGATCAAGTATCCGGCATTGTTAGAATCGCAATCGATATCTAAGTGAGGTTTATCTAGTACCCATAGAAAGCTAGAGTGGTTGATTCCTTATCCAATAGAAAAGGAAAAACGGTTTTACTCGGACCGATAGAAGATGAGCTTGTAACGGTAATCCCTCGACCGATAGAAGAGAGGCGTAGAGGTTTTGATCTTAATCCTAAGAAAAAGATACATCGAGAGAGGACGTAGGCTTCGTTAATAGTCGAACCTCTATAAATCCTTGTGTGATTTATATTCCGCAATTTATTTTCGCTTCCGCACAAAACGGCGCAAATATCCGATTTGGTACCCAACAATTGGTATCAGAGCGGTACTCCAATACGCGGCTTATCCGAGGAGAAAAGATCCAATGGCGTTTCAAATGGCTCCCGTCGAAGGCCTTGCTCTCAACCGACCATTTTTTGATGGCGCGAACTTCATGACTTGGAAGAAGAAGATGTCGATATTCATTCGAGCTTACGACATCGAACTTTGGAAGGTGATTTGTCTTGGTCCCAAAATCCCGACGAACTCAAACGGAACTCTCAAAACACCTTTGAAGAGTATGACAATACGGATTGGAAAAACGACCATTATAATTGCAAAGCAACGCAATTATTATATTGTGCTTTAAATCCGGAAGAACACAACCGGATATCATCGTGTGATAGTGCCAAAGAAATCTGGAAAATGCTTGAGGTAACACACGAAGGTACGTCTCAAGTCAAGGAAACAAAGATAAACATGCTCCTTCACGATTATGAATTATTCCAAATGAAGGACGACGAATCCATCTCGATTATGCTTGACCGATTTTCGGTTATCACTAATGAATTAGCATGTTTCGGAAAACCACTTTTGAGTAGTGAGAAAGTAAAGAAAATTCTCCGATCACTACCTCGAGAATGGGACGGTACGGTTACGGCAATAATGGAATCTAAAGATTTAAACAATCTTGATTTTAGTGCTCTTGTTGGTTCTCTTATCAACTACGAGATTGTTCTAAAATCTCGGAATGCCAAACCAAAACCGAAGGAAAAATCGATAGCCTTCAAGGCTAAGGTGCCGAGAAAGAAAGAAGAAACCCCGGTGGACGAAAGTGACGAAGAAATGGCATATTATGCCAAAAATATTAATAAGTTCCAACACTTATTAAACCGGAGGAAGAAGGACATTCAAGCGGGCGAACCTAAGAAATTCGACAACACCTGTCGATTATGTGGCAAACCAGGCCACTTTGCTAAGAACTGTCGAGTAAAGCAAAAGGAGGTTCTAATCGCAACATGGAGCGACGAAGATCCCGATGAAGATTTTCTTGAACAAAATAATCTCGCGCTCATGGCCCGGAGTTCATTCGACGATAGCGACGTCGAAAGCCAAGTAAGTAATTCTTACGACGAACTTTTTGAAGCATTCGAGTTATTACATACGGATTATCAAAATGCTTTAAATGAAATAAAATCCCTCAAGTCTAAATATAAAACTTTGGAAACTGAAAATTCCAAAATACTTGAAAAAGGGAAATTTGTTGAAATCGATCATTCGAAATGTATTGAAATTGAGAATATTCTAAAAAATGATCTTTTAAAAGTTCAAGATGAACTAAAAATTTTGACAAAGAAATTCTCGTGCGGCAACGATAAATTTGTACAAATGTTATGTGTTCAAAAATATACTTTAAATAAAGAGGGGTTAGGATTCAAATCACGATCGAAAAACGAATCCGTCAATTTCAAAATACCCCGATGTGAAAAATGTTTGAAAATTGGGCATCATATCTCTAACTGTAAAAGCCCACGCCGGATGATAAAAATTAAAAAGATTTGGGTTCCTAAAGGAACAAAATATTGTTTATGTTTCAAAAGAAAAACCAACTATAGGTTGGATCCCCAAAAATAAATTTTAACAATTGATAAAAGGGGGAGATAATACTTTCAGGGGGAGTATTTTTGCTTATTAATGCATATTCATTTGTATCATGCATATTTATATTTCGATATACTCTATATTTTTTACTTTTTGATGAAGACAAAGAGGGGGAGATAAAAACATGAATTGAGATAAAAAGGAGAAGGAGAAGAATTGAGATAAAAATGAGAAAAATCGAAGAAGTCGAAAAGAAAAGAAAAGAAAAGCATACAAATAGGGGGAGTTGAAAAATTGAAAAATGAAAAACGACGGAGTTGAAAAATAAGGGAGATGTTGAAAAGAAAAGAGGATTGGCGCAATTAACGAAACGATCAAAGCCGAAAACTTTGATTCGTATATATATACATATATTTTATTTTTACAGATTTTATCCAATTCAAGAGTTGTTTTGTAATCATCAAAAAGGGGGAGATTGTTGGAATATTTATTCCACACATTATATAATTTATGTTTTGATGATTAAAGTTGCTAAACAACAAAACAACATCGAGGCGAAGCAAAATGACGAAGCAGACAAAGACGCAAAAAGTTGCAATCTGGACTGCATTAGCGCACGCTAATACATATAGGTTAGCGCACGCTAACGAGGAGTAATTTGCATATCAGCCGAGTTCGAAGTTAGCTGAAGTGAAGCTAGCTGATGAGATAGCGCACGCTACACGTTATCATTAACGCACGCTATCGAGCCTTATTACCGTTGTGAAGGAATTCAAACACAGAATGACGTATGCAATGAAGTCAGCATTAGCGCACGCTACAAAGTATGATTAGCGCACGCTGAGAAGTTTGAATCAAGTCAATCAGAACGTTGGGAAAAGCAGGTCAAAGTCAGCATATCAAACGGATACTTTGACAATCCATGCAACGGATATATTGGATTAGCGCACGCTACAATGAGTTATTAACGCACGCTAATACAAGAAGGTTACGTACGTAAGGCAGAAAGCATAACGTACGCTAAAGAAGAAACGGGTTACCGGATCAAATCGGGAACAGTCTAGCGCACGCTACAGGCACGCTAAGATATTAGCGCACGCTACCAGAAGAAGGCTAGCGCACGCTAGCAAGTCAAAACAGCCAGCAACGGCTAGTTTGTGGGAAATGCTTATAAATACCATCCCTATGATATTGTTTGAGCACAACAACTCCAAGCAAACGAGTCATACATCTGAGAATCATATACTTACATTGTTGTTGTAATATTGAGCTTATATTGTTAGTTTGAGTGTTTATACATTCAACATTATACACGAGAGGTAAAAGAAAAGATACGATTGGATTCGGTGTTATTAGGATCAAGTATCCGGCATTGTTAGAATCGCAATCGATATCTAAGTGAGGTTTATCTAGTACCCATAGAAAGCTAGAGTGGTTGATTCCTTATCCAATAGAAAAGGAAAAACGGTTTTACTCGGACCGATAGAAGACGAGCTTGTAACGGTAATCCCTCGACCGATAGAAGAGAGGCGTAGAGGTTTTGATCTTAATCCTAAGAAAAAGATACATCGAGAGAGGACGTAGGCTTCGTTAATAGCCGAACCTCTATAAATCCTTGTGTGATTTATATTCCGCAATTTATTTTCGCTTCCGCACAAAACGGCGCAAATATCCGATTTGGTACCCAACACTCTCAAGATCCCTAGAATAGCCCATAACACATATAAAAGGGACATAAGGGGTCGACCGAAATTCATACTTTACAGTCCAAGAAATTTCGATTTTTCTGCTTTGTGTTTGATTGTGGATCTTGACTTGTGTCTTCGATTCCATAATTGGATAACACAATATTTTTCTAAAATACCAATATATTTTGTTCAAGTAAGTTCGATAGATTGTTGGCCATACGACATCCGGATATAGGCGGGATATACTCTAGAAGATCTAAAGGGAGAAATACAAGAAGATCAAAGAGAAATTCGAAGACTTTGCTTTAAAGGTAATGTATTCTTAGATCTCTTAGATCTAAATAAAATACTACTACAAATTATCATGTTTAGACGCGTATATAAATATTGCTTGTTTAAATTGCTTAGTAATCTGTTTAATTAGTTATTTGACGAGCCTAAATAGATCCAATTCTTGATGGCCGATTTTAGTAAATCAAAATCCGCGGCTTCCGCTGCGTTTTATTTCGAACACAAAGGCCCCCGAGTACTCGGCTTTCATATAGAGTCCGCTATACATTTATGCTTCATACTCCAACTAATGGCTCCACCTCTTAGAGTAAGCACATATCCCGATGTCGACTTAACTTGTATTTGTCTGATTGAAATCTGTAACTATAGTCCTGAGGACATAATTTTATTAAAGAAAAATACAAAAGAAATTACAAGAGGTAAAAAAGAAAAAATATCTCAAGTTGATCGACACGGGCAGCCAAGAGAAAAACACCCAGAATAACAAACATGGTAAGCTAATCCATGTTGAATAATAACAATAAACTTTATCAAACCACAAGTAGGTGAATAAAGGACTAAACACCGAATAGTTCATACCCGACAAGAGAGAGGTTATTATTTTCATACTCGACAAAAGAGAGGTTATTATCTTCTTTGACAGTGAAGCGTACAGGTTGTGACTTCTAGATCACGTCAACTGTCTAGAGTCAGCCTCATGTTTCCTCTGAATAAGAAAATTTCTCCTTATTAGAGATTCACAGTAGCGCCGGATTTCATCATTTCCACTTGTTTATCCCTACCAGTAAACAAGATAGTCCTCGTATCGTCTCCTCCAAGACATTCTGCAGTTGTCTTTTGATGAACTTGAGGCTCGTGGGTCCTATTCGTTCGAGACACAATATTATTCCAGGTTCCAGCTGAGGAATCTTGATTCTTTTCAAGTATTTGTTTTCCCAAATCTTCCTCCCCTTGAGCATTAGAAATAATCTCATTATTATGCGTATAAGCATCGGTAATTAATTATGCCCATCGAATTGCCCAACAAATCTTTTCCCAAAGGCGCTACAATGCTATTTCCCGCATCATCCGCCGGTTAGACGAACTTACTGGAAAAATAGATTTTTTATCACTTAACTATTAGGTCGGTTAGAAACTTACCTCTCAACAATAACAATTTATTTTTCAGTCACTAATGGTACAATCAATTAGAAATTAAACCTTTTCGTTAGTTTACGGTTAGTGGAATATTCGATGTGGACATGTATTGCTGAGGTGGATAACAAAATAAAGAAAAAAGAGATTTTTAACACTTAACTATTAGGTCGGTTAGAAACTTACCATTCAACAACAAAAACTTATTTATTTAGTCACTGACTTTCCATTTCTTAGAAATTAAACAAACATAAATTAGGGAAACTAACGGAGAGGTTTACTTTCTAATCAAATGTAATGTTAGTGCATGAAAATAAACTTTTATTGTTGAGTGGTAAGTTTTTAACCGACCTAATAGTTAAGTGATAAAAAATTCTATTTTGCCCGAACTTATTTGATGATCACGGAGTTGAAGCTGGCGAACAATAAGAGTCTGTGTAGCCATCTGTGAACCTGGAGGAGTATTTGACGGGTCCTCGAGGAAAGTCTCCGGGATGACGGGGGAACCTGGTTTTGGACGACCTCCTCTAAGGGGCAATCTTCATCGCCCTTAAAAGGGGGAACATCTGCCCGGCAGGATAGTCCTCGGAGACGGGGTCGCTCCAGTCAGCGACCTAGGTCTTCGTCTGACTTGGTTGTTTAGTTTATGTCGATACCCATTCTTACATGGAACGCTCGTGGTCTGGCTAACACCGGAGCACAGAAGCGCATTCGACATCTCAACCGTGTTCATAAGTTTTCTTTTATTGGCATTTTAGAACCCATGGGTTCCAATGCTAATTTTGATTTTTATATTCGTTCTTTAGGTTTTGCGTCGAGACTTTATAATCGGTCTAATAAAATTTGGTTCTTTTCTTCCCCCCACTTTCAGCACCAAGTTTTGTTGGATACCGATCAAGTCCTTCATCTTTCTATTTCTTCTTCCCTTCTTCCTCAGTTGATTTACGTCACTTATGTCTATGCCGGACTAACCGTCTTTGGTCGTTACGCCCTTTGGGACACCCTCCGTGAGATTGCTCTGGAAGTAGAGGGGTTGTCGTGGCTAGTCAGCGGTGATTTCAACATCTTCTTGCATTCACATGAGCGCGAGAGTAGTACCACTGACCGTTCTCCAGAGATTCTGGATTTCGCACAGGCTATTGCTGACTGTGAGTTGATTGACGCGGGCTGTGAGGGCGATATTTTCACTTGGGAGCGCAATGGTTTGAGGGAAAGGCTAGATCATGCTTTATTTAATGAAGCATGGTCGAATGTGTTTGCGGTCTCTACCGTCACTCACCTGCCTCGACTTCGGTCTGACCATGCGCCCCTTCTTATCCAGTGTCGCTTCTCCGCGACTCGTCACAAGTCGTCATTCCGTTTCCAGAGTATGTGGGTCCGGCATCACACATTCCTGGACACTGTTAGGGAGGTCTGGCTTTCTCCGACTGGATTATCTGGCATGTGTAACCTACAGGCCAAACTCCTTAGGGTTAAGCGTAGACTGAAATAGTGGAATTGGTCTGTTTTTGGCAATCTTCATACGAAGTTGGATGAGGCCTTGAGGGCTACTGACGAGGCCGAGCGGCGATATGATTCGGATCCTACTCCGGAGAATAGAACCGCTATGCACCGTTTCCGTGCTGAGTACCATCTTCGTCTCTCTATGGAGGAAGATTTCTGGAAACAGAAGGTCGCGGTTCGTTGGGTTACTGAGGGCGAGCGCAACACCCGGTTTTTTCAGGGTTTTGCGAAGCAGAAGTGTTGTCAGTCGCATATTCACAGCATTGGGGATGGTGGTACGACGATCGCTTTAGATTCGGACATCCGATCATCCGCTGTGAATTTCTTTAGGACTCTGCTTACATCCGATGGTGATGCTCTCGTCCCCCCGGATGACACTTGTTTTCCCTCTATCCCCTCTTCTTTTGATTCTGATAGTTTGTGTGTCCCACCCTCCCCCCAGGAGATTCGTGCTGCGGTTTTTGATATCGATCCTCACAGCGCTTCTGGGCCTGACGGGTTCTCGTCTTTATTTTTTCAGCATTGTTGGGATATTGTATCTTCCGACGTGGAGGGGGCTGTGCTCGAGTTTTTTGAGGGTCATCCTATGCCTCCGACTTTCACGGCGACTACGGTCATCTTGATCCCGAAGAAGCCTGTTCCGAGCGGTTGGTCAGATTACCGGCCTATTAGTCTGTGTAATGTGACCAATAAGATTATCACGAAAATCCTTAACGCTCGACTTGCTCCTCTCCTCCCTCTTATTATCTCTCCGAACCAGAGTGGATTTGTTCACGGGCGGGTTATTATTGATAATATTCTTTTGACCCAAGAACTTATTCACGACCTCCACGTCGCGGACATTTATGGTGTCCCGAACCTTGCGCTGAAGCTTGATATGGCTAAGGCGTATGATATGGCTAAGGCGTATGATAGGGTTCAGTGAATACCACAAGGTCGGAGGTTCAAGCCCTCCTTCTAGCGCCAATTGTTGTTACCCAAAATATTATCCGAAGATAATGTTGCTGGAATGATCGAGTAACCAACAAGTGCGGGAGCACGTCCGTGAGAAATTAAATGACACAAGATTTGCCGGGGTTGTTAATCCCGGGCGTGAATGCTCTCGCGAGATTTTATTAATAAGTATACGGTTGAGTACAAATATTAATGTTAGAATCTATCACAAAGAGTGTAAAGGATTCTAGTTTTCTAAGCTGTGGAGCGTATAGAATGCCGGAAGAATCAGATATGGAGTTCTGTGAATTCTTGCTATGGATGTTCTATGTGTGAGAATGTCTTTCTCTTTTCTCTCTCTTGTTTCTTTGTGTATTTCGCGGTCCTTATTAGTGTTATGGACCTTCTATTTATAGCAGACCAAGCTCCTGGGAGCCCTCTGCGATCGCAGTGATCGTCGTTATTTATATTATAATAAGGCGGCCGATCGTCTCGTCGCGTGGGGCTTTTCCCTTAAAGTCGCGGTAATTCTTGTGATTGGTTATGCAGTCGGCCAGGGGAACTCGCATGCGCCCGAGCCATTGTCACCCACCTTTTCGGCAGATCTTGTTGGTAGGTGAAGTAGGTGACAGGCGTGAGCACAGTCTTGTCTGTCAAGATTTTCGCAGTCTGCGGCCTGTTGGTAGGTGAAGTAGGTGACGAGGCGGTGGGCACCGATCTTGTCTGTCGGCACCTTTTGAGATCTGCACGCGGGTCGGCCGAGATTTGGGCTTTGGTGACTTGACGGATCTCGGTTAATACGTGGCACGAGGCGATCGCTAATCGACAAAGGACGATCGCTAATCAACAAAAGACGATCGCGATCAACAAAAGACGATCGCTAATCAACAAAAGGCGATCGCGTGGGTCTTAAGTTCGAGTGTTTGCCCCGAGCATATCCCTCATGGTAGACTTCCCGACTGCTATGACGATCGCCTTCGAGGCGTGTTTAAATGCCGCACAACAACGGGTTCTCGTCTTTATTTTTTCAGCATTGTTGGGATATTGTATCTTCCGACGTGGAGGGGGCTGTGCTCGAGTTTTTTGAGGGTCATCCTATGCCTCCGACTTTCACGGCGACTACGGTCATCTTGATCCCGAAGAAGCCTGTTCCGAGCGGTTGGTCAGATTACCGGCCTATTAGTCTGTGTAATGTGACCAATAAGATTATCACGAAAATCCTTAACGCTCGACTTGCTCCTCTCCTCCCTCTTATTATCTCTCCAAAGCAGAGTGGATTTGTTCACGGGCGGGTTATTATTGATAATATTCTTTTGACCCAAGAACTTATTCACGACCTCCACGTCGCGGACATTTATGGTGTCCCGAACCTTGCGCTGAAGCTTGATATGGCTAAGGCGTATGATATGGCTAAGGCGTATGATAGGGTTCAGTGAATAAACACCCGATAATAAAGTTGTTGCGTTTTTAAAAAACTTTGAGCAATTCGCTTATTTTTCTAACTATATCCCATTGTTCTGACGTAAATGATGTAACCCTACTCGTCCTATTCGCAAGTTCATCATGAAAAAGTTGTAAAGTATCACGTTGGCGTAAACCACAACAAAACATTTTATAAGTCGAATTCCATCTTGTAGGAACGTCCCAATTAGGGGTTAAAAAAATAGAATTCGTGTCCTTACACAATTTCATATATTGTTTATATCTAGCTTTACTTGAACAAAATATATCTTGTAACATTTTTTTAAAAGCGTCTTTTACCAAACTTATTTCGGGTACCGCTAATCCGTCTTGAACAACCAAATTTATAATGTGTGCAACACATCGACTATGATAAAAAATACCCTTCGAAGGCGGTTTATATGTTAATATTAATTTTTTTACCGCGTTTGTATTATTAGACGCGTTATCAAATGAGATCGAAAAAACTTTTTCTTGTAAGTTAAAGTTATTTATTACATTTTGTAACATATGAAATAAATTTTGACCCGTGTGAGGGTACTCAAAATTTTCAAAAGCAATCGTACGCTTCATCATTAGCCATGTATCGGGATCAATCCAATGTGCGGTAACACAAAGGTATGAGCAACGGCAAACCATGAGTCTTGAGCCAAACATCGGTTGTTAAGTTTACATTTGTATTTAAGTTTGCAAAACCGTTTACTAGTTCTATTTTAGCCTTTTTCCATAATTTAATACAATCACGTCTAAGAGTAGCACGACTTACTTGTTTATATCGCGGTTGAAGAGTATTTTGAATCACCTTAGTCAATCGAGGGTTATCGAAGTGGTTGAGCGGCAAACCTTCTTGAATCACGTAGCTTGCAAATTGTTGTCGGCACCGCTCGCCTCGTATGCAAAAAGACCGCCCTCTCGTGACATAGATGCTTGGCCGCTTAGGAGCAGTTTGAGTCCTTCGCAATACTTGTCGGTATGCATCTTCAACGTCGTGTTGGATTCATGTTTCAAAAACTTACCGCAATGTTTACAATGAGCCTTAATTTGCCCATCCGACAACCTCACAAGGTTGAAATTACACCAAATTTTTTGGTTTCGAGTTGTTTCTATAACTTCAACAATCTCGAGTGCATTCGTGGAAGCGGAAGAAGATTGAGTTGCCATTTTAATTGAGAGAAACGAGAATTTTGTAATTTTTTGAGTACTTGAAGTGTTTGAGTATTGTGACTAAACCAAAACACAAATAGGGTATTTATAGTTGGTTTAGGGATGGCAAAATGGTAAAAAAATACACAAAAAACGGTCACATTTTTTAAAAAAAACGTAGCTAACGGCTACATGAAAAAAACCGGTTTCAAACCGGTTTTTTCAACCCGGTTTTAGAAACCGGTTACACGAAAAACCGGTTTGGACCGGTTTTTAACGGCTAAATGCAAAGCGGGTAGAAACCGCGGTTTTGCGGCAACCTGACCGGTTTGGTCAAAACCGGTTTTGACGATTTCGGTTTGATTTTTTCGGTTTCGGTTTCGGTTTTTTTGCCCACCTCTAGGGTTCACTGGCATTTTTTACGTGAGGTCCTGGTGAGGATGGGATTCCCGGCTAGATGGATTTTGTTCATCCGTCATTGCGTCGAGAGTTGCACGTTCTCCATTTTGGTGAACAACAGTCTGGCCGGCTATTCTGTCTCTAGCCGGGGTTTGCGTCAGGGCGACCCTATTTCTCCGTCGCTCTTCGTTCTTGCCGCTGATTATTTATCGCGCTGCTTGGATCGATTCATTCGAGATCATCCTTTGATGAGGTATAGGACGGCTGGACGGCCTTTCCCCGTCTCGCACTTATCCTACGCCGATGACATCATAATATTCACACGGGCTGTGGATGATGGTCTTGTTGATCTTATACGGCTCCTGGATCACTACTCTATGGCTTCGGGCCAGATGGTTAGTATCCAGAAGAGCGCTTTTATTCTCGCTCCCAAGCATGCGCCTCGTTGGCATCAGAGAGTTCACGATCTTACTGGTTTTCGCCAGGGCGATCTCCCCATCACCTATATAGGTGTGCCCCTTTACAAAGGCTTTAAGAGACGAGAGCTATTTGCTGGGGTGAAGCAACGGATGTTGGATAGGATCTCTGGTTGGTCCCATCGCCACCTTGCTTTTGGGGGACGCTTGGCTCTTATTAAGAGCACTCTCTGCACGATTCCTCTTCACCTGCTCCAGGTTTTGGATCCCCCACAGTACATTATCCAGGAACTCGAGCAGATCATTGCGAGATACTTCTGGGTAGGGGTGGACTCGGTTCCATTCGGTTCGGTTTTTGACCGAAACCGAGAGTCGAACCAAATATTCGGTTTCGATTTGGTTCGGTTCTTTTTGAAGTTCGGTTCGGTTAAGTTCGGTTTTATAAATATTCGGTTCGGTTTCGATTTGGTTTGATGTTTTTTCGGTTCTTCACAATATAAATTTAAATATTATATGCAATAGAATAAGTTATATATAACAACTAGCCAACAAGAGTTATATATATATATATATATATATATTTATATGTTCAAGATAAAAGCTAGAGTTGCATAGCAATTTCCAAATATCTCAAAATATATAACAATCGTAAACCACAGGTAGCTCATTCTCTCAACCTAAATTAATTGAATCACAAATTCATGAGCGTATTATCGGTCTTCTTGGACCCATGACCATGGGGTCTTACAAAAGAAAAGCGAATTATACTAAAATTCAAACACACCAAAATCACAAAAACAAGGTCATTTTAGTATGTTGAAATTTGACTTGGTCCATTTCGGTCCGGTTCGGTTCCGCTCTACTGAGCAGGAACCGAACCAAATTAGTTCGGTTGATTCTGTTTTTGTTTTTCGGTTCGGTCTTCTTCGGTTTGGTTTTTTCGGTTATTTTTTGGGTTTTCGGTTCGGTTTTGGATTTTCGGTTCAAATGCCACCCCTATACAGGGTCTTGTTGGTCCAAAGAGGAAGACGACCGGGTCTCATTGGCGTGATTTGTCGTCCTGGTCTCGAGGGAGGCCTCGGGATTCGGAGCCTTTCGGATATGGCGAGAGCTTTTAGTTATAAGCTCTGAGTGGCGCCTTCGCGGGCACGTCTCTGTGGCGCGGTTTATGCTCCGCAATGGCCTTTCTTGCCTTTATACGCCTGCGTCTTGCTCTTAAAGCTCGTGCCAGCCACCCTTGGCGCCGTCTCCTTCGCGTGGGTATTGAGGCTCAGGAGTTTATTCGCTGGACTCTTGGTCGTGGCTGCGGGGAGGTCAGCTTTTGGGACGATACATGGATTGGGGATAGGCCGATTTCTTCTTATTGTCAGGTTTCTGGTAGACCCCATCTTAGGATTAATGAGTTATGGGTGGATGGATCTTGGGACATGGGTAGGTTGGAGACTATTGTTGGAGAGGAGTTAGGATTTACCCCTCAGTTCATCCAGGAGATCTCCGCGATTCCCATCGCCGAGGAGGATTCGGATAGTATGTGTTGGACTCTTACCTCTTCGGGTGCGTTCTCATTATCGTCGGCTTGGTCTCACATCAGGGTGAGGGGTCAGGCTAACCTTATTTACGGGGCCATCTGGACAACCTTACTCACACCGACCATTTCGGTGTTTATTTGGCGACTTCTCATGCGACGGATCCCGACTGATGACATCCTACAGAGGAGGGGCGTTTCATTGGCTTCTAGATGTTTGTGCTGCTCGCATACCCTTACCCAGACCTACAATACCGAGACCATTGCCCACCTTCTCTTGGAGAGTGATGTGGCTCGTGACGTGTGGGAGTATTTTGGCGCATGGACACACTTATCCCTACCCCTTACTCAGAATATTTTTGAGCTCCTGAGTTTTTTCGCACATGGCACACACTTTAGGCACGCGACTTTCATTATTCCTTGTCTGATCCTTTGGTTCATCTGGACAGAAAGGAATAGTGCAAAGCATAGGGCGGTTACTTTTGTTTCCTCTCATGTTATTGTGCAGGTGGAGCGCCATGTTGCTTTATTGGCTGCTGCGGGGCTTATTTCCTCTGAGTTCTGGGCGGGTTGCTCGCCGCCTGATCGCTTCCAGCGAGCTACATCTTCCCCCGCTCGGACTCGTCGCCCCGTCCCGGTGGTTTGGCTTCGACCCGAGACCCCTTGGATCAAGCTGAACACGGATGGTTCGTTCGATAGAGACACACAGATTGCGGGTGGAGGAGGTCTGATTAGAGATCATCACGGAGAGCTCCTTCTTGCTTTTCATTCCTCTTTTCAGGCCTCTTCGAGTTTTGATGCAGAGGTCCAGGCGTTGGCGATTGGATTGATTCTAGCTTCCCAGAGATCGAGACATGTTTGGATTGAGCTTGATGCTGCTGCTGTGGTGTCCCTACTATCATCTGGCCATCGGGGCTCTTGGCAGGTTCGTCACACTCTTATGCGTATCCGACACATTCTCAGAGACATACAGTTCAAAGTCACTCATATTTTCCGGGAGGGCAACAATCCGGCCGATTATCTTTCTGAGCTCGGCATGTCGTCCCTCGGCATTCAGACTTATACTTACGATACTGCTCCTCCGTTTCTCCTCTCCCTTATACGGATGGATCAACTTGGTTATCCGTCATTTAGATTTAGATAGGTTTTATTTTTTATCGATTGCTTGGTTACCTATTGGTCCGCACATTAGCCCACGGTTTTAGTGGTGCACCTTGTCCTGATCTAGCGGGCCGTAGGCACTTTAGATTTTAGGTTCCGAATTATGGCCCATTATTGTTCATAATTCGGAGTTGAATTATTTTGGTCTACGGGTCCGCACATTAGCCCAAGATTTGTGGTGCACTTTGTATTTCTTTAGCGGGCCGTAGATTTCTCCGATATTTGGACCCGAATTTTGGCCCACTTTTGGTCATAATTCGGGGTTGATACTTTGTACTTCTTGATTTTTTTTATCTACAGGTTGGTGGGTCCCGCCTCAACCCCCGTCCACTCTGGACGTTTTTAAAAAAAAAAAAAAAAAAAAAAAAAAAAAACTGGTTTTGGACGATGCAACTGGAGGGATATGTATTGGGTCCTCGGGACAGTCTTTGGGGTGATTGGTAAAGTGTCGGTAGCCACATGTGTGGTCGGTCTATGAATGGCCACCCATTGTTAAGCATTTGCGGAATCCCTCCCCTTCAGACGTGGGAGAGAGGGGGACGGCGGAGTGGTAGGCATGAAATGTTCATAACGACACTTCTGAGCAGAATGTCCTATGTCTACACAAAGTGCAAAAAGCGACAATTGCTCGTAAATAATCGGTTGCCAGAAACCACGCTTGGCCCTCTATCAATCCAAACCCCCTCCGGGAGTTTGTGTTGTAAATGAACCTCCACAAAAACTCTGGCCTCATTGGGACATAGTAGGTCACCGGCTACGTACGAAGAGGGCATGCATCCAACTATCTGGGCAAGAGCATTCCATTGCCCGTAAATGCACCGATAGAAGTGGGAAAGAAATTTAAACGGGTGCAATAGGAGTTTCCACATTCGGATAGAAATCAGCAGTCCATTTCAAAACCCTCATATGACAACCAGAGACAGACCATACAGGTCTCGAAAATATGCGATTGTAATCCTCCTCGCACGTCAAATGAAGTAAAATATGTCTCTCATTGATCAAGCCAATGGTAAAAATGCTTAACAAAACCAAACTTAGCGAAACAACTGCGGATATTAATCATGCTAGAGTTGCGTTGAGGAAACTTACCGATCAAGGAGTATTTGAATGGCAAGACGGGTGTAGATTCCTCCTCAGACCAAAGAACAAGAGCTGGCTCCCCACGATGTGTGTGGAAATTTCTTTAATCAAACCAGTGAAAGGAGAGGAAGAGTCCTGAAGGACCTCATCAAATGACTTTTTCTCAAGTCGTCGTTCTGAAGTCAGGGTGAGTCGGGAAGAAACCGCTGAAGCATAAGTATGGCCCATTAGGAGCCCCAATCGGGCTCTTGAGAAAACGCAGTCGGCAAGGAGCCGACAGGGAGACAAGATAAAAGCATCGCCGACTGTTTGGGCGGAACAGGCAGCAGCACTAGCGGCGGTCGATGGTGACCGTTCACTGGTGGTGGAGGTTCCGGAGACTCCCCAAGATGATCTCTGGGCTGGCATAATCGGAGATGGCGGACAGAGGCGGCCCCCGGCAGGCCTCAGCCATGGTTGACTAGAAAGTCAAACCCGTCAGATCAGGAATCAGATGGTGGTGAAGGTGCGTCTCGTTACAAGGATTCAAGACCTGTAATTGGACTTGCAATCGGATGTCAGGACGCCGAAAACTGAAGTCTAGGTTCAGATGATGACGTCGCAAGTTGCAGGAGTGACATCAAAAAATCGTGTTGGAGAAGATGTCGAATTGGGAATCGGATGGGTGCTAACGGTGCGCCTCGTTACAAGGATTCCGGAATATAATCAGATTTGCGATCGGATATCGGGTCTGATAGGAAATGAAGTCAAAGTTCAGATGATGATGTCATCGCATGGCAGGAGTGACGTATTTAATACTACTTCCACAATCCTAGACTACATTCGAAACTCGATAATTTAATACTCGGTTATTTAATAAACTCTCTAAAATAATAGTTTTGGCCGGTCCCGATTCAGGGATAAGGTGCTAAATTAATAATTCGCTAAAATTATAAGATAATACATTTTTGATAATTTCTATAGGTCCCATATAAAATATAAATTAATAATTCCTTATATATTGTACATATTATAGGAATAATTTATGAAGATTTCTTAAAAAATTACTCAATTGTATTTCTTTTTTGTTGGAATAATTTCATCTTAAATCGCATCTCTAATTTTCCTTATCACTATAAGAACTTCTAGTGTTGTATTCTCGTATAGGCTCAGCAATAAATTATTCAATATGATGGCCGCTTTAATGTTCGCATATTTTGATTTTATATTTATAAAAAAAATATACACTGATATATTCAACACATGACGCAGAATAAGATGAGAGATTGAAGGGTTATTTTAAATTGGACCCTTCATTTGATATGTACAATGCGTGAAAATTTGAAGGTTGTTTGTAAATTAAGTATTTCATTATAAATTAATAAAATATTAATTAATATATAAATTAATAATTATTAATTTATCGATTAATTAATAACTCTTTTAATTAATAAATTTTGGTTGTCCCAACAGTATTAATTTATAGAGTTTCTACTGTAGGTTTCTTCAATTAATTTAAATGTTATTTGATTATTTGGGTCAATTTATTTTTTAGTTTAGAGAAAACTCATGCTTAATAGGGGAAATGATCTTTTTGGCCCCTTTACTTTGCTGAGTAATCAAACAATCCTTTGTATTACGAATCATACGTTTTAAGTCTCTATTATCGCCGTTTATCAAATCAATCCTCGACCGTTTTTAAGACGGACGGAAGTTAGACGGGCTTATTAGACAAACGACACAACAATAGAGACTAAAAAAGCGATTTGTAGTACACCGGGCTATTTGATAATTTTACAAAATAGAAGGGCCAAAAAGATCATTTTCCCCAACAATAATAATGATGTATGGAGTATTATTATATATCATTATTTATGTATAATGATGTAAATTATACCTCTCTCTCTCTCTCTCTCTCTCTCTCTCTCTCTCTCTCTCTCTCTCTCTCTCTCTCTCTCTCTCTCTCTCTCTCTCTCTCTCTCTCTCGCACGCGCGCGCGCGCACACACACACACGGAGTTGCAATAGAAAATTTGACCACAGAGAAGAATTAGGGCAGTGGAGAGATGAAAACTGCTTATGGGAAGAGAAGGAGATCAATAAAGAGGCAACCACGAACTCTTAAACAAGTTGAATAAGTTTGTCGTGAAAAAAGGAAATTAAAAAATGTGACGCTTCAAAGACGAACATAAAATTTGCGCTTTCTGTACAAAAATGGTAGCCATCTGAAAATTTTTACTTGTCATTTAAAGGGAAAAAGCTAGACGGATCATCCCGGCACGCATAAACAGAGTCGCGGCAAAGACGCCAATATTCTTTCCAGGGGATTACTATCCATGGCAATTTCACAGGGATGGTAGGCCGCGCAGGAGCGCATGGAATGCAGCAGCTGAAAATAATCGGCACAAAATAAGTGAAACAAAGTTGTTATGTAGTTGATGTGTTTCACAAAAAACTTCCGCTTTTTTGAAGAAGTGATGAATTGTAGTAGACACAGAAGCAGTTGAGAATCGAAAGACAGACGCTCGTGTATGAATGATATATGGATATCAAGGGAAAGAAAAGGGCGATTTCGAAAAGAAAATCGAGTATAATAATGTCAATTACAAACTATTTTCTTATTTACAAAAATACCAAGAATCATGCTGGAGTAACATATAGGTTTACACACCATGACATGCAACACTAAAAAGTGATTTCTTTAGGAAAATAAGTAAATGTTAAGAATTACTTTTCTTCTTGGTGTTTGCAAACACACCCTAACCTATGATGCACGGATTCTTCAAAATTCACAGTATCGGATACTGCATGGGTGCGGGTGCGATTCGCGTGGGATTCGCACGGGATTCGCCACGTGGCGAATCCGTGCAAAAAAAATAAAAATAAAAAAATCGGACTCGCGTCGCGTATCCGGTGCGTGGGGAGGGGGCGTGGGTGATTTTTTTTTTTTTGGTTTTTTTTTGTAATTTTTAAAAAGTAAATCAAATAAACTAAAATACAAAAAGTAAATCATTTAATAAGTAATTACTTTTACAATTTTACCTTTAGCAGCATTCACGAACAGTATCAGAAAGTTCCGCTGCTCAAAGCCATTTTGAATTGTTTTTTGTATGACTTGTTTTATGTATTTGAATTGGTTTTATGGTGATATTTGAATTGTTGTTTTTTATATTTAACAAGTGTTATATATAATAAAATATAAAATAAACAGACGTATCCTTACCGTATCGCACCCTAACATTTTCAAAAAAACGTATCCCCGCACCCGTATCTGCCCGCACCCGCACCCGCCCCCCGCACCTGTGCAACATAGACCCTAACTTCCTAATAGGTAAAGAAGTATGATTTCACCAAGAAAAAAGAAAAAGAGAAGAATACCTTCTTCCAGTGATGAGCCCGTGAGCTGCGGAGCCAATAGACGATCGAGAAAAGGACAAATAAAAGAATCTGTAGTGTGGACTGACTATCTCTCCTGAAACAAATGTTTAAGTTTTAACATTAATTATCATAATTAATATGAAGAAGAACACTAAGGGCAAGTCTTTTCTGAGACTCAAAATACTGGATTTTGATTCTAAACCTCACTACATGTTAGTTCTAGGACTCAAATTTCAAATACCCAACCAACAACTTCTTGCACATCCTATATCTGCTTTATGTCGTATCATCTATCTCTCTCCTCTTTTTACATGTAAAAAGATACAACAACTTCTCTCCCTCCCTCCCCTTTTTTTTTTTTGTTTTTAAATTAAAAACTAACTACTAAGTATTAATACAACATCATCGATTTTTCAGACATGATGTAACATCTACAGTAAAAATGTAGGATTCTCAATCCTACAACAAACAATTATTCTTGCTATTCAAAGTATTCTTAATACGAAGATTCTGAATATCAAAAATCTAAATCCCAGCAAATCCTAGCAAAAACAGTCCTAAATGATTCTCAGACTACTTCAAAGTAAGGTGTAGACTGTAGAGTTAAAATACTACAATTAGGTTGCTTTTGGATATAAGGATTTGAGCCTAAGGGTTCCAAATCCATAATAACACATCATTGTATTTCTTCGGATGCAAGGAGTTTCAAATCTTAAAACTCCCATTTTAAGCTATTTTTTAAAGTCAATTGGTGAATTTCAAATTCATCTTACACGGAGTCGTTTGAAATAATTCCTCAAATCCTTCCATCAAAAATCAAGGTTCAACCGAAATACAAACAACTCCAGTTATCTTTCAGAAATACAAAAACATGTCATGGCAAAAGAACCAAGATCTAAAGCAAATCCCAATTCTGTACAAAACTAAAAGAAGACCATGAGGCCTCATACTTCATTCTTTGATATAATAGAAGTCATAAAATTCAAAACCGATGGAAGATCAAGGTTTTACCTAAGTTCAAGTAATTGCTGTGAAGAAACGAAACCAAAATAGTTGATTCACTATTGCTGCTTGCATAAGCTGCTTTTTGCAGTTCCCCATGGAACACATTACTCCCACTTACAGCTCCAGTCTCAGAACGTCGACATAATGTTAGTTCTAACCATATGCCACACGGAAATCTAGCCCTCCTCTTCAACCAAAGGAAAAGCTTTGCATATGGGGTCGAGTGAATAAAAGATATTGCATGCTCGAGAACTATGCAGACAAAGCTCACAGATGTGTACAAAATGGTGAAAAAAATATAGAACGCCGATGTCGTTGGTAGAAGCAGTAAGATAGGGGTAAACAGGAGAGAGCCGACTACTTGTTGCTCAACAGTATAGTCATAACTATCCAATCTGTGGCGTAGCGGATTTCCCTTCTTACCCCTGCAGTTAATTTACCAGTTATCGCATTAGATTGAATAACCACCACAGATTCCTGATATCATAGAGTATATCCGTTATTTTCCACCTATCTGTGTTTTAGGGGAAAAAAAAAAGATACTGTATCACCTGGAAGAAAGTACTTTTTGTAACATTGTGACAGATATGATATATTTTACATTTTATTCTCTCTTTTCTGACAGAATAAAATTATTCGGGATAGGTGGAGATTAAAATCAAGAAATGAGATCTAACAAGTGTGATACCTGAAAAGGCGCCATAATGCTGCTAGTGCTTGTATCTGAGTTGAATAGATGAATGAAAGAAACAAATGGAGAGTCAAAACATGCATTGTTGCTAATGAAATGACGTCAACAATTAGAGCTGCCGCTGAAGTTAAACCGAATATAATACCACATACTGCAAGTCCTTTTGTAAGGTAAACAAATAGAAATCCCATAAAAATCCAAAGAGTCGACCAAATCTGGATCGCATTCAGACAAATCATGCCAAGAACTCCTGCTAGCTCAGTATTCAACTTAAAACCAGCCGGATTGCCCATCAGCCATACACAGCCAGTTCGCAACCAATCATTAGTGAAGTCATGAGCAAAATTTGAAACCGATAAGCAAGCAGGTTCTGCCATAAACCACAAGGGAATGCCAAAAATATTTCCTAGAAGAATATCAACCATGACATTTGACCACATTGAGTGCTTGTGGAATGCAGCTTTCTCTGCAAACTCAACACATGACCAATCCCTATATAAGTAGCCAAAATAATAAGTTTACCCATCTAACACTCCATTTTATTCAGGAAAAAAAAAAAGGAATCTTAATTGAACATCCCAAAATGCATACAACAACAACAACAACATCTAAGCCTTAGTCCCAAAATGATTTGGGGTCGGCTAACATGAATCAAACTTTGAAACCGTCAATAATCGTTACATAAATAACATAAAAAGGAAAAAAGAGGGAAAAAAGTAGAGAAAAAAGCAAATAAAAAAAGAGAATGAATGTTAAAAAAAAAAAAAAGGAAAAAAAAAAAGAAAAAAATGAAAAATCTTGAAAAATAAATTAAAAGATAACATGGAATAAAAGAAAATAGGAATAAAAATACAGATCAAAAAAAAAAAGGAATCAGATTCCATCCACCATCCGTATTCTTTCCCGCCACATTTGCCTCTCCATCCCAAAATGCATGGATGGATAAAAAAGAAACATATATTAAATGAAACTAGTTTAATGTTAAAGAACTATATATCAAATATATGTGAAGAATGAAAAGATGGTAGGAACAGAGTACGAACATCTCATGGAACATGAGGTTGCCTATAATCCAAATGAGTATTTCTTTTAATTCAACTAAATTCCTAGACGATGGAAATTCGAACTTTATTGAATTTAAGGCATATCTCTTTCATGTTTAATGAAATATGGAACGTAGTATTCTCCTTGTATTTAAGATTTTTTCGATTGGTCCATGTCTTCTCCTCTTCAACCTTCACTTCCTGGCTGCCTAATCATATAAGGATAATGGTTAACTCTAACCAAGCATGTTTATTTGATTTATGGTGAAGGCCTGCGCTTTAAATAGAGCTAATTATGATGTATCAAACTAATATATGCTAATTAAAAAAATAAGATTGAGTGTTAACAACATAACTGAAGAAGCTAGATTGTAAATTACCTTGTTCTTTGATCCTGGAGAGAGATCGGCCAATACAAGAGTTGACAGCAGCGAGAGTTGATATTATTGTATGTATTGCTAAATACTTTAGCTAATATGATATCTATACATGCGTGCGAAAGCCAACCAAAAAGAATACGGGAAGACTGAAGAATGATATAAAGGATAGCTGAAAGAGAAGCAACAGATACAGCAAATAGTTTCCATGTGAAGGTCGAGATCCTGACAAGTCATATAGGAGTCAGCAACATGCTTTAGAGGGGGGGGGGGGGGGGGGGCGAGTAAAAGAGGAGGTAAGGATGACTTTAGTTACTTGCGAACAATGAGGAATTGAAAACCAGACTTAGCATGGTGATGTCCATCGAACAACATTTGAGCAGCATTAGCACTGTTCATTGCCTGGATGACAGTATCCTATTTGCAAGGATATCAACTTAACATATTCATGCAAAAAAGGAGGAAAAAAAAGTAAAGAAAAATGCAGTTCTGACCATTTACATTGAGAATATTTACCAAGACAAGGTGAGTATTTTTTTGGTGAAGATCCTCAAACCACTTGGGTTTCTTGTAAGTAGATGGAACTAGGTTCGGTGGACTGTCAATACACATGGAATAATGGTGACCACCAAAAGTAGGTACTTCATAGAGTATCACCTAGATTTATCAGGACGACATGTTAAGCTATAATAAGAGCATTGAAGAAAGGGAAACAAGCATGTTGTACGAGTGAACATGACTTACATACGTGAAGATCTAGATGGGATACTATTTCACTGTTCAAGTGTAGATGATCCAATTTAGGGATGACAAGAACTCTTCTATTGTTGGTTTCAAAAAGGCCATAAACAAGCCTGATCCACATGCTTTCTAGAGCAGCAATTCTAACTTGTTCGAATATGCCTTCATGTTTGGAGCATCCACAGTTCCATTCAACATGATCACCCGTGCATGTATTTACATGCCGATCGCTGGTTGAGTTGATGTAGTTGTATTTATCATTTCCACATCTTACCAACTCTCCATTGCCACTCACATCTGCTTCACAATGTCCTAGCAGCCAGAATTGGCTTTTCTCTTGAAGAAATGCAGGCATGTTATTATTTGTCCGCTGAAGTATTTCCTAATAAGAAAAGCAAGTAAATCATCCGAAGCGAAGCAAATATACAGTTTTTGCAACAAGTGGTTACCATTAAATGAACCGATTTCGTTGAAACTCTTCTTTCCACCCTATGTTATAAAGCATTGCAGTAAATAGTGTTTTTTTCATGTATCTAAAAGGTAAAGACAAAAAACAACTGCAGGAAAAAAAAAACTATGATCTTACAACTGATGAGTTTCCCGTAAGAAAAAAACAAGGATATCTATCTGCAATTTACTTGATAAAAGTTAGGACACCCTGGATGGTTTCCGAACATAAAATTTCCAACTATTTGAAACATCTAATGTGCAGTACATTTGCAAGGAGTTCTAGTTATTAGGATTACTTATATTTCTGTATTTCAAGACAGGTTACACAAAATCACGCGTGGAACCCAACCAGGCTGGGAATCCATACATTCCATGATCTTCTACCGTCAAATGAATTTTTTGGAAACTGAATGCAATATCTTGAGTTGCAAAGTTCAAACACACTAAAACCGTACAATCATTAGGCAGATAGATTTGATGCCACAAACGATACCTTCGCCAGCTCCAACAAGTTGTAAATATTTGATGCTCAAGAAGAAAGCCTACTCATTTACTTGGCAAGAATGCAAGGAAATAAAAATAAAATGATAAACAGCTTATGGCCGTCCTACAAATTAAAACTACAACTACCACAGCAACCTCCTTTCCTCATAACGTAATAGGTTATTTCATGTGTCTGCTTTTCTCAGAGTATTCAATCATGATTGCAGCTACGGAAACTATACACGCCACTCCGCAGAAACCAACCAGTTGGGCACTAAAGCAACACCAAAGATGAGTGAAAAAACTAATCATATAATCGTGCAAACACAAATCAGATATATATATATATATATATATATATATAGTGGCGCGTTCTATGCAGTACCAATATTAGATGCAGTACTTTACAGTACTAATTTATGCATGAGTTTTGTACTAATTATGCATGAAATATATGCATTTCGTGCATCAAAATTTCAATGCATTACTTTACAGTACTAATTTATGCATGAGTTTTGTACTAATTATGCATGAGTTTTGTACTAATTATGCATGAAATATATGCATTTCGTGCATCAAAATTTCAATGCATTAAAATATGCAATATATCAATCAAAATATCGATGCATAAAAATATTAGATTATATGCATCAATTTTTTGTGAGAATTAATGCATTAAAATTTTGATGCACGAAATGCATATATTTCATGCATAATTAGTACAAAACGCATGCATAAATTAATCTTGTAAATCTTGCGTAATATTAGTCTTGCAGTAAATATATATATATATATATATATATATATATATATATATATTTGGTGTGCATGTGTGTGTGTGTGTTTGTGTGTTGCAGATCACATCCAACTGAAACAAAAAGGAATGAGAATAAAAGAGGATGAACCAATAATGTTCACAGTTAAATGTGCAGCAAAAATTTGCTCAAGGCCGTATTAAATGAAACTCACAATCACTATTAAATTTTAAATCAAATGGCGTATCCAAAAATCCCAACTTTCAACTACCTGTCGTAAGATAAGCATAAACGGCAGCATATTAAACACCACCACATAACATTATAAATTTTAGTAGGGTTTGGATCATGAAATTGAAATGGAAGAAGCTTACGAGTTGAGCTGAAACCATCACGCAATTTCAACTGTATATAACTAAGAACATTAACCAACAAAAATAAGGTATATAATTCGACAAAACAACAACATCAAGAACTAGATTCAGCAATCGCAAATCGCGACAGTGCACCTGCAGATCCAAACGGGGACCCACTGAGGAAATAAGTCTCGGCTCATCGCAGGCAAAGGCGACTATAACATCGAGTGAATCTTCGGAAGATGGAATGAACCACCCGAACAAGAAACTGGAACCAGGTGATGTTTGAGAGAAGAGATTGCTCGGCCACCATAGCCGGAACTTGGTTTTTCTTCCCATTTTCACAGCTCAAATGCCGCCTACTTCATCCGTCGCAAATCGAAGTAAGTGGCTGATTTTTTTTTTTTTTCATTAATCTCTTGATTAAGCTCTCTAGTCGAATAATTTGTCCCATTTGAAAAAATACCCTCTTGTTTCTTTTTTTCTTAATGAACTATATAAATTATAGAAATAATCATTTTATTCCTCAATGTGAATTAAGTCCTTTTTTATAAAGGACGAATTGAACATTTTAGTTTATATAATCAATTTAAATAATATAACATAATATATATTTTAATTTATATTATAATACATATTCATAAATCATATTATAATTTTTAAATATATTTTAATAATCAGACAATATTTTTATAAATATATTAAGTTATATTTGAATATATAGTTATATTAATTTTTTAAATAGTCAATATAAAAAAAAACCAATTTAAATAATATAAGATAATATATATTTTACTTTATATTATAATATATATTCATAAATCATATTATCATTTTTCAGGTATATTTAAATAATTAGACAATACTTTTATAAATATATTAAGTTATATTTTAATATATATAGTTATATTAATTTTTTAATAGTCAATATAAAAAAATCAATTTATATAATATAACATAATATATATTTTAATTTATATTATAATATATATTCATCATATTATAATTTTCAAGTATATTTTAATAATCAGACAATATTTTTATAAATATATTAAGTTATATTTTAGTATATAGTTATAATATTTTTTTTAATTGTCAATATAAAAAAAATCAATTTATATAATATAACATAATATATATTTTATATTATAATATATATTCATAAATCATATTATAATTTTCATGTATATTTAAATATTCAGACAATATTTTGATAAATATATTAAGTTATATTTTAATATATATATATATATATATATATAGTTATATTAATTTTTTTATCAATAAATAGTTTATATTTTATGACTTTTAAATATATAATATTAATATATATTTTAAATTTATACTATATACTCAATTATAATTAAGATTATATGATAATTTATACTATATATACTCAATTCTTTTATTATTAGAGAGGATAATTTTGGTATATTGAGAAAGTATTTCTGGCTTAATGGTAAGGATGCTCCAAAAATTGTTTAATGAAAAAGACATTATTAAGATCATTAAGTTGAAAATAAACAGCAAGATATAGCTGACCGATTAAGCTGATTAAGCATTAAACTGATTAAGTAAAAAATAAACAAGCCCTAAGTTGAGGAAACCGCCATTCTTCGGCGGCGGAGAGCGGGGAAAGTCGATTGCGAGGGCCGTCAATTTCAACCTACCACCCTCCGAGAAAATACGTTTCAATGTTTCAATGTATCAATAAAATATAATATTACATTTTTGTCCCGAGTATAATGTAATTAGAAAAAAAGGCTTATCTTATCTTATATATATAAAGATTAAGTCCTTAAATTTATTGTGGAGTCTTAATGATATTAATTAATGGATATTTTTACATTTAATATTAGTTCATATTATATTATTTCCTCTAATTTAATATATTAAATAATATTAAGTATTAAATCCATGTCTTAAATGTTTCATGTCTTAAAGTATTAATTAAAATCCTATAATTCAATTAGCTACCATTTATTTAAAAATTGAGTTTCATGTTAAAATTTTACGATTTAAATTCCTTTATTTGAATGAACTTGAATGCCCATCACTTCATTTTTATAAAAATCGTTACAAACCTTTTTGGCTTCATCTCATTTTATTGTTCAACTAATTGAATTAAGTTGAGTATTCATGATTTAAATCTTTATGAATTTTGTAATAACATTTGCCATAACTATAGCAATAAGTTAATTTTCTGAACTTTTACAAACATTTTCATTAAAGCTTTATTAGTATTTATATTAAAACCCAAACAAGACCCAAACGGTGGCAAAATTCTTTGGACTCATTTATTAACTCTCTTTCATAAATAGCTTCATTTTGAAAGTAATTAAAATAGACCGTTCATATTCTTATGGAAGGTTACATACTACATATTGTGTGTATAAATAGTTTACTTTGCATATCAAACGAAAATAATACTAATCCAAAAGAAAACAATATTAGTTCACTAATATTAATGAATATTTTACAGGGAGTGTTGTACATTGAACAACAAAAGAAAATAATTAGACAAGAGAGCTTTATATATTACAAGAAGGTTTTTACAAATAAAGATGAATACAAATCACAAAAAATATTTAGATAAAAATTGCCAACACATGCGGATATTATTTACGTCAATGTTGATGGTTTAATAAATATGGTCGCTTCTACCATTTTATGGGTTTTCAAAAAATTTGGCCTTGAAAGAAAATTTAGTTCTTTAGTATTACTTTGTCATTTTCTATTTTTTACGAATAACCCACAAAATCTTTTTACTGAGAAACCAATATTTACGCTCTTTTGTATGACCTTGCATAATGGAATAAAAGGAAAAAGTACATACTTTTAGCTCAAAGCCGTTTGTTAATTATAATAACAGATACAAAAAGTTGAGTTATAGACATAAAAAAAAAAAGTTAAAATTATATATATAAAGATTGAGTCCTTAAATTTATTGTGGAGTCTTAATGATATTAATTAATGGATATTTTTACATTTAATATTAGTTCATATTATATTATTTCCTCTAATTTAATATATTAAATAATATTAAGTATTAAATCCATGTCTTAAATGTTTCATGTCTTAAAGTATTAATTAAAATCCTATAATTCAATTAGCTACCATTTATTTAAAAATTGAGTTTCATGTTAAATTTTTACGATTTAAATTCCTTTATTTGAATGAACTTGAATGCCCATCACTTCATTTTTATAAAAATCGTTACAAACCTTTTTGGCTTCATCTCATTTTATTGTCCAACTAATTGAATTAAGTTGAGTATTCATGATTTAAATCTTTATGAATTTTGTAATAACATTTGCCATAACTATAGCAATAAGTTAATTTTCTGAACTTTTACAAACATTTTCATTAAAGCTTTATTAGTATTTATATTAAAACCCAAACAAGACCCAAACGGTGGCAAAATTCTTTGGACTCATTTATTAACTCTCTTTCATAAATAGTTTCATTTTGAAAGTAATTAAAATAGACCGTTCATATTCTTATGGAAGGTTACATACTACATATTGTGTGTATAAATAGTTTACTTTGCATATCAAACGAAAATAATACTAATCCAAAAGAAAACAATATTAGTTCACTGATATTAATGAATATTTTACAGGGAGTGTTGTACATTGAACAACAAAAGAAAATAATTAGACAAGAGAGCTTTATATATTACAAGAAGGTTTTTACAAATAAAGATGAATACAAATCACAAAAAATATTTAGATAAAAATTGCCAACACATGCGGATATTATTTACGTCAATGTTGATGGTTTAATAAATAAATATGGCTTCTACCATTTTATGGGTTTTCAAAAATTTGGCCTTGAAAGAAAATTTAGTTCTTTAGTATTACTTTGTCATTTTCTATTTTTTACGAATAACCCACAAAATCTTTTCTTGAAAACCAATATTTACGCTCTTTTGTATGACCTTGCATAATGGAATAAAAGGAAAAAGTACATACTTTTAGCTCAAAGCCGTTTGTTAATTATAATAACAGATACAAAAAGTTGAGTTATAGACATAAAAAAAAAGTTAAAATTTTTTATCGAAAAACAAAACCCGTGCATCACACGGGTCGTAATGCCTCGTATTAGTGTAATATTAAGTTAATTAATGTCTATTATATGAACAAATTTAGAGACGGATAAAATATGTGAGCAAGTCTTAATATGTGAGTGTGCAGCGTGTGTTCTACTATCTTTAATTATTATAAATAAATAAATATCAGTATTTATTTGTTATGTAAATAAATCTAATTGCTGAGGTAAATTATTTTATTGTGCATCAATTAATTTTAATGAACTAATATTCATAATTTTCTAATATAAATTTTTTTGTGCATTCTGCCATAATGCCAATCATCAAACTTTTACTATATTCAAAACGAATATTAAATTGAAGATCGTGAAGTAAGATTTAATTTGATTTATTTTTAATGAACTTGATACAAAAAATTATAAACATTAGAATTTTAAGCTATAAAAAATAAAATAATAATTTTTTATCGATAGATGAGTATAAGTTGTAGAATAAAAACTCTCATAACACATATCTATCATAAAAAAGGTAAAAAAAAATTTACACTAAAAGCTTTTGGGCTAATTTGAAGTTACACCACAACTTTTTTTGTCATCCGACACCAACAAAAATTTTGAAATCACACAAATGGTGTGGATGGCGTTAAGAATTTCCGTCAGAAAAATAAAAAGTAAAAAAAAATCTGAAAATTCTGGAAAATCTAAAAAATTTGGAAAAAAAATTCTAAAATTTTTGCAAAATATAAAAAATCTGAAAAAAAATATGAACTTTTTTTAAGAAACAATTATTTGGAATAATAATATTAAAAATCAGATCTTTTATTTAAAATTCAAAAATAAAAAGTAAAAAATAAAAAAATCTGAAATTCTGGAAAATTTAAAAAATCTAAAAAAATCAGAACTTTTATTTTTTAAGAAAAAATATATGGAATAATAGTAAAAATCAGAATTTTATTTAAAATTCGAAAATAAAAAATAAAAAAATAAAAAATTCTGAAAATTCTTGAAATTTTAAAAAATCCGAAGAATAATAATATTAAAAATCAGATCTTTATTTAAAATTCAAAAATAAAAGGTTAAGGTTATGATTTTTAATATTATTATTTTCAGAATTTTCAGAATTTTATTTTAAATTTTCCAGAATTTTCCAGAATTTGAACTTTTATTTTAAATTTTCAAGAATTTTTTTTATTTTTTAATTTTTATTTTTAAATTTTAAATAAAAGATCTGATTTTTAATACTATTATTGAAGATAGTTTTTCTTGAAAAATAAAAGTTCTGATTTTTTTTTAAGATTTTTTATATTTTGCAGAATTTTCCAAAATTTTCAGATTTTTTTTATTATTTTTTCAGATTTGTTAGATTTTCCAGAATTTTCAGAATTTTTTTTTACTTTTTATTTTTCTGACGGAAATTCTTAACGCCATCCACAACATTTGTGTCATTTCAAGATTTTTGAAAGGTTTGGTGTCGGACGAAAAAAAAGGTTGTGGTGTAACTTCAAATTCGCCCAAAAGCTTTTAGTGTAAATTTTTTTTCTCTTTCTATATTATTATTTTTGAATTTTAAGAAGATATTTCTCTATATATAAACTATGGTATTTAAAAAACATAAAAAAAATAACAAGTGTTGTGACTCTCTTTTAATAGAAGTACAGATTTTCTTCATTTTGATCAAGAACTTGAATATTATTTTGTATTTTAACTAGAGATTACTCGTGCTATAATGGCATGTTGGCGATGATATAATTGAATTAAAATAATTAGATTACCAGATTACTTACTAGAAACAAAATATATTGATTCTCAAAATTCTATCGGCGACCGACTGGCCTGCCGTAAAAAGAAAAGAAAAAAATTATCGATAGTCAGAGGTCCGTCGGAAAGCAGGTCGGTGGACAGACGTACAAAAAAAATAAGAAGTTGGCCGATCCTCGGAGGTCCACCGACCGCCACCGGTGGCCCACTGGAAAACAGTCTGGCGGCCTTGCTTGAAGAAAAAAGGCCGGTCGTCGGAGGTCTGTTGGTGTTCTGACGTGAAAAAAGAAAAAAAAAAAAAAAAAACTAGCCGGTCGTCGAAGGTCTCCAGCGACGGGCGGCTCTGCTGGAAAAAATGATCGGTTGGAGGTCTGTCGGAGATCTACATAAAGAAAAGTTTTTTAGAAATTAATTGTACTTTAATTTAATTTGGTATTTTATGGATATCTTTTAAAATTTATTGTTGTTGGATATTTAATAGTATTATTATTATTATTATTATTATTAAGTATTATTAAATTTAACACAAAAAAGAAAGAAGGGAGAGAAAAGGTGTACAATAGTTATTTCTAGTACGAACTACCACCAAAAAAATATCATCATCTTTTATATTATAAATTAATACAATGGGTCACTCCCCCTTTGGAGACTAAACTCAAAAAAGTCTCCCAATGCCCTACTATATATTTGATTTGAATAATTAAATATTCTATTTTATGATTCCAAATCAGATTAATACACACGGTTTGAATAATTATAAATTTATCGAAAAATCAGTACCGGATGCGAGATTAAGGTGTGGATGTAGGTCCGGTTCGGTTGGTGGGATAAGGCCAGACTAAAGGCCAGATACAACTCAATCTTATGTTTGGTTGATGGGATTTAAGGCCCGTGATTTAATTATGAGATTAGCAGGCCCAGTACAAAATGCTACTGTTTTGCTACTGTTCATCTGATTGTGAAGCGCACCCTTACCCCTGCGATTAGCTAATCTTGTGCGTGATACTATATTTTAATTTATAAGGGGTCTTTTGTGTGCAAGATTATTTATCATGTAAGATAAGATAAGATTAGCCCAAGATAGAAAACTCATGACTTTTTTAATCTTAAGGGCTTGTTTGCTATGTGTGATTAAAGTGTATAATATATCTAATACACCTTTATATCTTATTTGGTATAAAGTATAGGACCCTCCATAAAATTTGGGCCCGTATAAATAATACTGATTTTGGTATTACGCATCCCACCTAAGAGATAGTAAGACTAAAAAATGCAAGATTACCCAAGATTGAATCTGGGCCCTATCTCACAAACCAAACATGAAACATGAGATAATTTTAATCTAATCTTACAAAACAAACAACCCCTAACAATCTTTTATTGAATTCTATATTGAATCTCGGTATTATCTTATCTAACAAACTAAACGGACCCGTAATTGTTCAAACAAACATCTACGTAAGCGAGCGGTTTGAACAATTACAAACTCGGCTAAAAATCAATGTCGGAAATAAAATTTGAATATAAATATAATTATTAAACTGTTGATACTAATATATAATTCAACTAAACAATAAAAATATTTTTTTTTATATAGAACTCGCCCTAACAATATGGTAAAACGTACGCCAAAAAGAAAAGGTAAAAAGATAAAACAAACTATTAGTCGCCCTTCACTTAGTAGAAAAAAGATAATATACCTTTCTTTCATTTTATTGTAAAATAGTTTTCTACATTCGCAACTATATAGTATACATTATTTATTTTTAAAATATGTTTTATTTATTGAAAATACAAATATATTGTTTATCTTAAAAGATAGTATTTTTTATTGTGATTTGTCTTGTTATAACTCGTATATTTTCATACTCTTTCATATTTTTAGAAGATAATTTTCTTTATTTCATATTGAAGTGTGATTATTTTGACAAGTTGAAAACGAAAAGATTAGCAGTTGTCTTTTCAATTGTGACTAGTTTTTTTTATAATTAATTGATTTACTGATACTTTTATATTTTAACGAGTCTATAGAAAAGTAAAACCCGATCCGATACCACTATGTAACGCCCCGACTTTCTAGGGGTAATTATAGGGAAAAATAAGTAAAAATGTAAATTTTGACGAAAAATAATTTCTTTTGAGAATATTAAAATTCTCGCCTACAAAGTCGAGTCGCTACACTGACTAAAATAAATACCTTTTAATTAAGACAATAACACGTCATAGATAAGAGATAATAATTGCGGCGGAAAAACAAATTATAAATTGTTAATTTCTAAGCAAAAGTTTTCCTAAATAAATTCCAAAATATGAGATATAAAGAAAAATATCATTTAATAAAAATTTCATCATATGCCCTCTCGGCTCGCTCCTTCGTCCATCCGGCTCGGTTTAACCTGCGGGATCAATATAGGTGGGGTGAGCTTCCTTCAGCTCGTGGAAATCACACATATCACAGTAATATACAATCTCATGGAAAGCATTTAAATTATTATTCTATCAGTAACATTTTCCTCAACATGAACACACACACAATACCACATATAACATGAATCGAGCATGCATGTGAATATTGAGGTTGTGCAGGTGTCCCCACACAGCATATATCTTAAGATAAATTTCTTTCACGCATACGTAAGCAGTTCTCGATTTACAACATATATCATCAATTTTAAACATGAATAGAATATCACATATACAATCGAATTAAAGCAATTAAAGTGATAGTGAAATTTCCCACCTGAATAAATGCTGCTGCTTGAACTTGAATATGAAGATCTTTCATTCAGTCACAAGTAAGTAAATCCTTGTTAATGTCTACATAAAATAATAATTTAATCATTATAAAATATTATGATATAATGACTGAAATTAAAAATATATGCATAAAATTGGACTAATTATTAACATTAATTGAAGAGTCAACATTTTAAATGTCTTGGTAAAAAATGACTGAATTGAAGGTATAAAAATCTGTCTGGGTCAATTTGAAGTAATTAAAAGGTGTCTGGGGTTAAATCGAAAGTTAATGGAAAAATGAGGGCTAAACTGAAAACTCTAAAATCTCGCGGGTATAAATACCCTCTCTCCAGACCCTTCGGCCGACAACCAGATTTCTCACCCCTACCTCTCGCCTCTCTCTCTCTCTCTCTCTCTCTCTCTCTCTCTCTAGGTTTCTATCTCCCTTTTCTCTCCCAAATTCTCCTCGGCACCGATTCTCCCTCTCTCTAAATTTTTGCTCTTGGCCGATGACAAATCTTGCAGAACATCACACACACACACACACACACACACGAATCGCGATACGGAGGTATACACCAGCAAGTCCAAACCAGATTGTTCACGGTCGCCGACAGCGTTGCAGCAGTGGCGCGGCGGAAGTTTCGGTTCAGGAAAACGTTTTGATTATGCGGCCGAGAAGAAAGTGATGGCGCACGGGCTGGGTTCGGATTTGGGATTCTGAGTTCGATTTGGTTTCGAATGTTCAGTTTTGGGCTCAGCCCGGTTTCGGGTTTCTTATGTTCAGGTAAGTGAAAAATTGAATTTTCTGGTTTGTAATTGGTATGGAAACGGGCTGAATATGATTTCTGATTTCCGAATCTGAGTTCGGGTTTCTGTGTTTGCTGATAAAAGGGTCGGAAATCCGAGTTTGGATTTGGACTGGTCTGAGGGCCGATTGTTTGGGTTCGGCCGCGGCCCTGGATTGCCGGAAACGAGCCGTGGGAATTGATTATGGGTTACTGATTTCAACCCTTAATTTACGACGGCACACAACAAAAAGGCCGGTTGTAAAATCCCAATATTTTACATTATATAAATTATAAAGTAAATACTATTATATGACAATAATTAGTGAAATTATTTATAAAAGTGATATCTTGGTTTAAATAAATTATTATGGTATTATTACATAATAAATTTTAAAATATATATTTGGACATTTTCTGGGAAGTATCGTGAATAAGTATCAACTTGAAAAAAATCACCAAGGATTTTTGAAAAGTTAAAAAAATTCTGAAAATTAACAATGTTGTAGAGAATTTAGTTAGCTTTCCAATGGTTGAACAATGAGTCGATGGTCGAGCGAAAAGTTATGGTCGATTTAGTGGAGACTGCCAATTGCCGAGCACCAGGAATCTTCCGGGCGGGACCTACGCACGTGGCTCGGCCGGGACTGTCGATAGTGACTCGGTAGGGCCCGCGCACGTGGCTTGGCCATGGATGCCAGTAGTGACTCGGTAGGGCCCGCGCACGTGGCTCGGCCAGTGCTGTGTGACGTAGGGCGGGTGTGTCAAATTGACTGGGCACCTGTTTTGTGTCCTATAAATACAGCCTTTTCCTAATTCATTTATACTCAAAACTTATGTAACTATATACAGACACTCAATATTTATAAATATACATCTTTATATTTCCGAGAAGAGTCCGTTCTGCCGACGATACGGGATCGTTTTCCGGCAAGTCAGACCAGCTTTCCTGACATACTGACTGGAACCTGTCCGATTAAAATCCCCAGTGAATTTCTGAAATCCAGATCAAGGTGCTATCTTTGAGTTCGATTATCTACCAATCCGTAAGTGATTTTTGATATCTTATTCGTGCGTTTTGTATATAAAGTACATTACTAAAATATTAATATTTGAAATCTCATATTAGACATAATTTAGATATGTAAAAACGAGTGATTATGGACAAGTCAAGACTGATTTTAAGTGCAGAAACATAACTTAAATCGCGAATAACTTTTGATCCGTAAATCATTCTTCGATTCCGTTTCATGTGTTTTTCTCTTGAAGTATTTATATATATTTAGTTATTTTTGTTTTAATTTTTGGAAATAATAAAATTTCCAACTCCGTTTCCGTGTTAATTAAACTTAAAAAAAAAAATTTAATGATAATAGACATTATGAACAATCGAACTACGTAGCTGCCCATATGACGTGCTTAAATTTTTAACGGCAATTTTAAGTATCATTTTATATATATGCAATTATAAAATAATTAAACTGGAATAAATAAATATATGTTCTTATATAAAATATCCAGAATTATTCTAAGGAATATTTGAAATAGACGAAATGGATTTCTATTTCAACTCAAGTTATTAAGTATTAACTTTGGAAATATTTGAGATTAATAAATTGAAATCATTCTCGATGATACTTTGATAAATTATAAGGATTATTGTTTGATTTATTACAGCATAAGTAATAGTTAAATTATAAATTGTTGAAAATATTTTTAAATTATTCAAGGATGATATCTAAGAACTATTTACCAATGCATTTAATTTTTTAGACGATGGTTTTGTTGAAATATAAAATAAAGGGCGAGCCATTAAATTAAATTGAGACGTCTTAACAAAATGCTAATACCAATTATTATTAGGAGATCAATACCTTATCTAGGAGCGGACGGCCTAACTCTCGAGATTTAATTGGAATCATCTTTTCGACGACTCACAAGGCAAGTTCGTTCAACTTGCTCGGCCCTAGCATTATTGTAATTTTATGTGTTCATTGTGTATTGATTATGTTGTGCCAATTGTGATGCTGTGAATCTGTGTATTATGTGATGAATGTGAAGAGATGCAAAGTTATGCTGTTCCAGTGGGAACAAAGAGAAATTTATAACGAACGTTAGATTCACTTTTAGGATATTGGGGGTGTGCACCCGGATATTGGGGGTGGTAGAAATTGCACTATCCGGATATTGGGGATATGTGCTTATGTGTTATTGTATGTATATGTGATTGTGTTGGAACTGCAAAATTCGTACATATGAGCATATTGTTGTGATGTGTTATGACTGACTGGGTATGAGTTGTTATTGTTTTACTTGCCAGTTGCAGGAACTTCAGAAATACATGCTTGGGAATGCGAAGGGACGGGGAATGCTTGACAATGGCAACTAGACAAGTTTAGTTTTCATGGTATTTATCTCGAAAATAAAGCGTATGTGATGATGATAAAATCGTGTGTATTTCGACTTTCCTATTTGTATGGAAAATATTATTCTCGTTTTCAAGTTTGCTTATTTTTAAAGTACTTGTGATGTAAGACGAATAACCTAGCCTAGTGGACCCCATGAGGAATCCACGGCGCTGTAACTACCCATAAATTTGGGGATGTTACAGTAGATGGTATCGGAGCCAGGTTAATCGAATTACACACGTACTTTTACCAATATATTTGTCAAAAATTTGAGCTTTTCTAAAAGCACCACTGTCATGCCAGAAATGACAAAAACGCGTTTTCATACGGAAGTTTGAATCAATACTTTAACAAACATACTGCGATTTTTCCAAATACGTCAAGCATCCACCGACTTCGCGTGAGCTTCTGGGACTTGAATTGCGAGGGGGCGAATCCAATGCTTTTAGGGGGGTGGTTCGGAGTTGCAACAAACTTGAGGATGCCTTTGGGTGGAGAGTTGGTAGAGGGGATATGGTCTCTTTCTGGTTTCATAATTGGTTTAAGGGGGGCAAGGTGGCGAATTGGTGTACTGATATTAGGCCAGACGAACTAAGACTCAAAGTTGCTGATTTATGGAGTGTGGAGACGGGTTGGAGACTTGATAGGCTCCAGTCTATTTTGCCACAACAAGTTCGAAATGACATTCTTCAATTTCCTATGCCGAAAGAGGTACGGTCACACGATCGTATGATTTTTTTGGGGACGGCAAATGGGGTGTTTTCATGTGGCGTTGCTTATAGGGTTTTGGCTGGGCAAGGAAATGGGAGTGGGCTGTCCTTGTCTCGATATGACTGGATTTGGGCTATTAAGGGTCCAAGTAAGATCGGAGTTTTGTGCAGTTGTGTGCATTGACTAAGCTTCCTACCGCCAGCTTATTGAGATCCCGAACTATTATTCCGGATGGGGTTTGTGCGAGGTGCGGGAGGAGTGAGGAAGATCTTAAACATGCTCTATTTTTCTGCGATGTGGCTCGGGAGGTCTGGAATAGTTGTGTGTTAGCGAGAGATGCATCGGCATTTTGGCGGTGCGCTGTGGATAGTGACTTGAAAGGACTAGTTGTGAGCAAGAAATTTGGTAACAAGATTCTTACTAGTGCCCCCGGGGTTATTATTTTTCTCACTACCCTTTGGCATATCTGGAAGCGCAGAAATGAGTGGTTATTTGAGCAACAAGATCCACCTCTTTCGGTGTATTTATTTCGCATCAAGGTTTTCGCGATGGAATGGTGTAAGGCGTTCCCGACAGCAGGAGATACGCCCTCTAGCCGGCGCAATATGGCTGTTATCGGGTGGAAAAGACCGGAGATGACATGGTGTAAATCGAATACGGATGGTAGTTACATTGTGGAGACTGGGGCTGTGTCGAGTGGCGGTATATTGAGGAACTCGGCTGGCGATTGGGTGACTGGGTTTTCTCGACGTCTGAGTGGAGTCTCCATTAATGTGGCCGAGATTTTGACCTTGAGAGATGGTTTAGAGTTGGCATGGGATAGGCGGGTGCCCAAGGTTGTTGTCGAAGTTGATTCAGAAGTAGCTCTTCACTTATTCTTGAACAAGGACACTAGTGACCACCCTCTACATAATATTTTAGAAGATTGCAGAAAGTTCAAAAGCCTGCCATGGGAATTCAAGATTCAGCATTCTTATAGACAAGGAGCAGGCATGCAGATCATTTGGCCAAACTTGGGCATCAAGTGGATGGGTTGAAACTCTGGTTGGACCCTCCTCCCTCTTTGATTCCAATACTGGAGGCAGATAGGAATTTCTACAAGTAATTGTTATAGTTAGTGGTTTTATTTGTTTTTTTTTTTTCCCTTTCCGATGGAGCTAAAAAAAAAAGTATAATATTTTGAAGTTTCTACATGATATTTAGATTTATTATGAGGACACCAACCGTGGGTATAAACTTGGCAAAAACAATAAAACTGCAAATCATAATATGACTCGAAATTAATTGCAAATTAATCACCTTAGAATGGCTAGAGGACAACATGGAATGAGGATTCGTGGCGATGAAAGTATGGCCGAGAGTGAAGACGCATCGATTCAGCAAGGCGGGAATGGGGAAGCACAACAAAATATTCCCCATTGTTTCAACGCTGAAACCTTGAGGGATATCATTGCTAATGCAATCTCCCAGGGCATCCAAGCTGGATTGACAAGGGGTCGGCAAGAGTCGACTGGACCAGAGAGTAACCAACAACGACACGAGCAAGAAGAGGAAGAAGTACCTCCACCACCCCCTATTGGAGAAATATGGCTAGGGGAACTATTGAAGGCAAAGCCACCAAAATTTGATGGAACTAAAGAGAAAGACATTGACGACTGGATTGCCGAAGTTGAGACTGCTTTTGAAGGAATCAACTGTCTCGCCGACAGGATGGTTCTTATAGCTCAGAATCTACTACGAGATGCTGCTGCACGATGGTGGAGAGGAAGAGAACCTGTAGGTCGCAGCCTTAGCTGGGGAGAATTCACTCAACTACTGAAGCAGGAGTACTGTCCTAAGCCAGTGAGGGATGCTCGAGTTCGAGATTTCTTCGGAGCTCTCCCTCAAAATTTACCTGTCGGGGAGATCATCCGAAAATATCAAGCCGACCTAAGCTATGTTGCACACATGGTGCCAACTGAAGATCAAAATATATGCCACTTGGCTCAAAGATTGCCCATAGAGATTCAACAGTATGCTGCTGGATTTCGATCTGCCACCCTACAAGAATACCAGGATACAATCTTAGCTTATTCAATGGTCACTTCTTCTCACTAATGGACGATGGACAAGAAGCAGAAGACACAACATCATTCTGGAGGGTTCAATAAGAACAACTCCAATTCCGATTTCCACCAATCCAATCGATCTTCCTTGCCCCCTCACTCTAATTCCTGAGGGGGATCGCAAAACTCTAATTCTGTTATAGAAAGAAGATGTTTCAACTGCAAGAGTGCTGCTCATCTAAAGAAGGACTGCTCCAGGCCTCCTACCAAATGTTTCAAATGTGGAAAAGAAGGACACATGGCCCAGTTCTGTCGAGTCAACCCTACCGTTCAATCATACGCATCTTCTCCAGCCCCCATGACGCAGACCCATCACTTCAGGCCACCTGCGACACAATCTTTCCAGTCGACGCCACCAGCTAGACGTGGTCGTGGACGCGGTAGTGGCCCAACAACCAGCTCAGGCACCATTGCCCCACGCTTATTCGAAATGAGGAAATCTAATGAGTTTAACGCTCCGTCGACATCAGGTACACTCAGCATTTGCTCCCAACCTGTGTGCATTTTATTTGATACTGGTGCAACCCATTCTTTTATTTCAGAAACCAGTGTAAAAAGATTAAATCTTGTAAGCTCTTTGTGTCAACCTTTTATTGTAAGATTACCGGAAGGTAGTAGGATTTGTGGTAACAAAGAGATTCGAAACTGCCCTGTCCACCACAATTAACCGCGGACCCACAGCTTCGTGGATCCCTACCGAGACCCCGTCGGATCTAACCCGTAGTGGTTAAAAGCAAGCTCGCGGTCCCACAGCTTCCTGGAGCCCTACCGAGACCCCGTCGGATCTAACCCGTAGTGAGCATACACACACACGTTACTCATGCAATACTAATATGCTAAGAATGTAAGTTCATCAAGAATACTTACTAGAGATGGCCATTTATCCGACAACATTATCAAACTCTTCAAAACACAATAACAAGATTAAACACGGAATACACGATTCCATAACTTTAAACAATAGGGATATCATCAAAGCCTTTAGCGTTCAAAATAATCAAATCATAATCAATTCCCAAAACACAACGTTCACAAAACACACACGCGTTTTTGAAAGAGAGCCTTTAACGAGGCCAAACCGAAATCTTTTGGAAATTCATTTCAAATAACCAAACAAACACATCAAGACGACCACCGATTATCATATCCATAAAACGAGAAAAGTATGGGCAAGGTACTTGCCTCGAATAACCACAACGCGGAGAATCGGTCGAAGTAGGTTGGCACGAACCGACTACGAACTCGCCGACTCCACCGAACGACGATCCACAACAATGAACTACGAACGGAAACAATAACAACGAAAATGAATTCCAAAGTACGACCCAAAGCCGCTGAATTCAAAGAACAAACGACGAAGGTTCAAGGATTTCCCCCCAAACGGCCAAGAACACGATTCGTCCCGTCAAAACCCGAAAACGGAATTCCAAGTTGAAATATGGATATACAATCCATAGAATATGTTTAACATCATTTAACCATAATCGATCCATCGAAAACGGATGAAAAACGAGATCGGGGATAAATCCCCCAAAAAGTCAATTCGAAGGAAATCAAGAAATATACTTCGATTCGACGAAGAACAATGGATTAAATGATGTTAAACACAAGAATACTACAAAGATTAATCATACCCATCATGAATTAATCAACAACGCGGACGAATTGGACGAAAATGCAAAAATCCCCAAATTCACGAAATTAGGGTTCTAAGGAAGATTACCTTGATTCGCTGGATCAAAGGATGATAACGGACGATTGATTGATGTTATGAACTCAAGAACTTCATGGATTTGTTGTTAAACAACATGGCTTCGTCACCCATGAATCGCCATCCGCGGACGGAGAAGGAAGGAAGTGAAAAACGAGATGAAATGTGACTGCTCAGCCACATTTATACTGGGCCGGACTAGCGCGCTAGGCTGCCGAGCTAGCGTGCGCTATCGGCCCAGGCCGCGATCCACTGGCCTTCTGGACTAGTCTGCTCGGCCAGGTAGCGTCTGCGCGACCTTCCGCCGTAGGTGCGCTACTGCCGGCCGTAGCGTGCGCTGGCGACAAGCAGTAGTGTCGCTACTGCCAGCTGGGCCGATTCAGAACCCCAGGACTCCAGCATCCCGAACCCGCTAGCGTCGTTAGGCGGCCGTAGCGTCGCTACACACTGCCGGTTAGCGGCAGCGGCTCCGGCCAGTAGCGTCGCGCTTCGCCGGTTCTGCGCACCGTCCGGCCGGTGCCGCAATCGTCGGCGATCCATAGCCGTCGGCGATCCATGATCGTCGAGGCTCGGCGACCGATTCTAAGCGCCGCGGGCGAACACGGCGAAAAGTTCGCGGGCGACATCAACGACCGAAATGAAAACATAATACCATATTTAATCATACGCGACCAAGAAAGCGGTCGAGACAACAATTACAAATACGGATACGTAACTTTCAAAAATTACAAAATGGCCCAAAACGCCTAAATCACGATACATGATCGAATAACCAAACCAAAGTTCACAACACGTCTAACAAAGTTAAACGGACTTACGGGAAACTCGAAGCAGTTTCGAACGAGATTCGCAAGAATCGAACTCAAGTGCGTAAAAGTCGCTAAAAAGCACGGAACTCAACAAAAGCGACACCGAAACGAACTCGGATGACAAAAGTGCGTAATTAATCATTCTCGGAATGGCGAAGCGGTCATGAGAGAGTCGTCAAAACGGACTCACCGAAAAAAGAAATTTCTTGAAAATCGAAAATTGCGGATATTACATTCTACCCTCCTTAAAAGAAGTTTCGTCCGAAACTTAAAACAAGTAGGAGAAAAATATTCCGCCAGGAAAAACTCAACGAGATACGCAAGAATGCGTAACTAGCCAACGCGAAATGTTACAAACAACGCAAAGGAATATACGGCGTGAAAACACGCTCACGACGACCAACACAACGTCATTGTTAGGGATATAATAAAACCAACAAGTGACAAGCGTCATCAAATGGATAATACAATCAAGTCAATTATCCGAACAATCGCAAAACACAACGAGCGAAAATCAATACGATTGACCAACCTAACGGTACATTGATCAAAACACGAGCCAAACGCGAACAAATACGGAATTCCACCGCCTAATTTGGAAGATCGAAAGCGAAACTAATTTCCCGAAGGGAATTACGAAGGAGCCTGAATGTTCACCAATCACGTAACGAGATCAATAAAACCGAACAATCAAACGATCGAACCACAACGATCGAGACAACAAAAATCGAAGAATCATGTTCGAATCACGAAGAACAATAAAGTTCAAACAACAACTCCCGTGATGATCCGTGAGAACTACAAGACATGCATTCCCATAAGATCCACAGGAAAGGGAATAGCGATTGAAAAGTCACAACGACAAACGAGTTATTCCGAAATGATACCACACTCGTTCGATAAACAAAAACAAGGGGCAGGACAAGCTCAGAAATGTCAACGAACATAAATGAGTCGACAGAGTCGAAAACATAAGAGTTCCAAATCCGATCCACTTCGAATAAAAGAACTAATAGAACCATATGATGTCACTCCCGAACAAGGTTCACAAGAATCGAACTGAACCCGAAAAAGTCACATCGATAACCAGATCGACCCACAACAAGATCACAGCTCATTCGGACGATGAGACCGAAATACAGAACAAGTTCATAAAGTGTCAACGAACATGAGCGAATCGATAGACTGGAGAAAGAGAAAATACAGAAGTCAAAATAGTACGGGCATTACCTCCGACCTCGTCCACGAAATTCACAAAAACGGGAGCAAGGTAACAAGACATTAAACAACCGACGCATAACGGAACCATCACCGATGCATACGGTCATACCAAACCAAGCTCTAACAGCTCGCACATGCGCGACAACGCAGAAATCACTACGAGGCGATAATATTCAACACCAACACCCCGCCTCTCACAGGGGGCTAACACAACAAATGTGTGGAAAACGACTCAACGCTCACACTGCCAATTCGGTCATACTCGGGAGCAAACATCAAAATGACAACGCGAATATCGTACATACATACCCAGCCCTCAAACGGGAATGGATAGGTTTTAAAAACGAAAACCTCATTTTGAAAATAATTTGAAGAATACCGGTTGATCTTGAGTATCACCTTAAAAAAAAAATACAAACGTGAAACATCGTTATCGAGATTTTGGAGAACCATTTCGCATTTCATAAAATTGAGGACACTTTCTCTTAGTGAAAACTTTCAGAATATTCGATCCTCGGGTCTAAATAAAAGTGTTTCTAAAACATTGAAAATATCTCAAAGCATTTTGGTCTTCGAAGTAGAAAATTTTTGAAATATATTGTGGCACCTAGGATGTACCACAAGAAAATAACTCATTTGAAAAGTATGTCTCGAAATTTATTTTTCTAAGATACTCAAGGTTTTCAAAAATCCAATAGACCAGAATGCCCAAAACTCACACATATCGACGTTCACTAAAACAACTCCTAGTACACGCATCAAAACGTTTAAAATCAAGACAATATATATCTTTAAACGGAAATAAACGATAAAATACCACATTCAGAACAAAACCACTGACCCCATTCGAGGCCTCTAAAGACCCTCCCGCACTGGCTAGTGAACAAGTCGAACGTGTATAAGCACAAAGCTTTCACAAGAGAACTTGTAAAACGTGCAAATCGATTCGAAAATCATCAGCCACGGACAAAAACAACAATAAAAAGACATCACAAGCGACGACACTCCTCGCATAAATCAAATACGAGAGTCGACTAAATACATATCGTGAAATCAAAATCCACATAAGGATTCCACCGCTTAACAAATAATCATAAAAATAGCTCATGTCACACGAGGCACAACACAAAGAAGGAAGACTTACTTCCACAGGTCGCACGAAGATGATGATCGCCCCACGATACTGATCACGACCAACAAACTCAAACGACGCATCGCGACACGACTCAGTCAGATAAAATCCGACGAAACAAGATTCAAACAACACGACTTGACCCGACAGCCTAGGTTTTCCTCAACCTAAGCTCCGATACCATTTCTGTAACACCCACTACACCGTAGATTGCCTATTGCAACCACATTTCTAAAAAATTGTTAAAAACCATTGCAATTGAGAAACCAAATCATATAAATTGCAATGCTTTTGGAAAGCATTGCAATTCCATTGGAAAAATCTAAGAAAGTTTAAAACATACATTCTATTGCAATACTTTTTAAAATCGTTGCGGTATCTATTCATTTGGGGGAATATTGGCGGGCTTGTAAAATGTGAGCGGGATTTCTTGCAAGACTTACAAAAATAACAAAAGAAAAAGAAAAGAAAAACAAAACCCACAACGGACAGACACAACCCACACCACGGCCAACCCGGAAAACCCTAGTTCTCTTCCCCCACCCCATCCTTCCTCCCACTCGAGAAGGTAGAAAAGGATCTGGCATACCAAATGATCGGCCGTTCAAGGAACAGGATCTCAAGGCGCTCGAAGCCCGCCGTCGGCGTGTAATTCGGGAGCTCGAGGAGAAGAAAGTGGCTCGCAAGGAAAGGGTATACCTTATTCTTCATTCTATTTTGTTCAAATTTTTGCTAGTTGGTTCGATCTACTCAAGGAGTTTAGTATTTTCACATTGGCAAAAACTCGGACGATGAATTAGGTAAGAGTACTTGTATGTGGCTCGTGACAATGAATTTTCTCCCATGTGACACCTATCAATTTAGTGATCGGGTTCTGGAGAAATGAGTTTTTGTAAATTTTGAGATCGCTTTGTGATACATTTGCTTCATATATTCGATTTACTTTATTTATATCTGAGAATTGCTAAAGATTTTGGTGCATTTTCTTGATTGTTAGTTCTACCAAGCCCCGATACCGTATTTCGTGAAAGACTTTTTGAAGGTTCCAATTATACAAGGATAGAACAGAATGAAAAGAACTATGAGACATCTCATGTCTTTTATTCTTACCAATTAGCAATCCATTATTCGTTATTCTCACTATTTTGTTTATGGTTCCTGTTCCTCTTTCTTGCATACATAAATCCACACATATGATATTTTTGAGACTAAATATTTAGTGAACAAGCTTCTTTGTGAGATGACAACCGCAATATCTATTGAAGATGTTCACGAGAAGTGAAAATTTTGAAAGATCTTTCGGGCCACAAGCATCTTGTTAGATATTATGATGCTTGTGAGGACGCCAATAATGTGTACATAATAATGGAGTACGTGTTTTCTTATCCCCGTGCTTCTCTGTCACTTGTTATAAGCTATGCGTTTTTGAATTAGTTAAGAAGTTAGAAAACTATAGTCGTGTTATTAGCTCTCCTTTTCTTTTTCGCAGGTTGTGTGAAGGTGGAGAACTTCTTTGGACAAAATCTGTCAAAGTAAGTGAGAATGAATTTTCCTCGCATCTAAATGCCAAAAATCCTCCATTATATCAAAGAGGAAAGTGAGCGGAACAAAAATTAGTGATTCTTATTCTAATTTTTATTATTACCACAAACAAAACATATAGTGGTTTATTCATTTCGAGGTGGTAGATATGCGGAAGAGGAAGCAAAACTTATTATTGTTCAAATTCTTAGTGTTGCCTCATTTTGTCATCTTCAAGGTGTTGTCCACCGGACTTAAAACCCGAGGTAATTGAATTGTCTCTTTCTAGTGACCAGATTGGTAAATATATCAAATGACGGTGACATTCTAGTCTGGATTTACTGTTGCAACCTCAAGAATTTCTTGTTCTCCTCGAGAAGTGAAGATGCTGATCTGAAGCTTATTGATTTCGGTCTTTCGGACTTCATCGGGACCGTAATTATTTCAAAGTTATTATTTCGATTATCGGCACATCACCTAGTCTCTCTATGAAACCCCGACACATAAGCTCCCACCAGACTTCTTATCATAGTAAGATACTTGTTTGTTTGAGGTAGGCATGCCCAAGGTAGATCACGGTTGCTTGTTTCTTAAGTCAGTTCATCTTTCAAAAGACGAAATGTTTCATTATTCTTTGAAGAAGTATTTTGTAAACACTTGGAAAAAAAGTGATCGTGAGCTTATTCTTTGTTTTTGCCCCCTCAAGTCTTGCTTTTGATTTAACTTTTGAAGTTATTCAACTTTTAGCTTCACATTTACAAATATGGGCAACTTGTAATTCGCCTTCAACAGATTGTGGAGTTGAATTATTATCGAGTTCGGTATCTATTTGCGGCATTAAGGCCTTGATGGCGAAGAGTCAGCCGTTATAAACTACTTTTAGGCGGGTTTTACATTAATTTCATCGTCTCTCCGTTCGATCACTTCTTTTCTTTTTCTATTTTTTTCTTTTTCGTTTACCGATTACCGCTTTGTAAAGTGGTGTAGCTAAGCATATTCCTTTCTATTGTTGTTATCGGGAAAGTTGGGTGAATCAAGCATCTTTCTTGAGATTTCTGCACTAAGTTCTAATATTCTAGTTTTATCTTAACTTATTGATAATTTTTGTGGTGATGGGTGCTCATGGTATTCACTTTTTCTCTTTGGTCTTCTAAATTTTGGCGGATATCGATTGGCTACTTCATTTCGAGATCTTGGAATGATTTGTTGGCTGTATCCTTGTTTTGGTGGAATAGAGTATGTAAGTCAACTGTTAGAAACTTAGCATGTCTCTGTTTATGTTGGTCCTGTGGTCCTATATTGATCCAGAGAGGTTCTTATGGGCAGCAAAATATGACTATGATGGTTAGATTTTTGAGTAATCTTCTTGATTCAAGTGTATATGGTGCTATTTTACGGATGTGATGCTTCAGTAACTTCCACATAAGTAGTCATTCTCTTAAGTTGGAGTAGAGATTAGATCGATATTGTCACTCTATCTTCCGTAAGATAGTAGCTCCACATGTCCAATAGTCTTATTTTTGTAGTATATTTTGCCGCTTTTCTTAGTTTTTAAAAGGAAGACTTTCGTTTTTCTTCCGTTTGATAAAGGAATTGTGGAGTGTCATTTTTTAAAAATGCACTGTGTAAACTATGTGATTAGGTTGCTTTTGGATTTTCGATTGTCCATCACTCTCTTTCGGGAATTGCGGTAGCATATTCCATGTTAACAGGAGGCGGCTTTACACTTGCATGGTCTTGATATACGAGGTGACAACACCGAGAGATCAATATGAGATGGTATGTTATCAGTTGTGGGCCGGAACACCTACGTCATATCCGACAAATGTTATAACCTCGATAATTCTATCTGCAATCTGCACAGGTATCTTGATATATCTGGATTGAAGAGATCCAATGCTTATCGATCAATGGTGTTGTGATATTTTTGGTTGGTTGGTGCGTAATCTACATCTTTTTCCCTCACTTATGGTGCTTTGATGACTATACTTTATATAGTATAAGATTTATTCACTGGAACACCGTATGAACATGACACTGGTATTATATAAAAATCTGTTACAGAGATGAGACGGATGAAGATGAAGATGAAGATGAAGATGAAGATAGATGAAGATGAAGATGAAGAGGAAGAGGAATAGGAAGAGGAAGAAGAGATGTTTATAATGTTTAACTAAGATATTGGTCTATGTATTACTAAGTTAGATTGTGTGTCACTTGAACTTAGTTATTTTACTTCAACTTGGTCATTTTCCTAAACTTAGTCTGAGTGAATTTATTGATGTTGGAGCAATGATAATATTGCTCGGTTGGATTGATGTTACGATATACCAATTGAAATAAATCTAATGGTCATGCCAGTTTTTTTATTTAGCGTTGCAATAGAAGCTTAAATGTTGCCATATATGTCATATTCATTAATAAAATTAGATTACATTTGATTCTAAATACGTTGCAATTGGGCATATATATGTTGCCTTAGGGTTGCCTGAGTCCATGTATTGCAACAATTAACACAAAAAAAACGTTGCAAAAAAATGTTGCCATAGGTAGTCCAATATATTGCAATGGTGTTAAACCTGTTGCTATAGCCGTTAAATCGTTGCCATATACTATATTTGCAACGATAATATGCCGTTGCAATATGGTACCAAATTTGTTGCCATCAGGGCCCTATGGCAACCAGAGCAAAGGGCACGCTTGATTTTTGCATAATCGTTGCAATAGGCCCTATTGCAATGAATTTAGGGCATATTGCAACGTATTTTACACGTTGCTGTATGCAATATATGGTGTAGTGACCCCCAATCCGCTCAGGGATATTACACGCCGTAGAACCTTTCCTCAAGGATCTACCAGGCTGGTAACGACATATAACAACTCAACCATGCCTTTAAGGCTAAAACGACTCAGTAGACCGATTTGGTCTTTCATCAAATACATACAACTCAAATACAACTCAAATACAACTCATGCCCACGCAGGGGTCAAAATACAACCACACCCGTACAACGGGAAAATATAGCAGCGGAAAAATAGAGTACAACTGAACCAATAAACAAAGTACGGTTCCTCATGTGATTAGTATCGATCATCTTTCATCATCCTTCGTGCCGACCCTGTGTTATGCTCCAAAACCTGAATGCAAAAACAGACATCCACCCCCCGAATACTCGGGGGTTAGCAAAACTCCACTGTTTTGCTAGTGCAAGAACAAAGTGCAACTACAAGCCATACAATTCACATTCCACGAATAACAATAACCAAGGATCCTCAAAGATCCAAACGAAACGAAAAGTACTTCCCGAGGCAAGGGTTTGAGAAAAAATTTCAAAATCGAAATATCATAAATCAATGGAAGTAATTTATAAAACGGTTTAGAATGCCATCGAGAGTTTTAATAGAAAACAATTTAGGATTATCAAATCCTACTTTTCAAAATCCAAAAGACAAAGGGGTCACCGCCCCAAAGGTTTACTTTCCGAAAAACTGACATTTACCAAACCGTTGGGATTTTAGCCCCAAATCCGTAAAATGACTTTTACAAAACCCTTGGAATTTTAGCCCCAAATCTCATCAACTCACAGTACACAAGAACGACCACAAGGTTCGTCTCCCAACATCAAAATCCACAAATAAAGGATTTAAAACAAACAACAAAATACTCTAGTGCCATCCTAGCCAAGTAAGCCAAACGAACACTTACCTCTTACACACTTAGTCGATGCATGCAATCATGAAAACCATTCAAAAGCACTCATTTCCGGAAATGCCAATAATCAAACCACATTTGTAAAATGCACCACAATTAACCGCGGACCCACAACTTCGTGGATCCCTACCGAGACCCCGTCAGATCTAACCCGTAGTGGTTAAAAGCAAGCTCGCGGTCCCACAGCTTCGTGGAGCCCTACCGAGACCCTGTCGGATCTAACCCGTAGTGAGCATACACACACACGTTACTCATGCAATACTAATATGCTAAGAATGTAAGTTCATCAAGAATACTTACTAGAGATGGCCATTTATCCGACAACATTATCAAACTCTTCAAAACACAATAACAAGATTAAACACGGAATACACGATTCCATAACTTTAAACAATAGGGATATCATCAAAGCCTTTAGCGTTCAAAATAATCAAATCATAATCAATTCCCAAAACACAACGTTCACAAAACACACACGCGTTTTTGAAAGAGAGCCTTTAACGAGGCCAAACCGAAATCTTTTGGAAATTCATTTCAAATAACCAAACAAACACATCAAGACGACCACCGATCATCATATCCATAAAACGAGAAAAGTATGGGCAAGGTACTTGCCTCGAATAACCACAACGCGGAGAATCGGCCGAAGTAGGTTGGCACGAACCGACTACGAACTCGCCGACTTCACCGAACGACGATCCACAACAATGAACTACGAACGGAAACAATAACAACGAAAATGAATTCCAAAGTACGACCCAAAGCCACTGAATTCAAAGAACAAACGACGAAGGTTCAAGGATTTCCCCCCAAACGGTCAAGAACACGATTCGTCCCGTCAAAACCCGAAAACGGAATTCCAAGTTGAAATATGGATATACAATCCATAGAATATGTTTAACAACATCATTTAACCATAATCGATCCATCGAAAACGGATGAAAAACGAGATAAGGGACAAATCCCCCAAAAAGTCAATTCGAAGGAAATCAAGAAATATACTTCGATTCGACGAAGAACAATGGATTAAATGATGTTAAACACAAGAATACTACCAAGATTAATCATACCCATCATGAATTAATCAACAACACGGAACGAATCGGACGAAAATGCAAAAATCCACAAATTCACGAAATTAGGGTTCTAAGGAAGATTACCTTGATTCGCTGGATCAAAGGATGATAACGGACGATTGATTGATGTTATGAACTCAAGAACTTCATGGATTTGTTATTAAACAACATGGCTTCGTCACCCATGAATCGCCATCCACGGACGGAGAATGAAGGAAGTGAAAAACGAGATGAAATGTGACTGCTCAGCCACATTTATACTGGGCCGGACTAGCGCGCGCTAGGCTGCCGAGCTAGCGTCTTCTCGGCCCGTGCCGCGATCCACCGGCCTTCGGACTAGTCTGCCGGCGAGTAGCGTGCAGCCTTCCGGCCGTAGCGTCGCTACTGCCGGCCGTAGCGTCTTAGCGTCCGATAGTAGCGTGCGCTACTCGCCGAGCTCGACTCCGATTCGTAACCCCAGACTCCACTGTCGCACCGCTAGCGTCGTTAGGCGGCCGGTAGCGTCGCTACACTGCCGGTTAGCGCGCGACCTTCCGGCCGTAGCGTGCGCTCGCCGGTTCTCTGCCGCACCCGTCCGTGGTGCCGCAATCGTCCGGCGATCCGCAACCGTCGAGCTCGGCGACCCGATTATCGAGCGCCGCAGGCGAACACGACGAAAAGTTCGCGGACGACATCAACGACCCGAAATGAAAACATAATACCATATTTAATCATACGCGACCAAGAAACGGGTCGAGACAACAATTACAAATACGGATACCCGTAACTTTCAAGAAATTACAAAATGGCCCAAAATGCCCGAAAATCACGATACATGATCGAATAACCAAACCGAAGTTCACAACACGTCTAACAAAGTTAAACGGACTTACGGGAAACTCGAAACAGCAGTTTCGAACGAGATTCGCAAGAATCGAACTCAAGTGCGGAAAAGTCGCTAAAAAGCACGGAACTCAACAAAACGACACCGAAACGAACTCGGATGACAAAAAGTGCAGAATTAATCATTCTCAGAATGACGAAACGGTCATGTGAGAGTCGTCAAAACGGACTCCGACCGAAAAAAGAAATTTACCGAAAATCGAAAATTGCGGATATTACAAAATTAGACACCACGCTCCCTAAGACTTAGGAATAAAACACGTTTTCTTCTTGGACCATATCCCTCATTCGTATACTGTGAGACAGAAACACACACAAACGCCATTCTCTCTCTAAAAACAATTCCAAGAAATCAATTTTGTTGCTGCTGTTCGTGTGACCAAAAGGAGGGTGTGATCGTGGGTACTAAACTAACTGTTGGTGTGTTCGTGATCTAGGGCTTCGATCTGAAGGGTTGTTCTTGTTTTCTTTTTCCATTCGACCCACAAAGGTATCCTCGTTTCTTGTTCTTTGATCCATTCGACACAATCTGTTTTGAAAACACTAAAACCCTAAACGATTACATGCTATCTGATCTGATTACTTGTCGCGATTTGTAATATATATATATATATAGATAATATGTAAAGGAGGTCACATAAAATCACAAGTAAAGTCATATTCAATCTGTTATAAACCTAAACCCATTCGACCTTATTTAATTCGACCCTAAACTGATCTATAATGTGCTTATGAATCCAACAAAACAAAAAAAAAAACTAATCTGTTGTATATAATATGCTTACTAAATCTGATGTAACCCTAGGTACTTAATGAGGTTGGGTCCGGTATAAAGGTTAGGGTTTGTTTGTGGATTTTCTGTTTCTGTCTCGCTAACAAGCTGTCGTGATTTTGAGTCGGGTTCAAGGGAGTGCAAGTAAATGATCCCAACATGTTTTTCTGAATTTCTTGAGTCTAAACTAAGTTATTGAGTCTACTTTCTGCATGACAAATTTCGTAGTCATTGGAGGTTGGAAGTGTGGTCTTTTGATTTTTGGGAGATTAAGTGTCAAAGCTGAGAAATCAAGTCTAAAAATTCATCTGGTATTTTTTATTTTTCATTTTCAAACCATAAAGAGTTAAGAACTATGCTTTTACAGGAGTAATATTTAAGTTATGTGGGACTTCCTGGAATTTTTGTAAATTTTTCTGAAGTGTATAAATAGGCTAACCAAATGTAAACTTTCTGCATGTATGTACGGGTAATTTTCTAGGTAGGTCTGGAAATATGATTTTTGGAAGGGTAATAATACTTAATAATAAAATCTGGAAAAATTCAAGTAGACTCCTAAGACATTATGGCTTCTGTGAGAATTTTTGTGAATTTTCATTTTGACTTCTGTTATGGTTTGTAAAATTCATTAAATGGACCAAATTTTGTGATAAAACTAGTCATTTGAAGAACATGTATGTATTATATCATATAAGATTCATTAATAAGTTTGAATCCTAAAATGCATTAATAACAGTATAATTAGTCTTATGTGAACCTAAATTCAGTAAAAGAAACCCTAATAACACTAATGAAGAGAACTAAGTAATTAAGAATCCGGTATAACACTTAATGAACTTTAAGTAATTCGTTATTACAACTCATGTAGATTTTTGAGGAAGGGTTGCTCGTGATTTCCCCATGATCTGTTCATTTCGTCTATTGATTGCTAAGGTACAGATATTCTGACTATTCTCTTAAGGTTTCTCATGACTCTTACACATTTTTAATCTTTAGCTATTTCGATTATGAACCTTTGCTATGAACCTTTGAACCATTTGATATGAACTCTTTGATTTAAGTTTTTGCTATGAACCTTTGATTATAAACCTTTGATTATGAACCTTTAGTTGTGGACCTTTGATTGTGATATCCTGATGACTTAGACATTTGCCAAACTTTTGACTTTGCTTTAACCCTTCAGTTTGATACTCGATCCATTATACTAGGCATGGGAGTTCCATGTCCGTGTCATTGATGCACCAATGGCATGACTCCAGGGTGATCGAGTGATGTGTCATCCCGTCCCTTTTTGTTTGTTAAAGATATGTGCACTATGATTATGATATTTGCATGGACGTATGGATGCATCCTAGATTTGTTTTGTATTTGATATGCTACATTTGGTTTGGTGATTGATGTTGTGTGCAATACACGTCCTTCACATTTTGGGAGCTGATCACTCCATTTGGTTACTTATGATATGATATGATTATGATATGGTTTGATTGGTTTGGGCTCGTGGTAGATTTCTGATTTCCTTATACATTTCTATACTGTTGTTTATACCTTCTGTTATTGCCCAATGCACCATAATTCTATTTCTTATTTCTGTCTCTTTGATTCTTCATGTTCTTTATTCAGTTAACTCATGATACTTGTTCAGTTGACTGTTAATCCCTTATTCATTTGACAGATGACCATCACTTCAGCAGAAGCTTATTATTTCTTTCCTTATACTTTTATACATTTCTTTCATTCGTTTTGGTTATATATCTATTCACTAGGCTTTTAAGCTCAGCCGCATTTCTTTTCCTGCTGCAGGTTTTAGGTTGGAAGCTGGGTTTGAGTGAAGAGTGCATAGGAGCTCTTAGTGGACTGCCTTGATGATTAGAAGCCCTTTTACATCTGATTAGACTTGGATTGGACTTGGTTTGGATTGTATTACATATTATATAGAAATGGCAGTGAGAAAGATGGGCAAGTTTAAGGCTCCGGGACCGGATGGATTCCAGCCTGTCTTACCAAGAATGTTGGGATGTGGTTGGAGACTCGGTTGTGAAGTTTGTGCTAGATTTTTTTAATACCGGAACTCTCCCGCCAAACACTAATGATGCACTCATTGTGCTTATTGCGAAAGTAGCGAAACCGGAGAAGATTACACAGTTTCGCCCAATAAGTTTGTGTAACGTGTTGTTCAAGATCATAACTAAGACCATGGTTGGGCGTTTGAAAGAGGTGATGAATAAGCTAGTCGGACCAGCTCAATCAAGTTTCATTCCGGGAAGGTTAAGCTCTGATAATATAGTAGTGGTACAAGAAGCAGTACATTCTATGCGACGTAAAAAAGGAAGAAAAGGGTGGATGCTTCTGAAACTTGACCTTGAGAAAGCCTATGACCGAATCCGCTGGGATTTTTTAGAGGACACGCTAATTGCTGCAGGATTGTCGGAAAAATGGATAAGGTGGATTTTGCAAAGTGTTACGGGTCCTTCTATGAATCTATTATGGAATGGGGAACGTACGACAGCGTTTAAACCATTGAGAGGGCTGAGACAAGGCGATCCGATGTCTCCCTACCTCTTTGTTCTATGTATGAAACGACTATGCCACATGGTTGACAGATCGATTGTGGAGAACAAGTGGAAACCGATTCAGCTTTCCAGGGGAGGACCAAGGCTATCACACATCTGCTTCGCAGATGATCTCATCCTTTTTTCGGAAGCATCGGTGACACAGATTGGTATCATACGTGAAATTCTAGAAGGGTTTTGTGAGGAGTCGGGTCAAAAGGTGAGCTTGGAGAAATCTAAGATCTTCTTTTCCGAGAATGTGTCGCGAGAAACAGCTAGAATGATAAGTGAAGCTAGTGGTATTAAAACCAAAAAAAACCTTGGGAAGTATCTTGGGATGCCAGTACTTCAAAAGAGGATTAATAAAGATACTTTTGGGGAAATTTTGGAGAGAATGACATCAAGACTTACGGGCTGGAAGGGTCGGGTACTTAGTATGGCAGGCCGTGTGACTTTAACTAAATCGGTGATATCGTCCATGCCAGTTCATACGATGAGTACAATTTGCCTGCCTATATCGATATTGGATAAACTTGATCAGGTCGCGCGATCGTTTATCTGGGGAGAGAAACACCATGCCATCTCTTGGGATCGTGTTACATTACCAAAAGGGGAAGGAGGACTTGGGATTAGACGAGCTCATGATATGAATAAGGCACTTATAGCGAAACTTGGATGGAGATTACTGCACAATCACGATAGTTTGTGGGCACAACTTGTAAGGAAGAAGTATCGGGTAGGGGATACTCATGACAGTACATGGCTGAAAGTGAAAAGCAATTGGTCCTCCACATGGAGAAGTATTGCATCTGGTTTGCGTGAAGTGATATTTCCAGGAAGAAGATGGGTCTTGGGAGATGGTCGTCAGATTCTTTTTTGGTCAGATAAGTGGTTGTTGAATAATCGGATAGCAGATGATGTGGTGGCTGATTTACCGTTGGGATTTGACACAGTCTTGGCTCGTGACCTGTGGAGAGATGGGTTTGGATGGGATATGAGCCGAATAGAACCATATGTATCTGAAAGAACAAGACTGGAACTCATATCGGTTGTGCTAGATAATTTTACGGGCGCTCGTGACCGACTCTCGTGGGGAGAAAGCGCAAACGGAGAATTTACAGTTACGACAGCATTTGCGATGCTGACTCGTGAGAACTCACCAAAACAGAGCATGGAAAAGTTTTATAGTCGAATTTGGAAAGTGGTGGCACCAGAGAGGGTTCGAGTTTTTCTCTGGATGGTGGGGAATCAAGCTCTTTTGTCGAACGCAGAACGTTATCGACGCCACTTGTGTGTGACTGACCTTTGTCAAGTGTGCAAGAGTGGTGTAGAACCTACTCTCCACATCCTACGAGATTGCCCGGCTATGGCAGGAGTGTGGACTCGACTTGTTCCTCAACGAAAAAGGGAGTTGTTCTTTGCACAGTCACTAGTGGAGTGGATGTATAGCAACCTGAGCGATGATACGATGATATTTGATAGCTGCTGGTCCACGGTTTTCTCCATTGCAAGCTGGTGGGGATGGAAGTGGCGGTGTATGAATGTGTTCGGGAACAATGGTAAATGTCGTGACAGGATCCGGTTTATTAAAGACATTGCTAAGGAGATAGCAGCGGCGCAATCGAAATATAGTGGGAAGCTGAGCAGAGAGCCGCGTGTGGAACGGATGATCGGCTGGGTAGCTCCAAGAAACGAGTGGATGAAACTTAACACGGACGGGGCGTCTCATGGTAACCCAGGATTGGCGACGGCTGGAGGTGTGTTACGAGATGAATTTGGTGATTGGTTTGGTGGTTTTGCACTGAATATAGGGCGATGTACTGCCCCTCTCGCAGAGTTATGGGGTGTATACTATGGGCTTTATATCGCTTGGGAAAAGCGAATTACGATTGGAGTTAGAAGTGGACTCGCAATTGGTGGTGGGTTTTCTTACGACAGGGATCAGTGATATGCATCCCCTGTCTTTCCTGGTACGACTGTGCCATGGCTTTTTATCGAGGGACTGGATAGTCCGTATTACTCATGTGTATAGGGAGGCCAACCGTCTTGCCGATGGGTTGGCTAACTATGCGTTTTCTTTATCGCTTGGTTTTCATTCTTTTGATGTTACTCCACTTGAAGTTATGTCGCTTCTAAGTGATGATGTTATCGGGTCTGTGCGCCCAAGACTGATTCGTTTGTAGTTTTCTTTACTAAATTTCATTCCGGAGATTTTCTCCCGTTTTCCTACCAAAAAAAAAATATAGAGTTAACATTTAATTTGTTCCCTTAGAATACCTTTGTAATTATTATGTTTATAAGTCTTCCGCTTGCGTTGTATGTTCTGATTTGGCACCATAACGTGATACTTCTACCCTTCTCGGGTTGGGGTATTACAACCGAGCTTGCCTCAGCACCTCGAATGACTGGCTCCTATGGCACTATAAGACCGAGCTCGCCTCGGCGCTATGAATGACCGGCTCCTCCGGCACTATAAGACCGAGCTCGCCTCAGCACTATGAATGACCGGCTCCTCGTTCACTATAAGACCGAGCTCGCCTCGGCACTATGAATGACCGGCTCCTCCGGCACTATAAGACCGAGCTCGCCTCGGTGATATGAATGACTGGCTCCTCCGGCACTATAAGACCGAGCTCGCCTCGGCACTATGAATGACCGGCTCCTCTGGCACTATAAGACCGAGCTCGCCTCGGTACTATGAATGACCGGATCCTGCGACACTATAAGACCAAGCTCGCCTCGGCACCTCGAAGGACCGGCTCCTCCGGCACTACAAGACCGAGCTCGCCTCGGCACTATGAATGACCCGCTCCTCCGGCACTATAAGACCGAGCTCGCCTCGTCGCTATGAATGACCGGCTCCTCCGGCACTATAAGACTGAGCTCGCCTCGGCACTATGAATGACCGGCTCCTCTGACACTATAAGACCGAGATCGCCTCGGCACTATGAATAACCGGCTCCTCCGGCACTATAAGACCGAGCTCGCATCGGCACTATGAATGATCGTCTCCTCCGGCACTATAAGACCGAGCTCGCCTCGGCACTATGAATGACCGGCTCCTCCGGCACTATAAGACTGAACTCGCCTCGGCACCTCGAATGACCGATCCTCCAGCACTATGAGACCGAGCTCGCCTCAGCACTATGAATGCCGACTCTGGGACTGTAAGACTGAGCTCGACTTGGCACTATCAATAAAAGAACAAAAAGAATACGCCATGCCGAACCAACCCGACCGAAACATCCAGAAGGAAACAACTAAACAGGTACTATAAAATGAAAGTTTATTCATTCGAAAAATATGTTTACAAGGAAAATTCAGAAAAATCTAAAGTCAAGAAAAGACCGAGGCACGCAGGCCATACATGAAACAAAATCAAAAAACTACTCGGCTCTGCCATCCTGGCCAGCCGCCTGGAAGGATTGTCCTTCACCCTCACCGGGGGGAACCGATCCCAGACCTCCAGCAACCTTGATGGCCTCCGGCTCCTCAGCTTCAGGAGACTCAACCTGCAGGTCGACTGCTTGAGACTCTATATAGGCCCGGACCTCCTTAATTGTCTTCCCTTCCTTTATGAGCTCTAATATCTCATAGCAGGTGGAGACATAGTTCAGGTTGATCAGCTCCTCGAACTCGGGCGTCTTCTTGAAGGCAGTCGCTCCTTCGGTAAGACCCTTGGCGTAGCCCGAATCCTCGCAAGTATTAACCCGATCGGTCAGGTGCTCGAGATGGGCCTTTGTGTCTTTCAAATAAGCATCATGCTCGGCCTGGACCACCTCGTACCGCTTGTGCATCGCCTCGGCCACCTCAGTCATTTCGCGGGCCTTGCCCCTCCAGTCCTTGACCTCACAAGCTCGGCTTTCAAGGAGCTCCATATCTCCCTTCATGGAGGTTATCTCCTCCTCCAAGGACTTGATTAGGGACGAGCAAAGATGATGCTCCTCCCGGAGGGTTTAAAGATCGGCCGCCACCTTCTTGTGCTTCTCAACCAGGGCCTTGAACTCCCCGGTGGCCTTCACATAAGTGCCCAATGCACGGACGAGCAGAGCATTTCCAAATTAGATCTGCTCAGCCGGATCCATGTCATTAGTCACCAGCTCCAACTTGGGTGTCCAGCCCCGAATAGGGATGTGGTGTAACACCCCCGAGATATTCAAGATATATTACAGTGCTGTGGACCCCAACATGGGACCCACCAGGCTAGATACGAATTACCACAGTAAAAACACACGTCATCCAGATGAAAATCAAATAACACGTCCGGTACAACTGGCGGAATAATCAATACCAACAAACATAATTAACTTCCACGAATACAAATCACAATCCGAAGGAAAAAACCTAAGTACTCGTGAGTACCATCTATAAGTTCATAGAGTAGACAACAACCATATCGAAAAGAATAACGAAAATAAAAAGACTCAAATGCACATGTCAACGACCCTGGCCAGCATCCTCGTACTGTCCCAGCGCCCGCTCGTCAGGCTGAACATAACCTGAAATCCATAACAAGAATTTCCCCAAAATGGGTTCCCAAAGGGTTAGCAATTACGCTAGTACAAGTAATGAAGGCAAACCATTCGCTTACACATTTCATAGTACAATGCACCAAAACATTTCAAAACCAAAACCAGACATGTCTTTTCCGAAAACAAACAGTCAATCAATTTGCCTTGGGAACAGGGTTATACCATTGATCCCATTCGAGGCCTCTAAGGACCCTCCCGAGCTGGCCATATCATAAAACAAATCACGCACGTGCATCGCCTTGGGAATAGTGCTATACCATTGATCCCGCTCGAGACCTCTAAGGACCCCCCGAACTGGCTAGCGAAACAAACTCGTGAATCCAAGGCTATACCATTTGATTCCCTTGAGGCCCCGTCGGACCCTCCCGAGGTGAGCAAAGCACACACAATATATATCACAATTTCATGTTAAGCATAAAGGTTTCCAAAAATACTTGCCTTGACACTACGCCATAAATGGCCTTCGGCAACCACATAACTGTGTTACCTTAGACCCAATTTTCTGTTGCCACAGACCCAAAATGGGCAAAGGTAACATTTTAGCTAAGTTGCTATGTGAGCAGTAGCCTTTGGATTCAAAGGCAACATGTGGATCATCCTAAGCTAACATAGGATTATTTGTTACCTAAGGACCCTACAGCAACATCCTAAGGACCCTACAACAACATCATATTCGTGTTGCAATAGACTTTATAGTTTTGTAAAATATATAGCCAATTTAGTGGGTTCCACATGTGGGCCCATTTTATGGGTCACACAGGCCGGGCCAACCAATGGGACCCACTTAGTTAGGTCAGCTGGTGGGGCCCATATGTGGGACCCACTTTTCTTGGGCCTGTTAGTGGGGCCTACTTCATGGGACCCATGGGTGGGGCCACAAATGTACAACAATTTTTAGTCTATTGCAACACCTATATTACCAATTGCAACACAATGAAAGACATTTGCAACATATATATATAGTACCTAAGGTAACACCTTCATTTTAACAAAATAAAAATGTAAATTTTAAATTTACCATTTCCCATTAAAAACAACAACAAACCAATTCACATAAACCAACTACATCATCCAACTACATAATCCAATCACCAAAAAAAAAAACTATATCCAATCACAAAACCAACCAACTACATCACCAACTATATATATACAAGTACTAGAAGAGAATAACTTGGTCATTTTTAACCAATTACATCAGTGGACGTCTAATACTAATATAAAAAAAGACTCTAAGAAACTATTCGGTGGAACACTTATTCAATTAGCCAAGGATTAGCCAATTTGCCCGAGTTGGTGTCCATTCACAAACTTCACCTTCGTTGAAGGAGAGAGCTGCAGAATGACAAGAAAGAAGAGTCAATAATTAGTGATGGTTACTAAGCTTCCAAATAGGCAGCCTGTTAAAAACTATCATAAAAATAAGGTCTCCAAACTAGTTGTTCTAAACCAGAAATAATTTGCCAAGTTTATTTATCTTGACCAAATTTGAAGGATCATTTATCGAATTCTGATACTTTTCAACAATAAACTAAAGTACATAAAAGAACAACTACCTCCCTATTTTTTTAGGTTTAAAATCTAAGCACACTACTCTTCATTCGGCTTTCCAAGGTTGTCGACATGTGAAGATAAGAAAAGGCATGTCACTACTACTGCAATTCTCCAGAACCAATATAGGTAATATCAATTCATAAATAGTTAACTACAAACCTCAGCATTATGTCAAGCCACAACCGGAAAAAGCTTAAAGCTCTTTAAATCAAGAAAATGTGTAATTTAAAAATTAATAAACAATTACATATCAATTATCAACACCCAATACATTCTACTGTAACAAAATACCAACATCCTAACAAATTACTGTGCTTTATTACTATGATATTCCTACTAAAATCACCAAGCCCCTCTTTTCATTCAAGTACTACTTATTACACCTGAATCACCCGATATCATGTAAATGACAAACATAGAGATAAAGAAAATTGTGCAAACTATCAAGAGTAATATTACTGTAATAATTTTTAAAAACCAGAAGATGTCCATATAAATTCTGCAAATTTACTTGCATTACAAGAGAGCATATGCAAACCAGGTAGAATAACCATGGGAACATACTTCCAATCAGAGGATGCCATAGTGATTTCTTGTTAAAGGGCTCACAGAGTGAATTGTTCATAGTGATCTACACAAAACTGTTTCACAACTTCCTTATGGATATGCTTGTGATACTCAGGTGATCTATAGATTTGGTCAGAAAGTGTGCGAAACTGCAGAGAGGACCAAAACATAGAAAAGATGTCAAACTTCAACATTCAAGTAATATAGAATTACCAATTTATTATGATGGGGTAAAAGACCTGACAATTTCCTGACAATTTCCATCCCCTGACACTTTTTGTGCATACAATCCATAAACATGTAGGCTGTGAAGGAATCAACAAATAAAAGCAGTTATTAACTTATCCAAAATGAGGAATTAAGGATGTAAAAAAGTTTCCATCTTTACTACTTGTTGAAGTTGAGTTCGTACATGTATTCTACAAAGTACCAGCAACTAATGAATGCTCATTGAAAAATCCAGAGAGAGCACCTAATATTTTCACTGACCTTTGTATTAAACGTTGATGATCCATTGTAGCATTATTTGAGTCTGGAATGTAAGAATTTATCTTTGGAACGTGCTGAAATTCCAAACACGAAATAAGAGATGAAATTACATTTCAGAAAGTTTAGTTAATAATACAATAAAAAAAATGCATTTGAGTAATGTTTTAAATTTGTAAACTCATAAACATAAAGGGGATGATGAAAATTCTTAAGGTTCAGGTGTTGTTCCTCTCCATTCAAGAGAAGTTTTTCTGTCACTCAATTCAAGTGCAAGGAAGTGAAGCAAGTCTATTCTTTGTCATACAATGGGAGCTAAAATTCGGCAGTCGCAAGTACCGAATCCATATACAGCTCTCCAGTAGTAGTGAAACTAAATAGAGATACTTTTGTGAAACATTGACTGTGGAAGTGAACACAACTTCTCAGCATGAAATGGAATAATTCTTTGAAATCTAGAATAATGTGGCGCTCCCTCTATGGCAAAGTATTTTACATAAACCTTAAGGGAATAACATGGATATCATACAATAACATTAGATTTGTACCTTGTAACACCCCCAATCCACTCAGGGATATTACACGCCGTAAACCCTCTCCTCGAGGACCTACCAGGCTGATAACTACAATCGAACATCTAAACATCGCCTTTAAGGCTAAAACGACTCAGTAGACCGATTTGGTCTTTCAATAATAACATTCAACTCAATTCCAACTTATACCCACGCAGGGGTCAAAATACAATAAACTCCCGTACAACGGGGAAAAGACACTGCAGCGGAAAAGAAAATACAACTAGACCAATCCGATATCAAGGGATCCTCGTGTGATTAGTATCGTTCATCTTTCATCATCCTTCGTGCCGACCCTGTGCTATGCTCCAAAACCTGAATGCAAAAATAGACATCCACCCCCCGAATACTCGGGGGTTAGCAAAACTCCACTGTTTTGCTAGTGCAAGTACAAGTGCAAAAATACGAGCCATACAATTCACATTCCAAGAACAATAATAATCAAGAATCCTCAAAAATCCAAACGTGACGAAAAGCACTTCCCGAGGCAAGAGTTTGGTAAAATATTCTAAAACCGAAAGGTCACAAATCAAGGGAAAACAATTTATAAAACCGTTTAAATGCCATCGAGAGTTTTGATAGAAATCAACTTAGGATTTTCAAATCCTTATCTTTCCAAAAATCAACAGGGTCACAGCCCAAATGTTTTGTTTTCACAAATAGAAAACCGACAATAATTCACAGGGCCAGAGCCCAACATCACGTGTCCTCAACGGACGTAAAATCAACGAAACATAATCACGCACGCGCATCGCCTAGGACCGGGACGCTACCACCGACATCCCACTCGAGGCCTCGAAGGACCCTCCCGAGATGGCTAGCGAAACAAATCACACACATCTCACGGTTGGATCAATCGCTTGTTGCATCCTGGCCACATGATCGCATGCCATGTGCCACCGTAGATTATCTCAGGCTCTCACGGTTGGATCGATCACTTGTTGCATCCTGACCACATTATCACGTGCCATGTGTCACCGTAGACCTTCAACCATATCCACACATTCACACAAATAACATATCACATCAAGGATATTCAAATAATTCGCCCAGAGGCATCAAACACTTAGCAAAACACCACGTCAATCCACAACACACCGAAATGAAATAATATACGTTCACACACAATGCCAAGTGCAACATTAACACCAATCATATACATAGAATTCACATAGTTATTCACAAACCACGCCATTCACAAAACACACGCGTTTTGAAAGCAAGCCTTTAACAAGGCTAAACCGAATCTTTTATAAGTTCAATTCAAACGACCAAACAACCACATTTAGACGATCACTAATTATCATATCCATAAAACAAGAATAGTATGGGCAAGGTACTTGCCTCGAAATCACGATCGCAATAAGACGACGGATAGGACGCGGTCGAATAGCTCCGAACCCCCGAACAATATCAAGAACGTGATAGCACCACGAGTATTACGAGAATAACACCACACGAATCATCAATCACCAAACGGGATTCAACATCGGAATCCTCGAACACCTATAAACCTCCGGAAGGAACAATAACACATGGTTACGACGAGAATCAAGGCCAAAACAACGGAAATCCCAACAAACTATCGAAGGGAAACTCATTGGGACATTTAATCGAACACTAAATGTTCAATAATTCCCAAGAACACTCGAATCGTCAATCGAGTTAAACAAACTCGATATATGGATATACAACCCATAGAACACGATTAATAACATCATACTACACCAATCGATGTATCAAAATCGGATTAGAAACGAAATCAAGAACAATTTCTCCAAAAAGTCAACTTGAAGGAAAATCAAGAATATACCTTGATTTGACGAAGAACACGGATTGGATGATGATATAATCCACAAGAATCTTCCAAAATGCCTTGGAAATGATTAGAATCGGCCAAGAACTCAATTTCCCGAGCCTCCCGTCGCCAGACGCCGAAAAAAAAAGAAAAAATCGCGTAGAAATGAAATCTGGCCGAGCCAGGCTATATATAGCCGGCAGGGTTACGGCCGTAACCGGCATTCGTCAAAAATCTGCCCAGCACCAGCCGGACACTTACGGCCGTGACTCGCACACCTTACGGCCGTAACCGGCCTTCGTCAAAATCCGCCCAGCGCTCGTACGGCCGTACCCGATCACGCTTACGGCCGTAACTCGGACATCTTACGGCCGTAACCGGCACCTTACGGCCGTAACTCGGCCAGGCCAGGCCCTGCTCCGGCCGTGACTCGGTCGTGGCCACTCCGACGGCCCGGACGACCCCGAAACCCGAACCTGAGTAAAAATCGAAGATACGGTTACGAAGTACTCGCAAAGACGAATCCAAGCACTAAGAGAACACACGATTCCGACCATCCGAAGTGTCGGAATTCGACAAGGGAAATAATTACCCCAAACTTTGGGAAATTACAAAAATGGACCAAAACATCCGAAAATCACGATACGTGATCGAAACACCGAACCAAAGCTCGCAACATGAATAATAATATTAAATGAACTTGCGAGAAACTCGAAACAACAGTTTCGGACGAGATTCGCAAGAATCGAGCTCAAGTGCGGAAAAGTCGCTAAAAAGCACGGAACTCAACAAAACGACACCGAAACGAACTCGGATGATAAAAAGTGCAGAATTAATCATTCTCGAAATGACGAAACGGTCATGAGCGAGTCGTCAAAACGGACTTCCGCCAAAAAAAGAAAATTACCGAAATTCGAAATTGCGGATATTACATTCTACCCTCCTTAAAAGAAGTTTCGTCCCGAAACTTAAAACAAGTAGGGGGAAGCAATATACCCTGCCAGGAAACTCGACGAGATACGCAAAAACCGAAAACTCGCGCCCGACGGCGAAACGCTGCAAGAAACGCAAAGAGACATACGGCGTGAAAACACGCTCCACGACGACCAATACAACGTCGTCGTTAGGAACATAATAAAGTCAACAAGTGACAAGCGTCATCAAACAGATAATACAATCAAGTCGATTATCCGAACAATTACAAAACACATCCAACGAAAATCAATACGATTGACCAACCCAACGGTATATCAATCAAAACATGAGCCACACGCCGAACAAATACGGAATTCCACCGCCCAAGGGTTGGAAGATCGAAAACGAGACAAATTTCCCGAACTTAAGGGAATTACGAAGGAGTCTGAATGTCCAACAATCACGAAACAAGATCAACAAAAACCGAACAATCAAACGATCGAACCACAAGGATCGAGACAACAAAAATCGAACGATCATGTTCGAATCACGAAAAACAATAAAAATTCAAACAACAACTCCAAGGTTTACATCTCGACTCGAGACAATATATGACCCGGTGAAAACAACAATATGTGATTCACATAAAATCCACAGGAAAGGGAATAGCAATTGAAAGGTCACGACGACAAACGAGTAATTATGAAACAATACCACACTTGTTCGATCAACAAAAACAAGGGGCAGGACAAGCTCAGAAAATGTCAACGAACATAAACGAGTCGACAGAGTCGAAAACACAGGAGTTCCAAATCCGATCCACTTCGAATAAAAGAACTAATAGAACCAAATGATGTCACTTCCGAACAAGGTTCACAAGAATCGAACTGAACTCGAAAAAGTCACAGCGATAACCAGATCGACCCACAACAAGATCACAGCTCGTTCGGACGATGCAACCAAAATACAGAACAAGTTCAGAAAGTATCAACAAACACGAGCGAGTCGATAGACTTGAGAAACAGGGAATGTAGAAGTCCAAAAACAATACGGGTATTACATTCGACCTCTTATAAAAGAAGGTCGTCCCCGCAACTCACAATAACGGAAACAAGGTAACAACACAAAAAGCAACCGATAGAAAAATCTCCCATGGGCCTCTCAGAACCGATCCTGATGTCTGTGCTGAAGCGCGAACTCCGAAAGTCTCGGTAGCCAATTCGCAAATCTGAATTCGGTGTCCCTCGAGTCCACACTCAAAATGTGTTACTGACGAGAAGGACAAAATGCACGTACATTCCCCCGACACATCACGGTTGAAATGCCTCGGCTCGGCATACCGAAAATACAAATGCTAGATACAATGGGGCATAACGTCGCAAAACAACATAGCAGAGATTCCAGCTCAGCATAACATATCAACGCATACAAAAATCACAACAACAACGGCATCGTTCGACGATTACAACATCCCGAACGATAGCAAGCACACAATCACAAACATCATGAAACAATCACCCCTGTGTATAACGCCCAAAAATCCAAGCTTTAACAACTCACACTAGTGCGACAACACGCAAATCACCACGAGGCGATAAACAGTAAACACCAGTTCACACCTCTCACAGAGGGCTAACAAAACATATGCGTGGCGAACGACTCAACGTTCACACCACCAATTCAATCACAATTCGGAGGGCTAACACCCTAACAACAATACCAACATCATACACACCTTCTCCGACCACAAGCACGAAATGATGGGTTTTTAAAAAAAAACGAAAACCACCTTTTGAAAACAGTTTGGAAACACCAGTTGATCTTGAGTATCATTTTACAAAAAGTAGTACAAACACCATTATCGAGACTTTGAAAATCATCTTGCGTTTGAACAAAAATGAGGACACCTTTCTTTTAGTGAAAAACTTTCAAAAATATTCGACCCTTGGGTCTAAGCAACTGCATTTGAAAATATCTCAACATATTTTTGGTCCTCAACCGGAAAATTTTTGAAATGCATTACGGCATTAGAAAACACCTTGAAAACACCGCAAGAAAATAATTCGTTTTAAAAGTACGCCTCAAATTTTAATTTTCTAAGATACTCAAGGTTTTCAAAAATAATTCAATGGGCTAAAATGCCCAAAAATTTCGGGTAATTATACGGAACATTATCGCACCGTGGGTTCCGTGCCGGAACCCACCAGGATAAAAACCATTTACAAAAACGCCAAAAAGGCCGATGACGGTAATATTTCAAAAACTCACGAAAGCCATTTACAAAATACTAAATACCGTCATAAGAATTTCGCCCAAGCGATCAAGGCCATATGCCAAAAACTCGGTTAAGGGAATTGGTTTTCGAAATAAAACTCGGTCGATAAAATACCGAAAGTCATTACAAAAGAACTCACGCAGCGGATAAAAGAAATACAGTTCAACATGCACAATCCAGCAACACTACTCCTCATGTGAACGAAATATGAGAGTCAAATAACCACACATCAAGAAATCAAAATCCATAAGAGGATTCCATCACTTAACAAATAATCATAAAAATAGCTCGTGTCACACGAGGCACAACACAAAGAAGGGAGACTTACAGCCACAGGTCGCACGAAGATGATGATCGCCCACGATACTAATCACGACCAACAAACTCAGACGACGCGTCGCGACACAACTTAGTCAGACAAAATCTGACAAGACAAAACTCAACAGACACCACTGACCCGACAGCCCAGGTTTCCACAACCTAAGCTCTCCGATACCATTTATGTAACACCCCCAATCCACTCAGGGATATTACACGCCGTAAACCCTCTCCTCGAGGACCTACCAGGCTGATAACTACAATCGAACATCTAAACATCGCCTTTAAGGCTAAAATGACTCAGTAGACCGATTTGGTCTTTCAATAATAACATTCAACTCAATTCCAACATATACCCACGCAGGGGTCAAAATACAATAAACTCCCGTACAACGGGGAAAAGACACTGCAGCGGAAAAGAAAATACAACTAGACCAATCCGATATCAAGGGATCCTCGTGTGATTAGTATCGTTCATCTTTCATCATCCTTCGTGCCGACCCTGTGCTATGCTCCAAAACCTGAATGCAAAAATAGACATCCACCCCGAATACTCGGGGTTAGCAAACTCCACCGTTTTGCTAGTGCAAGTACAAGTGCAAAAATACGAGCCATACAATTCACATTCCAAGAACAATAATAATCAAGAATCCTCAAAATCAAACGTGACGAAAAGCACTTCCCGAGGCAAGAGTTTGGTAAAATATTCTAAAACCGAAAGGTCACAAATCAAGGGAAAACAATTTATAAAACCGTTTAAATGCCATCGAGAGTTTTGATAGAAATCAACTTAGGATTTTCAAATCCTTATCTTTCCAAAAATCAACAGGGTCACAGCCCAAATGTTTTGTTTTCACAAATAGAAAACCGACAATAATTCACAGGGCCAGAGCCCAACATCACGTGTCCTCAACGGACGTAAAATCAACGAAACATAATCACGCACGCGCATCGCCTAGGACCGGGACGCTACCACCGACATCCCACTCGAGGCCTCGAAGGACCCTCCCGAGATGGCTAGCGAAACAAATCACACACATCTCACGGTTGGATCAATCGCTTGTTGCATCCTGGCCACATGATCGCATGCCATGTGCCACCGTAGATTATCTCAGGCTCTCACGGTTGGATCGATCACTTGTTGCATCCTGACCACATGATCACGTGCCATGTGTCACCGTAGACCTTCAACCATATCCACACATTCACACAAATAACATATCACATCAAGGATATTCAAATAATTTGCCCAGAGGCATCAAACACTTAGCAAAACACCACGTCAATCCACAACACACCGAAATGAAATAATATACGTTCACACACAATGCCAAGTGCAACATTAACACCAAGCATATACATAGAATTCACATAGTTATTCACAAACCACGCCATTCACAAAACACACGCGTTTTGAAAGCAAGCCTTTAACAAGGCTAAATCGAATCTTTTGAAAGTTCAATTCAAACGACCAAACAACCACATTTAGACGATCACTAATTATCATATCCATAAAACAAGAATAGTATGGGCAAGGTACTTGCCTCGAAATCACGATCGCAATAAGACGACGGATAGGACGCGGTCGAATAGCTCCGAACCCCCGAACAATATCAAGAACGTGATAGCACCACGAGTATTACGAGAATAACACCACACGAATCATCAATCACCAAACGGGATTCAACATCGGAATCCTCGAACACCTATAAACCTCCGGAAGGAACAATAACACATGGTTACGACGAGAATCAAGGCCAAAACAACGGAAATCCCAACAAACTATCGAAGGGAAACTCATTGGGACATTTAATCGAACACTAAATGTTCAATAATTCCCAAGAACACTCGAATCGTCAATCGAGTTAAACAAACTCGATATATGGATATACAACCCATAGAACACGATTAATAACATCATACTACACCAATCGATGTATCAAAATCGGATTAGAAACGAAATCAAGAACAATTTCTCCAAAAAGTCAACTTGAAGGAAAATCAAGAATATACCTTGATTTGACGAAGAACACGGATGGGATGATGATATAATCCACAAGAATCTTCCAAAATGCCTTGGAAATGATTAGAATCGGCCAAGAACTCGATTTCCCGAGCCTCCGTCGCGGGCCGAAAAAGGAAGAAAAATCGCGTAGAAATGAAATCGCCGAGCCGTGCTATATATAGCCGGCGGGGTTCTGGCCGTAACCGCGAGCCTTACGGCCGTAATCGGCATTCGTCAAAAATCGCCCGGCCTAAAGGACACTTACGGCCGTAACTCGCACACCTTACGGTAATCGGCCTTCGTCAAAATCCGCCCGGCGCTAAATGCGGCCGTGCCGATCACGCTTACAGCCGTAACTCGGACACCTTACGGCCAGAATCGCACCTTACGGCCGTAACTCGGCCAGGCAGGCCACCTCGTAGTGACTCGGTCGTGGCCACTCCGACGGCCCGGACGACCCCGAAACCCGAACCTGAGTAAAAATCGAAGATACGGTTACGAAGTACTCGCAAAGACGAATCCAAGCACTAAGAGAACACACGATTCCGACCATCCGAAGTGTCGGAATTCGACAAGGGAAATAATTACCCCAAACTTTGGGAAATTACAAAAATGGCCCAAAACGTCCGAAAATCACGATACGTGATCGAAACACCGAACCAAAGCTCGCAACATGAATAATAACATTAAATGAACTTGCGAGAAACTCGAAACAACAGTTTCGAACGAGATTCGCAAGAATCGAGCTCAAGTGCGGAAAAGTCGCTAAAAAGCACGGAACTCAACAAAACGACACCGAAACGAACTCGGATGACAAAAAGTGCAGAATTAATCATTCTTGAAATGACGAAACGGTCATGAGCGAGTCGTCAAAACGGACTTCCGCCAAAAAAAGAAAATTACCGAAATTCGAAATTGCGGATATTACATACCTAACCAGAACTTGTAGGCAGTTTTGCCTACATTCGTGTCAACAACATGACCGTTCTCCTTCAACATGGCTGTGTAATAAACTTTAACCTGATCCAAGAATCATTTACTCGTTAATAAGTGGCATGACTATATATACACAAACATATATATCAAATCAGTCAATACAAATAAAAGGATTTAATCCCTGACAAAAACAAAAATACCTTTTTTCCCGGAGTAGCTACTTTCCCGTCCGGCGGTCCTTCGGCTACCTCTTCAATAACCAGCAAGTGCCCAGCAGGTGATTTCAAACTAAAAATTGCATCAAATTTGGGCTTAGGAAATACTTTCTTTACTATTGATGAAAGCAACAAAATCCAGGAGTAGATGTTGGTTTAGCTTAGGTCACAAACAGGAATTTCAAATCAGCTTCTGTTAGTTTTGCAAGAGCATATGAAGATCCACCCACAGTCCCGCATAAAATAGCCCTGCAACAAACAAAACTAAACATAAAAAAAGACGCCGGGTTGGAAGGTCGAAAATAGCCCCTTCGAACATTAGTTCCTTCTTCTCCTGCAACTTCAATATCCTCTCCTCAATCGTATTTTCAATCACAAACCTCACAATCCTAAATACACAAAAAATAGGGGGCCATTACTCTCCATAAACATATATGCATGACCAATTAAAATCATATGGAAATGATAAGGCCTGCATAACCCAATACAATTACCTGATTGGTTTGTATTGAACTATTCGATGTATTCTATCCTAAGCCTGCCGCTTGACAGCATGATTCCACCAAGGACCCATCAAGAAAACCTGATACGGCGTGTGTGTGTGTGATATTCTACAAAAAAAGTTGTCTTTCGGCCGACGATCGAGAGAAGTTTAGAGAGAGTGAGAAGAGGAGAGAGAGAGAGAGAGAGAGAGATGAGAGGTAGGGAAGTGAGAAGTGACAGCGGCCGATCGGTGTTAGGGTTTATATACCCAGTGTCAAGATCAATTAAGTATTTTATTTCTATATTTATTCAATTTCACCCATACATTTTTTAATTGTTACAATTAACGCCCAATCAGGTTTAGAATTACTTCAATTTCACTATCACTTTAAGCAGCATCATTTTATTCGAGTGAGACTTTTTACTATCACTTTAATTGCTTTAACTGCTATGTGATATTCTATTTACGTTTTAAATTTAGGATACATGTTGTAAAATTTGAGGAAAATCTTGATTAGAAATATTAATTTATAAATTTATTTTCGCCGCAATTATTATATCTTATCTATGTCATGTCGTTGCCTTAATTAATGAGAATTTATTTTAGTCAGCATATCGACTCAAAATTATTTTTAAAATTTGTTATTATATATAGACATTAAATTTGTTATTTTAATTATATTGTAATTATTCATAGTTATTACAAGCTTTTATTTTTTTAATTATTTAAATCAAAATTTATTAATTTTTAAATACTACTTTATTTTAAAACTTTTCAATTTAAATTTATTAAAAATATTTTATTATTTATAAAAAAATATATATAATTCATTATTTGATAGAATAATTTTTATAAAAATAGATTCAATGTTTTATTAAAATTAACTATTTTTAAAGTTAAAAATTTATTAAATCATTAATTTTATATAAAATTCAAAATTTTAGTTATTAATACTCTAAGGTAACACATCTCATGGTGTTAGTGAGAGTTACACCTTTTATAGCTAGAGTAACATATATTTCAGGATTTGGTAACACCATAACCCGAACGTTGTGGTAGGCCAAAATTTCATAACTATGGTAACATCCAAGAAGGTAACACCCCCCCTAAGTGTTGTAGAAAGCCATCTATGGTGTAGTGTGAGTAATTGACGACACAACGAACGGAAAGGAAAATCACCGACGAACGCTAGGAATCGACAACCACGAACCTAACAATTCGAAGAACACAATCACAACCAACTCTAAACGAGTATGAAACGGAATACACCCGAAAATCCTCATACGATTCATGTTTATTCGTATAAAAATAACAACGAGGGCGGACCACAACCAAACCCTCTCGAATACGCAACAACTATGAAATATACCATGAATCTGTAGGGAAAGCAAGAATAGTAACAAGATTAATCATATTCGTCATGAATTAATCAACAATATGGAACAAATCGGACAAAAACTCAAAAAAACCCAAATTACCCAAAAGTAGGGTTCTAAGAGATTTACCTTGGATTAAGGATGAAGAACGCAAGTAGGTGTTGTTAATCTACACTAAGAGCTCAAGGTAAGTGATATCTGACGTGGTCGGAGGAAGAAATTGCCCGAAAATCGCCTGAGGAATCGCTAAGCCGCGGGGGAGGAGAAGAAATGAGAAAAGTGAGAATCTGGGTCAACTCCCTGATTTTTATAGCCAGGGAGCGTTAGCGTGCGCTAACCTTAAAAGTTAGCGTGCGCTATCGGGCGAAACTCCAGTCCAGAAAGTTAACACCCTAGTCCAGGACCTAAAGTTCTGGACCGTTAGCGTGAGCTATTAATAATTAGCGTGCGCTAATAGCCTCTCGGTAGCGCGCGCTATCGGGCCATAACGTGCGCTACCTGGACATCAGCAGAGTCCAGAAGTAACCTGCCCAGTACTCACCTGACCGCGTTAGCGTGCGTTACCGGCCACTCTGCGTGCGCTAACAGCGTCTCGGTAGCGCGCGCTATCGGTGTATAGCGTGCGCTATCTTGGCACCTGACCTAATCCAAGAGTAAACTATCCAGTACTGGGCTGTCTCGTTAGCGCGTGCTACCGGACACTTAGCGCTCTCTAGTCCTCGACAATAACATGCGCTAGACAAACGTAGCGTGCGCTAAACCGTTAGTCCAGAGGACTAAGATCAGAAACAGGCTCACTGCCACTGCCAGGGCTCAACTCGCTAGCGCGCGCTACCAACAAGCGTAGCGTGCGCTACTGAAGGAAGCTTAGCGTGCGCTAAACAATAATATTAGCGCGCGTTAGGTATAGGATAACAACGGTCATAAACACTGAAACACGACCGAAGCATCAAACGGAACAACACAATATGCCTCATGACATACAATGGATCTACGGCAACCCCGAACGGCGATTCCGAACAACAATTACGAGAATCAGATCAATAAGCGACGGAAGAACCAATAAATGCAGAACTGGATGACAAAAGTCTCGAAATTAATATTCTCGAAAATCAATACGGTTATACGAGGGTTGCTAAAAAAACGAGAAATACACCAAAAATGAAAATATCGTGAAAAAGAAAATGCGGATATGACACGCTTTTAGTGTAACTATCGCAAGTGCACGATATCGTATCAAGTAGTAAAGTGGACTTTTTGAGTCCGGTTTATCGATCCCACAAGGAAGTTTTGTTATAATTTGAGTTATACACTATTAGTCTATTTTTATAGATACTTAAGATGAGTGAAACACACAATTAAAAAGTTTGGTTTAATAATTGCAAAGAAATTGCAATAATAGTTCTAATATTATAAGGAAATAAAAAGATAGCAATAATAATAGATTGATTATCGATAAAATGAAATAGTTGGGATTACAAACTTAGTTCGTCATTAGTTATAAAAGATGTATTGGAGATCATACGATGAATTTACTTATTATGTTGTGTAGATTCGATTTTCCTTGAAAAGACGGTTTCTCTTTCGAACTATAAAACGCCCCTTACATATTGAATCAATCCACTATATTTTTATGTTGATTGGCTTCAATACATAGCATTAGGATTTATGAAAATAACTCAAAGAATCATCTAAGGACTAGGGGTATATTTCTATCCCCTAGAACAACTTAGAGTGAAGATCATTTGATCTAATCAAACATATTTTCTTTCGAAACATATGAAGACCATTAATATCGTCATTTATTGGCCAAATAAATAAAGATTGTTCAAACAATGAAAATCACACACAATAATAAGTAATTCATAATAGATCTTTATACAAACATAAATAACATGACTAACCTTGTTTATAATCCCAACTAAAGATTACTTAGCCCATGAAGGGTTTATTATACATGTTACAAGCTTTGGTGGTCATGTTTAGTTGAATCAAGAGAAAGAATTTATCCTAACTCCCTTAGTAGATAAAGGAGATAGAAGCAATAAACTCTCTGAACAACATATGTTATACCACACTTACAAAGATCACTCAAGAACACAAGTGTGTTCTTCACACAAAAAGAAAAGTTTACAAAAAAATGGAAAATTATAAGATGAATGATGAATGATGAAGGATCTAAGGGGTCTATTTATACACCTAAAGTCATCTAATAGCTCCAAAACTCCATCATTATTACATTAGATCGGATCAATGCCAGCCATTCCCTCAATAATACACAAAAAGTATAAAAAATTAGACAAATCATAGTAATCTGTCAAGAGTTACTAGTAACATTCGGGAGTTACGGCCGTAACTAGGGTGACTTACGGCCGTAACCCTTGAATGTTACGGCCGTAACTCGGCTTCGTAAATTTGCTCATTTGAAGATTGGATAGTTACGTTTTCGGCCCATAATTTCTCAGACTTTGCGTTTTTGCCCCAGATCTTCTTCGGATGATAACTTTTGATATATAACTCTGATTTTGAATCGGAAAGACCGCCGAATTCGTCTCGGAAAGCCCTACAACATGAATATATCAAAATTCAATAAAGAGAATATTTATTAAACATGTTGTTTCTTGAGTAATTCAGTTATTTAATCCGATCATCATCCGATAAAAATAAAATTATTAAAACTAATAAATTAAAAGCAAAAAACGAGTAGACTAGCTCAATTATGGGTGAATTTTATCGATACAAACCATGGATAAGTGTACAAAACTGACACTTATCACACCCCCAAACTTGAATTCTTGCTAGTCCCGAGCAAGACTCTTTATTATTCACACTCCAAAAATAAAAATAAAAATCACTAAAATAAGAAAATTAATACACACATAAATTAAAATATAAAAAGAGAAAAGGAGATCAAAATGCCATTAATAAACAACAACCAACTTTATACAGTAGATAGAAATGAATCAAGATTCAAAATATATCTACTAATGTTTTTGAAGTTAAAACACGGTTTTTATTTTGTAATTCCAAAATGTAAGGTTTTCCCCCCAAAAGGTTGATTATTTCTTTCCCACTCGTGATACACACGACTCCCTTTAATGGTTGCTCTCGATCACTCGTTTATTTTTCGACTCAATATGAAGAAGAATTTCATTGGCGTCATCAAATATTGTGATTTTCACAAAATTGAGTGTATTGAAATTCAGCTGCTAATTAATTCAAATCTGCTCATAAACTACATCCCTTTTAGTGATAGCTTTCACACCGTTATTTGCTAACGTGTAGCTCTTTTCACTAACACAATTTCTATCTCATTATTTTTCTTTTCGTAAAAAGGTGATAGCTTTCACACCGTTATTTGCTAACGTGTAGCTCTTTTCACCAATTTTTCTGAGACGGCAGCTACGCACCAACAATGGTTAGTCCTTTATTTTTCGCAAAATTTAAGACTTCCTAAATTAGGCAGCTGTTGCTGCTCAACACTTCTCCTTTTCGTCATTTATTTTTTTAGGTGATAACTTTCACACCGTTATTTGCTAACGTGTAGCTCTTTTCACCAATGACTCCTTTTTTTTAGGGAATAGAATTTTTGCAGAAAATCATTTTTTAGTTAAGCATGAAAAATCAAAAACTCCACAAATTAAGTAAATTTCAGTTTTATTTTTCATCAACCAATTGATTCTTCTTTTCTCAAGGTAACGAATGACTCGATTTTATATGATAATTACAAGGCTTAGAAAGAGAGATTAAGGCACAAAAATTTTTGGAATATACAATTTTTTTTACCGGTTAAAACGATTTTAAAAGCTTGTATATAGCTAATTTATTGGTGTTATGACCAGATCTAGAAATCTCAAAAATCAAAATACTATAAATATATATATATATATATATATAATAAAAAAATTAAGGCAAATAACCAAATCAATCAAAACACACCAAAATAATTAAACAAACCACCCCCAAACTTGAAAATAAAACTGTCCTCGGTTTAAAAATAAAAAAAAATCAATGCAGAAAAGCAGAATACTCCCTGTTAAGAAAGTTGATGTCTGAGCTAACGCCTTTTAGAATCTGCAAGAGATTAAATATACGAGGCACACAACAAAAGAAAATAAAATATACTCGTAAGTATAACACAATTTTTAAGATGCGCATCAAGAAAGTCCGAAGAGTCGCCTTACGCTGCCATCAAAGTTTTTATAAAAAAAAAACACACAATAAACATTACAGTAATAAAATAAAAATACATAAATCGCGAATAGATACGTGTCAAGAGATCAAGAAGAAACTCCTTAAGCTGCCATCATTTAGCACGATTATTACACACGACAGAAAGTAAAAATACAAGAGGTCCGACATGGGTTATCAAACGGAGAGGAATGAATCCACTTTTCGTTTTCTCATGGTAAAATCTTCTACCCAGACAATTTTAGCTAGAGCTGGATCTGGTTGAGGAACAAATTCATTGAGTTTTTTGATTAGTTCTTCTGGTGTTGTTGCAACGACTATGATTCGTTTTGCACGCTCGGAAATAAAGCCCTTTTCAGCAGAGTAGTCGATGAAAGACAGTAAACCATCAAAGAAACCATTGACATTAAGCACACCTATTGGTTTTTGATGAACATTTAGCTGGGCTCTGGTAGCCACATGAAAAAGTTCCTCAAGGGTGCCAAAACCACCTGGAAGGGCGATAAAGGCGCCTGAATTATTTATCATGTGAGTTATGCGATCTTGCATATTCACAGATCTAAACTCATCTCCAATAGTTGACCCGGTGATTTTACTTTCAGCCAGAGGTTTTGGGATTATTCCCAACACTCTTACTCCTTCCATATAGGCAGAAAGCACTCGTCCCATTAATCCCAGACTTCCTCCTCCGTAAACTACATGAATGCATTTTTCTCCTAAGGTACGACCCAAGTTGTGGGCCGCTTGATAAAGCATGCCTCTTTTCCAATTAGCTCCACCAAAAATGCATACCGTGTTAAATTTTTTTGTTGAAGATGATGACTCCATTTTTGAAAAGAAAATTTTTAGAGAGAAAGCAGAGAAAAGTGCAAGTTTGAGGGATGAATGAAAGAAACCGAGAGAAAGTTTATTTATAGAAGAAAAAGAAGGTAAAAATTGTTTAACAAGTTTGTGATTGCGTTTGATTGTGCTTCAACTACTCAATAGAATAATGAAAGCTTTTATCGCGTATCACATTTTTTTATTCGTAAAATCTCACCACACGACAAAAATAAAAGATACTTACGCGTATGTACGGTAGTTGTGATTGTGGCTCACATATTCCTCCGATTTTACGTTGAAACGGCCTAAACGCCTTCTATGAGTCGGGGAGAAGCTTCCCATCCAATTTTCTTACAAATTGGCAAACAGGTCTTTAACATCGATTCCCAAAACGTTGTTCATATTCTGGTTTGAATTTATTCCACAAACATTGAATTCCATAATATACAAGTCCACTAGGATGCGTGTCAAGAGAAATTTCGATATTATCTAAATTCTCCTTATTCATACCATCATTAATGAACTGAATATTATCATCTCTGTATGTAGATGGAATTCCTAAAGATCGACATTTTACATTACAGTTCCATCTAGCACATTTATAGCAAACAACTAGCATCTTTGCTCGTCGTTTCTTGGCATATGAACTTTTTCCAAGCCCTGGTAAAAATCTAGTCGGTGTTTCTGTGAATTCACCTTCTATTCTTACTTTGGCTTCGATAATGAATCTTATGTCAAAAGGTATGCTTTTATTCGTAAGCAACCTCATCCTTTCAAGCCTTGTCTTGTAAATTTTTAAAATTGCATTTTTGCTTAGAAAGGGAAATCTTTTTTCGATTTTATACAATGTTTCTTCCATAAAAAAAAAATAAAAATAAAATGACAATGAAAATAATTGAAGAAAATATCTACAAATATCGCTTGTTGTGGAAAATGAAAAATCCGACTTTAATAGTCACGGAGTACCGTTATCCGCCACTTGACCGGACAAACACAATTGAGTACTAAGTTACAACGTCGAGAAATTTGTACCTATAAAAATAGTTTACAATGTAAGATTTCAAATATAACTTATACTTCCCCGGCAACGGCGCCAAAAACTTGACACGCTTTTAGTGTAACTATCGCAAGTGCACGATATCGTATCAAGTAGTAAAGTGGACTTTTTGAGTCCGGTTTATCGATCCCACAAGGAAGTTTTGTTATAATTTGAATTATACACTATTAGTCTATTTTTATAGATACTTAAGATGAGTGAAACACACAATTAAAAAGTTTGGTTTAATAATTGCAAAGAAATTGCAATAATAGTTCTAATATTATAAGGAAATAAAAAGATAGCAATAATAATAGATTGATTATCGATAAAATGAAATAGTTGGGATTACAAACTTAGTTCGTCATTAGTTATAAAAGATGTATTGGAGATCATAAGATGAATTTACTTATTATGTTGTGTAGATTCGATTTTCCTTGAAAAGACGGTTTCTCTTTCGAACTATAAAACGCCCCTTACATATTGAATCAATCCACTATATTTCTATGTTGATTGGCTTCAATACATTGCATTAGGATTTATGAAAATAACTCAAAGAATCATCTAAGGACTAGGGGTATATTTCTATCCCCTAGAACAACTTAGAGTGAAGATCATTTGATCTAATCAAACATATTTTCTTTCGAAACATATGAAGACCATTAATATCGTCATTTATTGGCCAAATAAATAAAGATTGTTCAAACAATGAAAATCACACACAATAATAAGTAATTCATAATAGATCTTTATACAAACATAAATAACATGACTAACCTTGTTTATAATCCCAACTAAAGATTACTTAGCCCATGAAGGGTTTATTATACATGTTACAAGCTTTGGTGGTCATGTTTAGTTGAATCAAGAGAAAGAATTGATCCTAACTCCCTTAGTAGATAAAGGAGATAGAAGCAATAAACTCTCTGAACAACATATGTTATACCACACTTACAAAGATCACTCAAGAACACAAGTGTGTTCTTCACACAAAAAGAAAAGTTTACAAAAAATGGAAAATTATAAGATGAATGATGAATGATGAAGGATCTAAGGGGTCTATTTATACACCTAAAGTCATCTAATAGCTCCAAAACTCCAGCATTATTACATTAGATCGGATCAATGCCAGCCATCCCCTCAATAATACACAAAAAGTATAAAAAATTAGACAAATCATAGTAATCTGTCAAGAGTTACGACCGTAACATTCAGGAGTTACGGCCGTAACTAGGGTGACTTACGGCCGTAACCCCTGAATGTTACGGCCGTAACTCGGCTTCGTAAATTTGATCATTTGAAGCTTGGATAGTTACGTTTTCGGCCCAGAATTTCTCAGACTTTGCGTTTTTGCCCCAGATCTTCTTCGGATGATAACTTTTGATATATAACTCTGATTTTGAATCCGGAAAGACTGCCGAATTCATCTCGGAAAGCCCTACAACATGAATATATCAAAATTCAATAAACAGAATATTTATTAAACATGTTGTTTCTTGAGTAATTCAGTTATTTAATCCGATCATCATCCGATAAAAATAAAATTATTAAAACTAATAAATTAAAAGCAAAAAACGAGTAGACTAGCTCAATTATGGGTGACTTTTATCGATACAAACCATGGATAAGTGTACAAAACTGACACTTATCAGGATATTACATTCAACCCTTCTAAAAATAAGTTTCGTCCCGAAACTTAAAGAATAAACAACTCGGGGTGCTTAGCACGCATGCTATCCTTGGTTTCCCAAGTTGCCTCCTCGACACCATGTCTCGACCACTGCACTTTGACCAAATGAATGGTCTTATGCCTCAGTCGCTTCTCACGGTGCTCTAAGATCTTCAAGGGACGCTCCTCAAAGGTAATATCCTCGGCGACATCAATCTCACCATAGTCGATGATGTGACTAGGATCCGGAACATACTTCCTCAGCTGGGACATATGGAAGACGCTATGAACGTGACTCAAGGCCGGAGGTAACGCCAAACAGTATGCCAACTCACCGAATCTCTCGAGAATCTCAAAAGGCCCAATAAATCTCGGACTCAACTTCCCCTTCTTCCCGAAGCGGAAAACTCCCCTCGTCGGCGACACCTTTAGTAAAACGTGGTCTCCCACCTCGAACTCCAAAGATCGACGACGGACTTCGGCATATGACTTCTGTCGACTCTGAGCAGTCAACATCCGTTCTCGAATCAATTCCACTTTCCGCCTTGTCTCTAAAGCGATATCCAGTTCGGTCCCGACCAAATCGGACGCCTCCAACAAATCGGTGATCGACAACGCCGCCCATAAAGTGCCTCATACGGTGCCATTTGAATCTACGTGTGCCAACTATTATTGTACGTGAATTCGATCAATGGCAGATGCTCCTCCCAGTTACTGCTCCAATCGAGAGCACAAGCACGCACCATATCCTCGAACGTCTGGATAGTGCGTTCCAACTGTTCATCTGACTGAGGATGAAAAGAGGTACTCAAACGCAAACGAGTACCCAACGCCTTATGCACCGCCTACCAAAAATGCGATACAAAATGGCCATACCGATCCGAAACAATAGACTTCGAAGTGCCCTGAAGCCTCACAATCTGCGCTATCAACATACGAGCCAACTTCTCCGGGCCCCAAGTATCCTTGATGCCCGGAAAATGTGCCGACTTGGTCTGACGATGAACAATCACCCAAACCATATTCATGTCCGATCTCGATCTCGGAAAACTCGTAATGAAGTCCATCAATATATCTTCCCATTTCCATTCCGGAACGGGAACTGACAGCAATAACCCGGCCGGTCGCTGATGCTCAATTTTGACCTGCTGACAAGTCAAACATCTCGCTACAAACTGTGCGACCTCTTCCTTCATGTCATTCCACCAGAAATTTCTTCTCAGGTCCTTGTACATCTTACTCGAACCAGGATGAACGGAGTAAGGCGTAGCACGGGCCTCACGCAAAATACCCTGTCTCAGCTCCGAGTCATTCGGTACACACAGCCGACTCTGAAATCTCAGTACACCATCTTCATGAATCACAAACCCAAGAGACTTTCCCTTAAAAACATTCTCTCGGATTTGGATAATCATCGGATCCTCCAGCTGTTTCAGTTTAATTTCAACGATCAGAGATGACGAAATCTCTAAAGCACAGAGTTGCCCAACAGCTCCCAACAACAAAATCTCAACACTCAACTCAATCAAATCCCGCTGGAGCTCATATTGAGACGTAAGGATCTCAAGTGTTCGCAACGAGACCAGTTTCCGTCTCAAGGCGTCGGCCACGACGTTCGCCTTTCTCGGATGATAAAGGATTTCGAGATCATAATCCTTAATCAACTCTAACCACCTCCTATGCCTCATATTCAACTCCCGCTGAGTAAATATGTGTTTCAGACTTTTATGATTGGTAAAAATCTGACATGCAGAGCCAAAAAGATAGTGACGCCAAATCTTGAGCGCAAAAATAACTGTCGCTAACTCCAAATCGTGAGTAGGGTAGTTAAGCTCATACGGCCTCAACTGTATCGACGCAAATGCAATAGTCTTGCCGTGCTGCATCAACACGCACCCAAGACCCTGACCCGAAGTATCGCTATAAATGGCAAAGCCCTCATTGCCACACGGCAACGTTAAAATCGGGGATGAAGTCAAATGCCTCTTCAGGTCCTCAAAACTCGACTGCCTCTCGTTGTTCCAGACGAACTTCTAGGACTTCTGGAGCAACTGTGTAAGTGGCCGAGCTAGTTTCGATAAACCCTCGACGAACCTACGGTAGTAGCCAGCTAAACCCAAGAAACTACGGACCTCCTTCACGTTCTGAGGCGTTGCCCAGTCCAACACTTCCTCAACCTTCTGCGGATCCACACGGACCCCCTCGGCTGAAATTACGTGACCTAGAAACATCACTTCCTTCAGCCAGAATTCACATTTCGAGAACTTTGCATAGAGTTGCTCGGTCCTCAAAATGTCTAACAATACTCGCAAATGATACGCATGTTCCTCCTCATTCCTCGAATAAATAAGGATATCATCAATGAAGAGTATGGCATACTTATCCAAATACTCAATAAAGACATTGTTCATCAATTGCATGAACACCGCTGGCGCATTAGTTCACCCGAAAGGCATAACTACAAACTCATAGTGTCTGTATCTCATCCGAAAAGCTGTTCTCGGCACGTCAGACTCCTTCACTCGAAGCTGATAGTACCCCGATCTCAAGTCAATCTTCGAGAATACCGCAGCTCCCTGCAACTGATCGAACAAGTCATTAATCCTCGGCAGAGGATACTTGTTCTTGATGGTCACCTTGTTTAGCTCGCGATAGTCGATACACAAACGCACTGAACCATCCTTTTTCCGAACAAACAAAATCGGTGGGCCCCAAGGCGAAGCGCTCGGTCGAATATACCCCAACTCAAGAAGCTCACTCAACTGCTTCTTTAACTCGGCCATCTCTGAAGGTGCCATGCGATACGGCGCCTTCGAAATCGGAGCCGCACCTGGCTCCAACTCGATAGCAAACTCTACCTCACGGTCCGGTGGCAACCCCGGTAACTCGTCAGGAAAGACGTCAGGAAACTCACTAACAACTGGAATCGATTAAAGCTCGACTCCACCACTCTCCGCCTTCAAGACATAGCACCAATAACCAGTACACCCCTTTCGCAGGAGTCTCATCGCCTTCAAGGCGTTAATAACGAACTTCTGGTTTCCCCTCTTTCGCCCAGCGAAAGAGTGCTCGGTGCCGTCTTCGGCTAATATAGTGATGATTCTCATGCGGTAGTTCATGATCGCACCATGACGCTCGAGCCAATCATCCCCGAGAATTAAATCCTCACCCTCAATTCCCACAACAATAAGATTAGAGGGCCAAGCCCTCTCACAAATAAGCACAGAACAGTCTCGAACCTCCTGATCACCAACGATCTTATCACCGCTAGGAAGCTTAACGATGAAAGGCTCACAAGGCGTCAAACAGTCGAGACTCAAACGACACACACACTCCAGAGATATGAATGAATACGTAGCACCAGAATCGAAAAGCACACTGACAGGATGAGAATGAATATGAACGGTACCTGTCACCACAGTAGCCGCTGGATCATCGACCCTCCTCATCTCATAGACACGCGGGTGGGCGGATCCGACACTAGAAGCTCCTCCTCTAGTTGGCTGACCCCGACCTCTCCCTCGGCTGGCACTCGGTGGAGACTGTGGAGCAAACGAGCCCCGGTTCACACTCGGCTCCCTAGGTGCTGGATGAGAAGAACGAGCACCGTGAATATGTATGATCTATTCACAAAATGAAGCCTTGTGGCCTGTCTGACCACAAGTATGACAAGTCAACTGCGGACGAGGACACTCCCGGTTCTTATGGCCCAACAAGCCACAGTTAAAGCATATGAATTCACGAATGGAGGTTCTAGCATCACCTCGATAACTCCCAAAAAAATGAGTCGAACCGCCGGCAGGAACACTCGCAGACTGAGATTTCTGCTGGCCTCCGCCCTTGTGACTAGAAAAATTTCCGACGGACTTCTGATTCTTGATCTCACGAGCCGCTTCACTGGCCGTCACCGACATATCATATGCAAGAGCCCTACTCTGATAATCCTTCAAAGTGGTGCATACGAGCCCAGATATATAGTCTCGAATTGACAGTTTCATCCATCTGGAAAAGTGAAAAATTTTGTCGCTCTCCTCGACAACTTAGGTCTTCACGTAGCCCAACTCCTTGTTGAAATCGGCAATAGCTTGAGAAACAGGAATATCCCATGGCTGAGCATCATAAAAGGCATGAACTCGAGCCTGCCTAACCGGCCACGGGCAACATTCGGTCTCTATTAGGTCCTTGAATTCCGCCCACGAAGCAACGTGGTCCTTAGGCCCAACAGTCTCCCACCAGTCAGTAGCGTCCCCAGTGAGAAAGTACTGGGCAATAGGGACCTTGCGGTCCTCGGGACAGTTGGTGGCAACAAAGACTTTAGATATCTCCTTGACCCACCCCTCACAGCCGATCGGGTCTAAAGCTACCGAAAACTGAGGAGGATGCATCTTGATGACATCCTGAAGCCAACGATCCGCCCCACCCCAATTAGCGAGGGCTGGATTCGGGTTCTGAACCGCCTGAGCTATCGCCGCCATTTGGTTCACCATTTGTTGCATGACAGTCGCAACACCAAGGTCGGCGCCATCTTGAGAAGAAGCATGGCTATGACGGTCACCGGTACTGCCGACTCCCGAAGAATGCGATGTGGCCACCTCACCGACTGCCCCACATCCCCGGCTGCGTCCACGACCATGGCCTCTTCCAGCATCCATACTGGTGTTAAAAGGTGGCAAAAAGCAACTCGATGATAAGTAAGAGAGGAAAAACAACCACAGTTCAAGAAACGGAAATACGGTACGAGAAAACATAGAATCGAGTAAGGAAAACTTACGAACACTGGAAGTACCGAGATGCTGGCAGCGGTGTGACAATGTGCAAAACAAAACTAGACCCAAATAACCGACAAGCCTAGGTATCCATAAACCTAGTGCACTCTGATACCATTTTCTGTAACACCCCCGAGATATTCAAGGTATATTACAGTGTCGTGGACCCCTACATTGGACCCACCAGGCTAGACACGAATTAGCACAATAAAAACATACGTCATCCAGATGAAAATTAAATAAGATGCCTGGTACAACCGGCGAAATAATCAACACCAACAAACATGATTAACTTCCACGAATACAAATCACAATCCGAAAGGAAAAACCTAAGTACTCGCGAGTACCATCTATAAGTTCATAGAGTAGACAACAACCATATCGAAAAGAATAACAAAAATAAAAAGACTCAAATGCACATGTCAACGACCCTGGCCAGCATCCTCGTACTGTCCCAGCGCCCGCTTGTCAGGCTGAACATAACCTGAAATCCATAACAAGAATTTCCTCCAAACGGGTCCCCAAAGGGGTTAGCAATTACGCTAGTACAAGTAATCAAGGCAAACTATTTACTTACACATTTCATAGTACAATGCACCAAAACATTTCAAAACCAAAACCAGACATGTCTTTTCCGGAAACAAACAGTTAATCAATTTGCCTTGGGAACAGGGCTATACCATTGATCCCGCTCGAGGCCTCTAAGGACCCTCTCGAGCTGGCCATATCATAAAACAAATCACGCACGCGCATCGCCTTGGGAACAGGGCTATACCATTGATCCCGCTCGAGGCCTCTAAGGACCCTCCCGAGTTGGCTAGCGAAACAAACTCGTGAATCCAGGGCTATACCATTGGATTCCCTCGAGGCCCCGTCAGACCCTCCCGAGGTGAGCAAAGCACACACAATATACATCACCATTTCATGTTAAGCATAAAGGTTTCCAAAAATACTTGCCTTGAGTAATTGACGACGCAACGAACGGAAAGAAAAATCACTGACGAACGCTAGGAATCGACAACCACGAACCTAACGATTCGAAGAACACAATCACAACCAACTCTAAACGAGTATGAAACGGAATACATCCGAAAACCCTCCTACGATTCATGTTTATTCGTATAAAAACAACAAGGGTGGACCACAACCAAACCCTCTCGAATACGCAACAACTACGAAATATACCATGAATCCGTAGGGAAACCAAGAATACTAACAAGATTAATCATATTCGTCATGAATTAATCAACAATACGGAACAAATCGTACAAAAACTCAAAAACCCCCAAATTACCCAAAAGTAGGGTTCTAAGAGATTTAACTTGGATTAAGGATGAAGAATGCAAGTAGGTGTTGTTAATCTACACCAAGAGCTCAAGGTAAGTGATATCTGAAGTGGTCGAAGGAAGAAATCGCCCGAAAATCGCCTGAGGTATTGCTAAGCCGCGGGGAAGGAGAAGAAATGAGAAAAGTGAGAATCTGGGTCAACTCCTTGGTTTTTATAGCCAGGGAGCGTTAGCGTGCGCTATCGGGTGGAACTCCAGTCCAGAAAGTTAACACCCCAGTCCAGGACCTAAAGTTCTGGACCGTTAGTGTGCACTATTAATAATTAGCGTGCGCTAATAGCCTCTCGGTAGCGCGCGCTATCGGGCCATAACGTGCGCTACCTGGACATCTGTCGAGTCCAGAAGTAACCTGCCCAGTACTCACCTGACCGCGTTAGCGTGCACTACCGGCCACTCTGCGTGCACTAACATCGTCTCGGTAGCGTGCGCTACTGGTCTATAGCATGCGCTACGTGGGCACCTAACCTAATCCAAGAGTAAATTGTCTAGTACTGGGCTGTCGCTTTAGCATGCGCTACCGGACACCTAGCGCGCGCTAGTCCTCGACAATAACGTGCGCTAGACAAACGTAGTGTGCGCTAAACCATTAGTCCAGAGGACTGAGATCAGAAACAGGCTCACTGCCACTGCCAGGGCTCAACTCGCTAGCGCACGCTACCAACAAAAGTAGCCTGCGCTACTAAAGGAAGCTTAGCGTGCACTAAACAATAATATTATCGCACGTTAGGTACAGGATAACAACGGTCCTAGACACCGAAACACGACCGAAGCATCAAACGGAACAACACAATACGCCTGATGACATATACACTACACCATATATGAGCTTCAGCAACATTTATTTCGATGTTACAAGCAAAAGTGTTGCCTTATATGCCTTAAAATTGGTCTATGGTAACACATTTTTTTGGCGTTACAGTTGATAGTAACCAGTGTTACCATAGACATAATTGGGTATCTATGGTAACACCAAAGTCGGTGTTACTATTGATATTATAAAAAAGTGTTACCAAAAATGAAAACAATAGGCGGGTTTGTACAAAATATTGGACGGCTCAAAGTTAAAGCTGAAAAATACTTGAGCGGCTAAAAAATTCATTTACCCAGTTCAACTCAAATAATTCACCAAGTCTAAAAACAAACAATTCACTCTCTCTCTCTCTTTGAACTCTCACTACACCATAGATGGACTTTTGCAACGAAATTGCATGGTGTTGCAATCTCAGATGTTGCAATAGCTATGCTAAATTATGCCTACTACAACATAGTTTTTTATGCATTACCTTACATATGAACATGATGTTGCTTTAGCAAAAAAATGTTACAGGCTGTTACACTACAGAATAGGTGTTTCCTGTAGATGTGATATAAATAAAATTTTATAATTTAATGAAAAATTAAAGTAAATAATTATTTTACATGAAAACTAATAAATTTTGAGATTTATTTTAACTAAAATTATTTAGTTTGCAAAAGAAGTGGATTGTGATATATTTATAAAAGTAATGTATTTTTTATTTATTTTAAATAATATAAATTATAATACTTAAAATAATATTTATATTAAAATATATTATAAACACAAACAGTTATTTTGAAATGAATAATTTATAATACTAACATAATAAAAATTTATTGTTTGCAAAAAAAGTGTATCATGATAAATATATATAAATAGTAAATTTTTTAAAATTTTTAAAATGAATAAATATAATACTTATATAAAAAAGTTTTGAACATGTGAATAGCACGTGAGTATTAAAGTGAAATTATTGAGAGTGGCAAAAATGTCGCGTCTTATACCAAAATAATTTTAACACACTAAAAGGGGTTCTCTCTTGGCGGCGAAATAGGGGAAGGTCTTCTTCTAAGGATAAAGCTTGAACTTGACTCAAGCAGGTACTCAACAAAGCAAACCCCCCCCCCACCCCCACCGGTCAATGCTTTGGATTCAGTCTTTCCCTAGCCAGTAAATCCATATAGAAAGAAAGCCCTATTCCATCTCCACTCTCTTCAATTATTCCTGGGATGAGTTTCATTGTTTCAACTAAGGGGCTCCCATCAAAGGGGTTTCGATTAAGTGGTTTTGATTTGTTAGGTCCTCTCATCTTCAACTTCAATTTAGGGCTTCTATCTTCAGCTTCGATTTAGGTTACTTCAATTCTATGCCTCTCTTTTTCTCGATTTGTATGTATTGTTCTTTATTTTTAATTATATGCATTTTTTGAATTTGTTATTCGACTCGATTTAGGGCTTGATTTGAATGTGGTTCAATTCCTTTGAGTTTTGCGTACTTGAATCTTTGATTTGTATATGTGATTTGGTCTTTGTTTAATTTGTTATATCTTGTTACTAAATTGGTTGTGCATCTTTCTATCTCTGTCTCCCCCTGTTATCTGTATCTCTATTTCTCCCTCTCTATCCCTTTCTATCTCTCTGTCATCTCTCTCCCTCTCTGTCTCTCTTACTTTCTTATCCCCCCTATTTGTCTCTGTCTCCCCTCATTCTCTCTGTCTCTCTCCCCCCCTCTCTCTCACTCTCTCTCTCTCTCCCCTATCTCATTCTCTCTCCCTCTGCGTTTATATGTAGTTTATATATGCTCTTTGTCTATATGTAATTTATATATGCTGAACTTAAAAAATAATAAAACTTTAAGGTGCTGATTTAATACGTAAGAGAGAACTTGAGAGACGTGTGGATAGGTAAGCTCGACTAATTTTTATTTGATGTGACTACTGCTACAAGTTATTAAGATATGTTGCAAAATGGATGTTTGGTGATAAGCTGAATTTTACTAAATTATTCAAATTTTACAGACAATAACACAATCCTTTAAAGTTATCATGTGACCTATACGGTCTATTCAAGGATTACTAAATTTGAACTACCTCTGTCAAAACTCATCAGAATAATGATAAAGGGTAGTGACTATCATGGTATTTATAAATTAGAATTGAAAAGCGATATTGTTGCTTGGTGGATATCACGAGATATTAAATTTTGTTAATGATAAATGATAATTGAATATTTAGGTTGATTATTAACTAGAATTCATAACAATTAACATATGAGCACTTCCATTCATTTGCACTTTTTTTTTGCTTTTATAATATGTTATATCTATTAGCCATTTATGTATTTGTAGAGACATCATCATTGTTGTTGTTGTGAATGTCGAATCTATTATGATATCTATGAGATGTGATGTCTTTAGCTGTGACGCTGAAGTGTATCATTTAAAGAGGACTCGTTTGTGTCTTGGTCTCCAATTTTTTCACTTGCATTGTTCTACTTTTAATCAGTTCAATTAGCATCTGATACAGTATGAAGTCACAAAATTTTTCTATTTTGCAAGTGGTCTGCACATGATAAGGAGTATAAAGTTGACAATAAGTCCTTCCATTAACAAAATATTTACACTGTTTCTTGTGATACTCCTCATATGTCTATGGAGATCTGCTAGGAAATATCTATGGTTCTGTGTAATCGGACAAAAGATATCTAATTCCTATTTATCTTTTGCTCGTATCTCTTACTGAAAGCTCCAGGCTCTTGCTTCCAGATACACACGAATTGGTGCTGTTTTTTGGGCCTGAAGTATAAGATATTATATGCTCTGAAAGCAACAAACTAGGTATGATTATGAAACATTTGGATATTGATCATTGTTTTCCATCTCGTAATGGTTACTTAATCTTCTAGTCCATCAGGTTCTTTATATCACAGATTCACTGCTTCTGGAGGCATCCAGTCTCCTGTACTGGCACACTGGAAACACTCAACATTTAAAATTCATCTAAGGAGTTCTAAGTACTTTAGTACATTGACTAAGGTGTTTGCTGATAACGATGTCTGGAGGCTATACCAGACAATAATTATTTATATACAATATAACTAAGCTAAATTGTCAGTAGTTATCAAACTTATATTATTATAGGTGCTACTTTAAAAATTAATTATTTAGATTTGACAAGTTTTTGTGCTAAACGACTGTTTACTTTGCTTTATTAGTTTTCTGACATGCTTTCTTCAAGCTCTTACTGTCCATGTTGAATATTATGGAGATGGCAAGGATGAAGAGCAAGCCTGAACCCGAGTTTACTATCCTTATCCTACAAATGAGGAACGGATGAAAAAAGGCCTGAAGAGGTTCCTCTTTCATATTGGAATATTCTTCTAAAATGTTGGGGTGATGAAAAAGTTAAGGTAATAATTTAAATTCAATTTTCCTTTTTATTCATTGTTTCGTTGGCAATTTAGTATGAAAAGTAATGACGATAAGTGTTCCTTTATGTTATAGAGAATTGCGGAAAAGTAATGACGATAAGTGTTCCTTTATGTTTTTCTTGAAAAACTTCAAGCTCCTGTTCTAATATCTATCATTCATGCTCCGATAAAGATAGATATACATGTGTATATGTATAATATATGATTGATAATGAAAATAGAGAGCAGAAGAGCAAATATACTGTATATAGCTTAGCTGTTGTATATAACCATTATATTTACAAGAGGGAGGTTGAAGCCTTATATATAGAAAGTAAAAATTGAGTACTATGTATTCTTCGGTATACTAAGCAGTTTATTCCACCTTATGTAAATGCTCAGGGAGTCTATGCTACCTTATGCAGAAAAGGTTTAACATTGATTTTGCAGTTTATCTTACCCTATACTCTATCATCTGTTCCTTGTGAAATTCAACTATCTCCTTCTTAACATAATGTGACATATCCTCATTCTTCTTACCAGTGAGTGTATATATATAGTCAAGAAGAGTATATTACAGAGCAACCAAAATCGAAGTCTTCAGCATCACCATCCGTTCAAGTTGCTGATCAGTACGTGGCGGACCTAACTGCTAAGATCAGGGCTCAACTTCAACAAGATATGGATGAAAAACTTGACCAAAAAGTTCGAGAAATGATGAAAATGTTGGCAGAGAAGAATCCAGATTTGAACTTAAAGATTGATGACTCTCAGAAATCAGTCGAGGAGTCCTATGGCGGTGACAATGTCACTCCTTGACTGATCTCATCATTTTATATTATGCTAGCTAAGTGACTCAAGTAGTTTTGTTATATTTGTGGATTGCGATTGTAACTTGTTCTTAGCTATTATGGATTGAATATTAGCAGTCATGTATTTTGGATGTTGTTATGGTTGACATTCTTTTAATAGTATTGACTGTTTTACGGTAATATTTATTTTCCAATATAAAATTTTGCTTTTTAGCATGAAAAATGTTGGTAAAAACCTGCAAAAATGTAGCCATAGACTATAATTTATAATTCTTTCTGTTGGCAAAATATAAAAATTATGTTGGCAAAGATTAAAAATGTGTTGGCAAAAGTTAGAACTGGTCATATATAAGTGTAGCCATAGTGTTAAAGTTGTTGGTAAAGATGTCAAAGTGTTTCACAATTTAATGTTACATTAGACCTCATGAGTGTTGGCATAGGTCTACGGCTACACAAATCTTTGTGTCACTAAATATATAAAAGTGTGGCCTTAAGTCTACAACAACACAAAATCTAGTGTAGCCACAGACAATAAAAGTGTTGGCAAAGGGGTCTATTGCTACACTTTTTTAACATGTTACCAAAAAAAAGAAAAGTGTTACCTTAGACCCCTATGGTTGCGGCCGTTTTTGTAACACTTTCGAATTTGGTCAAAGTGTAGCCATAACTTGTTTTTCTACCTTCAGCAACACTTTTTGGACTTTTGAACATAATTTTCCAGGTGTTGCTGAAACCCATATATGGTGTAGTGATAATGGATCTACGGCAACCCCGAACGGTGGTTCCGAACAACAATTACGAGAATCAGATCAATAAGCGACGGAAGAACCAATAAATGCAGAACCGGATGACAAAAGTCTCGAAACTAATATTCTCGAAAATCAATACGGTTATACGAGGGTTGCTAAAAAAACGGAAAATACACCGAAAATGAAAATACCGTGAAAAAGAAGAGATTTTTGGCATCAAAACAAAATCAAACTTGGAATTTAGTGCCAAAACCTGAAGGTGTTAAACCCATATCCTGCAAATGGGTTTACAAGTTGAAGATTCGTCCAAATGGTACAATCGAGAGGTACAAGGCTCGATTAGTTGTTCGTGGATTCTCTCAAGAGTATGGCATAGACTGTGACAAGATGTTTAGTTCAGTTGCAAAGATTACTACAGTACGTGTCTTACTAGTCTTAGCAGCAAGTAAGTCTTAGAAATTATGGCAAATGGATGTGAAGAATGCATTTTTACATGGGGAACTTGATCATGATATCTATATTGATCAACCAAAAGGATTTTTGAATCATGAAAAGTCTGAGTGCGTGTGCAAGTTGAAGAAGGTGTTGTATGGCTTGAAGCAAGCACCCCGAGCATGGTACGGGAATATTGCTGAGTTTCTAGTCCAAAGTGGTTATCATGTTGCCCCAGCAGATTCGAGCTTGTTCGTGAAAAGTCGAGGAGGCAAGCTAACAGTAATCCTTGTATATGTGGTTGATCTAATCATCACCAGTGATGACGAAGATGAGATTCAATGAACAAGGACAAATTTGTCGGTCCTATTTCAAATGAAGGAACTTGGTGAACTGAAACATTTCCTAGGATTGAAAGTCGAAAGAACAGGTGATGGTATATTTCTTGGTCAGTAGAAATATGCAAGAGATTTAATAGACAAGTTTGGGCTAACTTACTGCAAGCCAATATCCACCCCAATGGAGCCAAACTTGAAGCTGTGTGCCTACGATGGGAAAGACTTGGAGGACATAAGAATGTACCGGCAGATAGTGTAACACCCCCAAACTAGGCGGATATTACAGTGCCATGGACCCCCGACTGGGACCCACCAGGCTAATGAAAATGAGTAAATTACGCAGGGTAAATGTAGTACCGAACCACATTACACAATTAATTACTCAGATAAGGAGTTTCATACAACACACCCAGGATGATACTGAATACAAGTATATTTTATATGGAGATAAAATATACAACACTGAGTGAAATGAAATATTCAAACGGAATGTCTGCAGCGGAATAAATGAAGGAAACATAAATGACTGAAAAGACTGGGCCCCCTACTAGTATCACTGGGACTCCTCGCCGTCACCGTGCTCTCCCCGTGCTTTAGCCTTGCCATGACCTGAAAAACAGTATCCCCAACGGGCCGCCATACGTAACAACAATCCTCAAGAGTTGAAAATACACAATCATGAGTTATCCTCAGTTATGAAATATCCTGTCGAAACATACGCAATCAAACATGCTATATGAATCAACTAATGATACGGCTCAAAGGAATGGCGCCACACTACGTCCGGGATGGAAATGTGTCCGTGCACAAGCCACCAACGAGTATCGATCGAATACACGTGTGGTCTTGTACCTAATCGCCTCACGAAGCCATCAACTCGTGCACACCCAATGTGAGGCCACCAACCAACACACGACTATAATGTGCCCGACATGAAAATCCTACACATACCAACCGCACGCCAAGATGACCCGGAATGCCACAATATGACAAAAGTGACAACGAAAATGAATAATGACTCACCAAGATTAAATGATGGTGGAATGAATGACAACTTAATGAAATGATTGGAACCGCTGCTCCTTATGGTCAAGTGATTAATTGACAATGACAAGTTTTGATACGGTTAATACAATGATGAATGAGTTACGATTATGAATGAACAACATCAAAAGGAATGAATATCCTTTTAACCGAGTAAGAATTAACTTACACAATACCGATGAAGAATGTCCGTCCACGAACAACGTCCTAAATGAAATGCCTACGTCGAATAACCTTGAATAACAATAATTACCAACAACCGTTCAATACACGTGTCAAGCAACTAAACATGACTAACCCAAAGGTCGAAAACAACGATAATCAAACTCATAGGGGCATTCCAACGAATACGTAACCAACCACACGACTTCGAAAATATCCAATCCCGAATATATCGAAACCAACACCAAAATGAGTATATCGAACTAATAAAACACTTCAATGATATCAATAACCCAATAGGAATCCACAATTCGAGATTACAACTACATTAATCGGAAAATCCCCAAATAACCGAAGTCAACCCCAAGGGTTCTTGAAATAATTCCGAAAATAACCATTAAATCCGTAAGAATATACTTATCCAAGGTAGATAATCCATATCTAACATATTCCAATGATAATCCAAGCTTACACGAAGAAATCGAAAGGAAAAACCCAAAAATCCGAAATTCTAGATCCAAGAGATTAATACCTTGATTCGATGTTAAGGAGATGATGAAGTGATGATAATCCAACTCAAAGACTTGAAGATGATGATGGATGATAGAAGATCGAAGAGAACTCTCCAAAATGCCCAAAATCGCCCGAAACCGATGAGGGAATGAGAAAGGATGATAAAATGACGAACTCAAAGCTAATCGTCAATATATAGCCATTCCAGGTTAGCGTGCGCTAGCCCTTGTGCGTAGCGTGCGCTAACGGGTAATTTGGGTAGTCCAGTACCCACTGTCCGAACACGGTAGCGCGCGCTACGTACCCTTTTGTAGCGTGCGCTACGATCATGCCATTAGCGTGCATTAATACCCATTGTTAGCGTGCGCTAACGAATTATGTGATGCCCAGTACTGGAATCCAGAAACCTTCTGTCCTCTGATCTGATCTCGATAGCGTGCGCTACAACCAACGGTTAGCGTGCGCTATAATATCGATTGCGTACGTTAAATATCACTCATAGCGTGCGCTATGAATTAATCCAGTGCAGTCCAGTAGCCACTGGACTCAACCTGATCCGTCCCTAGCGCGCGCTACTCCACATATTTAGCGTGCGCTACTACAACCCGCTAGCGCGCGCTACTTACCACTCGTAGCGTGCGCTACAAATAACTCACCTGCAGTCCAGTACCTTCTGGACTGCAACCAGGGTAGCATTAGCGTGCGCTAATGCTGAGCAGTAGCGTGCGCTACCTGTACTCAATTAGCGTACGCTAAAAAGAGTACGTAGCGTGCGCTACTCCTCACGCACAGCCCACAACGAAAATGACAACGATGATAAACACGGCACGAAACTCCAATTAGATTAGTGACGAATGACGATTGATACACGATACAATTACTCTGAATGATGAATACCATGATTGAATATGAGTGACAATTGATCATTAATGAGTGAAATTACTGAGTATCAATTACTGAATGATAAATACTGAATGATAATTACTGAATTACAACCGGGTATTACATACACCCCCCCTTAAAAGAGTTTCGTCCCCGAAACTAAGGGTCAAACAACTCGGGATAACTCTCCCGCATACTATCCTCGGTTTCCCACGTAGCCTCTTCGACTCCGTGTCTAGACCACTGAATTTTAACCAAAGGAATCGTCTTATTCCTCAACTGCTTGATTCGCCGCTCTAAAACTCGTATAGGACGTTCCTCATATGAATGATCATCGGCAATCTCGATTTCATCGAACTGAAGTATGTGACTCGGGTCGGCAACATACTTCCGCAACTGAGATACGTGAAACACATTATGAATTCGGCTCAACGCCGGAGGTAAAGCCAATCGGTAAGCTAACTCGCCTACTCGATCCAGAATCTCAAACGGTCCAATGAATCTCGGACTCAACTTACCCCTCTTCCCAAAACGGAAGATACCACGACTCGGGGAGACCTTGACCAAAACATGGTCACCCGCCTCGAACTCTAACGGTCGACGACGATTATCTGCATATGATTTCTGTCGACTCTGAGCGGTCAACAAACGACTTCTGATCAAAGCTACCTTCTCACGGGCAGCTATAAGCATATCGGGCTCGGTGCCGATTGATTCTGATAGGTCATCCCAACACAAAGGAGATCGACAACGACGACCGTACAAGGCCTCGTAAGGTGCCATCTTAATCGAAGCATGCCAACTATTATTATACGTGAACTCGATCAATGGTAGTTGGGCCCAATCGACTTTCCAATCGAGGACGCATGCCCTCAACATGTCCTCTAAGGTCTGAATAGTCCTCTCAGATTGTCCGTCGGATTGAGGATGAAAAGCGGTACTGAGATTAAGCTGAGTTCCCATAGCACGATGAACGGATTTCTAAAAATGGGATACAAATCGTCCGTCACGATCGGAAACGATACTCTTAGGAGTATCGTGCAGTCTCACTATCTCCTTGATGAACAACTGAGCCAGTCTCTCGGGACCCCACGTATCCTTGATCTCAAGGAAATGAGCTGATTTAGTTAAGCGGTCCACAATCACCCAGATCGTATTCATGCCACGACGACTCGTCGGCAAACTCGTGATGAAATCCATAGAAATGTCTTCCCACTTCCACTCCGGAATAGGGAGAGGTTTTGACATACCCACGGCCGCCGATGTTCAATCTTAACTTGTTGTGAGTTAAGCATCTCGAAACAAATTCTGCGACTTCTCGCTTCATATTACTCCACCATAATTTTGTTTCAAGTCCTTATACATCTTCTTGGACCCCGGATGAACAGAATAAGGGGTAGCATGAGCTTCTCTCAAAATAGAGTTTTTCAACTCGTCATTCGCCGGTACGCACAACCGGTTCTTAAACCTCAAAAGTCCATCCTCGTGGACCACGAATCCAGGGGCTTTCCCCTGAGCCACATCTTCACGGATGCGCAACAATGAAGGGTCTGAACTCTGATTCTCTCTGATTACCTCCTCAAGAGACGATGAAATCTCTAACATACAAAGCTGTCCCTGAACTCGCTGAAGCCAGACCTCGACCTCGGGTCTAAGGAATTCCTGCTGAAGCTCCTTCTGAACTGTTAAACGAGCAAGCATCTGCTCCTGAACGGACTTACGACTTAAGGCGTCGGCGACAACGTTCGCCTTGCCCGGGTGGTAAAGGATCTCGAGATCATAATCTTTGATTAGTTCCAACCACCGTCTCTGTCGCATATTTAACTCCTTCTGAGTAAATATATACTTTAAACTCTTATGATCGGTGAATATCTGACAGGTAACGCCATAAAGATAATGACGCCAAATTTTCAAAGCGAACACCACGGCTGCTAGCTCCAGATCGTGAGTCGGATAATTAACCTCGTAAGGTCTCAATTGCCGTGAAGCATAGGCAATAACCTTTCCATTCTGCATGAGCACACATCCGAGACCCTGTCCGGACGCATCACTATAAACCACAAATCCCTCCGTCCCTTGCGGTAAAGAAAGGATAGGTGCTGAAGTTAACCGGCTCTTGAGTTCCTCAAAACTCTGTTGACATGCGTCGGACCACGTGTATTTCTTATCCTTCCGTAAAAGGTTCGTCATGGGTTGAGCGATTTTAGAAAATCCCTCCACAAATCGCCGATAATAACCCGCTAATCCGAGGAAACTTCGTATTTCCTTAACATTCTTCGGAGGTAGCCAATCTCGAATAGCCTCTGTCTTCTGAGGATCGACACGAACTCCGTCTGATGAAATTACGTGTCCGAGAAACGTCACTTCGGACATCCAAAACTCACATTTGGAAAACTTCCCATAAAGTTGTTCTCGCCTCAACACGTCGAGAACTTGATGAAGGTGAGACTCGTGTTCCTCCCGGTCACGAGAATAAATCAAAATGTCATCAATGAAGACAACCACGAACTGATCCAGATAGTCTATGAAAACCCAATTCATTAATTCCATGAATACCGCAGGTGCATTAGTCAACCCAAACGGCATAACCACAAACTCATAATGACCATAGCGTGTTCGAAACGCCGTCCTTGCGATATCCAACTCTCGAATCCGCAACTGATGATATCCAGATCTTAAGTCGATCTTGGAAAATACTGAAGCTCCCTGAAGTTGATCTAAGAGGTCATCAATACGGGGTAAAGGATACTTATTCTTGATCGTCACCCGATTCAATTTCCGGTAATCAATACACAAGCAGAACGAACCATCATTCTTCTTGACAAATAACACTGGTGCTCCCCACGGGGACGCACTCGGTCGAATATAACCCTTCTCGAACAATTCCTCAAGTTGGTTCTTTAATTCCTGCATTTCGGTCGGGGCCATCCGGTACGGTGCCTTCGATATCGGGGACGTACCAGGCTCCAGCTCAATCGTGAATTCCACATCCCTCTGTGGAGGCAAACCAGGTAACTCGTCTGGAAAAACATCGGCATATTCCTTCACTACCGGAATGTCCGTCAACATTACTGATGATTTCTCGGTTTTGGTCATATAGCACCAAAAAACGACACATCCCTGATTGAGTAATCTTACTGCTTTCATCAAATTAATGACCTTACGAGCAGTAGGGATTACCTCCTGAAATGCACATTCGACCCCATAAATGCGAAATGATAGTGATCATACGCTTACGGACACTAATGATGGCATCATGACGATCCATCCAATCAATACCCAAGATGATGTCGTCCCTCGGCAAATCTACTACGATTAGGTCCGCTGGCCATACACGACCATGAAGTCAATCGGACAATTACGAATCTCACGATTTCCGACAATTCGTCTACCATCAGGTAGACCAATGACATAAGGCTCACAACTAGTAGCACTACCCAGACGTAGTCTACTCAAACATGACTCGGAAATGAATGAATGCGATGCACCAGTATCAAAAAGGGTACACATAGGTTGAGATAGAATATCGAGTGTACCTGAGATCATCCGGGCCTCCGGATCGTCGGTCTTCCTCATCTCATAAATTCGGGGCTTGCTGGCCCCCGAACCGGATGCTCCCGTCTGATAGCTCTTGGATCCGCCTTTAGCTCCTGTCGTCTTGAACGACGCTGACTGACGTTACTCAATTAAATGGCATTTAGGTCACTCAATTAACTAGTAACTTGCAATTGGGTCATCTAACTCAAAAAACTTTCAGTCAAATCATTAGTCTCTATAAAACTTTCACTAAGGTCACTTGTCGTTACTGACGTTAAATATTGGACGGAAAGATGACTAAGCGAGCTGACATGGCTGATTTAAGTTCAAAGTGGCATGTACACCTCATCTGAAGCTTGTACATGAACCAGTTGTTATACAACCAAACTATATCCCTTTAACCCCATCTATTCACCCATCAATTAGGGTTATATAGCAAGCTCCCTCCATCTTCTATGTCTAGTACAAAGAGAAGTAGTTCGGTTAAAAATCCACACGGCACAAGTAGTAACTCGTTCATGAGCCGTAAAAAAAGCAACTCTGATTTTGAATATTGATTTTGTCTTCACTAACGATTTCATCTTATTTGGTGAATTCATCTTTAGCAACAGGCTCATCCTCAATGACGATTTCATCATCATCGTTGTGCCTCGATTTAAACGAACTTCACTATATGATCTTGTTCTCACCATCTCGTAATTAGGGTTTACAAATTAAAGGGCGTGTAGAATTTGGGGGATAAACAACGGGTTTATGTTTTATAACTAGGATAGGATATAACTTATAACTTGGGGGTGGGTTATAATGGGCATGGGTTACAACCGGGTCCGGTTTTAATTTGGTTGGACTATTTTCTTGATTTGGCATCGACTTGGCACAAATAGATGGTCTTCCGTCTAGAGTCAACGACATTTAACGTTCGTGAAAGTTTTAATGTGTTTAATGATTCAAATGAAAACTTTTATCTGTTACGTGACTGAATGAATTTTTTTGAGTTGGATGCCCCAATTGCAAGTTACTAGTTAGTTGAGTGACCTAAATGCCATTTAACCCCTTGTTTTAGTAACTCGGTGAATTCGTCTTGCAGAGATAGATTGAATGGTGCCGTTATTGCCGCGACTATAACAATGTTTGGCATCCTAAAGGTGGAGGATTTGTACGTGGCCATGATAGACTTTACAAAACAGCTTAAAGACATATGTGACGCGACATGAACCGAGAACAATGCAATATCCGATCACGAAAAGCACTTGCCCATGTAAGTGGTTGTTTGGCACCTGTATTTAACTCCAATCGCCTCCATATATATATATATATATATATATATATATATACTTCACAAGCTATGTATCTGTGGTTTTGGTTTTAATATCTAAAATTACAGGCTTAAACAAGTGTCCTGCACTGAACCAACTAAGGTATCGCAACATGTTGATAATGCAAGCTCGTATGCAATCAAGTCTTGAAGTTCTTCAACCAAAAAGGGTCGATTAGTTTTCGAATGTTATTTTTGCTTTTCTTTAAATTAAATCATAAATCACCATTTTTGTTGGATTCTTGATTTTTCGTTATGTTCTGTTTGCCTTGACCTAAAATTCATAGAATACAAACTATGAAGTGGTGAAACCGGTTCGTTACATGTGTGATCGACAAAGGAATGCTCACTTTTTCATGTGAACTTCAAAGCTAAGGAGATGACCCTAATGCTCCGGTGAAGTTGTTTTTCGCCGAAATGACAACTACCAATGGGGTTTATTCGGTTAAGTGTTGCTTCGAGTTGGATCATTTGAATATAAAGTCAGGTTTGTTTTTTTGACATGTAGAAGTGGTCATGTGATTTAATTTATCTCTTACTGCTATTCAGTGCATTTATTTAGCTTGATTATTGATTTGTTTGTTTGTCCATTGGTGATTAATTAAGATTACAGGCTACTTGTTTTGGTAACTCTATGAATTCGTCTTGCAGGAAATTTAACCGGAGATAAAACGAATGGCTGCTATTATTGCCACGATTTTAACAAAGTTCGGCATCCTAATAATGGAAGATTTGTACGTGGCGGTGATTCATTGTACAAACCTGAAGAAGAGTTCCAATGTTCATAAGAGACGCAACTCACTTGAAATTGTGCACATCTTGCTGTTTCAGTGCACACAAATTCCTTGTAATATCATATCAATAACTCTTATGACGACTCTCTACCGTTGCTATGGTTTGTATTTGTAGTGTGTGTATGTGGACAATGAATTACATGTGGTGCTTATTCTCCAGTTAAGTTTGTTATATTCTGAAGTGCTCATGAATTGTTGGTACCTGGCCTTCTTTAATATTTCTATTAAATTCTAGTTCCTGTTTCGGGAGAAAGTGAGAAAGATGTGAATAAGAGTCAATCAATTGTATTCATAACATTGATAGAGGGGGTCTTTATATAGGTATTACAATGAGAGTACTTCAATACATAGGATTCCTAGGTAAGGTAAGATATCTAATAAGATCCTACTACCTCTAAAAGGATCTAAACCTTTCATTTATGTATCTTCCTACAACCAGTATTAAGCAAGACACCAACAAGGGAAGGATATCTTGGAACACTCTTCCTGTGTCGAGCACTAATACTATTATGGTGCATAAGATGTTGCCTCGGTAAAAAAATCTTTCCAAGTCAAATAGAATCTCGTGGGAAAAATAAAGACTTGGTGAAGAAAAAGAGCACAACGCATTAACTACAAATGCGAGAGTCATGTGAAGTACACTTCCCCTGAAGTATACATAACAGCTCATTCCAATGAGCTATCACTAATTGATCTCGGATAATCGACGCATGTCGATGCTTCTCACATGTTTCTCAAATGTAGATTTTGGCAGAGACTTGGTGAACAAGTCTGCGATATTCTCATTGGAACTCACTTGTTTCACTTCGATATTCAGTAATTTCTGTTGGTGATTGTAGAAGAACTTCGATGCGATATGTTTAGTATTGTCACTTTTAATGAAACCTAACTTCATCTGCTCAATGCATGCCGCATTATCCTCAAAGATGTAAGTATGAGTTGCTATAGTGGACTCTAATCCACAAGTTCCTCGTATATGGTCTATGACTGACCGAAGCCAAATGCACTCCCTTACTGATTCGTGCAATGCAATTATCTCTGCATGGTTCGAGGAAGCACTACACACCAAAATGGCCGATTTTTCACCTTCAAAAGCAGTGACAAATGGTTTTTGTCACTGCTATTGAAGGTGACATTTTCGGGGGTGACAAATCCCTTTGTCACTACTAATGGAGGTGACAAAATTCGATTGTCACCGCTAAATTTTCACCTAAAAAAGGGTACATAAAAACACTAGTCACTGTGTTTGTCACGGTCATGGGAGGTGACAACTCTTTTAATTTGTCACTGCCCATAAAGGTGACAAATATCTTTATTTGTCACCTCATATTGTCACCTCTATGAACAATGACAATATTCAACTTTGTCATCGCTGTTGGAGGTGATAAATATTCCGTGACTTCTAATTTTGTCACCTCCTTTAGCAGTGATAAATCGGATATAATTTAACCACAATAATATAATTTTTCTAAATATTTTTTCTTTAATTTTTTTCACAATTATTAACTAATCAACTATAAATAACACAAATTCCAATATCACCACACCCACATCATTTTAATATCACACAATGCACTAATTAAATTCATCATTTGTTCAAATTCATAAACAACACGCAAGTGTTCAAATTCATAAGTTACACACATAGTGTTCAATTTCATAAAAAATACCTAACAAAAGTAAGACTTAACGCACAAATCATTTTAGCAACCATATAGGCCATACCACCCAACTACCCTCGGTTTCCTTGATATTTGTGGCACACCTTTGACTATGTAGATACAAACTTTGTCCCTCTTCTCCTGGAACGACGTCAATTACTAGAACTTTACGTTCAAAGTCCACCAATGCATGACCATGCACAATTATTCCCGTAGTTGCCGTTGAAACAATCACTCCAGTTGCAATCTTCTTTGATGCATCTGACAAGCTAAATATCCCACAATTTGATGATGAAGAGGATGCGGAATGCGATGGAGTCAACGGGCTTGAAGGATTCGAGACAATCGTTTGGTGTGGAGATTGTTGGAGAGGACGTTTCTGATATTCAGTCATGGCTCTTAATATATTATTAATGAATTCTTTAATCTCATTAATGTCTTGCTTCACTTCCACGTTAGACTGTTTTACACACTCAATCTCTGTGCGTATTGGAAGAATGCTCTTCACTTTAGTTTACACATTGGACCTACACCACGAGTCCTACCTCTATTGTCTTTCCCGAAACACACGGTCAGCGCATCAGTTTCCAAACTAACTTCACTCGATGAATCTTGACTGCTTTTCAACTCGGACACTTTATCAGGCAATTTTTGCTGCCAAATATATTAAAGAAAAATATTAGTATTTTCATCATTAGTTGGATTCATATTTTTGTCGTTTACGTGCTAAAGAAAGTAATGAAACTTACCACATTTTCAACTGCATTAGGATGAATTTCCCCAGTTTTTCTTTGCTTACGAGCCTCTATATAAAGATCTGATAGCTCAGGTGGTGGTCCAAGTGGATTCTTACGCTTCTGCAAATAATAACTATACAAGTCAAATACATTAAACAAATAAATAATAATAATAATAAGTCATATATCACAGTTTCTTCAAAGTCTAATTACTACTTGTATATGTATCATAGATAATAAATATACTAACTGTGCATAATAAAATGGGTTATTTCTCTGACGTTATTTCCATGATAGTATGCTCATAATAAAATATTGGGATACACTAATCCATATTGCTAATTTATCAAATATCTCTACAAATACATCCCTCATTTTTTCTAAATATTATGAATAACTCCAACCTTTCATCTTACATCTTATGGTTGAAATCCCTCGGCTTCACAAAATATGACAAATAAAAACAACAACAACAACAACAACATCTAAGCCTTAGTCCCAAAATGATTTGGGGTCGGCTAACATGAATCAAACTTTGAAACCGTCAATAATCGTTACATAAATAACATAAAAGGAAAAAAGAGGGAAAAAGTAGAGAAAAAAAACAAATAAAAAAAGAGAATGAATGTAAAAAAAAAAAAGAAAAAAAAATCCTGAAAAATAAATTAAAAGATAACATGAAATAAAAGAAAATAGGAATTAAAAAAAAGGAATCAGACTCCATCCACCATCCGTATTCTTTCTCGCCACATTTGCCTCTCCATCGCCATACTTTCTCCAATTCCAAGAAACCGCATATCATTTTCAATCATCTTTATCCACGTTTTCTTGGGTCTTCCTCTACCTTTCACAACATTACTTGTTCCCCAACTTTCTAGGGCATCAATAGGTCTTCTTCTCACGTGACCAGACCATCGTAATCGATTCTCCATCATCTTGTCTTCTATAGACGCAACTCTTACCTTCTCTCTGATCACCTCATTTCTGAGCCGATCCTTTTTTGTATGACCACACATCCATCGTAGCATACACATCTCTGCCACATTCATCTTTTGAACGTGACACTGTTTTACAGCCCAACACTCGGTGCCATATAACAGTGCAGGCCTAATTGTCGTGCGGTAAAATTTACCCTTTAATCTATGAGGCATGCCAGGATCACATAAAACCCCTGTGGCACTCTTCCACTTCAACCACCCTGCCTTTATTCTGTGAGCCACATCGCCATCTAGCTCTCCATCCTTTTGGATAATAGATCCAAGATACCAAAAGAAAGTGGATCCATGAACAACTTTCCCATCAAATGTGATCATCCCCGCCTCTCTATCACTGTTTTCGCTAAACCTACACTCTATATATTCAGTCTTACTTCTGCTCAGCCTAAAGCCTCGAGCTTCCAAAGTATCCCTCCAAAGTTCCAATTTCTGTTGCACTCCAACCTTCGTTTCATCAATCAACACAATATCATCTGCGAACATCATACACCACGGAACGTCATTTTGAATTTCTCTTGTCAATTCGTCCATGACTATGGCAAATAGAAAAGGACTAAGAGCAGATCCTTGATGCACCCCAATCGTAATAGGGAATTCTTCTGTCCTCCCAACATTAGTACGTACACTTGTACTAGCTCCCTCATACATGTCCTTTATAATGTCAATATATTTCCGCGATACAAATAACAATACAAAAAATAGGGGCTATCTGTAATATATAGAAAAGTTGAGAGGTGTAACTGTAAAATATTTGATGGCATCAGAAAATCCCTCTGCTCAATTAACTGTTGGGGAAAAACATAAGACGAATCATACCTCAAGGGTGGTTTTTGTAATTTTTAAAGTTATTTGATGGTTTTTGTAAATTTTAAATTTATGAGATCATTTTCCATTCAAATGGATCATACATGCCATTTCCTCGGCCTTTTCAGCATACGATTGTCGACCGAGACACTGCACATCGGTCTTTTTAGCCCTGCTCTCTTTGCCTTTCTTTCTTTGCTCCATTTTCTCCTCCGTTGCTTCGCGTTTGATGAATTCATTCCATTCGCTAAGAGGGATTTGTTCTTTTTCTGGAACTTGGTTCTTCAACGCCTTAATTCCATTGATGCCTAAACCTTTAAGATATTTTGCACGTATATTCCTCCTCCACGTCTTTAACTGTAAGCCCATCTCTTTTAAGACCTCCTTTTTTCGCTCGACCGGTATAATGAATTCTTTAAAGAGGGTTTTTCACATGTCATCTTTTTTTGGTTTTTCAACATCTGTCCATTTTCCATAGGCAAGACCGATATGGGATTTCAACAAAGCCAAGCACCGGTTCAACAAATGAGTTTTACCTTCTATGATCAGACCATGCAAATTGAATTTAACTTTTGTCCGTTGATCAACGATGGATTCTTCGGTGTGGGGAGTATCATATGACACTATATTATTTTGGGCATGATGTTGACTTGAATATGTCATTTCCTGCATTTATTCTATCTTCAAAGAGTATCCAAACAGTAAGTCAAAGTCATCAAATAGCAACAAACAATAGAAGCATACTTATCAGCATTTTCTTACTGCTGTCAACAAACAACAGAAGCAGCATACTTATCAACAAAAAGCAATGCTGTCATACTTATTGTCCAAATTAGTATATTCCTACTGCTCATCAGCATTTTCTTATTAGAGCCCTTAACTGCTGCAAAAAACAACAGAAGCAGCAAAAAATATAGGAACAAAAACTGCCGTAGAATAGCAGCAAAAACAGCAAAAAACAGCAAAAACAGCAAAAACTGTCGTAGAACTGCCGTAAAATAGCAACAAAACTGCTGCAAAAAAACAACAACAGAAGCAGCAAAAAAATAGCAACAAAAACTGCCGTAGAATAGCAGCAAAAACAGCAAAAAACTGCTGCAAAAAAAAGCGTAAGCGTAGAATCGCTGGTAAAATAGCAACAAAGCTGCAAAAAACAACAATGTAAAGACAAAAAAAATGTAGAATAGCAATGAAAGCAAAGACAAAACAACAACATAAGCAACATAAACAATATTTGAGAAGCTTGCAGAAATTTCCTTTGTTTATAACCAGACATTTCTTCAAAATAGAAATAACCAAACATTTCTTCAAAATACATCACTTAACCTATTCTAAAAAGTCTAGAAATTTCTTCAATTCCGGATTATCATCCAGAATAGACTGATACTCAACAGGTGCCTCTATGTCATCGATGGATGTGGTCAAACGCTTGGGAGAATATAGAACAACATACCATGGGTCATTGTTAGGGCTCTTTTGAGTAGTACACTTGTACCAAATGGTCTCCCTCTACTTGACTCGTGCTCTCGTGTGGGAGATGTCCTGGAATATAAGGCGTCTCTCTTTCCCCATGAAATACCCAGAACATGTAATCTTGTTGCATACCCCACTTAATCAAATGCAACTCAACCTCTGTCCATCTCAAACGTTTACTGTTTCTACAACGCACGTATGGACACGAGATCTCTTCCCTATTTAGATTTTGCCTTGCAAATTTCACAAAGTCTTTGACCCCTTTAACGTGCACATTCCCGACCCTATTAGCTTCACCCATCCACTCTTTATAAAGTGGAAACCTCATCGATTCTACACAAAAAAAAAGGTCACAAAGGATCACTATGACTTTAACTTTTTCTTTCATAAAAAATATGACTTTGACTTTATAAAGTGCAATGTATTTATTGTGTTTAGTGGTGACCACTATGACTTTGACTTTTTCTTTCATCAAAAATATATTCATGTTTATTTAACAATGAGTTTGTGTTTATATACAAAAGTGTAAGCATCCTACATTTTGACTTTAAATAAATCCATAGAAAGATTAATCATCATCTCCTAAATTAACATTCTCTATCTTTGTATAAAAAGTTTTGATTCCTACAAAACATTTTCCCAAATACAATGACCCTCCAAGCAAAACTATTTTCCAAGAAAAAATATTATGCAACATGTCAATATGCACAGACCAGTCGCCGTGAGAGCATCTAACTATTATGCAACATGTCAATATACACGGACCAACCGCCGTGAGAGCATCTAACTATTATGCAGCATGCCAATATGCACGGACCAACCGCCGTGAGAGCATCTAACTATTATACAACATGCCAATATGCACGGACCAGCCGCCGTGAGAGCATCTAACTATTATGCACCATGCCAATATGCACGGACCAGCCACTGTGAGAGCATCAAACTATTATGCAGCATGCCAATATGCACGGACCAGCCACCGTGAGAGCATCTAACTATTATGCAGCATGCCAATATGCACGGATCAGCCGCCGTGAGAGCATCTAACTATTATGCAATATGACAATATGCACGGACCAGCCGCCGTGAGAGCATCTAACTACCATACAAATAAAAAAAATACCTTGTTTCCTCGCAAGAAACTTGAAGAATGTTCCCAACTAGTCCAAGAAATCAGTAGCAAGTTCTATTAAGCTATACGAAACAACACAACATTAATTAATTGGTAAGTTCACAAAAAATAGAAATATAAAAATCAATATTAAACAAAAAGTGCAAGAGAAACAGCAACATAAAAATTTAGATACATGCAAGATCTATATACATGCAAGGTATGAGGGACTCTCTCTCTCTCTCTCTCTCTCTCTCTCTCTCTCCAGCATAACTTTAGCAGCTATAAATGAAGAAAATTTGTGGATAATAGCGGGCGGGTATTCCTCGAAATAGTTAATCTGAGACCTGTGTTTTTCCCTTTCCTTCAAGTAGCTAACTATACATATTTTTAGTTGATTTGATGATCTGAAAATAAAGCTAAGTATTATTCTGATATGTTTTTCGTTCTAGTTCTTGTTCAAGTCTCGAGCTGCTCTACATTACTTGTCTGATCTATACGTGTGTGCGGTATGCACTCACTTGTGCATATGTAAACCCCCTACTGGCCAGGATCGATCAACTTTTTCTGAAGCACATTTTAGATTTGTGTATGTAGAGATGATTGAAAGGCAATGATTCTTCCAATCTCTATTGGAACTACGTACTTGCTAATATTTCTACCCTCAAATAGTATTATCCCACTTTTTATTTCATATTCTGTACATAAATGTCATAAGCTTCAAAATCCCAAAGCAATACTACATCATGGATATAAGTTAATTAGTAGTAAACAAGAGTTACTACTAAGAAGTCACATCAGGCCAAAACATCCCAAAGCTTTGGAGATGTCATGAACTTCAAACCCCTCTGCAAGAGCTATTTTAAATCTTTGTCGAGCGACTACTATGTCATCCTTTTCGAAGCAATCCTCACTACGCACATTTATCTAACTTGATTATTTAACAAAATGATGATAACAACACTGAGGCAAAATTCCAGCAGGACATATGACTTGTGACTCATTATTGTGAAAAAAGTTTTAACAAAATTTCATTTCTTTCAAAAAAAATATTTATTGTGAAAAAAATTATACAAAAAGGAAAAAGAAATCTGGACACTGGAAAAAAATTATACAAAAAGGAGAACACAAATACACGCAACAAGAGAAAATAGGAACTCATTACAACATGTGACTCGTGATAATTTAAAGAAATAAAAATAAATTAATTGAATTTACAATTCTGGAGCTAGCTCAGCCGAACCAGAGAAGAACTGGCTTTCAAAACAACATATACGGTCTCTTATGAAGAAAAGATGCAAATCAGATGAAAAGATGCAACATCTACGGTCTCCGATTCGATGGCCGGATGGAGAGTTGAGAAAAAAGGTCGGGCCTTCTTTCTTCCTTGAGAGAGTCGCGAGAAGGAGAGTGGAGGAGGAAGAGACGTGGTCGCGGTCTAGGTTGGGAGAGGAGATTTTAATTTTGATTTTTCATATCTGGGCATAACCGATGCCTTTGACAAAAAATTGTTTAAACTTGTCATGGTTCCAAGCCGTGACAAAAATTTCTTTAAACTTGTCACGGTTAAAAGCCGTGACAAACATTTTAATTGTCACTTTTTATCATTTGTCACCGTCATTGGCCGTGATAATATTTGTCACGATCATTAGCGGTGACAAATAGCGCGGATAAAAAGGTGACAAATCGGTCATTTTGGTGTAGTGAAGTAGCAACCAGGGACTGCGTGGTTGATCTCCAAGATATCGCCGTTATTCCCAATGGTGAACACATAACCAGTTTGGGAACGTCCTTTATGCAGGTCAGAGAGATAACCGGCATCAGCAAATTCAACTAACATATTGTTAGGATTCTCTGCATAGGGGGTAAGCTTGCTTGCATTAGCACTTCTGGTAGTCAAGCTGCCATGCTTAGAATAGCTGCAATATCAAAGGAGGATCGACAGTCGGTATGCATCGTCTTAACCTCAACAATTCATTTCAGAATATCGCTCTCTCTTGCATAGGGAAAGAACAATCCAAGATCACTGGAGCCTTTCAAGTATCGAATGATGTGTTTTACTCCATTCCAATACCTTATCGTGGGAGCGGAGCTAAATCTCGCTAACATATTTACAGAGAATGTGATGTCTGGGCGAGTACATTGAGCCAGATATAACACCACACCAATTGCGCTAAGGTATGGTGTTTATGCTCCAAGGACCTTTTCATCCTCCTCTTTACGAAATGGATCCTTGTTCATTTCCACACTTCGACCAACCATGGGGGTAGCAATAAGATGTGCATTGTCCATACTAAATTGCCTGAGCATCTTCTGGACATAGGCAGGTTGATGAATGAGTATACCATCATCTCGATGTTCTAGCTCTAAGCCCAAGAAGAATCGAGTCTTCCACAGGTCTTTCATCTCAAATTCGGATTTAAGGTAGTGTGCCATTTCATTGACCTCATATATGGTACCGATAACATTCATGTCATCTACATAGACGGCTACAATCACGAATCCTGTATCAGTTCTTTTCACAAAAATGCGTTCCCAATCAAGTATTCACGTAGGCGGTTGTACCACATCCTTCTGGATTGTTTCAACCCATACAGTGAACGGCGCAATTTTACAGCGTAAGCGCTCTGTGTCTTAGAGCTACTCGGTCTGGGCAACAAAATTCCTTTAGGGACTTTCATATAAATATTCGTATATAGATACCCATAAAGATACGTTGTAACCACATCCATAAGTTGCATATTCAATTTTTCGGACACTACCAAACTGACTAAGTAGCGAAAAGTGATGATGTCCATAATGGGAGAATACGTCTCCTCGTAATCAATGCCAAGGCGCTGCGAGAAGCCTTGGGCAACTAGTCTCGTTTTGTAACCCATGACCTCATTCTTATCATTGCGTTTACGAACAAAAACCCACTTATGTCCAACTGGTTTAACGCCCACGTGTACTGGCTCGATACGGCCAAATACCTCACGTTTAGCCATTGATTCTAGTTCAGCTTGCATTGCATCTTTCCATTTCGTCCAATCGGCTCGTCGTTGACATTCAGCAACCGATAACGGCTTAGTATTGTCTTCTTCAATAACTTTTTGAGCGACGGAGTAGGCAAAAGCATCATCGACTAGCGTGGACGACCTGTCCAATAGTACGTATTCACTCGTACATTGCATCGAGATTTCTTTATTACATCAACAAAGTTCCGGTGCGTCCGTCGGTCGTTCCATTGTTGATTCGAGGACATATCCGTAGTCCTAGATAATCTCGTGTGACGGAGTCACTGTGTCAATAATGAGAGGATTTTGTGCCTCCGTTCCTCTTCTCTTTCGAGGTTCGATATCCTTTCTACCCACTGGACTCCCCCTTTTTCGAGCAGTAATAAGAGCAGCCGAAGCAGTTGTCCCATCACTAAGGTCGACGCTGGGGGCATCATTCCTTTGGGAGGATGAACCTTGCCCTATAACTGGGACTTCTAGCCTTGAAGGAACATTCGTAGCGGGAATGGTAGATCTTGTCACTTTCGCAGTATCAGTAAAGCTGTTGGGCATCGAATCCGAAACTTTCTGAAGACTGAGAATACGTTGCACTTCCAGCTCGGATTAAGCCGTGCGTGGATCTTGATGAGGCAAAGAGGGAGCACACCAGACAATTTCCTGGCGTTCAATTGGAATCGTTCGATTCCTCTCTCCCCCTAATGACGGGAAATCATCAAAGTGACAGTCTGCAAATCTTGCAGTAAACAGATCTCCTATCAAAGGTTTCAAAGATCGGATAATTTTAGTCGATTCATAGCCAATGTATATAGCTAATCGTCTTTGCGTACCCATTTTAGTACGATGTTGAGGCGTAATTGGCACATAGACTGCACAACTAGAAATGAGTAAGTGTGAAATATCAGGCTCATATCTAATTACCAACTGGCATGCACTAAACTGTCGATTGGCAGTGGGTCGAAAGTGAATAAGTATAGCTGCATGCAAAATTGCATAGCCTTAAGCAGAAATCGTCAAGTTGGTGCGCAATACCAATGCTCGGGCAATAAGTTGTAACCGATTAATCGTAGCCTCAGCAAGGCCATTCTGTGAATGAACATGGGAGACGGGATGTTCAACTTCAATCCCAATCGACATGCAATAGTCGTCAAAGTACTTTGACGTAAACTCACCAGCATTGTCCAATCGTAATGATAAGATTGGAAAGTCGGGGTGGTTAGCCCGTAACTTGATGATTTGTGCTAGGAGTTTAGCAAATGCAGCATTTCTTGTGGATACAGAGTGATGTGTGACCACCGCGTCGATGCATCAACTAGAACTATAAAGTATCTGAATGGTCCGCACTCTAGTTCAATAGGTCAACAAATGTACCCTTGAATTCTTTGTAAGAAGCGAATATTTTGTGTTGAGCCTTTAGTAAAGGATGGAGAAGGTATCAACTTTGCTAGCGTACAGGCTTTACAAAATGATTTATGGGCATTGGAAATTACCACAGAAGCTTCGGGATTTATGGAAGATGCCGTCAACCTCATCGGGCGTTCGATCTTCAATCCTCGTGATACAAGATGTCGACTACTCACATCAACGCCAATATCGAGTGGTGCTTCCAATCATTTTCTGGACTTGAAAAAAGGATGACCATGTGAGTTTTTTAAAATGCGAATCATCATATCGCGTCCAGGGTGACCGAGTCGGTCATTCCATATTTGGTATGCTTCGGAATCACAAAGTTCGTGACTCACAGCGTAGGATTCAATAACCTTTATTTTAGTTTGGTATAATCCACTACTTAGACTCATAAGTTTCTCGAGAACGCGGCGTCTTCCGCATTCTGCCAGAGTAACACATAAAAAGCTATCCCATTCTCACAATATGTATCAAGGTGATAACTGTTGGCACTAATGTCCCTAAAACTTAGCAAGGTTCGGTTTGGTCTTGGAGCATAGAGAGCATTTGTGACATTAATATGCGCACCATTAGGTAACAATAAATGAGCAGGTCCCCTCTGTAGTACCCGAGATTTTCATTCCAGTTATTTTGGATTTTTCGGATATTTCTCGATTTTCGAGCGTTGATATTATTTTCTCGACGAATGATTTTGTGTTTATGGCCGTATGTGGTGATTTTTTATATGTTGTCATTTCGGATCGATGATGTTGTCCGCGAGCGTTTTGTCGTATTCGTTCCGTGCGTTTTCAGAAAATCGAGTCGTCAGGTCATGGCGGCTGGGCACTGGCCGGGCAGGTGCGGCAGGAACCGGCATAGCGCACGCCACTGTCGGAAGGCAGCGCGTGCTAATCGGCCGAGCAGCTAAGACAGTAGGGTCTCGACTTCGGCTGGACCAACATGTAGTGTACGCTAGTCGATCACTGTGCGCTAACTCGGCAGGCATAATGCACGCTCCTCGACCGCCCAGCACACGCTACCTGGCCGTGCAGATTAGTCCAGGAGGTTCTGGATGGGTCGGCTACCACACGACAATGCCCGTCCAGCGCGCGCTATCGCGGCCGGGCAGAAGGCTCTGGACTGTGGCATAGGCCGATAACGCACGCTACAGGTACTCCTCTAGCGCACGATGTCGGGCCCCGACCGAAGGTTCTGGACCAATGTCGTCCCGTTAGCGCATGCTAATCGACACCCGAGCGCACGCTAATGCGCATCAATATATATAACCCAGCTGTCGAGTTTCACTCGTGTTTTCCATTTCACCTTCGTTCCTTCCGCAACCAAGTCTTGGAGAACTTGAAGACATGTGTTAAACTATGAATCCACAAAGTCCTGGAGTTCCTATCATCGATTAATCATTCCATAACCTCCTCCGATCGACCGAATCAGGGTAAGTTTTCCTAAAACCTTAGTTTTGGAAAAATTGGGAATTTTGCTAGATTTCGTTCGTTTAATCCGAACTATCCTAGATTAGTGATGGACTAATGATTGTTAAGTTGTATTCTATCAAGTTCCTTGTTGTTCCATGGTTGATTGCCAAGAATTCATCATTTTGTTGAGTTCCTAATCGACGCCTTGAAGGTGTCCGATAAAAGGTCTTAGAGGGGAATTCGGGCGTTATACGATTATTATTCCTCGTACGATTGTTGATTTATTGATGATATGTCTTAGGAACAAAATCTTTGTGAAGAACTTCAGTCGGAACTCTTCCGTTCGTTGTCTTCTTCGGGGTTCGAGGACATTCTGTGAATGAACATGGGAGACGGGATGTTCAACTTCAATCCCAATCGACATGCAATAGTCGTCAAAGTACTTTGACGTAAACTCACCAGCATTGTCCAATCGTAATGATAAGATTGGAAAGTCGGGGTGGTTAGCCCGTAACTTGATGATTTGTGCTAGGAGTTTAGCAAATGCAGCGTTTCTTGTGGATACAGAGTGATGTGTGACCACCGCGTCGATGCATCAACTAGAACTATAAAGTATCTGAATGGTCCGCACTCTAGTTCAATAGGTCAACAAATGTACCCTTGAATTCTTTGTAAGAAGCGAATATTTTGTGTTGAGCCTTTAGTAAAGGATGGAGAAGGTATCAACTTTGCTAGCGTACAGGCTTTACAAAATGATTTATGGGCATTGGAAATTACCACAGAAGCTTCGGGATTTATGGAAGATGCACCGTCAACCTCATCAGGGCGTTCGATCTTCAATCCTGGTGATACAGTATCAGACTACTCACATCAACGCCAATATCGAGTGGTGCTTCCAATCATTTTCTGGACTTGAAAAAAGGATGACCATGTGAGTTTTTTAAAATGCGAATCATCATATCGCGTCCAGGGTGACCGAGTCGGTCATTCCATATTTGGTATGCTTCGGAATCACAAAGTTCGTGACTCACAGCGTAGGATTCAATAACCTTTATTTTAGTTTGGTATAATCCACTACTTAGACTCATAAGTTTCTCGAGAACGCGGCGTCTTCCGCATTCTGCCAGAGTAACACATAAAAAGCTATCCCATTCTCACAATATGTATCAAGGTGATAACTGTTGGCACTAATGTCCCTAAAACTTAGCAAGGTTCGGTTTGGTCTTGGAGCATATAGAGCATTTGTGACATTAATATGCGCACCATTAGGTAACAATAAATGAGCAGGTCCCCTCTGTAGTACCCGAGATTTTCATTCCAGTTATTTTGGATTTTTCGGATATTTCTCGATTTTCGAGCGTTGATATTATTTTCTCGACGAATGATTTTGTGTTTATGGCCGTATGTGGTGATTTTTTATATGTTGTCATTTCGGATCGATGATGTTGTCCGCGAGCGTTTTGTCGTATTCGTTCCGTGCGTTTTCAGAAAATCGAGTCGTCAGGTCATGGCGGCTGGGCACTGGCCGGGCAGGTGCGGCAGGAACCGGCATAGCGCACGCCACTGTCGGAAGGCAGCGCGTGCTAATCGGCCGAGCAGCTAAGACAGTAGGGTCTCGACTTCGGCTGGACCAACATGTAGTGTACGCTAGTCGATCACTGTGCGCTAACTCGGCAGGCATAATGCACGCTCCTCGACCGCCCAGCGCACGCTACCTGGCCGTGCAGATTAGTCCAGGAGGTTCTGGATGGGTCGGCTACCACACGACAATGCCCGTCCAGCGCGTGCTATCGCGGCCGGGCAGAAGGCTCTGGACTGTGGCATAGGCCGATAACGCACGCTACAGGTACTCCTCTAGCGCACGATGTCGGGCCCCGACCGAAGGTTCTGGACCAATGTCGTCCCGTTAGCGCATGCTAACTGGACACCCGAGCGCACGCTAATGCGCATCAATATATATAACCCAGCTGTCGAGTTTCACTCGTGTTTTCCATTTCACCTTCGTTCCTTCCGCAACCAAGTCTTGGAGAACTTGAAGACATGTGTTAAACTATGAATCCACAAAGTCCTGGAGTTCCTATCATCGATTAATCATTCCATAACCTCCTCCGATCGACCGAATCAGGGTAAGTTTTCCTAAAACCTTAGTTTTGGAAAAATTGGGAATTTTGCTAGATTTCGTTCGTTTAATCCGAACTATCCTAGATTAGTGATGGACTAATGATTGTTAAGTTGTATTCTATCAAGTTCCTTGTTGTTCCATGGTTGATTGCCAAGAATTCATCATTTTGTTGAGTTCCTAATCGACGCCTTGAAGGTGTCCGATAAAAGGTCTTAGAGGGGAATTCGGGCGTTATACGATTATTATTCCTCGTACGATTGTTGATTTATTGATGATATGTCTTAGGAACAAAATCTTTGTGAAGAACTTCAGTCGGAACTCTTCCGTTCGTTGTCTTCTTCGGGGTTCGAGGTTTCTCGGTTGTGCCGTGTTCGTCGGAGTATTTGTCTGCCTATTTCGAGGCAAGTATCTTGCCCATACATTTCGTGCTTCGTAGACATAATAGCTGGTAACTGATTATATGCACAATTTGAATGTTTTTAATTAATTTTCAACAAGAATCGGCATATTCTCGATAAAGGTTTTCCTTCAAAGATAACTCGTATGTTTTGTGAACAAATGTACTTTTATGAGTATGTGTATTAGTGTTGTATGTGTAGGGTGTTGTGATCATATTACGTGAGTATAGCATATCTTTCATTTCACTTGGCAAGGATCGTGTGTCAGTACGTGTACTCATTTGATAAATATGTGATGTTGTGTGATATCAGTTGTGACTCCTTTGTAAGTAGGCTGTGATGCTGAGTGTTGTTTGGAAATGGTACTTCTTTATTGTTGTGTGATTGTTGTAAAGTGATGTGCCACCGGGTAATATTTGTTGAATCTCCGGGATTGGTCCTTGCTAGTACGGATCAAGCGTGACCATGGGGTTATCCAATCGGGTATGTCGATGCGGAGACTCCGAGGTTCATGGCTTGCTAGCCCGATGACGGGATAGCTTGTGGGGTTATCCAAACTGGGTATGTCGATGCAGAGACTCCGAGGTTCGTAGCTTGTTAGCGCGATGCCGGGATAACTTATGGTTGTGGTTTGATTGTGTGACATACGTGTCGTGGGTTGTCCAATCGGGTATGTCTCGCAGAGGCTTCAAAATTCGTGGCTTGCTAGCCTGATGCCCGAATAACTATGAACGTATGTCGTGGTTGTGGTAATTGTGACTGTTGTCACGGTCATTTGTGATATTGTGTGGTTTCCCATTGGGTTTTTCACTCGGGTATGTCTCCAGGAGGCTTTGAGGTTCGTGGCTTGCTAGCACGGGACGCGAATAATCCTTGGAAACATGTTGATATGAATGATTGGGTCGTGGATCCTGTGTTTTATGATTAGAACAGTATGATTGGGTCGTAGACCCCATGCTTGGTTATTGGATTTGTACTTGGAGAATGATTTTTGGGGTGCGCCCCTAAATGGTTTCGATAGGTGGAAATTCTTAAAACTCAAAGGGTTTCAAAAATCCCAAAACTTTAAAATGTTTTGATACAGATACATTGATTTTACTTCTACTTTTCAAAGTTCATATTGGTTTTCAATCAAGTGAAGTATCTCGGGAAGTCTTTTGTTACGTTTCATTGGTTTGCCGTTCTTGATTTTTATGTTCCCGGAATATGTGATATATGGCTCGTATTTGTACTTTATACTTGCACTAGCAAAACAGTGGAGTTTTGCTAACCCCCAAGTAATCGGGTGGTTGATGTCTGTATTGCGTCCAGGTACATGCATGTTCTAGTAGAGCAAGATGCATGATCGGTACGAATGATGATGGAAGACAATGATACTAATCACACGAGGGCCAGTATTGGGCTTTTGTCATGGTCAAATTGAATTATTCATTCCGCTGTATTTGTTCTCCCGTCCTATGGGAGTGTTATATATTGATCCATGTGCGGGTATGGGTTCTTGACAGAGTTGTATTTGATATTTACATTGTATGTATTGATAAATGGTCAAACCGGTCTATTGATTCGTAATTAGCGCTGTGGCATAAGGTTGCGATGTCTTGTTTTTAGTATCTAGCCTTGTAGATCCTCACGGAGAGGGTCTACGGCGCTGTAATATCCCTGAGTGGATTGGGGGTGTTACAGAATATTATATCGGAGCTTAGGTTGTGGAAACGTAGGCTGTCGGGTTGGGTTGAGTGTTGTCGAGTCTTGTCTTGTCGGATTGTATCTGATTGAGTCGTGTCGCGACGCGTCGTCTGAGATGTCGGTCGTGATTAGTATCAAGGTGCATCCATCATCTTCGTGCGACCTGTGGATGTAAGTCTCCCTACTATATTGTGCCTTGTGTTATACGAGCTTGTGTGATTCTATGTTGTGAAGTGGTGTTTAAATGTGAATTGTGAATACGTGACCTATGCTTGTTTGATTCTCGTGTTGTGTTGGGATAAAAAATGGTGCCGGTGTATATGTATATATGTATATATTTATATCTTGTATAAAACGTTTTTACAGGAGTAATGGCTTTAGTGTGGTTATGCAAGGAAAGTTCATCAATGTGATATTTTAAACTTTTATATATTTTTGGGGAGTCACGTAACTTCTAATTTGAAACATCCTTCAAGGGAGGAAAAATTTGATTTTCGTATGATGACCTCAAGGCCGAATTTTATTGAGAATTCAAACTATTGATATTTCATTTTCATCTTGTATTATAAGTTTTCAAAACGCGATTTTTAAACTGAAATGAGGTCGACAAATTGCTCAAGACGTGACTCACGCTTTTAACTTTTTGGTTTCATGACTGTCAGTCAAAGGATGTGTGGTGATGACGTTACCGTTGTTTGGGCAATAGTGCTCAAAATTGTGATTAAAATGGTGGTGTGAATGCTGAGTCATTCGGTATGCACTCGTTGAGATAGTCCTCTTTATTGAGGGGTGGAATTTTGGTTTTGAATGTTAATTGACTTTTGATGGTTGCTCGTGGGATGTTGTAATCATGTGAATCGATGACGTTTGGATTCGTATGTTGTTGTTTATTTGTAACCTTTGGTTCTAGTATTGTTTGGTATATGTTCATTAACGTGTTGCTGAATTAGAGCAGTTAGCGCATGCTAGGTATGAAGCTAGCGCACGCTAATGTGGCATGGCTAGCGCACGCTAAACCTCTGTTGTAGCTCGCGCTAATCAGTCTAGACAGAAGCTATAGAACTGCATTTTGGCCATTAGGTCTAACTTTTGTGATCGTTAGACCGATCATCTGTGACAGTATACTATGTGTGTTGTCTAGTGATGACAATTGTTGTGTGTGATTATGTGTTATGATTTTTTCGTTGCGCTAGGTGCTTACTTGTTAGTAGGGGGGGGCAGAGGTCGTGGTCGTAACCGCGGTACATATGGCCACGGGGATCAGATGCGGGACTAAGAGAATGTGGCCGGGAATGATATTAGTATTAGCGTTGCAACTATATTGCAACAAGTAGCGGCAAAGATGACTCAGTTGACCCATGCGGTTCAACGTAGCTTTGACGCAGCTCAAAATGTCGGCGTAAATCAATGGCTCCGAGAAGTAGTTCGTATGAATCCTCCTCGATTCGTCGGTGTTGCGGATGCATTGGGCTGGGATGGTTGTCTTTTTCAGTTGGGATATTCGAGGCAGTTGGTTGTCCCGAAGACCGAAAGGTGCCTATCGCTAAGTACCTTCTTGACAAAGATGCCACTAATTGGTGGGAAGCTGTTAAACCTCGTGATCATGTTGTCACGTGGACAGAGTTCCAGGAGTTTATGGAAGCTGAGTTTTTTCCGAAACTGATTAGAGATCAGAGGATCCATGATTTTTATTTGTCAGAACCGCAGGATGTATCAGTGTCACAAGCTATCATCGACTATAGCAAACAACTCAATTATGTGCGAGATCAGGTAAGGACTAAAGAAGAGAAGATCCGTCATTTTGACATGCAGATGAAGCCGGAGATTCACAAGTATATGGCGGGACTCACTTGCACTACATTGAGATATTATCAAAATCAAGCCTTAGCCTATGATCTAGCTTCATCATCGGAACGAATGCCCGAGTCGAAGAATTAAAGGAAATCTGATGATCTTAGGGTCAGAATGGGAGTTGGTGTTTCTAAGCTGCAACACAGTAGTCTTTCTGCCGTGAAGATCCGTCGCTCGATGAGTGGAACTAAAATTTCCAAGTCGTCAACTTTGACTCCTGGTATAATCAGGAGGTGTTTTAACTGTAATGTGTTGGGGCATTTAAGTGCACATTGTCCTTCTCCGCCAGTAACATGTTACAAGTGCAGACTCGAGGGACACCAGATTCGGTTTTGTGAGTTGGTCACCGAGCCTTCCGAGGCACGGACTTGAGCACCGATATCAGGACCGACTCTGAGAAGTCCCTGAGAGGTGTAGTCTACCAGTAGTTTGTTATGTTATTTCCTTGCTTCGCTGTTTCGAATTTCGGGGACAAACTTCTTTTACTAGAAGTGGATCGGATTTTTGAACTTCTGTATTTTCAACTCTATCGACTCATTTGTGTTCGTTGATACTTTCTGAACTTGTCCTATTTCTTCACTTTTGTTGTTCGAACGAGTTGTGATATTGTTTCGGATTAACCTATTTATCGTTATGACTTTTCAAGATTGGTCCTTTTTCCTTGAGCCTATGCGAAATGAACATCTTGTAGTTCTTGCAAGACCATTTAATGCCAGGGCTATACCATTGGATTCAGGGCTATACCATTGGATTCCCTCGAGTCCCCGTCGGACCCTCCCGAGGTGAGCAAAGCACACACAATATACATCACCATTTCATGTTAAGCATAAAGGTTTCCAAAAATACTAGCCTTGAGTAATTGACGACGCAACGAACGGAAAGGAAAATCACTGACGAACGCTAGGAATCGACAACCACGTACCTAACGATTCGAAGAACACAATCACAACCAACTCTAAACGAGTATGAAACGGAATACACCCGAAAACCCTCCTACGATTCATGTTTATTCGTATAAAAACAACGAGGGTGGACCACAACCAAACCCTCTCGAATACGCAACAACTACGAAATATACCATGAATCCGTAGGGAAACCAAGAATACTAACAAGATTAATCATATTCGTCATGAATTAATCAACAATACGGAACAAATCGTACAAAAACTCAAAAAACCCCAAATTACCCAAAAGTAGGGTTCTAAGAGATTTACCTTGGATTAAGGATGAAGAATGCAAATAGGTGTTGTTAATCTACACCAAGAGCTCAAGGTAAGTGATATCTGAAGTGATCGAAGGAAGAAATCGCCCCAAAAACGCATGAGGTATCGCTAAGCCGCGGAGGAGGAGGAGAAATGAGAAAAGTGAGAATCTAGGTCAACTCCTTGGTTTTTATAGCCAGGGAGCGTTAACGTGCGCTAACCTTAAAAGTTAGCGTGCGCTATCGGGCGGAACTCCAGTCCAGAAAGTTAACACCCCAGTCCAGGACCTAAAGTTCTGGGCCATTAGCGTGCACTATTAATAATTAGCGTGCGCTAATAGCCTCTCGGTAGCGCGCGCTATCGGGCCATAGCGTGCGCTACCTGGACATCAGCCGAGTCCAGAAGTAACCTACCCAGTACTCACCTGACCGCGTTAGCGTACACTACCGGCCACTCTGCGTGCGCTAACAGCGTCTCGGTAGTGTGCGCTATCGGTCTATAGCGTGCGCTACGTGGGCACCTGACCTAATCCAAGAGTAAATTGTCTAGTACTGGGCTGTCGCTTTAGAGTGCGCTACCGGACACCTAGCGCGCGCTAGTCCTCGGCAATAACGTGCGCTAGACAAACGTAGTGTGCGCTAAACCATTAGTCCAGAGGACTGAGATCATAAACAGGCTCACTGCCACTGCCAGGGCTCAACTCGCTAGCGCGCGCTACCAACAAAAGTAGCCTGCGCTACTAAAGGAAGCTTAGTGTGCGCTAAACAATAATATTAGCGCACGTTCGGTATAGGATAACAACTGTCCTAGACACCGAAACACGACCGAAGCATCAAACGGAACAACACAATACGTCTGATGACATATAATAAATCTACGGCAACCCCGAACGGCGGTTCCGAACAACAATTACGAGAATTAGATCAATAAGCGACGGAAGAACCTGTAACACCCCGAGATATTCGGAATAATTACAGCGCCGTAAACCCTTTAGATAAGGATTTACAAGGCTGATTTTAAAAGAAGTGTAAAAATAATCCAATCGAACAACTGAAGTTCAAAAACAGATTTGATTCAACCGATCAAATGAGTTAACTTATACAACCATATCGAAATGACCTTATTAAAACAGATGTACTCGAGTACTAAACGAACCAAGAAGACAAATCACAATAACAATAACATCAACCACATCACTGAGCCATTTCATCGTCTTGTCGGTACTGTGGTTGCCTCCCCGCTCCTCGGCTACCTGAACATCAAAACAATGTCCACCCCTGAAGGGGTTAGCAAAACAATGCTAGTACAAGTATCATAATACAATAAATCATCAATGCATCATAAAACATGCAAAATGGACTTCCGCCACCGGAATCCAACGATGTGAATCCTCACGATTCCATCAACACAATACAGGGTAATCCAAATGATCCGGCGCCCTTGGTATAGATCCCCATGATGATCCCGCTTGACCAACGCATGGTGGAAAACCCGTCCAAATGATCCAAAGCCCTCAAGATAGATCCTCATGATCCCCTGATCATTTATACCATAAATCAATCAACTATGCATACATATATGCATTTCAATATGTTCATCAATACGAACAAATAACAACGAATACCACGAGAAATTTGAAATACATCTCATATTCAACAACATGAACAAAACCACAAGCATGATCAAAGTTTCAATATAAATCGAACTCAACATATGATACTTGCCTCGAAAATGGCAAGGACGAAACACCTCGATGATCTCAACACACTCGAAGGCCGCCTCCTTCGATCAACGTAACAAGCTCGAACCTTAACAAAAGGAATGATATACAAATCATCTCAAGTCGAACGATGGCCTAACAATTCGTTCTACGGCCCAAAAGTTCAAAATAAACAATCTCGGATCGCTTAGCGTGCGCTACGCACCTACGTAACGCGGCGCTAAGCTCACTGTTAGCGACGCTATCGTATAAGCCTAGCGACGCTAGCCACGGATCGACAGCTGACTCGGCCGACATCGTAACGCACGTTACGACGTATCGTGCGTTAACTTAACCCCCGATAGCGCACGTTAACTTACAAGTGTTAGCGCGGCGCTAACCTTGCATGGCGTATCATCGCTAATGTAAAACTGGATTGAAAGGTGATGAACTCATGAATTCTATGGTGATACAACAAGTCATCCTCAAGCATGTCATGCTAATAAGGTTTGTGGAAGTTCCATGATCATGAGGTACAAATATACGGATAATCATCTCAACATCATAATTCATCTTAGATCTTCAAGAAATATTCTAAGTTCCGTTCGTCCTACGTTCCAAAACGCATGATTCCAAAGTGTAAAACGTAACAATCTAGGTAATATCCGACATCGATCATAAATCGATTTGAAAACGCTTAGGAGTCCATATACTAAGATGGTTCAAAGGTTCATACGATATATAGTGCCGATACGTCAAAAGTATCCTTCTAACATGTGATGACCGATTATAAACGAAATAACTGGCTATCAAAACATGATCAAACGTCCTAAAGAACATTACTAACATCGGTGAAGAATCACCTACCTCAAAGTAGTGAAGAACACGGAGGAAATCGAAGCAATCCAACACCGAAGGCTTGAACACCAATTTCCAACGATATACGATCTTCAATCACGAGCTAGGATGTTGATATGAAGTGTTTAGGATGAAGGAAGTTATGCTCTAAGTGTAAGAATTCGGGTATGGGAGAAGAAAGAACTGAAATCACAAATAGGATGCTGTCCTATTTATAAGAAATGGCTATTAGCGCGCGCTAGTCCCTGCTCGTAGCGTGCGCTAACGGCTCACTAACTTAACTGTACTCAACACTTAGCGCGCGCTATGCACATGCCTGTAGCGTGCGCTAAGGCGTTGACTCGGCTTTTCCCGAAAGCCGTCCAGGTTCATCCCGACACGCTCTGACAGGGGTCCCCCGGCCAGATCTCACCTACCGCACGTCTCAATCAAATTGACCACGCATAGCGTGCGCTAATAATCCTTTGTAGCGTGCGCTATTGAGTCTATGTTAGCATACGCTACACATAGCCGATAGCGTGCGCTACATGCGCAGAATTACAATTTGTAAATCACATACATGAAATCATACGCTCGACAACATCGGATTATGAAATATGGAGAATAATACTCAGATCAAGTACAACGATTACAATATCACAAGTTCCAAATACATATCAGAAATCTCGGGTATTACAGAACCAATAAATGCATAACCGGATGACAAAAGTCTCGAAACTAATATTCTCGAAAATCAATACTATATACGAGGGTTGCTAAAAAAGTAAAATACATCGAAAATGAAAATACCGTGAAAAAAAGAGATTTTTGGCATCAAAACAAAATCAAACTTGGAATTTAGTGCCAAAACTCAAGGTGTTAAACCCATATCCTGCAAATGAGTTTACAAGTTGAAGATTCGTCCAAATGGTACAATCGAGAGGTACAAGGCTCGATTAGTTGTTCGTGGATTCTCTCAAGAGTATGGCATAGACTGTGACAAGATGTTTAGTCCAGTTGCAAAGATTACTACAGTCCGTGTCTTACTAGCCTTAGCAGCAAGTAAGTCTTAGAAATTATGGCAAATGGATGTGAAGAATGCATTTTTACATGGGGAACTTGATCATGATATCTATATTAATCAACCAAAAGGATTTTTGAATCATGAAAATCCTGAGTGCGTGTGCAAGTTGAAGAAGGTGTTGTATGGCTTGAAGCAAGCACCCCGAGCATGGTACGGGAATATTGCTGAGTTTCTAGTCCAAAGTGGTTATCATGTTGCCCCAGTAGATTCGAGCTTGTTCGTGAAAAGTCGAGGAGGCAAGCTAGCAGTAATCCTTGTATATGTGGATGATCTAATCATCACCGGCGATGACGAAGATGAGATTCAATGAACAAGGACAAATTTGTCGGTCCTATTTCAAATGAAGGAACTTGGTGAACTGAAACATTTCCTAGGATTGAAAGTCGAAAGAACAGGTGATGGTATATTTCTTGGTCAGCAGAAATATGCAAGAGATTTAATATACAAGTTTGGGCTAACTTACTGCAAGCCAATATCCACCCCAATGGAGCCAAACTTGAAGCTGTGTGCCTACGATGGGAAAGACTTGGAGAATGTACCGGCAGATAGTAGGTAGTCTTATCTATCTAACTCTTTCCAGACCTGACATAGCATTCGTTATAGGTGTTGTTAGCAAGTTCATGCAGAAACCAAAGAAGTCACATCTAGAAACAGTTAAAAGAATCCTCAGATATGTTAAATACAAACTTGATTGGGGACTTTTCTACAAGAAGGGAGTACAAAGCAAGGTGAGCAGCTATTGTGATGCTGACTATGCCGGAGACCATGACACCTGGAGATCGGCTACAGGATATATATTCAATCTTGGCTCAGGAGCTATATCATGGTGCAGTAAGAGACAACCTACTGTTTCTCTTTCAACTACTGAAGCGGAATATCGAGCAAGGCGATGGCAGCACAAGAGTGTGGTTGGTTGACTCAACTCATGAAGGATTTGAACCAACCAATAGAAGATGAAGTTCCATTATACTGTGACAACTTGTCAGCAGTTTGTTTGGCCGATAATCCAGTATTTCACGCTCGAACCAAGCATGTCGAAGTACATTATCATTTCTTACGAGAGAAGGTAGTCCAAGGAGATATTGACATGAAACCAGTCAAGACACAAGATCAGGTTGTAGACATATTTACGAAGAGCTTACCTACAATAAAGTTTTCTGAGTTTCAGAAATCACTTGGAATGATAATATGTAGTAGGAATGTTGGCAGTGAGGGGGAGTGTTGAAAGTCATTGCCACCTAAAAAAATCAACATCATCTACAATGTCATCAACAAAATCAACATCTAGAAGCCATCCATCCTTAAAGAGTGAGTTGGCAAATTTGACAAGGAAGTAATGAGGTAAGCAAGTTCCTTAAATGTGAGCATGTGAGAAATCTTCTCAAACATTTGAGGAAAAGAATTAGATCAATTAAGTTGTACCAAATTCCTCAATTCATCATGAGTTCACAACCGATGAAAGAAACTTGTATATACATCACCAACCAAACCTATTAGGTAAACCATTCTTAGTTCAAAGCTACAATCATATATAGCTCGGCTGATTGTGAATAATAAAAACTGGAAAAAAAAACTTACATTCATTCCAAGAAAGATAAATTAAAGGACCAAAGTAATAAAATACTTAAAGGACCAAATAAGAGGCTTAGAAATTTGTTTGTGATTCTTTGAATGATTTAGTATGAAAATGGTTGAGAGGCTGGAATGGTTGAGAGGCTGTATGGTTAGTCTGAGAATGAAATTTGGTTGTTTGGTAATCGCTTACGAATGGTAACTCGAATGGTAATAAATTACCACTTTACCCTTCAGATAAAAGTAGCGATTAAAAATCCCATTTTTCCTCCCTTTGCGGACCAAAACCTCTCCTTTTTATAAATAAAAACCCTATTTTTTATAAATAATTGTGTATAATATTTTGAAATTTAATTCATTTAAAATAATAATAATAATAATAATAATAATTATTATTATGTATAATATTTTTAAAATAATAATAATAATAATAATAATAATAATAATAATAATAATGTATAATATTTTTAAATTTAATTCATTTAAAATAATAATAATTATTATGTATAATATTTTAATTTAATTCATTTAGAATATTATAATAATAATTATGTATAGTTTTTTTATTTAAATTTATTTAAAAATAATAATAATTATTATGAATAATAATTTTAATTTAAGAGGGTAAATCTTAAATCGATTGTCTCGTAATGGTTGAGAGAGGGTATGAACGCTTAATGGCTCAAATATCTTTGTAACCATTAAAAGGTAAAAAATTTTTAGCCACTCTTAATCATTAAGAACCAAACAAACGGCCGCGCGAAGTGGGCCGAGACGACAGAAAGCCCAAAAAAGCGTCTACAAAGCCGACTCAGTAAGTGGCCCTGACCTGATACAACTTCATTTCAATCGATTGAGAGAGAGACGACGAGAAGGGGGTCAAGAGAAGGAGACGAAAAGACAAAGATGGTGGTTTTGCGGGAATCGAGTAGGGTGCTTCATCACCATCATCATCATCATCGAAGCCTATCTTCAAAATTTTGCGTTCGAGGGTTGTGTGTTTGTCCAATCCCAAACCTAGGTTCGTATCCCGGGTAATGTAATTCGTTGTAGTATTTGATTTCATCAATTACGCAGGGGGTTTTATATGTCTGTCTGTATTAGTTGTATTATTTACCAAGAGTTCATATTTCACCCAGATATGTAAATAATTCACCTGGTGGCGAAATATGGATTTAGTTAGTTTTGGATCCAATAATATGGATTTGGTTTGGTTTTGAAACCAAAACCATATCAAAACCATATATATGTAAATATGGATAAGGATTTGGTTTGGGTTTTATGGTTTTGGTTCAAATATGGATCGATCAAATTAGATATATAATTTATTTTTATAATCCAGTTTAAGAATTTATATCTTTCTTGTATTTGAAAAACCTAACTTTCTACCCTGTAATTTTGTTTGGTTTTTCTGCCTGCCTGTTTTCATAATATGAATGTTACATTCTGGGCTTTATTTTCATCATTATCCATGATATGTGCTTATTGTTTTTTTTTTTTGCCCAGGAAGTGGAGGCCCAGGGACAAGAACGCACCACCTAATCCATGGAAGTGGAGGCCCAGGGACAAGAACGCACCACCTAATCCAGCAATTATTGAAGCTTTAAATTATTATAACCAAAATTCCGTCAGTTCTCTCTCTCTCTCTCTCTCCCTCTCTCTCTCTCAATATTAATCTCTCTCTTTTACAGGTTTCCAAATATCAACTGCTGAGGCCTGGTTCTGTTACACCTGTGCTCCTGGGCAAATGCATCATTTTCCATGTCGACTTCAGAGCTAAGAACACTCGTGTTGCTGATGCTCCAGAGGAGATATTCTTTGCTGAGCTCACAGTGGCTCATGGTACCCAAGTTTATTCTGTCAGTCTCTGCGTATCCTTGGGGCCCATAGACTCTATTTCAGGTTTGTTTTTTGACATGTATATGTGCTCATGTCATTTTATCCATGTCTTACTACTATTAGCTGCATTTCTTTTTTGCTTGCTTATTCATCCGTTTGTTTGTCAATTGCTCATCCAGACACTGCCTACTTGTTTTAGGGGTTAAATGGCATTTAGGTCACTCAATTAACTAGTAACTTGCAATTGGGTCATCTAACTCAAAAAACTTTCAGTCAAATCATTAGTCTCTATAAAACTTTCACTAAGGTCACTTGTCGTTACTGACGTTAAATATTGGACGGAAAGATGACTAAGCGAGCTGACATGGCTGATTTAAGTTCAAAGTGGCATGTACACCTCATCTGAAGCTTGTACATGAACCAGTTGTTATACAACCAAACTATATCCCTTTAACCCCATCTATTCACCCATCAATTAGGGTTATATAGCAAGCTCCCTCCATCTTCTATGTCTAGTACAAAGAGTAGTTCGGTTAAAAATCCACACGGCACAAGTAGTAACTCGTTCATGAGCCGTAAAAAAAGCAACTCTGATTTTGAATATTGATTTTGTCTTCACTAACGATTTCATCTTCGCTGGTGAATTCATCTTCAGCAACAGGCTCATCCTCAATGACGATTTCATCATCATCGTTGTGCCTCTGATTTAAATGAACTTCACTATATGATCTTGTTCTCACCATCTCTGTAATTAGGGTTTACAAATTAAAGGGGCGTGTAGAATTTGGGGGATAAACAACGGGTTTATGTTTTATAACTAGGATAGGATATAACTTATAACTTGGGGGTGGGTTATAATCTGGGCAATGGGTTACAACTGGGTCCGGTTTTAATTTGGTTGGACTATTTTACTGATTTGGCATCTGACTTGGCACAAATAGATGGTCTTCCGTCTAGAGTCAACGACATTTAACGTTCCTGAAAGTTTTAATGTGTTTAATGATTCAAATGAAAACTTTTATCTGTTATGTGACCTGAATGAAATTTTTTTGAGTTGGATGCCCCAATTGCAAGTTACTAGTCAGTTGAGTGACCTAAATGCCATTTAACCCCTTGTTTTAGTAACTCCGGTGAATTCGTCTTGCAGGAGATAGATTGAATGGCTGCCGTTATTGCCGCGACTATAATAATGTTTGGCATCCTAAAGGTGGAGGATTTGTACGTGGCCATGATAGACTTTACAAAACAGTTCAAGACATATGTGATGCTGACATGAACCAGAACAATGCAATATCCGATCACGAAAAGCACTTGCCCATGTAAGTGGTTGTTTGGCACCTGTATTTAACTCCAACTGCCTCCATATATATATATATATATATACTTCACAAGCTATGTATCTGTGGTTTTGGTTTTAATATCTAAAATTACAGGCTTGAACAAGTGTCCCAGACCCGGGAACCAACTAAGGTATCGCAACATGTTGATAATGCAAGCCTGTATGCAACTGAAGTCTTGAAGTTCTTCAACCAAAAAAGAGTCAGTTAGTTTTCGAATGTTATTTTTTGCTTTTCTTTAAATTAAATCATAAATCACCATTTTTGTTGGATTCTTCTGATTTTTCGTTATGTTCTGTTTGCCTTGACCTAAAATTCATAGAATACAAACTATGAAGTGGTGAAACCGGGGTTCGTTACATGTGTGATCCTGACAAAGGAATGCTCACTTTTTCATGTGAACTTCAAAGCTAAGGAGACTGACCCTAATGCTCCAGTGAAGTTGTTTTTCGCCGAAATGACAACTACCAATGGGGTTTATTCGGTTAAGTGTTGCTTCGAGTTGGATCATTTGAATATAAAGTCAGGTTTGTTTTTTTGACATGTAGAAGTGGTCATGTGATTTAATTTATCTCTTACTGCTATTCAGTGCATTTATTTAGCTTGATTATTGATTTGTTTGTTTGTCCATTGGTGATTAATTAAGATTACAGGCTACTTGTTTTGGTAACTCTATGAATTCGTCTTGCAGGAAATTTAACCGGAGATAAAACGAATGGCTGCTATTATTGCCACGATTTTAACAAAGTTCGGCATCCTAATAATGGAAGATTTGTTCGTGGCGGTGATTCATTGTACAAACCTGAAGAAGAGTTCCAATGTTCATAAGAGACGCAACTCACTTGAAATTGTGCACAGTTTGCTGTTTCAGTGCACACAAATTCCTTGTAATATCATATCAATAACTCTTATGACGACTCTCTAGTGTGTGTATGTGGACAATGAATTACATGTGGTGCTTATTCTCCAGTTAAGTTTGTTATATTCTGAAGTGCTCATGAATTGTTGGTACCTGGCCTTCTTTAATATTTCTATTAAATTCTAGTTCCTGTTTCGGGAGAAAGTGAGAAAGATGTGAATAAGAGTCAATCAATTGTATTCATAACATTAATAGAGGGGGTCTTTATATAGGCATTACAATGAGAGTACTTCAATACATAAGATTCCTAGGTAAGGTAAGACATCTAATAAGATCCTACTACCGCTAGAAGGATCTAAAGCCTTCCATTTATGTATCTTCCTATAACTAGTATTAAGCAAGACACCAACAAGGGAAGGATATCCTGGAACACTCCCCCTGTGTCGAGCACTAATACTATTATGGTGCATAAGATGTTGCCTCGGTAAAAAAACCTTTTCAAGTCTAGTGGGAAAAATAAAGACTTGGTGAAGAAAAAGAGCACAACGCACTAACTACAAATGCCTGAGTTATGTGAAGTACACTCCGCCTGAAGTATACATAACAGCTCATTCCAATGAGCTATCACTAATTGATCTCGGATAATTGACGCATGCCGATGCTTCTCACATGTTTCTCAAATGTAGATTTTAGCAGAGACTTGGTGAACAAGTCTGCGATATTCTCATTGGAACTCACTTGTTTCACTTCGATATTCAGCAATTTCTGCCATTGGTGATTGTAGAAGAACTTCGATGCGATATGTTTAGTATTGTCACTTTTAATGAAACCTAACTTCATCTGCTCAATGCATGCCGCATTATCCTCAAAGATGTAAGTATGAGTTGCTATAGTGGACTCTAATCCACAAGTTCCTCGTATATGGTCTATGACTGACCGAAGCCAAATGCACTCCCTTACTGATTCGTGCAATGCAATTATCTCTGCATGGTTCGAGGAAGCACTACACACCAAAATGGCCGATTTTTCACCTTCAAAAGCAGTGACAAATGGTTTTTGTCACTGCTATTGAAGGTGACATTTTCGGGGGTGACAAATCCCTTTGTCACTACTAATGGAGGTGACAAAATTCGATTGTCACCGCTAAATTTTCACCTAAAAAAGGGTACATAAAAACACTAGTCACTGTGTTTGTCACGGTCATGGGAGGTGACAACTCTTTTCACTGCCCATGAAGGTGACAAATATCTTTATTTGTCACCTCATATTGTCACCTCTATGAACAATGACAATATTCAACTTTGTTATCGCTGTTGGAGGTGATAAATATTCCGTGACTTCTAATTTTGTCACCTCCTTTAGCAGTGATAAATCGGATATAATTTAACCACAATAATATAATTTTTCTAAATATTTTTTCTTTAATTTTTTTCACAATTATTAACTAATCAACTATAAATAACACAAATTCCAATATCACCACACCCACATCATTTTAATATCACACAATGCACTAATTAAATTCATCATTTGTTCAAATTCATAAACAACACGCAAGTGTTCAAATTCATAAGTTACACACATAGTGTTCAATTTCATAAAAAATACCTAACAAAAGTAAGACTTAACGCACAAATCATTTTAGCAACCATATAGGCCATACCACCCAACTACCCTCGGTTTCCTTGATATTTGTGGCATACCTTTGACTATGTAGATACAAACTTTGTCCCTCTTCTCCTGGAACGACGTCAATTACTAGAACTTTACGTTCAAAGTCCACCAATGCATGACCATGCACAATTATTCCCGTAGTTGCCGTTGAAACAATCACTCTAGTTGCAATCTTCTTTGATGCATCTGACAAGCTAAATATCCCACAATTTGATGATGAAGAGGATGCGGAATGCGATGGAGTCAACGGGCTTGAAGGATTCGAGACAATCGTTTGGTGTGGAGATTGTTGGAGAGGACGTTTCTGATATTCAGTCATGGCTCTTAATATATTATTAATGAATTCTTTAATCTCATTAATGTCTTGCTTCACTTCCACGTTAGACTGTTTTACACACTCAATCTCTGTGCGTATTGGAAGAATGCTCTTCACTTTAGTTTACACATTGGACCTACACCACGAGTCCTACCTCTATTGTCTTTCCCGAAACACACGGTCAGCGCATCAGTTTCCAAACTAACTTCACTCGATGAATCTTGACTGCTTTTCAACTCGGACACTTTATCAGGCAATTTTTGCTGCCAAATATATTAAAGAAAAATATTAGTATTTTCATCATTAGTTGGATTCATATTTTTGTCGTTTACGTGCTAAAGAAAGTAATGAAACTTACCACATTTTCAACTGCATTAGGATGAATTTCCCCAGTTTTTCTTTGCTTACGAGCCTCTATATAAAGATCTGATAGCTCAGGTGGTGGTCCAAGTGGATTCTTACGCTTCTGCAAACAATAACTATACAAGTCAAATACATTAAACAAATAAATAATAATAATAATAATAAGTCATATATCACAGTTTCTTCAAAGTCTAATTACTACTTGTATATGTATCATAGATAATAAATATACTAACTGTGCATAATAAAATGGGTTATTTCTCTGACGTTATTTCCATGATAGTATGCTCATAATAAAATATTGGGATACACTAATCCATATTGCTAATTTATCAAATATCTCTACAAATACATCCCTCATTTTTTCTAAATATTATGAATAACTCCAACCTTTCATCTTACATCTTATGGTTGAAATCCCTCGGCTTCACAAAATATGACAAATAAAAACAACAACAACAACAACAACATCTAAGCCTTAGTCCCAAAATGATTTGGGGTTGGCTAACATGAATCAAACTTTGAAACCGTCAATAATCGTTACATAAATAACATAAAAGGAAAAAAGAGGTAAAAATTTTAGAAAAAAAACAAATAAAAAAATAGAATGAATGTAAAAAAAAAAAAAAAAAAAAAAATTCCTGAAAAATAAATTAAAAGATAACATGAAATAAAAGAAAATAGGAATAAAAAAAAAGGAATCAGACTCCATCCACCATCCGTATTCTTTCTCGCCACATTTGCCTCTCCATCGCCATACTTTCTCCAATTCCAAGAAACCGCATATCATTTTCAATCATCTTTATCCACGTTTTCTTGGGTCTTCCTCTACCTTTCACAACATTACTTGTTCCCCAACTTTCTAGGGCATCAATAGGTCTTCTTCTCACGTGACCAGACCATCGTAATCGATTCTCCATCATCTTGTCTTCTATAGACGCAACTCTTACCTTCTCTCTGATCACCTCATTTCTGAGCCGATCCTTTTTTGTATGACCACACATCCATCGTAGCATACACATCTCTGCCACATTCATCTTTTGAACGTGACACTGCTTTCTGACCCCAACACTCGGTGCCATATAACAAAGTGTGCCTAATTGTCGTGCGGTAAAATTTACCCTTTAATCTATGAGGCATGCCAGGATCACATAAAACCCCTGTGGCACTCTTCCACTTCAACCACCCTGCCTTTATTCTGTGAGCCACATCGCCATCTAGCTCTCCATCCTTTTGGATAATAGATCCAAGATACCAAAAGAAAGTGGATCCATGAACAACTTTCCCATCAAATGTGATCATCCCCGCCTCTCTATCACTGTTTTCGCTAAACCTACACTCTATATATATTCGCCTTACTCGCCACCTAAAGCCTCGAGCTTCCAAAGTATCCTCCAAAGTTCCAATTTCGTTGCACTCCAACCTTCGTTTCATCAATCAACACAATATCATCTCCGAACATCATACACCACGGAACGTCATTTTGAATTTCTCTTGTCAATTCGTCCATGACTATGGCAAATAGAAAAGGACTAAGAGCAGATCCTTGATGCACCCCAATCGTAATAGGGAATTCTTCTGTCCTCCCAACATTAGTACGTACACTTGTACTAGCTCCCTCATACATGTCCTTTATAATGTCAATATATTTCCGCGATACAAATAACAATACAAAAATAGGGGCTATCTGTAATATATAGAAAAGTTGAGAGGTGTAATCAGAAATATTTGATGGCATCGTAAAATCCTCTGCTCAATTAACTGTTGGGGAAAAACATAAGACGAATCATACCTCAAGGGTGGTTTTTGTAATTTTTAAAGTTATTTGATGGTTTTTGTAAATTTTAAATTTATGAGATCATTTTCCATTCAAATGGATCATACATGCCATTTCCTCGGCCTTTTCAAAGATACGATTGTCGACCGAGACACCGCACATCGGTCTTTTTAGCCCCGCTCTCTTTGCCTTTCTTTCTTTGCTCCATTTTCTCCTCCGTTGCTTCGCTTGATGAATTCATTCCATTCGCTAAGAGGGATTTGTTCTTTTTCTGGAACTTGGTTCTTCAACGCCTTAATTCCATTGATGCCTAAACCTTTAAGATATTTTGCACGTATATTCCTCCTCCACGTCTTTAACTGTAAGCCCATCTCTTTTAAGACCTCCTTTTTCGCTCGACCTGTATAATGAATTCTTTAAAGAGGGTTTTTCACATGTCATCTTTTTTTGGTTTTTCAACATCTGTCCATTTTCCATAGGCAAGACCGATATGGGATTTCAACAAAGCCAAGCACCGGTTCAACAAATGAGTTTTACCTTCTATGATCAGACCATGCAAATTGAATTTAACTTTTGTCCGTTGATCAACGATGGATTCTTCGGTGTGGGGAGTATCATATGACACTATATTATTTTGGGCATGATGTTGACTTGAATATGTCATTTCCTGCATTTATTCTATCTTCAAAGAGTATCCAAACAGTAAGTCAAAGTCATCAAATAGCAACAAACAATAGAAGCATACTTATCAGCATTTTCTTACTGCTGTCAACAAACAACAGAAGCAGCATACTTATCAACAAAAAGCAATGCTGTCATACTTATTGTCCAAATTAGTATATTCCTACTGCTCATCAGCATTTTCTTATTAGAGCCCTTAATCCGCAAAAAACAATGTAGCGAGAAAAATATAGGAACAAAATCTGTAGTAGAATAGCAAGAAAAGAAAAAAAAGCAATAAAATCGACCCAGCGTAGAATCGCCGTAAAATAGCAACAAAGCTGCCGCAAAAACAACAATGTATAAAGAAAAATAGCAACAAAATCGCCGTAGAATAGCAGAAAAAGCGAGAAAAATCACGTAAAAATGCAAAAACTGTCGTAGAACTGCCGTAAAATAGCAACAAAACTGCTGCAAAAAACAACAACAGAAGCAGCAAAAAAAAAACAGCCGTAGAATAGCAACAGAAACAGCAGCAAAAAACAGCAACATAAGCAACATAAACAATATTTGAGAAGCTTGCAGAAATTTCCTTTGTTTATAACCAGACATTTCTTCAAAATAGAAATAACCAAACATTTCTTCAAAATACATCACTTAACCTATTCTAAAAAGTCTAGAAATTTCTTCAATTCCGGATTATCATCCAAAATAGACTGATACTCAACAGGTGCCTCTATGTCATCGATGGATGTGGTCAAACGCTTGGGAGAATATAGAACAACATACCATGGGTCATTGTTAGGGATCTTTTGAGTAGTACACTTGTACCAAATGGTCTCCCTCTACTTGACTCGTGCTCTCGTGTGGGAGATGTCCTGGAATATAAGGCGTCTCTCTTTCCCCATGAAATACCCAGAACATGTAATCTTGTTGCATACCCCACTTAATCAAATGCAACTCAACCTCTGTCCATCTCAAACGTTTACCGTTTCTACAACGCACGTATGGACACGAGATCTCTTCCCTATTTAGATTTTGCCTTGCAAATTTCACAAAGTCTTTGACCCCTTTAACGTGCACATTCCCGACCCTATTAGCTTCACCCATCCACTCTTTATAAAGTGGAAACCTCATCGATTCTACACAAAAAAAAAGGTCACAAAGGATCACTATGACTTTAACTTTTTCTTTCATAAAAAATATGACTTTGACTTTATAAAGTGCAATGTATTTATTGTGTTTAGTGGTGACCACTATGACTTTGACTTTTTCTTTCATCAAAAATATATTCATGTTTATTTAACAATGAGTTTGTGTTTATATACAAAAGTGTAAGCATCCTACATTTTGACTTTAAATAAATCCATAGAAAGATTAATCATCATCTCCTAAATTAACATTCTCTATCTTTGTATAAAAAGTTTTGATTCCTACAAAACATTTTCCCAAATATAATGACCCTCCAAGCAAAACTATTTTCCAAGAAAAAATATTATGCAACATGTCAATATGCACAGACCAGTCGCCGTGAGAGCATCTAACTATTATGCAACATGTCAATATACACGGACCAACCGCCGTGAGAGCATCTAACTATTATGCAGCATGCCAATATGCACGGACCAACCGCCGTGAGAGCATCTAACTATTATACAACATGCCAATATGCACGGACCACCGCCGTGAGAGCATCTAACTATTATGCACCATGCCAATATGCACGGACTCACCACCGTGAGAGCATCAAACTATTATGCAAAGATGCCAATATGCACGGACCACCACCGTGAGAGCATCTAACTATTATGCAAAGATGCCAATATGCACGGATCACCGCCGTGAGAGCATCTAACTATTATGCAATATGACAATATGCACGGACCAGCCGCCGTGAGAGCATCTAACTACCATACAAATAAAAAAAATACCTTGTTTCCTCGCAAGAAACTTGAAGAATGTTCCCAACTAGTCCAAGAAATCAGTAGCAAGTTCTATTAAGCTATACGAAACAACACAACATTAATTAATTGGTAAGTTCACAAAAAATAGAAATATAAAAATCAATATTAAACAAAAAGTGCAAGAGAAACAGCAACATAAAAATTTAGATACATGCAAGATCTATATACATGCAAGGTATGAGGGACTCTCTCTCTCTCTCTCTCTCCAGCATAACTTTAGCAGCTATAAATGAAGAAAATTTGTGGATAATAGCGGGCGGGTATTCCTCGAAATAGTTAATCTGAGACCTGTGTTTTTCCCTTTCCTTCAAGTAGCTAACTGTACATATTTTTAGTTGATTTGATGATCTGAAAATAAAGCTAAGTATTATTCTGATATGTTTTTCGTTCTAGTTCTTGTTCAAGTCTCGAGCTGCTCTACATTACTTGTCTGATCTATACGTGTGTGCGGTATGCACTCACTTGTGCATATGTAAACCCCCTACTGGCCAGGATCGATCAACTTTTTCTGAAGCACATTTTAGATTTGTGTATGTAGAGATGATTGAAAGGCAATGATTCTTCCTATCTCTATTGGAACTACGTACTTGCTAATATTTCTACCCTCAAATAGTATTATCCCATTTTTTATTTCATATTCTGTACATAAATGTCATAAGCTTCAAAATCCCAAAGCAATACTACATCATGGATATAAGTTAATTAGTAGTAAACAAGAGTTACTACTAAGAAGTCACATCAGGCCAAAACATCCCAAAGCTTTGGAGATGTCATGAACTTCAAACCCCTCTGCAAGAGCTATTTTCGTGCTGTCCCGAGCGACTACTATGTCATCCTTTTCGAAGCAATCCTCACTACGCACATTTATCTAACTTGATTATTTAACAAAATGATGATAACAACACTGAGGCAAAATTCCAGCAGGACATATGACTTGTGACTCATTATTGTGAAAAAAGTTTTAACAAAATTTCATTTCTTTCAAAAAAAATATTTATTGTGAAAAAATTATACAAAAGGAAAAAGAAATCGACACTGGAAAAAATTATACAAAAAGGAGAACACAAATACACGCAACAAGAGAAAATAGGAACTCATTACAACATGTGACTCGTGATAATTTAAAGAAATAAAAATAAATTAATTGAATTTACAATTCTGGAGCTAGCTCAGCCGAACCAGAGAAGAACTGGCTTTCAAAACAACATATACGGTCTCTTATGAAGAAAAGATGCAAATCGGATGAAAAGATGCAACATCTACGGTCTCCGATTCGATGGCCGGATGGAGAGTTGAGAAAAAAGGTCGGGCCTTCTTTCTTCCTTGAGAGAGTCGCGAGAAGGAGAGTGGAGGAGGAAGAGACGTGGTCGCGGTCTAGGTTGGGAGAGGAGATTTTAATTTTGATTTTTCATATCTGGGCATAACCGATGCCTTTGACAAAAAATTGTTTAAACTTGTCATGGTTCCAAGCCGTGACAAAAATTTCTTTAAACTTGTCACGGTTAAAAGCCGTGACAAACATTTTAATTGTCACTTTTTATCATTTGTCACCGTCATTGGCCGTGATAATATTTGTCACGATCATTAGCGGTGACAAATAGCGCGGATAAAAAGGTGACAAATCGGTCATTTTGGTGTAGTGAAGTAGCAACCAGGGTCTGCTTGGTTGATCTCCAAGATATCGCCGTTATTCCCAATGGTGAACACATAACCAGTTTGGGAACGTCCTTTATGCAGGTCAGAGAGATAACCGGCATCAGCAAATTCAACTAACATATTGTTAGGATTCTCTGCATAGGGGGTAAGCTTGCTTGCATTAGCACTTCTGGTAGTCAAGCTGCCATGCTTAGAATAGCTGCAATATCAAAGGAGGATCGACAGTCGGTATGCATCGTCTTAACCTCAACAATTCATTTCGGAATATCGCTCTCTCTTGCATAGGGAAAGAACAATCCAAGATCACTGGAGCCTTTCAAGTATCGAATGATGTGTTTTACTCCATTCCAATGCCTTATCGTGGGAGCGGAGCTAAATCTCGCTAACATATTTACAGAGAATGTGATGTCTGGGCGAGTACATTGAGCCAGATATAACACCACACCAATTGCGCTAAGGTATGGTGTTTATGCTCCAAGGACCTTTTCATCCTCCTCTTTACGAAATGGATCCTTGTTCATTTCCACACTTCGACCAACCATGGGGGTAGCAATAAGATGTGCATTGTCCATACTAAATTGCCTGAGCATCTTCTGGACATAGGCAGGTTGATGAATGAGTATACCATCATCTCGATGTTCTAGCTCTAAGCCCAAGAAGAATCGAGTCTTCCACAGGTCTTTCATCTCAAATTCGGATTTAAGGTAGTGTGCCATTTCATTGACCTCATATATGGTACCGATAACATTCATGTCATCTACATAGACGGCTACAATCACGAATCCTGTATCAGTTCTTTTCACAAAAATGCGTTCCCAATCAAGTATTCACGTAGGCGGTTGTACCACATCCTTCTGGATTGTTTCAACCCATACAGTGAACGGCGCAATTTTACAGCGTAAGCGCTCTGTGTCTTAGAGCTACTCGGTCTGGGCAAAAAAATTCCTTTAGGGACTTTCATATAAATATTCGTATATAGATACCCATAAAGATACGTTGTAACCACATCCATAAGATGCATATTCAATTTTTCGGACACTACCAAACTGACTAAGTAGCGAAAAGTGATGATGTCCATAATGGGAGAATACGTCTCCTCGTAATCAATGCCAAGGCGCTGCGAGAAGCCTTGGGCAACTAGTCTCGCTTTGTAACCCATGACCTCATTCTTATCATTGCGTTTACGAACAAAAACCCACTTATGTCCAACTGGTTTAACGCCCACGTGTACTGGCTCGATACGGCCAAATACCTCACGTTTAGCCATTGATTCTAGTTCAGCTTGCATTGCATCTTTCCATTTCGTCCAATCGGCTCGTCGTTGACATTCAAAGAACCGATAACGGCTTAGTATTGTCTTCTTCAATAACTTTTTGAGCGACGGAGTAGGCAAAAGCATCATCGACTAGCGTGGACGACCTGTCCAATAGTACGTATTCACTCGTACATTGCATCGAGATTTCTTTATTACATCAACAAAGTTCCGGTGCGTCCGTCGGTCGTTCCATTGTTGATTCGAGGACATATCCGTAGTCCTAGATAATCTCGTGTGACGGAGTCACTGTGTCAATAATGAGAGGATTTTGTGCCTCCGTTCCTCTTCTCTTTCGAGGTTCGATATCCTTTCTACCCACTGGACTCCCCCTTTTTCGAGCAAGAATAAGAGCACCAAGCAGTTGTCCCATCACTAAGGTCGACGCTGGGGGCATCATTCCTTTGGGAGGATGAACCTTGCCCTATAACTGGGACTTCTAGCCTTGAAGGAACATTCGTAGCGGGAATGGTAGATCTTGTCACTTTCGCAGTATCAGTAAAGCTGTTGGGCATCGAATCCGAAACTTTCTGAAGACCGAGAATACGTTGCACTTCCACTCGGATTAAGCCGTGCGTGGATCTTGATGAGGCAAAGAGGGAGCACACTGCATAATTTCTGGCGTTCAATCGAATCGTTCGATTCCTCTCTCCCCCTAATGACGGGAAATCATCAAAGTGACAGTCTGCAAATCTTGCAGTAAACAGATCTCCTATCAAAGGTTTCAAAGATCGGATAATTTTAGTCGATTCATAGCCAATGTATATAGCTAATCGTCTTTGCGTACCCATTTTAGTACGATGTTGAGGCGTAATTGGCACATAGACTGCACAACTAGAAATGAGTAAGTGTGAAATATCAGGCTCATATCTAATTACCAACTGGCATGCACTAAACTGTCGATTGGCAGTGGGTCGAAAGTGAATAAGTATAGCTGCATGCAAAATTGCATAGCCTTAAGCAGAAATCGTCAAGTTGGTGCGCAATACCAATGCTCGGGCAATAAGTTGTAACCGATTAATCGTAGCCTCAGCAAGGCCATTCTGTGAATGAACATGGGAGACGGGATGTTCAACTTCAATCCCAATCGACATGCAATAGTCGTCAAAGTACTTTGACGTAAACTCACCAGCATTGTCCAATCGTAATGATAAGATTGGGAAGTCGGGGTGGTTAGCCCGTAACTTGATGATTTGTGCTAGGAGTTTAGCAAATGCAGCGTTTCTTGTGGATACAGAGTGATGTGTGACCACCGCGTCGATGCATCAACTAGAACTATAAAGTATCTGAATGGTCCGCACTCTAGTTCAATATGTCAACAAATGTACCCTTGAATTCTTTGTAAGAAGCGAATATTTTGTGTTGAGCCTTTAGTAAATGATGGAGAAGGTATCAACTTTGCTAGCGTACAGGCTTTACAAAATGATTTATGGGCATTGGAAATTACCACAGAAGCTTCGGGATTTATGGAAGATGCACCGTCAACCTCATCAGGGCGTTCGATCTTCAATCCTGGTGATACAGTATCAGACTACTCACATCAACGCCAATATCGAGTGGTGCTTCCAATCATTTTCTGGACTTGAAAAAAGGATGACCATGTGAGTTTTTTAAAATGCGAATCATCATATCGCGTCCAGGGTGACCGAGTCGGTCATTCCATAGTTGGTATGCTTTGGAATCACAAAGTTCGTGACTCACAGCGTAGGATTCAATAACCTTTATTTTAGTTTGGTATAATCCACTACTTAGACTCATAAGTTTCTCGAGAACGCGGCGTCGTCCGCATTCTGCCAGAGTAACACATAAAAAGCTATCCCATTCTCACAATATGTATCAAGGTGATAACTGTTGGCACTAATGTCCCTAAAACTTAGCAAGGTTCGGTTTGGTCTTGGAGCATAGAGAGCATTTGTGACATTAATATGCGCACCATTAGGTAACAATAAATGAGCAGGTCCCCTCTGTAGTACCCGAGATTTTCATTCCAGTTATTTTGGATTTTTCGGATATTTCTCGATTTTCGAGCGTTGATATTATTTTCTCGACGAATGATTTTGTGTTTATGGCCGTATGTGGTGATTTTTTATATGTTGTCATTTCGGATCGATGATGTTGTCCGCGAGCGTTTTGTCGTATTCGCCTGCGGCGTTTTGTAAAATCGAGTCGCCGTGTCATGGCGGCCGGGCACCGCCGGCAGCGGCAGGAACCGGCATAGCGCACGCCACTGTCGGAAGGCAGCGCGTGCTAATCGGCCGAGCAGCTAAGACAGTAGGGTCTCGACTTCGGCTGGACCAACATGTAGTGTACGCTAGTCGATCACTGTGCGCTAACTCGGCAGGCATAATGCACGCTCCTCGACCGCCCAGCGCACGCTACCTGGCCGTGCAGATTAGTCCGGGAGGTTCTGGATGGGTCAGCTACCACACGACAATGCCCGTCCAGCGCGCGCTATCGCGGCCGGGCAGAAGGCTCTGGACTGTGGCATAGGCCGATAACGCACGCTACAGGTACTCCTCTAGCGCACGATGTCGGGCCCCGACCGAAGGTTCTGGACCAATGTCGTCCCGTTAGCGCATGCTAACCGGACACCCGAGCGCACGCTAATGCGCATCAATATATATAACCCAGCTGTCGAGTTTCACTCGTGTTTTCCATTTCACCTTCGTTCCTTCCGCAACCAAGTCTTGGAGAACTTGAAGACATGTGTTAAACTATGAATCCACAAAGTCCTGGAGTTCCTATCATCGATTAATCATTCCATAACCTCCTCCGATTGACCGAATCAGGGTAAGTTTTCCTAAAACCTTAGTTTTGGGAAAATTGGGAATTTTGCTAGATTTCGTTCGTTTAATCCGAACTATCCTAGATTAGTGATGGACTAATGATTGTTAAGTTGTATTCTATCAAGTTCCTTGTTGTTCCATGGTTGATTGCCAAGAATTCATCATTTTGTTGAGTTCCTAATCGACGCCTTGAAGGTGTCCGATAAAAGGTCTTAGAGGGGAATTCGGGCGTTATACGATTATTATTCCTCGTACGATTGTTGATTTATTGATGATATGTCTTAGGAACAAAATCTTTGTGAAGAACTTCAGTCGGAACTCTTCCGTTCGTTGTCTTCTTCGGGGTTCGAGGTTTCTCGGTTGTGCCGTGTTCGTCGGAGTATTTGTCTGCCTATTTCGAGGCAAGTATCTTGCCCATACATTTCGTGCTTCGTAGACATAATAGCTGGTAACTGATTATATGCACAATTTGAATGTTTTTAATTAACTTTCAACAAGAATCGGCATATTCTCGATAAAGGTTTTCCTTCAAAGATAACTCGTATGTTTTGTGAACAAATGTACTTTTATGAGTATGTGTATTAGTGTTGTATGTGTAGGGTGTTGTGATCATATTACGTGAGTATAGCATATCTTTCATTTCACTTGGCAAGGATCGTGTGTCAGTACGTGTACTCATTTGATAAATATGTGATGTTGTGTGATATCAGTTGTGACTCCTTTGTAAGTAGGCTGTGATGCTGAGTGTTGTTTGGAAATGGTACTTCCTTATTGTTATGTGATTGTTGTAAAGTGATGTGCCACCGGGTAATATTTGTTGAATCTCCGGGATTGGTCCTTGCTAGTACGGATCAAGCGTGACCATGGGGTTATCCAATCGGGTATGTCGATGCGGAGACTCCGAGGTTCATGGCTTGCTAGCCCGATGACGGGATAGCTTGTGGGGTTATCCAAACTGGGTATGTCGATGCAGAGACTCCGAGGTTCGTAGCTTGTTAGCGCGATGCCGGGATAACTTATGGTTGTGGTTTGATTGTGTGACATACGTGTCGTGGGTTGTCCAATCGGGTATGTCTCGCAGAGGCTTCGAAATTCGTGGCTTGCTAGCCTGATGCCCGAATAACTATGAACGTATGTCGTGGTTGTGGTAATTGTGACTGTTGTCACGGTCATTTGTGATATTGTGTGGTTTCCCATTGGGTTTTTCACTCGGGTATGTCTCCAGGAGGCTTTGAGGTTCGTGGCTTGCTAGCACGGGACGCGAATAATCCTTGGAAACATGTTGATATGAATGATTGGGTCGTGGATCCTGTGTTTTATGATTAGAACAGTATGATTGGGTCGTAGACCCCATGCTTGGTTATTGGATTTGTACTTGGAGAATGATTTTTGGGGTGCGCCCCTAAATGGTTTCGATAGGTGGAAATTCTTAAAACTCAAAGGGTTTCAAAAATCCCAAAACTTTAAAATGTTTTGATACAGATACATTGATTTTACTTCTACTTTTCAAAGTTCATATTGGTTTTCAATCAAGTGAAGTATCTCGGGAAGTCTTTTGTTACGTTTCATTGGTTTGCCGTTCTTGATTTTTATGTTCCCGGAATATGTGATATATGGCTCGTATTTGTACTTTATACTTGCACTAGCAAAACAGTGGAGTTTTGCTAACCCCCAAGTAATCGGGTGGTTGATGTCTCAGACAAGGCCCGTGTACATGCAGGTTCTAGTAGAGCAAGATGCATGATCGGTACGAATGATGATGGAAGACAATGATACTAATCACACGAGGGCCAGTATTGGGCTTTTGTCATGGTCAAATTGAATTATTCATTTCCGCTGTATTTGTTCTCCCGTCCTATGGGAGTGTTATATATTGATCCATGTGCGGGTATGGGTTCTTGACAGAGTTGTATTTGATATTTACATTGTATGTATTGATAAATGGTCAAACCGGTCTATTGATTCGTAATTAGCGCTGTGGCATAAGGTTGCGATGTCTTGTTTTTAGTATCTAGCCTTGTAGATCCTCACGGAGAGGGTCTACGGCGCTGTAATATCCCTGAGTGGATTGGGGGTGTTACAAAATATTATATCGGAGCTTAGGTTGTGGAAACGTAGGCTGTCGGGTTAGGTTGAGTGTTGTCGAGTCTTGTCTTGTCGGATTGTATCTGATTGAGTCGTGTCGCGACGCGTCGTCTGAGATGTCGGTCGTGATTAGTATCAAGGTGCATCCATCATCTTCGTGCGACCTGTGGATGTAAGTCTCCCTACTATATTGTGCCTTGTGTTATACGAGCTTGTGTGATTCTATGTTGTGAAGTGGTGTTTAAATGTGAATTGTGAATACGTGACCTATGCTTGTTTGATTCTCGTGTTGTGTTGGGATAAAAAATGGTGCCGGTGTATATGTATATATGTATATATTTATATCTTGTATAAAACGTTTTTACAGGAGTAATGGCTTTAGTGTGGTTATGCAAGGAAAGTTCATCAATGTGATATTTTAAACTTTTATATATTTTTGGGGAGTCACGTAACTTCTAATTTGAAACATCCTTCAAGGGAGGAAAAATTTGATTTTCGTATGATGACCTCAAGGCCGAATTTTATTGAGAATTCAAACTATTGATATTTCATTTTCATCTTGTATTATAAGTTTTCAAAACGCGATTTTTAAACTGAAATGAGGTCGACAAATTGCTCAAGACGTGACTCACGCTTTTAACTTTTTGGTTTCATGACTGTCAGTCAAAGGATGTGTGGTGATGACGTTACCGTTGTTTGGGCAATAGTGCTCAAAATTGTGATTAAAATGGTGGTGTGAATGCTGAGTCATTCGGTATGCACTCGTTGAGATAGTCCTCTTTATTGAGGGGTGGAATTTTGGTTTTGAATGTTAATTGACTTTTGATGGTTGCTCGTGGGATGTTGTAATCATGTGAATCGATGACGTTTGGATTCGTATGTTGTTGTTTATTTGTAACCTTTGGTTCTAGTATTGTTTGGTATATGTTCATTAACGTGTTGCTGAATTAGAGCAGTTAGCGCATGCTAGGTATGAAGCTAGCGCACGCTAATGTGGCATGGCTAGCGCACGCTAAACCTCTGTTGTAGCTCGCGCTAATCAGTCTAGACAGAAGCTATGGAACTGCATTTTGGCCATTAGGTCTAACTTTTGTGATCGTTAGACCGATCATCTGTGACAGTATACTATGTGTGTTGTCTAGTGATGACAATTGTTGTGTGTGATTATGTGTTATGATTTTTTCGTTGCGCTAGGTGCTTACTTGTTAGTAGGGGGGCAGAGGTCGTGGTCGTAACCGCGGTACATATGGCCACGGGGATCAGATGCGGGACTAAGAGAATGTGGCCGGGAATGATATTAGTATTAGCGTTGCAACTATATTGCAACAAGTAGCGGCAAAGATGACTCAGTTGACCCATGCGGTTCAACGTAGCTTTGACGCAGCTCAAAATGTCGGCGTAAATCAATGGCTCCGAGAAGTAGTTCGTATGAATCCTCCTCGATTCGTCGGTGTTGCGGATGCATTGGGCTGGGATGGTTGTCTTTTTCAGTTGGGATATTCGAGGCAGTTGGTTGTCCCGAAGACCGAAAGGTGCCTATCGCTAAGTACCTTCTTGACAAAGATGCCACTAATTGGTGGGAAGCTGTTAAACCTCGTGATCATGTTGTCACGTGGACAGAGTTCCAGGAGTTTATGGAAGCTGAGTTTTTTCCGAAACTGATTAGAGATCAGAGGATCCATGATTTTTATTTGTCAGAACCGCAGGATGTATCAGTGTCACAAGCTATCATCGACTATAGCAAACAACTCAATTATGTGCGAGATCAGGTAAGGACTAAAGAAGAGAAGATCCGTCATTTTGACATGCAGATGAAGCCGGAGATTCACAAGTATATGGCGGGACTCACTTGCACTACATTGAGATATTATCAAAATCAAGCCTTAGCCTATGATCTAGCTTCATCATCGGAACGAATGCCCGAGTCGAAGAATTAAAGGAAATCTAATGATCTTAGGGTCAGAATGGGAGTTGGTGTTTCTAAGCTGCAACACAGTAGTCTTTCTGCCGTGAAGATCCGTCGCTCGATGAGTGGAACTAAAATTTCCAAGTCGTCAACTTTGACTCCTGGTATAATCAGGAGGTGTTTTAACTGTAATGTGTTGGGGCATTTAAGTGCACATTGTCCTTCTCCGCCAGTAACATGTTACAAGTGCAGACTCGAGGGACACCAGATTCAGTTTTGTGAGTTGGTCACCGAGCCTTCCGAGGCACGGACTTGAGCACCGATATCAGGACCGACTCTGAGAAGTCCCTGAGAGGTGTAGTCTACCAGTAGTTTGTTATGTTATTTCCTTGCTTCGCTGTTTCGAATTTCGGGGACAAACTTCTTTTACTAGAAGTGGATCGGATTTTTGAACTTCTGTATTTCAACTCTATCGACTCATTTGTGTTCGTTGATACTTTCTGAACTTGTCCTATTTCTTCACTTTTGTTGTTCGAACGAGTTGTGATATTGTTTCGGATTAACCTATTTATCGTTATGACTTTTCAAGATTGGTCCTTTTTCCTTGAGCCTATGCGAAATGAACATCTTGTAGTTCTTGCAAGACCATTTAATGCCAGGGCTATACCATTGGATTCAGGGCTATACCATTGGATTCCCTCGAGGCCCCGTCGGACCCTCCCGAGGTGAGCAAAGCACACACAATATACATCACCATTTCATGTTAAGCATAAAGGTTTCCAAAAATACTAGCCTTGAGTAATTGACGACGCAACGAACGGAAAGGAAAATCACTGACGAACGCTAGGAATCGACAACCACGTACCTAACGATTCGAAGAACACAATCACAACCAACTCTAAACGAGTATGAAACGGAATACACCCGAAAACCCTCCTACGATTCATGTTTATTCGTATAAAAACAACGAGGGTGGACCACAACCAAACCCTCTCGAATACGCAACAACTACGAAATATACCATGAATCCGTAGGGAAACCAAGAATACTAACAAGATTAATCATATTCGTCATGAATTAATCAACAATACGGAACAAATCGTACAAAAACTCAAAAAACCCCAAATTACCCAAAAGTAGGGTTCTAAGAGATTTACCTTGGATTAAGGATGAAGAATGCAAATAGGTGTTGTTAATCTACACCAAGAGCTCAAGATAAGTGATATCTGAAGTGATCGAAGGAAGAAATCGCCCCAAAAACGCATGAGGTATCGCTAAGCCGCGGGGGAGGAGGAGAAATGAGAAAAGTGAGAATCTAGGTCAACTCCTTGGTTTTTATAGCCAGGGAGCGTTAACGTGCGCTAACCTTAAAAGTTAGCGTGCGCTATCGGGCGGAACTCCAGTCCAGAAAGTTAACACCCCAGTCCAGGACCTAAAGTTCTGGGCCATTAGCGTGCACTATTAATAATTAGCGTGCGCTAATAGCCTCTCGGTAGCGCGCGCTATCGGGCCATAGCGTGCGCTACCTGGACATCAGCCGAGTCCAGAAGTAACCTACCCAGTACTCACCTGACCGCGTTAGCGTACACTACCGGCCACTCTGCGTGCGCTAACAGCGTCTCGGTAGCGTGCGCTATCGGTCTATAGCGTGCGCTACGTGGGCACCTGACCTAATCCAAGAGTAAATTGTCTAGTACTGGGCTGTCGCTTTAGAGTGCGCTACCGGACACCTAGCGCGCGCTAGTCCTCGGCAATAACGTGCGCTAGACAAACGTAGTGTGCGCTAAACCATTAGTCCAGAGGACTGAGATCAGAAACAGGCTCACTGCCACTGCCAGGGCTCAACTCGCTAGCGCGCGCTACCAACAAAAGTAGCCTGCGCTACTAAAGGAAGCTTAGTGTGCGCTAAACAATAATATTAGCGCACGTTCGGTATAGGATAACAACTGTCCTAGACACCGAAACACGACCGAAGCATCAAACGGAACAACACAATACGCCTGATGACATATAATGGATCTACGGCAACCCCGAACGGCGGTTCCGAACAACAATTACGAGAATTAGATCAATAAGCGACGGAAGAACCTGTAACACCCCGAGATATTCGGAATAATTACAGCGCCGTAAACCCTTTAGATAAGGATTTACAAGGCTGATTTTAAAAGAAGTGTAAAAATAATCCAATCGAACAACTGAAGTTCAAAAACAGATTTGATTCAACCGATCAAATGAGTTAACTTATACAACCATATCGAAATGACCTTATTAAAACAGATGTACTCGAGTACTAAACGAACCAAGAAGACAAATCACAATAACAATAACATCAACCACATCACTGAGCCATTTCATCGTCTTGTCGGTACTGTGGTTGCCTCCCCGCTCCTCGGCTACCTGAACATCAAAACAATGTCCACCCCTGAAGGGGTTAGCAAAACAATGCTAGTACAAGTATCATAATACAATAAATCATCAATGCATCATAAAACATGCAAAATGGACTTCCGCCACCGGAATCCAACGATGTGAATCCTCACGATTCCATCAACACAATACAGGGTAATCCAGCGATCCAGCGCCCTTGGTATAGATCCCCATGATGATCCCGTCGGACCAACGCATGGTGGAAAACCCGTCCAGCGATCCAGCGCCCTCAGCATAGATCCTCATGATCCCCTCGGATCATTTATACCATAAATCAATCAACTATGCATACATATATGCATTTCAATATGTTCATCAATACGAACAAATAACAACGAATACCACGAGAAATTTCAGAAATACATCTCATATTCAACAACATGAACAAAACCACAAGCATGATCAAAGTTTCAATATAAATCGAACTCAACATATGATACTTGCCTCGAAAATGGCAAGGACGAAACACCTCGATGATCTCAACACACTCGAAGGCCGCCTCCTTCGATCAACGTAACAAGCTCGAACCTTAACAAAAGGAATGATATACAAATCATCTCAAGTCGAACGATGGCCTAACAATTCGTTCTACGGCCCAAAAGTTCAAAATAAACAATGCTGCTGATGCTTAGCGTGCGCTACGTACCCTACGTAACGTGCGCTAAGCCTGCCTGTTAGCGTACGCTATCGTATAAGCCTAGCGTACGCTAGCCACGGACTGACAGTTGACTCGGCTGACATCGTAACGTACGTTACGTACGTATCGTGCGTTAACTTAACCCCGATAGCGCACGTTAACTTACAAGTGTTAGCGTGCGCTAACCTTGCATGGCAGAATACTGCTAACAGAAAACTGGATTGAAAGGTGATGAACTCATGAATTCTATGGTGATACAACAAGTCATCCTCAAGCATGTCATGCTAATAAGGTTTGTGGAAGTTCCATGATCATGAGGTACAAATATACGGATAATCATCTCAACATCATAATTCATCTTAGATCTTCAAGAAATATTCTAAGTTCCGTTCGTCCTACGTTCCAAAACGCATGATTCCAAAGTGTAAAACGTAACAATCTAGGTAATATCCGATTACTGATCATAAATCGATTTGAAAACGCTTAGGAGTCCATATACTAAGATGGTTCAAAGGTTCATACGATATATAGTGCCGATACGTCAAAAGTATCCTTCTAACATGTGATGACCGATTATAAACGAAATAACTGGCTATCAAAACATGATCAAACGTCCTAAAGAACATTACTAACATCGGTGAAGAATCACCTACCTCAAAGTAGTGAAGAACACGGAGGAAATCGAAGCAATCCAACACCGAAGGCTTGAACACCAATTTCCAACGATATACGATCTTCAATCACGAGCTAGGATGTTGATATGAAGTGTTTAGGATGAAGGAAGTTATGCTCTAAGTGTAAGAATTCGGGTATGGGAGAAGAAAGAACTGAAATCACAAATAGGATGCTGTCCTATTTATAAGAAATGGCTATTAGCGCGCGCTAGTCCCTGCTCGTAGCGTGCGCTAACGGCTCACTGACTTAACTGTACTCAACACTTAGCGCGCGCTATGCACATGCCTGTAGCGTGCGCTAAGGCGTTGACTCGGCTTTTCCCGAAAGCCGTCCAGGTTCATCCCGACACGCTCCGACAGGGGTCCCCCGGCCAGATCTCACCTACCGCACGTCTCAATCAAATTGACCACGCATAGCGTGCGCTAATAATCCTTTGTAGCGTGCGCTATTGAGTCTATGTTAGCGTACGCTACACATAGCCGATAGCGTGCGCTACATGCGCAGAATTACAATTTGTAAATCACATACATGAAATCATACGCTCGACAACATCGGATTATGAAATATGGAGAATAATACTCAAATCAAGTACAACGATTACAATATCACAAGTTCCAAATACATATCAGAAATCTCGGGTATTACAGAACCAATAAATGCATAACCGGATGACAAAAGTCTCGAAACTAATATTCTCGAAAATCAATACGGTTATACGAGGGTTGCTAAAAAAACAGAAAATACATCGAAAATGAAAATACCGTGAAAAAAAAGAGATTTTTGGCATCAAAACAAAATCAAACTTGGAATTTAGTGCCAAAACCTGAAGGTGTTAAACCCATATCCTGCAAATGAGTTTACAAGTTGAAGATTCGTCCAAATGGTACAATCGAGAGGTACAAGGCTCGATTAGTTGTTCGTGGATTCTCTCAAGAGTATGGCATAGACTGTGACAAGATGTTTAGTCCAGTTGCAAAGATTACTACAGTCCGTGTCTTACTAGCCTTAGCAGCAAGTAAGTCTTAGAAATTATGGCAAATGGATGTGAAGAATGCATTTTTACATGGGGAACTTGATCATGATATCTATATTAATCAACCAAAAGGATTTTTGAATCATGAAAAGCCTGAGTGCGTGTGCAAGTTGAAGAAGGTGTTGTATGGCTTGAAGCAAGCACCCCGAGCATGGTACGGGAATATTGCTGAGTTTCTAGTCCAAAGTGGTTATCATGTTGCCCCAGTAGATTCGAGCTTGTTCGTGAAAAGTCGAGGAGGCAAGCTAGCAGTAATCCTTGTATATGTGGATGATCTAATCATCACCGGCGATGACGAAGATGAGATTCAATGAACAAGGACAAATTTGTCGGTCCTATTTCAAATGAAGGAACTTGGTGAACTGAAACATTTCCTAGGATTGAAAGTCGAAAGAACAGGTGATGGTATATTTCTTGGTCAGCAGAAATATGCAAGAGATTTAATATACAAGTTTGGGCTAACTTACTGCAAGCCAATATCCACCCCAATGGAGCCAAACTTGAAGCTGTGTGCCTACGATGGGAAAGACTTGGAGAATGTACCGGCAGATAGTAGGTAGTCTTATCTATCTAACTCTTTCCAGACCTGACATAGCATTCGTTATAGGTGTTGTTAGCAAGTTCATGCAGAAACCAAAGAAGTCACATCTAGAAACAGTTAAAAGAATCCTCAGATATGTTAAATACAAACTTGATTGGGGACTTTTCTACAAGAAGGGAGTACAAAGCAAGGTCAGCAGCTATTGTGATGCTGACTATGCCGGAGACCATGACACCTGGAGATCGGCTACAGGATATATATTCAATCTTGGCTCAGGAGCTATATCATGGTGCAGTAAGAGACAACCTACTGTTTCTCTTTCAACTACTGAAGCGGAATATCGAGCAAGGCGATGGCAGCACAAGAGTGTGGTTGGTTGACTCAACTCATGAAAGATTTGAACCAACCAATAGAAGATGAAGTTCCATTATACTGTGACAACTTGTCAGCAGTTTGTTTGGCCGATAATCCAGTATTTCACGCTCGAACCAAGCATGTCGAAGTACATTATCATTTCTTACGAGAGAAGGTAGTCCAAGGAGATATTGACATGAAACCAGTCAAGACACAAGATCAGGTTGTAGACATATTTACGAAGAGCTTACCTACAATAAAGTTTTCTGAGTTTCAGAAATCACTTGGAATGATAATATGTAGCAGGAATGTTGGCAGTGAGGGGGAGTGTTGAAAGTCATTGCCACCTAAAAAAATCAACATCATCTAGAATGTCATCAACAAAATCAACATCTAGAAGCCATCCATCCTTAAAGAGTGAGTTGGCAAATTTGACAAGGAAGTAATGAGGTAAGCAAGTTCCTTAAATGTGAGCATGTGAGAAATCTTCTCAAACATTTGAGGAAAAGAATTAGATCAATTAAGTTGTACCAAATTCCTCAATTCATCATGAGTTCACAACCGATGAAAGAAACTTGTATATACATCACCAACCAAACCTATTAGGTAAACCATTCTTAGTTCAAAGCTACAATCATATATAGCTCGGCTGATTGTGAATAATAAAAACTGGAAAAAAAAACTTACATTCATTCCAAGAAAGATAAATTAAAGGACCAAAGTAATAAAATACTTAAAGGACCAAATAAGAGGCTTAGGGGCTGTTTGACAGTTGCTGAATGATTTAGTGCAAAATGGTTGAGAGGCCAGAATGGTTGAGATGCTCTGTATGGTTGAGTACAGAATGAAATTTGGTTGTTTGGTAACTGTTCTGAATGGTAACCCTGAATGGTAACAAATTACCACTTTACCCTTCTGTATAAAAGTAGCGATTAAAAATCCCATTTTTTCCTCCCTTTGCGTACCAAAACCTCTCCTTTTTATAAATAAAAACCCTATTTTTTATAAATAATTGTGTATAATATTTTGAAATTTAATTCATTTAAAATAATAATAATAATAATTATTATTATTATTATTATAATTATGTATAATATTTTTAAAATAATAATAATAATAATAATAATAATAATAATAATGTATAATATTTTTAAATTTAATTCATTTAAAATAATAATAATTATTATGTATAATATTTTTTAATTTAATTCATTTAGAATATTATAATAATAATTATGTATAGTTTTTTTTATTTAAATTTATTTAAAAATAATAATAATTATTATGAATAATAATTCTTAATTTAAGAGGGGTAAATCTGGAAATTGATTGTCTCGTAATGGTTGAGAGAGGGTATGAATGCTTAATGGTTCAAATATCTTTGTAACCATTAAAAGGTAAAAAATTTTTTGCCACTCTTAATCATTAAGAACCAAACAAACGGCCGCGCGAAGTGGGCCGAGACGACAGAAAGCCCAAAAAAGCGTCTACAAAGCCGACTCAGTAAGTGGCCCTGACCTGATACAACTTCATTTCAATCGATTGAGAGAGAGACGACGAGAAGGGGGAAAAGAGAAGGAGACGAAAAGACAAAGATGGTGGTTTTGCGGGAATCGAGTAGGGGTGCTTCATCACCATCATCATCATCATCGAAGCCTATCTTCAAAATTTTGCGTTCGAGGGTTGTGTGTTTGTCCAATCCCAAACCTAGGTTCGTATCCCGGGTAATGTAATTCGTTGTAGTATTTGATTTCATCAATTACGCAGGGGGTTTTATATGTCTGTCTGTATTAGTTGTATTATTTACCAAGAGTTCATATTTCACCCAGATATGTAAATAATTCACCTGGTGGCGAAATATGGATTTAGTTAGTTTTGGATCCAATAATATGGATTTGGTTTGGTTTTGAAACCAAAACCATATCAAAACCATATATATGTAAATATGGATAAGGATTTGGTTTGGGTTTTATGGTTTTGGTTCAAATATGGATCGATCAAATTAGATATATAATTTATTTTTATAATCCAGTTTAAGAATTTATATCTTTCTTGTATTTGAAAAACCTAACTTTCTACCCTGTAATTTTGTTTGGTTTTTCTGCCTGCCTGTTTTCATAATATGAATGTTACATTCTGGGCTTTATTTTCATCATTATCCATGATATGTGCTTATTGTTTTTTTTTTTGCCCAGGAAGTGGAGGCCCAGGGACAAGAACGCACCACCTAATCCATGGAAGTGGAGGCCCAGGGACAAGAACGCACCACCTAATCCAGCAATTATTGAAGCTTTAAATTATTATAACCAAAATTCCGTCAGTTCTCTCTCTCTCTCTCTCCCTCTCTCTCTCTCAATATTAATCTCTCTCTTTTACAGGTTTCCAAATATCAACTGCTGAGGCCTGGTTCTGTTACACCTGTGCTCCTGGGCAAATGCATCATTTTCCATGTCGACTTCAGAGCTAAGAACACTCGTGTTGCTGATGCTCCAGAGGAGATATTCTTTGCTGAGCTCACAGTGGCTCATGGTACCCAAGTTTATTCTGTCAGTCTCTGCGTATCCTTGGGGCCCATAGACTCTATTTCAGGTTTGTTTTTGACATGTATATGTGCTCATGTCATTTTATCCATGTCTTACTACTATTAGCTGCATTTCTTTTTTGCTTGCTTATTCATCCGTTTGTTTGTCAATTGCTCATCCAGACACTGCCTACTTGTTTTAGGGGTTAAATGGCATTTAGGTCACTCAATTAACTAGTAACTTGCAATTGGGTCATCTAACTCAAAAAACTTTCAGTCAAATCATTAGTCTCTATAAAACTTTCACTAAGGTCACTTGTCGTTACTGACGTTAAATATTGGACGGAAAGATGACTAAGCGAGCTGACATGGCTGATTTAAGTTCAAAGTGGCATGTACACCTCATCTGAAGCTTGTACATGAACCAGTTGTTATACAACCAAACTATATCCCTTTAACCCCATCTATTCACCCATCAATTAGGGTTATATAGCAAGCTCCCTCCATCTTCTATGTCTAGTACAAAGAGAAGTAGTTCGGTTAAAAATCCACACGGCACAAGTAGTAACTCGTTCATGAGCCGTAAAAAAAGCAACTCTGATTTTGAATATTGATTTTGTCTTCACTAACGATTTCATCTTCGCTGGTGAATTCATCTTCACCAACAGGCTCATCCTCAATGACGATTTCATCATCATCGTTGTGCCTCTGATTTAAACGAACTTCACTATATGATCTTGTTCTCACCATCTCTGTAATTAGGGTTTACAAATTAAAGGGGCGTGTAGAATTTGGGGGATAAACAACGGGTTTATGTTTTATAACTAGGATAGGATATAACTTATAACTTGGGGGTGGGTTATAATCTGGGCATGGGTTACAACTGGGTCCGGTTTTAATTTGGTTGGACTATTTTACTGATTTGGCATCTGACTTGGCACAAATAGATGGTCTTCCGTCTAGAGTCAACGACATTTAACGTTCGTGAAAGTTTTAATGTGTTTAATGATTCAAATGAAAACTTTTATCTGTTACGTGACCTGAATGAATTTTTTTTGAGTTGGATGCCCCAATTGCAAGTTACTAGTTAGTTGAGTGACCTAAATGCCATTTAACCCCTTGTTTTAGTAACTCCGGTGAATTCGTCTTGCAGGAGATAGATTGAATGGCTGCCGTTATTGCCGCGACTATAACAATGTTTGGCATCCTAAAGGTGGAGGATTTGTACGTGGCCATGATAGACTTTACAAAACAGTTCAAGACATATGTGACGCTGACATGAACCAGAACAATGCAATATCCGATCACGAAAAGCACTTGCCCATGTAAGTGGTTGTTTGGCACCTGTATTTAACTCCAACTGCCTCCATATATATATATATATATATATATATATATACTTCACAAGCTATGTATCTGTGGTTTTGGTTTTAATATCTAAAATTACAGGCTTAAACAAGTGTCCCAGACCCGGGAACCAACTAAGGTATCGCAACATGTTGATAATGCAAGCCTGTATGCAACTGAAGTCTTGAAGTTCTTCAACCAAAAAAGAGTCAGTTAGTTTTCGAATGTTATTTTTTGCTTTTCTTTAAATTAAATCATAAATCACCATTTTTGTTGGATTCTTCTGATTTTTCGTTATGTTCTGTTTGCCTTGACCTAAAATTCATAGAATACAAACTATGAAGTGGTGAAACCGGGGTTCGTTACATGTGTGATCCTGACAAAGGAATGCTCACTTTTTCATGTGAACTTCAAAGCTAAGGAGACTGACCCTAATGCTCCAGTGAAGTTGTTTTTCGCCGAAATGACAACTACCAATGGGGTTTATTCGGTTAAGTGTTGCTTCGAGTTGGATCATTTGAATATAAAGTCAGGTTTGTTTTTTTGACATGTAGAAGTGGTCATGTGATTTAATTTATCTCTTACTGCTATTCAGTGCATTTATTTAGCTTGATTATTGATTTGTTTGTTTGTCCATTGGTGATTAATTAAGATTACAGGCTACTTGTTTTGGTAACTCTATGAATTCGTCTTGCAGGAAATTTAACCGGAGATAAAACGAATGGCTGCTATTATTGCCACGATTTTAACAAAGTTCGGCATCCTAATAATGGAAGATTTGTACGTGGCAGTGATTCATTGTACAAACCTGAAGAAGAGTTCCAATGTTCATAAGAGACGCAACTCACTTGAAATTGTGCACAGCTTGCTGTTTCAGTGCACACAAATTCCTTGTAATATCATATCAATAACTCTTATGACGACTCTCTACCGTTGCTATGGTTTGTATTTGTAGTGTGTGTATGTGGACAATGAATTACATGTGCTTATTCTCCAGTTAAGTTTGTTATATTCTGAAGTGCTCATGAATTGTTGGTACCTGGCCTTCTTTAATATTTCTATTAAATTCTAGTTCCTGTTTCTGGATGTGAATAAGAGTCAATCAATTGGCTTCATAATATTGATAGAGGGGGTCTTTATATAGGTATTACAATGAGAGTACTTCAATACATAGGATTCCTAGGTAAGGTAAGATATCTAATAAGATCCTACTACCTCTAAAAGGATCTAAAACCTTCCATTTATGTATCTTCCTACAACCAGTATTAAGCAAGATACCAACAAGGGAAGGATATCCTGGAACATTCCCCTTGTGTCGAGCACTAATACTATTATGGTGCATAAGATGTTGCCTCGTGGGAAAAATAAAGATTTAGTGAAGAAAAAGAGCACAACGCACTAACTACAAATGCCAGAGTCATGTGAAGTACACTCCCCCTGAAGTATACATAACAGCTCATTCCAATGAGCTATCACTAATTGATCTCGGATAATTGACGCATGCCGATGCTTCTCACATGTTTCTCAAATGTAGATTTTGGCAGAGACTTGGTGAACAAGTCTGCGATATTCTCATTGAAACTCACTTGTTTCACTTCGATATTCAGCAATTTCTGTTGTTGGTGATTGTAGAAGAACTTCGATGCGATATGTTTAGTATTGTCACCCTTAATGAAATCTAACTTCATCTGCTCAATGCATGCCGCATTATCCTCAAAGATGTAAATATGAGTTGCTATAGTGGACTCTAATCCACAAGTTTCTCGTATATGGTCTATGACTGACCGAAGCCAAATGCACTCCCTTACTGATTCGTGCAATGCAATTATCTCTGCATGGTTCGAGGAAGCACTACACCAACATGGCCGATTTTTCACCTTCAAAAGCAGTGACAAATGGCTTTTGTCACTGCTATTGAAGGTGACATTTCCGGGGGTGACAAATCCCTTTGTCACTGCTAATGGAGGTGACAAAATTTGATTGTCACCGCTAAATTTTCACCTAAAAAAGGGTACATAAAAAACACTAGTCACTGTGTTTGTCACGGTCATGGGAGGTGACAACTCTTTTCACTGCCCATGAAGGTGACAAATATCTTTATTTGTCACTTCATATTGTCACCTCTATGAACAATGACAATATTCAACTTTGTCATCGTTGTTGGAGGTGATAAATATTCCGTGACTTCTAATTTTGTCACCTCCTTTAGCAGTGATAAATCGGACATAATTTAACCACAATAATATAATTTTTCTAAATATTTTTTCTTTAATTTTTTTCACAATTATTAACTAATCAACTATAAATAACACAAATTCCAATATCACCACACCCACATCATTTTAATATCACACAATGCACTAATTAAATTCATCATTTGTTCAAATTCATAAACAACACGCAAGTGTTCAAATTCATAAGTTACACACATAGTGTTCAATTTCATAAAAAATACCTAACAAAAGTAAGACTTAACGCACAAATCATTTTAGCAACCATATAGGCCATACCACCCAACTACCCTCGGTTTCCTTGATATTTGTGGCACACCTTTGACTATGTAGATACAAACTTTGTCCCTCTTCTCCTGGAACGACGTCAATTACTAGAACTTTACGTTCAAAGTCCACCAATGCATGACCATGCACAATTATTCCCGTAGTTGCCGTTGAAACAATCACTCCAGTTGCAATCTTCTTTGATGCATCTGACAAGCTAAATATCCCACAATTTGATGATGAAGAGGATGCGGAATGCGATGGAGTCAACGGGCTTGAAGGATTCGAGACAATCGTTTGGTGTGGAGATTGTTGGAGAGGACGTTTCTGATATTCAGTCATGGCTCTTAATATATTATTAATGGATTCTTTAATCTCATTAATGTCTTGCTTCACTTCCACGTTAGACTGTTTTACACACTCAATCTCTGTGCGTATTGGAAGAATGCTCTTCACTTTAGTTTTACACATTGGACCTACACCACGAGTCCTACCTCTATTGTCTTTCCCGAAACACACGGTCCGCGCATCAGTTTCCAAACTAACTTCACTCGATGAATCTTGACTGCTTTTCAACTCGGACACTTTATCAGGCAATTTTTGCTGCCAAATATATTAAGGAAAAATATTAGTATTTTCATCATTAGTTGGATTCATATTTTTGTCGTTTACGTGCTAAAGAAAGTAATGAAACTTACCACATTTTCAACTGCATTAGGATGAATTTCCCCAGTTTTTCTTTGCTTACGAGTCTCTATATAAAGATCTGATAGCTCAGGTGGTGGTCCAAGTGGATTCTTACGCTTCTGCAAACAATAACTATACAAGTCAAATACATTAAACAAATAAATAATAATAATAATAATAAGTCATATATCACACTTTCTTCAAAGTCTAATTACTACTTGTATATGTATCATAGATAATAAATATACTAACTGTGCATAATAAAATGGGTTATTTCTCTGACGTTATTTCCATGATAGTATGCTCATAATAAAATATTGGGATACACTAATCCATATTGCTAATTTATCAAATATCTCTACAAATACATCCCTCATTTTTTCTAAATATTATGAATAACTCCAACCTTTCATCTTACATCTTATGGTTAAAATCCCTCGGCTTCACAAAATATGACAAATAACAAAACAAAAAATAGGGGCTATCTGTAATATATAGAAAAGTTGAGAGGTGTAACTGTAAAATATTTGATGGCATCATAAAATCCCTCTGCTCAATTAACTGTCGGGGAAAAACATAAGACGAATCATACCTCAAGGGTGGTTTTTGTAATTTTTAAAGTTATTTGATGATTTTTGTAATTTTTAAATTTATGAGATCATTCTCCATTCAAATGGATCATACATGCCATTTCCTCGGCCTTTTCAGCATACGATTGTCGACCGAGACAGTGCACATCGGTCTTTTTAGCCCTGCTCTCTTTGCCTTTCTTTCTTTGCTCCATTTTCTCCTCCGTTGCTTCGCGTTTGATGAATTCATTCCATTCGCTAAGAGGGATTTGTTCATTTTCTGGAACTTGGTTCTTCAACGCCTTAATTCCATTGATGCCTAAACCTTTAAGATATTTTGCACGTATATTCCTCCTCCACGTCTTTAACTGTAAGCCCATCTCTTTTAAGACCTCCTTTTTTCGCTCGACCGGTATAATGAATTCTTTAAAGAGGGTTTTTCACATGTCATCTTTTTTTGGTTTTTCAACATTATTGATTTCGGAGACATGGAGATCCAGAAGGATGTTACGTTTCAGAAGAGGCCCGTCAGAATTTTAGAGCGTCGAGTCAAGCAGTTAAGACACAAAACCATTCCTTTGGTTAAGGTGCAATGGTCGAGGCACGGAGTAGAAGAAGCGACGTGGGAGTTAGAGGAGGATATGCGTTCGAGGCACCCCGAGCTTTTTGATTCTTAAGTTTCGGGACGAAACTTTATTTTAGAGGGTGAGAATGTAATATCCGTACCTTTCCATTTTTAGCAGTTTCCATTTTTGGTGTATGTCTATTTTTAGCGACTCGCTTGTAACCGTTTCGACATTTTGAATCTACTTTAATCTTTGAGTTTTTCCATTTGGATGAGTTTTGGTGATGTTTTCACGTAATTCCATTTTATGACATGCTTTGCCGTATGGACGTTCGATTCTCGTAAAACTCGTTTGTTTTCGTTGTTTCTTGTTTTGTGCAAGTTCGTATGGTTGAGTTGGTCGTGTTGAGACTTTCGGTTCGTAAATCCGACGTCGTATCGTGATTTTCGGGCACTTGGGCCATTTTTGTAATTTCCTATAAGTTTAGGGAACTTCGTCATCTTTGTCGTATTTCGGATTCCACGGTAGTCGGAATTATATTTTCTTTTAGCGCTTAGCTCTGTCGCCTTGTATATTTCGTGTTCGTATTTCTGGATTCTGGCCTTGTCGTGTGTTTCGAGTTTCGTACCCTCGGCAGCAGCGTACTGATCTGAGCAGTACTGAACTGCTGCGTGAGTAGCGCACGCTATTCCTTACTTCCTTGCGTGCGTTATCGGCGTGCTGTTAGCGTACGCTAACTCATTGTTATTAGCGTGCGCTATCGTGTAGTATTTAGCGCGCGCTAAGCTTGTCTAGCGCACGCTAGCGAATACGGGCAGTAGCTACTGGACTGTTTATAGTCCCGTTAGCGCGTGCTACCTTGTGATAGTTAGCGTGCGCTAACTATGTGTTTTAAATAGATCAGCGGGCTGGTCAGAACAGCAGTTTTCAATCTTTTCTTTTGTTTTCTTCACCGGGCGACTCCAGAGGGCGATTCCCTTCAGTTTTGATCGGAGAATTCTTCATATTCCATCACCGTAGGTTCGTGCTAACATATCATCATCAACGTAATCATCCTCCATCGTCCGAATCCGAGGTATTTTCTTCAGGAACCCTAAACTTGTCTAATTTGGGGTTTTTTCGGGTTTTTCGTGATTGATTCCGAATTGTTCATGTATGTTACGAAATTTCTTACCGATTGTTGTTATTGGGTGATTCCCAATCCGTTTTCCTCGAGTTAATCCGTGAATTGTTGATACGGGGAGATTTTGCGTAAACCCTCGCCCGTATCGATTGAACGTTTATTTTCATGAATTGTAATCGGGGTTATGGGTGTATTCCATTCGATTATTGTTGTCCGTTAGGACTGAGTTATAGATCCTTCATTTAGGAACCGTCGTTTTCCGTCCGGATCATTCGTAGTCGTTGTTCGTCCCCTTTTCGTCGGAGATGTCTCAAAGGCAAGTACTTTACATTTGTTTACATGTTCTAGTATTTGAATTGTGGATATTCGTGGTTGTTGTGGATGGATATGTGTATGTTCACATAGGGACGCTCCGACGGGGCCTCTAGGGATACATATTGCCGTGTGTGTGCGTATCACGAACTACGGTTAACCACCCAGGGATGTCCGACGGGGCTCTGCGGGGTACGGTGGCCGTGAGTCTCGTACCAAGGTTAACTTTGAATTGTTTTGTAGGAGAAAATGTATTTTGTGCTTGTGCACCGTATAATATTCCGGAATATAAATGATTTCTAAAATGATTTTTGGCGCATATATTCATCTGATTAGAATGTAGTTCAAATGGATTGTACTTGCACTAGCAGTTGTCGCTAACCCCTTAAATTGGGGAAATACTTTTTGTATTTCAGGTACAGGTCTTGGAGACAAGCGAGTACTCGAGCCGTATGAGAATGATGGACAAGCATGATACTGTTCAGCAGTCAATTGTTGATGTTCTGTTCTGTCGGTTGTTATCGATGTCTTGTTTTGGGATTTCTGTATTATAAAATTGATTTAAGTACTCGAGTACTTCCTTTTTGAGTTTGTTAATGTTGTGTTCCCATTTTGGGAAATGGATTTGATGTCAGATTTTATTTGACGGATAGTAGTCTTTTATTTGAATTGTCGTTTTGTGATGGTTGTATGTCTTTGTCGGATGTCATTTTGGTATGTTAGCCTGGTGGATTCCACAGCGTGGAGTCCATGGCGCTGTAATATGCCCTGATCGTCTTGGGGGTGTTACAGACGGTTCACTTGGGGACGTTGTAAGGGTGCGTCATATTGGGTCGAGGAGAGGCTAGATAGGGCGATGGCCTCGGATGCTTGGCTTGAGCAGTTTCAGTTAGCATGCCTGTTCAATTTGAATACTGTTAGTTCGGACCACAACGCTTTGTTCCTGGATTTAAGGGGGGTTCGTTCTGAACGATTCGCCCGTCAATTCAGGTTTGAAAATGCGTGGCTCTTGGACGAGGGGTGTAGGGCTGTGGTGGATGGCACTTGGAATGAATCTACCGGACTTGATTTTCAGCGTCGTCTAGAGAATTGTGGCAAGCGGTTGATGAAATGGGGTGGTGATCACCTGCATTTGTTTAAAAAGGATATTCGGGCTTGTCAATATCGGCTTGAGGCTTTGAGGGGGAAGTGGGACCCTATTTCACTTCAAAGATTTAGAGAGGTCGATAAGGAGATTGGTTTGCTGCTAGATAAAGAAGAGGCCTACTGAGGCAAAGGGCGAAGCAACACTGGTTGCGAACTGCTGACAAGAACACCAAGTATTTTCATAAATTTGCTACACGGAGGCGGAAAAAGAACTACATTTCTAAGTTGAAAAATGATAATGATGTGTGGGTGGTAGGGACTGGTTTACGTGAGGTGGTTTTCAAGTTTTATGATGAGCTCTTTACGGCTGGGGGTTGTGAGGGATTGCAACACTTTGGACTGAGTAGGAGGCGTATTTCTGATCAGGAAAATGCAGCGCTGCTTGCCCCATTTGTCCCGGAGGAGGTAAAGGTTGCTCTATGGTCTATGCATCCTGATAAATCCCTGGGTCCCGATGGAATGAATCCATGTTTTTTCCAACGTCATTGGGATATTGTGGGAAAAAGATCTTTCTGGCTTTGTTTTGAAATGTTTGAATATTCTTGATTTCCCCGAGGGGTTGAATGATACAAACGTTGTCTTGATTCCAAAAAAGAATGCCCCCGAGCGTGTTTCTGATTTGAGGCCTATAGCCCTCTGTAATTTGATGTATAAGGTGATGGCTAAGATGATTATTAATCGCATGAAGGGAGTTTTGGACGGGTTAATCTCGGTTCCCCAAAGTGCTTTTGTTCCTAATCGGTTGATAACGTACAATATCCTGATTGCGTCAGAGCTTGCTCATTATTTACGGAATAGGCGGTCGGGAACCTATGGTTGGGCAGCGCTAAAGTTGGACATGGATACGGCATATGATCACATGGAGTGGGTTTTTTTGGAGCATATGATGGACTGTTTGGGATTTGCACAGTGTTGGATTGATATAGTACTCATGTGTGTCACCACGGTGCGATATAGGTTCTGTGTTGAGGGAGCGCTTACTGATGTAATTGAACCTACTCGGGGCTTGCGACAAGGTGACCCTTTATCCCCGTACTCTTCATTATTTGTGCTGAGGGTCTCTCAAATTTGTTTGTTCAGGCTGAATCTAATAGACAGATCCATGGGTGCTGAGTTGCGAGAACTGCCCCTCCGGTTTCGCATCTCTTTTTGCCGATGATAGCTTGCTATTTTTAAAGCCATAAAGGAGGAAGCAGATGAGGTCAAGAGGTGTTTACAGACATACGAAAGGGCCTCCGGTCAGTTGATAAACTTCAATAAGTCAAGTATCTCGTTTAGTGCAAACACTACTGCTGGGGTTAAAACTGAGATTGCTGATTTCTTTGGGGTAGCCGAGCAACATGATTTTGGTAAGTACCTTGGCTTACCGACTTTAATTGGCAAGAATCGGAAGGGAAGGTTAGGGAACGGGTGAGTTGATCTAGAGCCGGAAAAGAGGTTTTGTTAAAAACTATGTCTCAAGCTTTGCATATTTTTATAATGTCGGTCTTCTTGTTGCCTCTCAGCCTATGTGAGCGGCTTGAGGGCTTAATGAATGGCTATTGATGGTGTGGTAATGGAGCGGATGGTGGAGGCATGCAGTGGTTGAGTTGGTCCAGAATGTGTGCCCGTAAGTCTCGATAAGGTTTGGGCTTCAAGAAATTGCGTGCACATAATCTGGCTCTTTTAGCTAAGCAGGGGTGGCGGTTCTTGACACAATCGGATGCCCTGGTTACGAGAGTATTTAAAGCGCGGTATTTTTCCCGGGGCTATTTCTTGGAAGCTCGGATAGGGGATTACCCAAGCCCCTAAATGGCGAAGTATTTATGAGTCTTAGTGTGTGATCATTGGAGGGGTAGGCCGGAGAATTGGCAATGGTCATTCCACCCGTGTGTGGCTGGACCCTTGGCTGCATATTTTGGATTGCCCGTATGTTGTTACAGAGCCACTTCACCAGTTGGAGGAGGCGTTGGTGGTTGATTTCTTGCTACCAGATGGCTCGGGATGGAATTATGAGTTGGTTTCTCAAACGTTTGGAGGCTAAATGTTCCCCCGCATATTAAAAACTTCTTATGGCGCTGTTGTCGGCACATCCTTACTGTTCGAAGTAGATTAGTAGCTGAGGTATTGCGTCCCTTGTGTTTACGTGATATTGAAACTTTGCCTCACGTTTTGCTTGTTTGTGTATAGGTGCGGGCTGTGTGGCAGCAAGTGAGCGTCTCGGACCTGCACTTTGGGCTGGATTTTGGTGTGTGGTCTGCCCACATGCTTCACCAAGCTGACAGACTGTTGGTGGTGAAGGTATGTTTCACTCTTTGGGCAATTTGGAGGGCATGAAATGATATTGTGTTTACTAAAAAAAATTGGCATCATGGAGCTGTCCTACACGCAGCTGCCACGCAACAGTTGAGCTGGGAGGCTGCTACTCACCGACCGGAAGGAGGGCAGGGGATCACAGTGGTTATGGCTTTAAAATTTTCAATTATGTCGCCGCGTCTTTTTTAACATCGGTTTTTCCAGAACCGATTTTAAACGGGCGATGTTAAATGTCTTTTCTGTAGTAGTGAATACCATTCAACTTAAAAAATAAAGAACAATTTATCAAAAATGACTTAATTCATATTGAGGGGTAAAATGGTCATTTCTGTCATTCAGATAGTTCATTCAGAAAAGAAAGAAACAACAAGATATTTTTTCAAATCAGACATATTTTTTCAAATCAGACAGCTTAATCCATTGAGAACTTAATGGAAAAAAAGTAAACAGGCCCCAACTCTTGGCTGCCGTCGTGTCACGGGATGCCCGCGACCCCAGGCGGTATTACCTGATCAACGGTCATTCATGGGGCCCACTTGCAGCTTTGTGGGACGCAGAGCCTCACCGCACTTCAAGTTGTCATCTATAGTGTAGGGCTTTACTTTATTGTTCATTGTAATAGCTCGTTAGTGTTGTAATAGCTAGTTAGTGTTGTAATAGCTAGTTAGTGGTTGCTCAGCTTTTCAATGAAATCCGGTTGTTTATTTTCAAACAAAAATAAAATAAATATTTATCAAATATAAATTATTTATTTGCAGTTGGATTTTTTTTTTTTTTTTTGGTAAAGTTACAATAATACCACACGAAATGTTGAGTTAATTCAGTACAAAATCGACTATTATGTTTGGATCGATGTTTTATTTGGATTTTGTGAGGTGAATCCATTTCAGCCCAATTCATTAGCAGACTAGACCAATCAACCCTGTTTGTTCAGCCCAATTTTTTAGCGGGCTTAGTTTGTCCACCCCATCTAGGGCCTGTTCTCTCCAACTTATTTTCATTTCAATTCAGTTTTTTCAATTCAGTTCAGTTCAGTTTTTTTCAGTTCAGTTCAATTTTATTTTATTTTAGGATTATTAATTATTATTTAATCATTTAATTGATATTATTATTATTATCATCATCTTCGTTGATATTATAAAGGTGGGCGTTCGGGTCAGGATCGGGTGTTTCGGGATGTTCGGAATTGGGTGACATTTTAAACTACCCGAACTCGTCCCGAATTTTTTTTTTTGAAATTAAAAGAATTTAATGCCCTAATAATTATTAGAACTTCGCATAAAAATAGTCGGGTACCTGACCGGGTACCCGAAATTCAAATTGGAATACCTGAATCCCAAACCCGAACTTTTAATCGAATTCGGATACCCGTCCTGAATTTTTTTAAAATGCATGATCCCGTACCCAAATTTTTTCCGATATGATACCCAAACTACCCAACACGAATGCCCACCCCTAATTATTATTATTATTGTTATTATTTCTATTATTGCTAATTATTATTGGTAATTATTATTATTATATTGAAAAGTTAGGACAAGAACATTTTAATGGTTGAAGTATCGAGCAAAATAATAATACTATTGAACATTAACTATTATCATCATCTTCATAATCAGTTAATTGTTGTTCCTCTTCTTCTTCATAAATTTGCTCTATTAACTCCACATTATCCTTGGCTGACTTCCATATTTCACCGGTTATTGAAAGTCGCACACTATCCATGGCTTTTTTTCTCGCATCATCGTACATGTTATGATCAGCTCTTGATTTCATTACTTCAATGTGGGGTGTGAAAGCAATCCCTTGATTCCTCAAACTTTTTCGGGTATCCGATTGGGTACCCAAACTACCCGACTCGAATGTCCACCCTAGCCACATAAATACAAAAGGGGAAAAATAATTAATAAAGAAGAAAAGGTAAACTAAAAGGTGAAAGAAAATTAATAATATATTTATCAACAAGTATTCATCTCCTCATACTATTTATCAAACTTAATAATATACTTTTTAAAATATTTCTATTGTTAATAGGTATTATTATATTAGCTTATTATTTATAATCATTTATTATTTCTATTAATAATAATATCATTTATTTTATTATTATTATTACTCATTTTTAAATTATTAATTACTTTCAGTTCATTCGATTCGATTTTTTGATTTAGTTTAGTTTTTTGATTCGATTCGATTAAATTGATTGATTCGATTGAATTTTTCCGAAGAGAACAGGCCCCTAGTACTTTCTCTTTTATGTTTAAATATGCAAAAAAAAAAATCCTGAAAAATATAAAAGAATCCAGAATATATATTAATTATGAAAATATAAATTAAAATTAAAACGACAACTACTAATTCTCCCTATTAAGTATCAACCTGATAAAATAGTTATTATTTAATGTGAAATGAACAATTTTTTTAAAGATATAGAAAAATTCATTAAATAAATTAAATATAAAAAGACAAGTCACCATTGAAAAGACAACTACTAATCTTTTCGTTTGCAACTTGTCAAAATAATCACACTTCAATATGAAATAAAGAAAATTATCTTTCAAAAGTACGAAAGAGTACGAAAATGTACGAGTTATAACAAGACAAATCACAATATATTTGTATTTTCAATAAATAAAATATATTTAAAAATAAATAATGTATACTTATAGTTGCGAATTTATAAAAACTACCATATTTTATATATATTTTACAATAAAATGAAAGAAAAGTATATTATCTTTTTTCTACCAAGTGAAAGGCAATTAGTAGTTTGTTTTATCTTTTTACCTTTTCTTTGGCGTTTCCAGCCCAACGTTTTACCATATTGTTAGGGCGAGTTATATAAAATATTTTTATTGTTTAGTTTAATTATATATTAGTATCAACAGTTTAATAATTATATTTATATTCAAATTTTATTTCCGATATTGATTTTTAGACGAGTTTGTAATTGTTCAAATCGCTCGCTTACGTCGATGTTTGTTAGAACAATTATATCCATACTTCAATCTCACAACGGTGCTGATTTTCCGGTGAATTTGTAATTATTCAAATTGTGTGTATTAATCTGATTTGGAATCATAAAATAGAATATTTAATTATTCAAATCAAATATATAAGTAGGGTATCGAGAGACTTTTTTGAGTTTTAGTCTCCAAAGGCGGAGTGACCCATTGTATCTTATATATTAAAAGATTGAGTTCCAATATTAAATGTTTAGTCTTAATGATTCATGTCATTAATTAAATGTTAAGTCTTAAATTTTTATAGTTTTGAGTTTTATAACAAAAATTAAGAGATTAAATGTTATAATCAATTTTGAGTTCAATATAATTACGTGTCCAATTAAGTACTCATGCATTGAATTTTCTTATTTCCATTTAATAGTCATAAAATTCATATTCATGTCACAGTTTAGAAATTCTCCCCAACTTGTATGGAGTATATGGTATAAATATGTAGTTTATGCATGGTCAGTTGGTCACAAAATTAGTTTTAGCTATCTTTATATAATAATTCTATCATATCTGGCCACCAATAAGTTGACGAAAATATGAGATAAAATAATTCTGATCTATTTTCTTTCCGCGCTTTCATCTGTAATATTGGCAGGTTATTCGTCGATGTTGATCAAAAGTTTAGCAACACATGCATAAAACTCCTACATAATTCTAAGTAAGTTCACATTTGTTTTTCCAATGTCGATCAAAAGCTCAGCAAACATGTTGGATATCATAAATCATTCTAAGCCAGTAGGGTCACAAATATTATTGAGTAGTGAATATTTATGCTTGATTTATCTTTAGTTTATTGTGTTTTTGTTTTGGCAATGGCTATAAACGAGGGTAGAATGCAACACGAAAGATTTGGTACATTGAAAGTGAATGAATATTTAGTTGGTACATATGACGAGCGAAGCACTACTTGAGAGTGATATAGTGCAAGAGTGCAAGATAAAGGATTAAAGTGATAACAAACTGATGTATTTAAACGCTATTATACGCTTATTTACTTATCAAATTATGCTATTTGTAAATCATATTTTATGATTGACGGTATAATTAGTTGTTTATAACCATAAAAATATACATATTTGAAGTGTTAATTGGTCAAACTCAATGCGACTTCATTTTCATACGTAGAGAGTTATTTGGTTTAATAAGTTAGCCACATCTAACGTAGCTTAGTAAATTGATCTATAGAAGGCTCATCGAGATGCCGTGAAAGATGATATTTTTATGAATTGATAAAATTACTATTAATCGGATCAAAGTGCATTATTAACTGAAGATAAGTAAAAAAAATAAAAAACTTACTACAACTCATGATTTCTTACAAACTATAAATAGTCACTTCTAACATTTACTCATACTATGAAAAGCTATCACAAACAAATGTTTACATCCATTCTTAAAGAATTGAAGAATGTATTTTAATGGTCAAATAACAACGTTGATATGCTACACGTAATGTAGGAACAATGTCAACGATAAAGGTAAAATAACGCTCTTTTGTAGCGGTGAGTGTTAGTACATCCGATTTGAACAGATAAATTAAATGAGTTTGCTAAAATAAAAAAAAGTTGAGTTTTAGACATAAGTAAAAGTTCAATAGTTTATCGAAAAACAAAACCAGTGCATCGCACGGGTCAGAATGACTCGTTAATCTATAATACAAAAGATGATAGGTATTTTTTGGTGGTAATTCTGGAAATAACTATTGTAACTCTCATTTCTCCATTCTTTCTTTTTGTGTTAAATTTAATCATACTTAATAATAATAATACTATTAAATATCCAACCACAAATTTTAAAAGATATTCATAAAATACCAAATTAAATTAAAAGCACAATTAAATTCTAAAAAAAACTTTTACGTAGATCTCCGATGAATCTCCAGCCGATCATTTTTTCCAGCAGAGCCGCCTGTCGCTGGAGACCTCCGACGGCCAGCTAGTTTTTTTTCTTTTTCTTTTCTTTTTTTACGTCAGGGCACCGACAGACCTCCGACGACCGGCCTTTTTTTTCAAGCAAGGCCGTCAGATTGTTTTCCAGTTGGCCATCGGTGGCGGCCGGCGGACCTCTGGGGATTGGCCAACTTCTTTTTTTTTTTTGTACGCCAGGCCACCGACCTTCTTTCCGACGGACCTCCGACTATCAATAATTTTTTTCTTTTCTTTTTACGGCAGGCCCGTCGGTCGCGGATAAAATTTTGAGAATCAATATATTTTGTTTCTATTAAGTAATCTGGTAATCTAATCATTTTAATTCAATTATATCATCGCCAACATACCATTATAGCACGGGTAATCTCCAGTTAAAGTACAAATAATATTCAAGTTCTTGATCAAAAATGAAGAAAATATGTACTTCTATTAAAAGAGAGTCACACCACTTGTTATTTTTTTTTTTTGTGTTTTTTTAAATAACATAGCTTATATATAGAGAAATATCTTCTTAAAATTCAAAAATAATAATTCAAAAATGATAGATATGTGTTATGAGAGTTTTTTATTCTACAATTTACACTCATCTACCGATCAAAATTTATTATTTTATTTTTTATAGCTTAAAATTCAAATGTTTATAATTTTTTGTATCAAATTCATTAAAAATAAATCAAATTAATTCTTATTTCACGATCTTCAATTAAACATCCATTTTGAACATAGTAAAAATTTGATGATTGGCATTAATGGCAGAATGCACAAATATATTTATATTAAAAAAATATGAATATTAGTTTTCATTAAAATTAATTGATGAAAAATGAAATAAATTAACTCAGCAATTAGATTTAGGGGATCTCTCTTTTTTAGTACCAAAGCATAAAACTAATAAGTTATATATCCCATTCATAAAACTATAAGTTTTTTAACCAAAATGTGTTAAAAGATATTATTACCCTTAAATCTACCACTAAAAGATAAAAAACATAAAAAAGAGAAAATTATTAAAAGCAAACAACAATAATCTAAACGGTCCCACAACTCAATATTTCTCTCTCTTGCAAAAAAACTCTCTCGCTGCATCTCTCGTAGAACCAAAAACCCCCGTCGTGAAACCCTTTCGCCGGCCAGAAGATGTCGAACTCCGATTACGACAGAGAAGTTGAAGACGCCAGAAGTTCCTCACAAGCTAGTGACACTCCATCTGAAGAGGAATTCGTCAATGAGCCGCCGGTTAGTGTATTTTCATTCACACACGATCGTGCCACGACGGTTGTTCATCGTCTCACGATGGTGCTGAAGAAGATGACACCATCGTGTACACGATGGTTTACACACGACGGTCGTCGATCGTGTGTGACGTCGTGTGCTAGAAGACCAAAGGCTCATGCCCTGCACACGATGACATGCACCCGATCGACGCCCGTTGTGTGAACCGTCGTGTGGCACACGATGGTCTTCACACGACGGGCATCAATCGTGTGCCTGCCATCGTGTGCAAGGCAGAATTTTTTTTTTCGTTTTCTTAAGCATTCTATCATATTCTTATGAGTTGTATGTCTATATTGCAGACTGGTTGCGTATGGAAGAGACCTACATTGCGTTTTGTTACACGCCAAGTGAATCTTTACATACGGGAGGCGGTATTTAAAGAGATCATTGAGACACTAAGAAGTATGTGCCGCAATTCCGCAGTTGCTGATCGAGCTATCGAGAGCTTGACCGAGGGGGTCCTGGGGCGCTTGATTAAAGTTAGGAGAAATGAGAGTTCAAATACTGCCCTACATCACTTGATTGCCCGTCAATTGGAGGGTGATCAAATCCCCCCGGATGAGTCGTGGTTCCAGGTTTGCGGGAGGACCATTCGTTTACGGCCCGTGATTTTGTCATGATCACTGGACTCCATTTTGGAAACTCTACCTTCCATCCATATGACGACCATCTCCTTCCGTCTGACGGTATTTTCCACAGAATACTCCATGACAAAAATATTAAGGTTAGTGTTCTGCGGGTGGTTTTTCTCTGATTTTGAAGTTTCCACGTATATTCTGTGTTATTTGTTTTTCTCTATTATTGTTCTTTGGGAGGCTTGTCGGGAATTTTGAGACCGTTTTTCCAACAGGGCCATCCCCCATAATACGCTCAAGTTCTTTGCTATCACAAAAGACTGACTACGACAAAAACCCTACACTAAGTTAGGGAGTCAATACCTAGAGCAAAACCCTGGGTGCCCGCTCTTGGACATATTCTATTATCTCAACAATAATTACGTGGTGCCGGATTTATAAATAAATATTTATATTAAATTATTTTTAAAATATAAAATACTCCCTCCGTCCCATACTTAACTGCTACCTTTCCATTTTGGTTTGTCCCATACTTAACTGCTACTTACTATAAAAGGAAATAAACCAATCATTTCCTCTAAATATACACCCTCAATAATCATCTATTTACCATAAAATGTCATTATGGGCCCACCCAATTAAACACACAATACTAATAAACAATACTAATATGATTTCAGATTTCCTTTATTACCCCTCTTAAAATATCACTTTATTACACGCAATACTAATAAACAACTCTAACATTAATACCCGTGCCCAGAAAAAAGTAACAATTAAGTCTGGAACGGAAGGAGTATTATTTTCGGTGTTTTTTCACATCAGCAATCAACTCTAAGACTACTTCTAAAATCTGCCCCAAGTGATAAATATAAAAAAAAAAAAAACTATTTTTTAATCTACCAAAAATTATCAAAATTAAAAAATTAACTAGAAGATTGAATATTTTTAGTCAAAACAATACCAAATAAGATTTAAGCCTGCTATAAAAAAAGGGGTTGATGCATGCGTTTGATCAGCCCGATCTACTGACCAGTTTTATGTTTATCTAGGGATGGCAAAAAAATATGGAGATATCGAAATATTGAGTTTATCATACCAAAAGTTATCAAAAATATAGAAAATTACAGTATACTGAATTTTCACTATGGTTTTTCAGTACAGTAAGGTGTTGACAACTGATTTGGTCAACGTAACGTGTGCTGATCTGGACAAATAAATCGAAGCTACGTAGAAAACAATAAAAAAGATGGAATAAGTTGGATCACTAAATTTTATTAATGATCGTAATTTTGGATAAGGCCGAGTTGAAATATTTAGGTCGGTCTATCTTTTTTGCTTGTTTATTACAAGTCTTATTCGTTTTCTCTCCTTTTTATCTCTCTCTCTCCTTCTCTTATTCAAAAGTCCTTCTTTTTGTACATTTGTTCTACATATATAGAGAATCTGGACGAATCATCGAGCGACAGCCGGAGAATGTTTGGGAATATTTCCAAACAATTGTCAAAGGGAGAGCGCGCCTCAGACATGTGGCGACCTCACGGGATTGCCGGGAAGGGAGGCGATGAAGCATTAAGCGTCATGTGTGCCTGCATGTCTTGCTGCATTCTTCATGATTGTGGCAATACTTATCCGTTGTGGCTGATTCTGGGGTCGGCCCTTGGGTTTCCCGCTGCTCTGATCGGTCATATCACGATTGTGGTTTGGAGTATATTTTCTGGTACCTGGTCGGCCCTTCCGATCTGGTCATCGGGTCGGCCCTGATGTTTCTGCCCGCTCCGATCCTTAGCGGGCCTGTGTGAAAATCCGAGTCGTGCCCGATGGGCACTTCTTGTCGTTCTGCTCGGTCGGTTTGTCCGAAAGCCGGTTCTTTCCCCTTATGGTCCTCTCCCTCGTGGCGGTTGAGCTCGCTGAAAGCGCTTACGTGGATGCAAGGACGGATGGGCTATCAACATAAGGTATATATCTAAATACCAAAAAGAGTTCGGTCTTTCGATATATATATATATATATATCGGTATATCGATCATTTTTCTTTTTAGTTGTTCAGTATTTCGATATATATTGATATAACAATTATTTTTGATGTTTTGATAATTTAATATTTTGATTAGTTCGGTATATATCGATCTCGAAATAAAATTCGATATATGCTAAAATTTTGGTACGGTGTCAACTTGGATTGAAAATTCGGTATATCAAATTTCAATTTTATATCAATGAAATTTGTTGTACCAATTATTTCAATACAATATACGGTGTCGATAAAATTTATTCGATACCTATTTATCCAACATGTGTGCCCGCGAGTTTTCAGTGTAATAGCCCGGCCCTACCAGTGAACTGCATCATCCTTCACAGTCCCAATCAAGGTGGGCCACTTCTTTTCCACCATTGAATTATCTCTACTGCTCTTTGGGCCATGCGTGGTGGGGCCCCATTATTTCGGTGAACCCTGCACCCAATTCAAGCTTATCCACTTTTATGTCACCGGTTATGCCCGGTTGCCACAACGACTCCAATTACTTTTTTTTAAACAACATATCGATTCAATTGGGTTTCTCTACCATCATAAAATTTAGCGGGATATTAGATTGATACTCAAATTATATATTTATTTATATTTATTTATTTTAATTTATATATTATTCTTTTATGATTGAATTGTCTAGTTTCGGTAATATGAAATTATAACTATATTAGTACAAATACAATATATTTTTTTATCGTGAGGTCATAAAAACTTGGTCTTGTATTAGGTTGATACTAAAATTGCATATTTTTTATATTTGTTGATTCCATCCGTACAGTTCAACTCTAACAAGAATAATTTATCAAATTAAAATTAATGAATGTAAACAAATATGTAATTTCAGTATTCACCTAAATATCATGCTAAATTTTTCTGACCTGACGGTAGAAAAACCCGACTCAATTACTGAGACTTGAGGCACAACAGCATTATAGTTAAAGTATTTTTATTATAAAAACGTATATTTTGGTATTAAAAAAAATAAAAAGTACTTTTATCAATACTTTTTCGATTCCTCATCATTGTTTTTTATGGGTCTGTACTGTGAAAATACTATTATATCCCTCTCTTTTCCTTCTTTTTTTTGTTTTGAATTTAATAATAATAATATTAAAAAACAAGAACAATAAATTTTATAACTCTTAGAGTATTAAATTAAAGTAAAGAGAACTAATTTTTTTTTTTAAAAAAAAAAAGCCTTTTACGAAGATCTTCGACGGACCTGATTTCGTGCGGCCACCGCTGAAAGCCTTTTAAATTAAATTAAATTAAAGAGACTATTGTGTTTTTTAACCACAAAGCGCCGATCTGGTTTCGTGCGGCCACTGCTGACAGCCGGTGGACCTCCGGCGATCGGTATTTTTTTCTATACACTAGGCTCTCTAGGGCTGGGACCGGTTCGGTTATTACTAATATTTTAAGTACCCTAAATCGATTTTAATATACAAAAACCGGATCGGGTTTTGTGTAATTTTTGGGGGAACCGGTTTAAGACCCGAACCGGTTTTTCGGTTCGGGTATTTCGGGTTTTTCGGGTAACCGAATTCTGCTAAAAAACCCGGAATTCTGCTAAAAACCCGAATTCGGCTAAAACCCGAATTCTCAATAATAACCGAATAAGCAACTAGAACCGAAAATATATTCAATAATTTGCTTAAAACATATGTTTAAGCATGCCCTTAAATTGAAAGAAAATCCAACCCAACCCAACAATCATAGTATAATATATCAGTGATGGGATGGTTCGAAACTCCTATCCTATTCCATCTGTGATTCCAAATTATCTATATTCAAGAAAAAACGTAGAAGATCGGTGAGAAATTAGAAGATCTGTGATTCCAAATTGTCGCTATCCGAGTTTATTCCACTTTGTTAGATAAAAAATTCATCTATCGCATTATAGAAGCCTAAAAAGGGGGAGGCAAAATAAAAACAAGCAAAGTACTCAGTGTTGAAGTTCAAACTAGAGCAGTAGATTCGTTCTTCTAATGGCCTAAAGGAGCTATTCAGATAAACATTTACACAGTTTAGGGAGAACTTACTTCTGATAGAGATCCTTAATTTTGTCGTTCACTTCATCAGTAAGAATGTCGTTTCCTCTTTCTGAGGGTATCGGTGAAGAAGAAACGTAGAAGAAACCCTCCCTGTGGTCGGTTCTCTTTCTTGTCGCCTTGAGTTTTCTTTCCAGGGTGAAAGTGAGTGAAAGCGGCGCTTTACTTAAATCAGGGTTACTTGTATTTTGTTTAAACTATAATCCTTTATTATTTATATTAGTAAATATAATTATATTATATATATATTTAAAATCCGGTTCTTAACCGGGTAATGTGTGTTCTGAAATTGAAGACCCAAAACCCGGAACCGATTTATTTAAATAAACCCGAATTAAGAACCGGATCCGCTTTTTGTTATAAAACCCGGAACCGGAACCGGTTTTTTCGGTTCGGTTTTTAAAAAAAATCGGTTCTTCGGTTAAAAATCCCACCCCTAAGGCTCTCGGTCTGGCCGGCGGGTCAATAATGATTGGGTAGAAAAAAATTAACGCTCGGCCGCCGGCCGGTCATTTTTTTTTGAAAGGGCAGACCCGCCGACCTACTTTCTAGCGATCCTTATTTTTTTTTTAGTGCAGACCCGTTGGTCGTGGGCCAACATATTTTTTTCTAGCAAGCAATTCGGTAATACAATCTTTTTAATTTAATTATATCACCAACATCGTATTATTATGTTCCGGCAGGCCACCTCCGGCGGCTGGCCAACTTCTTTTTTTTTTACGACAGGCCCGCCGGCCTGGTTTTCGGTGCAGTCACTGTCGATAGACGACGACCGCCTAATTTATTTTTTCTCTTAACGGTAGGCTCGCTGGCATGATTTTCGACAACCGACAGTTTTTTTAGCGTGTCGGCATGCTTTTCGATGGTTCTTGATTTTTTTACGACAGGCCTATTGGGAGCCGATAGAATTTTGTGAACCACCATATTTTGTTTCTAGCAAGATAATTTGGTAATTCTTTATTTTAATCTAATTATGGCACCATCACCGTGCCAATATGGCATGTGTTATCTCTAACCTATAATATAAAGGACAATGATGATTTTTAGTGGTAGTCTGCGCTTGAAAAAAACCATTATACCTCTCCCTTCTCCTCACTTTCCGGCGGGCTACTACCGGCAGGACAGACATCCAGTGGTCAGACATTTTTCTTTTACGCCAGGGTGCCTCCCTGTTTCTGGTAGACCTCTAGGGGATGTATTTCGAATCGAACGAATCGAAAAGTGACGAATGTTCGTTTCTTCTATATATGATATGTTTGGTTCCTGTTCGTGTTCAACGAGCATTCCCATCACTTGCTCGTGTTCGGTTCGCTAAAATTTTAGAAATTTCGCGTTCGTTCGTAAGTGTTCGAACAATTTGGTTCGAGCGTTCGTTTGTGTACGAATATACAAGGAAAAGAAAAAATTCATACAAATTCAAGCAATAGTAATAAAAATAAAAAGAAAATCTAGTTAAAGTGTTTAAAAATCATTCCCTAAGACAAAGAACATAGCTTTTATGTCTAGAATTTTGAAAGTATAATTAAATAATAAATATATGTTAATATTTACCGTTTGTTCGCAAAGAGTTCGCGAACCATCGAACAATAATGTATATGTTTTTATTCGATTCGTGAACATGTTCGCGAACTGTTCGGTTCGGTCAAACTCGAACACGAATCGGGCGTTGACCGAACTTTTTCGTGATTTTTTTACGAACGTTCATATAATTTACACCCCTAACAGCCAGTCAATTTTTTTTCTTTTAGATGCTAGGTCGTTGAACGGAACATCATGAACGGAACATCTTCACCCACATACACTTCACATAATGCATAATGGACACAACATCTGCACCCTAGATACACACCACGTGTTGATGGATTAATCATGCCCCCAGGGGCATAGCCTAGTGGTTAAGGCTGAGATGACGTGGGATATCATCCCCGGCAACCGCGGTTCGATTCTCGTGTGGTGCAGTTTCCTCACCTTGTTGTGGGAAGTGTCTTTGGGTGACGCGTCCTCTCGCTGATTCTGGCCACTGGCAGACATCCTCGTTTATCTCCCGCAGACCGGCGGTGCTGTGGGGGGAGAAATCAACTCCCTCAACAAAACAAGAGATGCTTCATGGATGAACCCCTTTCTTATAAAATACAATCATCAGGCTTAAATGTCAAATGTAACCTGGAGGGCAATCAGTGGGCAGGTTCGGCAATTTCACCAAACCGACGCTCGTTTACCGGAGCATGAGGCTCGGACTCTGCAGGCTCTATAAATAGCTGCCTTCTTTTCCGGAACGAGTCATTGTTGTTCATCACGTGTACGCTTGGGAATCCGACGTTCGGAGATATTTTCTACCTCGACAGGTACGTACCTACTATTTCCCGTGGACTCATTTTACTTCCATTTTTTACATTTCTGATGAATTGATCTGTGGATTGGGGGAGAGATGAAAGCTATGTAAGAAATTGATGAATTTGATTCTTCGATTTTGTGATATCGTATACGGAACGGGTCTTCACGCTTAGAATACTTTTCCGAATAATTCATAGATTCGGATTTTTCATATCTCCCCAGAAGTCGAACGAACTCTCACAACTAAGTTGCAAACAAGTCGAGCCGCGGTCAAAATTCGACTCGAGCTTGAGGTAATCGGGTTCGAAGTCGAACTCGTGAATACTCATTTCGTGGTTCGTAAGCTCGCGAGTATTTTTTTTTATTTTGTTTAAATTTATAGATTTGAATTATTTATAGATATCCATAATATTTTAATTATCTGTTACCGATAATAAATATTGTATTTGTTAAATAGATAATTTGTTAATTTTTTTAACCAAACAAACATGAAACAAAAAAATAAAAAAAAAAATAGGACGACTTACATAAAGTATCATTATTGTTTGGTCCAATTACATATTAGTACCCACGACTCATCAATTTGTGAACGAATTTGTAATTCTTCAAACCGACCGCTTGTTTGAAGAATTACATCCACACCTCAATCCTTAACTCGGCTGTTGACTTTTGAATGAATGTGTAATTGTTCAAATTGTGGGTACTAATCTTATTTGGAGCTATTTAGCAGGTGTTAAATATGTAAAAATTCCTAAAAATATAGTCGCGAGTAGCTCGAGTTGAGTTTGTGCGAATAGTAACAAACATTGCGCTTTAATGTTAAAACTTGACTCGACTCGGATCATTTACAGTCCTACGGTCCCTACTCTAGTTAGATAGAGATTTATTGCAACACATGCTATTTACAGCCCTACGGTCCCAACTCTTTTTTTCATAACTTGTTTATATATATATATATATATATATATATATAGAGAGAGAGAGAGAGTTCGGGATATAGGGTGACACCTTCTTTTTTGTGAGGTGCATGCGTGTCGTATTACGATTGGAGGTGAGTGTTTTAATTATAACACTCACTACATTAACAACTTGGTGGGTGAGTGTTATAATTAAAACACTCACCTCCAATCGTAATACATGTGTGGCGGGCACTCAAAAAAAGAAGGTGTCACCTTCCCTCCCGAATTCTATATATATATATATATATATATATATATATCTAGATATATATATATATACACACACACGCTCCATGTTTGTATCTCTATAATATAGTGTATTCTCGTACCCTTGTTTAGTTAAGAAGCGCTCCGGGAGCACGCCTCTACCAGGCACATCCTGGAGGAGGGGTGCTGTGGGCGCAAGGACCGGGTCTATATGGGCCTGGCCTTCGAGGCGCGTCTTAAGGAGAGACAGCGGAAAACTACCTCGGAGGCGACGACTCTTCCCCATAGTGGAGGTGCGCTTGAGGTCCGTCACCCTGAGGCGATTTTTTGAGGCATTTTAGCTTTTTTTTTTTTTTAAAAAAGGATAAAACATATTCCTAATTATATTGAATATTTATAAAGTTACTATGGAGCTATTAATTTTATGTGTTTCTTTTTTTCTTTAAAAAGATGGTAAATTATATTCTATTAGATTGTATTTAAAATATTGAAAATAAACAAAGAATAGTTAAATATCAAAATTTAGTAAAAATCGTGATAAGGAATTCAATTTATTTTGTTAAAAAAAATATAATTTATACTCTTTTATGAATTTTATTAGAGAAAAAATCAAGTAAAATCGAGATTTACGGCCTCAATATTATGATAATTTAGTAAACTAATATGTAACTTTTTATCTTGTAGAATGTTTATGGATATTATATTAATTTTGTGTAACTTATAATTTTTTTTTTTTTAATCCAAGCTTATTTCCGACGTGCCTCGAGGCTTACATCTTGCCTCGTCCGGCCAAAACGCCTCAAACTCACTTCGTTCCAGTATCACTGCTTCGTATTTTATTTCCTATTTTGAAATTTGAATTAGAGGTGGTTTTTAATTTTATTTTATCTCAACAAGATCAATCATGGCCCTTGTATCCGGAGGAAGGTCCACGCTGAATCCAAACGCGCCACTGTATATTCCGGCAGCCGTGCGACAGGTGGAGGACTTCTCGCCGGAGTGGTGGAACCTCGTGACCACCGCCACCTGGTTCAGGGACTACTGGATTAGCGAGCACCGTGGAGAAGACGTTTTCGGGGAGGAAGGGAATGCAAACGACGTAGTTCGACTGTTGCCTGATAGCATCGACCTTGGTGTTGACGAGGATATCTTGGATATGGAAGCACAGTTCGAGGAATTTCTCCAGTCTTAGGGAAGTTAAGGCTACCAAAGGAATCACTGAAAATGGTTAGTAGTACTGACTACTCACTGAAAATGGTTAGTAGTAAAATAAAATTATAAAATTAAAAAAATATTAAAAATTATAAAAATTTTAAATGTGGTCAATTAAAATTTTATAATTTTTTAAAATTAAAATAATAAAATAAAACTGTAAACTAAAATTATAAAATTAAAAAATTATAAATATTATAAATGTGGTCAATTTTATTTTATAATTTTTTAATATTTTAAAAAGTAAAAAATAATTATAAAATTGTAAAAAATTAAAAAAATAAAAAAATGTAAGATTATAAAATAAAATTGTAAAATTATAGTAAATAAAATTTTAAAATAAAATTAAAAAATTAAAAAAATTATCAAAAAATTATAATTTTAAAAATTTCCACATGTGTGGAATTGATAACTGATGATTTGGAGCTGATGTAGTCAATTTTATTTTATTAAAATGATCTAATCAAGTTATAAAATATGTGTGACATTATATATTAAAGTATCTTCATTATTAATGCCATACATGTTTTATAACTTGATTAGATCATTTTAATAAAATAAAATTGACCACATCATCTCCAAATCATCAGTTATCAATTCAAAAAAATTAAAAAATTATAAAATTATACTCCCTCAGTCCCAGCCAATGGTTGACAGAGGGTGTATATTTGGTGTATTTTAAGTAATAATTGGTATAAACAATGATGATTAAATGTGTGGTGGAAATTAAAAAGTAAAAAGTATTGATGATGAATGAGTGGTGGAGATTAAAAAGTAAAAAGTGATTGTTTGATTTGATTGTAAAAAGTGATATATGTAAACTTACTAAAGGGACTATTTTTTGATAGAAATGTAAACCTTTGGGAGGGACAGAGGGAGTAATTTTTTTAATTTTATTTTAAAATTTTATTTTCTATAATTTTACAATTTTATTTTATAATTTTACATTTTTTATTTTATTTTTTAATTTTTTACAATTTTATAATTATTTTTTACTTTTTAAAATATTAAAAAATTAAAAAATTATAAAATAAAATTGACCACATTTATAATATTTATAATTTTTTAATTTTATAATTTTAGTTTACAGTTTTATTTTATAATTTTAATTTTAAAAAATTATAAAATTATAAAATTTTAATTGACCACATTTAAAAATTTTATAATTTAATATTTTTTTAATTTTATTTTACAATTGTATTTTATAATTTTACTTTTCAATTTTATTTTAAAATATTTTAATTTTTTAATTTTTTTAAGTGATAATTTATGATTTGGAGCTGATGTGGCCAATTTTATTTTATTAAAATGATGTAACCAAGCCACGTCACATTTCCGGTGTGCCACATAGGCAAATTGGCCGGATTCCGGTCATTAGGACACGGACATTAAAATTTTGAATACGTTATATGGCAATTTGCAATTATGCTTAGGTTAGGACACGGACGTAAAAAGGTCCATACGTTAGGACAATAACCGTAATTTTCCCATAAGAATATATTAAATTATATTATATTCATAGGGTCGGTTTCCCGGTTCGGTGCGGTTCGGACGGTTCCTTGCGGTTTAGATCGGTTCCTCTATAAAAGCGACAGGAACCACGAACCGAACCGAACCGAATACTAACAGTACGAACCGAATCGAAAAAAAATTGTTGCTAGGAACCGAACCGAATCGTCAGTTCCGATGCGGTTCGAATCGATTCTGCGGTTCCCGATTTCAAAAGTTCCAGCCCTAGTTCCACTAATGAGCATACTCACGAGTTAACAAACAGAGTGTATTAATCGAGTCAAAATCATAATAAGTTACGAGCGCATTGCATATATAGTCTTATTTTTACTCAAAAAATTTATTCCATAACATTAATTCACTCCGTCCACTTGAGAGTTTATTTTGATTAGGGTATGACTTTTTGTTTTTAAATCATTTCATTTTTAAAGAAAGTACAAGTCTTTCTAAACATTTATTTCCATTATTGCTCTTTTTTCCATCTATTAATATTGTAATTTATATAAAGAAAAAACTTTATTCTCAAAGAACGTTATATAAATTTTAATTACATAATAAAGTCTTTAAAAGATAATAAAGTCTTTCAAAGTACTCTTCTAATAAGATAATACTTATGTTCTATACTCTTTAAAGAAAATGGAGAAAATAATAAGAAAATAATATTAACAATCCTCTATTTATTTCCTCAAATTTTACACCCGTTTTTTCCCCTCTCCTATTTTTTCTACTTATCAATCTCTTTCTTTCTCCACCTTTATACTAGTAACTTTTTCTATTAAATATATACTAGATGTTCGTCGTTGCGATGCACCAGAGAGAACCTTCTTTTACTTAAAAAATATTCCATCTATCCCAAAATATGTTCTTGAGGATTTTCAATACGGATCTTAATAAAAATTATTGAATGAATCATGAAGTGTAATGTAATTGAGGAAGAAGTCTCACATTAACATAATGTTAAGGGGGTGGCATTGAGGCGGCGTAGGCCGCGGCTTGGGTGCAGCTTGCGGGGGAACACCGCCGCCGGGCCCCCGATGACGCTGCGCGGCTTGGATTGGAGGTATCATACGACGCGGCTCAAGATGGAGGTTTGGGGTGACAACGGTCAAAAAGTGGACCGTTTGGTATGGGGGCCCACTCCCAACGTTTTAATTTTTTTTTTCTATTTAAACTCATTTCAAACCCATTTTTAACCAATACAACTAAAAACTAAAAAACCATATATATTTTTATCCATTCCCAACCCATACATACAACTAAAAATCATATATGTCTAAAAAAGTCGGTACCGCGACCTTTTTTGACGACCCGATAGAGTGGCCGAACGATTCAAGTCTCGAAGTTTTTGCGAACGTGATTGAGCAAGAAGAAGCGGAACGCGATACGGGAAGGTCGAAACGAAAATGGGTTAGTCGCGACCGGCTTGAAGCTGCGGAAAAATTGCATCTCGATTATTTTGCGGACCCGCCGATTTACGACCACCAATTTTTTGAAGATAGGTATCGTATGCCTAAACATCTTTTTTTAAAAATTACAAATGATATTGAGTCTAGATTCGAGTAGTATTTTTTATATGTTGTTTATGTTTTTAATGTATTTTTTATTTTTAATGCACTTTTAATTTTAATGTATTTTTTATTTGTAATGCACTTTTAGTTTAAATGTATTTTTAATTTAAATGTATTTTTAGTTTTAATGGATTTTTAGTTTAAATGTATTTTTAGTTTTAAAAAAAAAAGTGTGGTATGGGTGAGGTATGGTGATGCCTCCAAAAAATGGAGTGAGGTATGAAAATGTATGAAAATGAGTTGGCAAGTGGAGATTGGTTGGAGGGAATGGGGCATGACAAAGATTGCCTTGTCAATGCCACCCCCCTAAGAGAGAGAGAGAGTAGTCAGTACTACTAACCATTTTCAGTGATTCCTTTGATAGCCTTAACTTCCCTCTCTCTCTCTCTCTCTCTCTCTCTCTCTCTCTCTCTCTCTCTCTCTAGATGGTGTTTTTATGATGCTTTAGTTGTAATTCTGGCTTTATAAATATAAAGAGTGGTGTTGTTCCACTCTTAAAATATTTTTATGCCCAATTTTAGAAATATATACATCAGTTCTCTTATCTTATAATTATATTATTAAAATATACATAAAAATATATATTTAATAGAAAAAGTTACTAGTATAAAGGAGGAGAGAGAAAGAGATTGATCAGTGGAAAAAATAGGAGAGGGGAAAAAGCGGGTGTAAATTTGAGGAAATAAATAGAGGATTGTTAATATTATTTTCTCCATTTTTTTAAAGAGTATAGAACACGAGGCAATATCCAACTCGTGCGATGCACCGTCTTTGGTTGAATATCTACGTGTTTTGTACGTAATGTTGGGACAGACGGTTGAATGAGCAGATGGCAGAATTTAAATGCCTTTTAGAGAAGTTTATATGTTTTTTTTATTATTGTTGTCCTTTTATTTTAGTCTATGTAATTAGTTATATGAAATGAGGCTTTACTAACCCGTATGTTGCTCCGGGGTTGTTTTTAGTTTATTCAACCCGTGCGATGCACCGATTGTATCTAAGATTTCATAGCTAAAATTTAACCATATTTTAATTTATACTATCATTTAAAAATTCATTTTATTCACCTTGTGTATTAGAAGGTGCATTTGCATTGTGATGTTTATCATAACTTTTGTATTTAAATTAGTTTATTTATATTAAAAGTTACAATTAAAATAGTCTCTTCATATATTTACAATTAAAAGTTACAATTAAATCCCTCTTCCACATTAAATTAAGGAGGATAAGTATTATATAGTATAAAGTTACAATTAAAATAGACTCTTCATATATTTACAATTAAAAGTTATAATTAAATTCTCATTCCACATTAAATTAAGGGGGATAAGTATTATATAGTATAGATAAATATTATCTTATTAGAAGAGTCTACTTTGAAAGACTTTATTATCTTTTAAAGACTTTATTATGTAATTAAAATTTATATAACGTTCTTTGAGAATAAAGTTTTTTCTTTATATAAATTACAATATTAATAGATGGAAAAAAGAGCAATAATGGAAATAAATGTTTAGAAAGACTTGTACTTTCTTTAAAAATGAAATGATTTAAAAACAAAAAATCATACCCTAATCAAAATTAGACTCTCAAGTGGACGTGTTGACGTCTGGTTTGGTCAACGTCACGTATACTGATCTGGACAAATGGATCGAAGACACGTAGAAAATAATAAACAAGAGGGAAGGTGTTTGATCACTAAATTTTATTAATGACCTTTATATAGAGTAGAGCCGAGCAGGATATTTTATGCAGGTCTATCTTGTTTGCTTGTTAATTACAAGTCTTATTTTCTTTTTTGGCGGTGTCTCTTTTTTCTCTGCAACAAGACACGGAAAGGACGAAGGGAACAATGGAGAAGAAAGCATTCTATATTTATAAGAGAAAAAGGGCATTAAATGCCAGGCGCGTGAAGCGGCGGATCATGATGAATCGTCGCGGAAATCAAAGTCGTGTGAAACGCGACGACAAATTACGTCCCGCCATGTGTCTCCCTCATCATGACACTTGAAGACCCCGAAGTCTAATCGACGCGACTATCGAAGAGGCGTCCCTTCGAGAGATCTTATCCTCCCCCAAGCCGGATCGGCCTCAATATGGAACGACCCTAGCACCGGCCTTCCCGGCATGGCCCTGGACTCGGGGGCCCTTGTTGGTAGTCAATCCACCTTGGCATCCCCATAAGCACTCCAGGCAGCCGACCAGCCGAGCAGGTCCTGGAGCCGAACCGTGCATGGACCTGATTTTCTCTCGGGCCCGTTAGAACCGGACCGGACAGAGACGTTAGAGCGGACCCGGGATCCGACCCAGAAGGGCCGAGCAGACCCAGGACGAATACGCTCCGAATCAAAATTATAACAAGACCGACCAGGACAGCGGACAGTTCGAGGACCGACCCCATTGTCAGCCACAACGGATAAGTATTGCCGAAAGCCCGAAGAACAGGCAGACAGGACGATCAGTGCGCTATGTTCTCCCTCTTCCCAAGGCAGTCCCCGAAGCCGCCACGTGTTTAGGAGAAATTCTCCTGCTGACAAGTGTCTAAAACACACTCCCAGGCCACCTCCAGCTGTCACCCGCTGATTGGTCTAGACCTTCTTTAAATAGGAGGAAAATACAAAAAGATAAGGACTTCGGAAGAATTGGTAAAAAACAAAAACAAAGAATAGAGAGAGATAGAGAGATAGAAAGAAAAAGAGAAATAATAAGACTTGTAATAAGCAAGCATAAACAAGATAGACCGGCCAACATATTTTCGACCCGGCTCCAGTCGATATCAAGATCATTAATAAAATTTAGTGATCCAATACTTTTCGTCTTGTTTATTATTTTCTACGTGGCTTCGATTCATTCATCCAGATCAGCACACGTGACGTTGACCAAATCAGATGTCAACAGATTGGCGCTAGAAGGAGGGATTGAACCTCTGACCTTGTGGCTACTTCCTTTGTTCAAGAGGAAGATCCAAAAGCTGCTCTACCCGGTCGTCGAACTCAGAAGAGGTCTCTGGCGCCGGGATGCGTTCTGCACAGGCAACAAATGATGAGCGTTAGACAAAAAAGGAACAGGAATCAGAAATACGACACTCACTCATTTTGGCCGTAAAATGCTCGGGAACCCGAAGCTCGGCATCTATCACACCAGAGCTCCTCCATGGACCCCCTACATAGAACCATTGTTCCTTCCAACTATGGATGGTCTCCGGCACATCTACCAATTCTTTATGCATCGTGTGTCGGGCTGTCAAGTAAAACCAGCCAGAACCGGATCGACCGACCGACCTCCATAGGAAGAGACTGTTGAACTCTTCAAAGTTGGGCTCGGTCCAGCCATGTTGACTAAAAAGGACAAAAAGACCCACCATCCGAGCCCAGGAATTCAGATGAATTTGGGCGATACAAAGGCCCCACTGCCTTAACCACCGGGAGAACACCAACGGGAGCGGAAACCTCAGCCCTGACAACAGCGAGCGGTAATACACCGCCGTACAGCCAACAGGCGGGGTGTGAGGCCTCTCTTCGGGATTCGGAACAAACATCCGCACCACCGCGGGTATCTTAAACCTCCCCCGCCAAGCCTCCAACTGCTCATCGGTGACCGTGCTGCGTATCGAGGCCGAATCCCACTCCGCCTCAACAAAAGGAGACGGCCGAGGCCGAATCCAGGCCGGAGTCCTCCAACCACCGTCAAAGGCGCCACCACCTCTGCGTCCCCCGAATCTGGCGATCTCACGACCTCGCCACCTTCCTCCTTGTCGCTCCAGTCGACGGGGACGTCACCCATTGACAGATCCGCCACTCCCGTGCGGTCCGGAGTAGGGGTGGGCACAAAAATTTAAAATCCCGATCCTGTCCCGGTCCCGTCCCAAAATTACCCGGGATGGGACGAGATCCAAAATTAAAACACTAGGCCCGTCCCGTCCCGTCCCATTAGAGTAACTACGGGACGGGACACGGGACAAAAATCTGAGGCCCGTAAGGCCCGTCCCGTCCCGCTAAAGTTTTAACCCTTTTAAAACCATATATTTTTATTATTTGTAACTCTTTTTTAATTAATTTTTAATAATAAACTATTTTTAGTTTTTACTATCTATATTTTATAATTATGCACAAACCTAATCAACCAATATAAAGTTAGTAACTGATATTTTTTCAAAAAAAAATGGATATGTTGTATTCAATGTTAATAATTGTTATTTTAAAAGTTTAATTTAGGCTATTAAATTAATTTGTTGGATATTTTTCCCGAATTTAGATGTATAAAATTATAGATTTTCTTACTTTTTTCTAATTTATATTTGAACTTTTTTATGCGGGACTAAACCCGTCCCGTTCCGTCCCGTCCCAACCGGGATAAGGCCCGCGCGGGATGAAATTTTGAAATCACCAATCCCGTCCGTCTCGTCCCACTTGTTATAACACGGGACGGGACGTGGGATGACCCCAGGCCCGTCCCATCCCGTCCCATGCCCACCCCTAGTCCGGAGACACAGTCAACTCCTCCGCCATCACATCCCTCCGCTCCGACATCGTAAAATAAGAAAAAGAGGAACAGCTTACCAAGAAATTCTTTCTAAAAACGGGAAAAAGACGCCAGAAAATTCTCTCTCTCTTCTCTGCAACAAGACACGGAAAGGACGAAGGGAACAATGGAGAAGAAAGCATTCTATATATATAAGAGAAAAAGGGCATTAAATGCCAGGCGCGTGAAGCGGCGGTTCATGATGAATCGTCGCGGAAATCAAAGGCGCGTGAAACGCGACGACAAATTACGTCCCGCCATGTGTCTCCCTCATCATGACACTTGAAGACCCCGAAGTCTAATCGACGCGACTATCGAAGAGGCGTCCCTTCGAGAGATCTTATCATCCCCAAGCCGGATCGGCCTCAATATGGAACGACCCCAACACCGGCCTTCCCGGCACAGCCCTGGACTCGGGGGCCCTTGTTGGTAGTCAATCCACCTTGGCATCCTCATAAGCACTCCAGGAAGCCGACCAGCTGAGCTGGTCCTGGAGCCGAACCGGGCATGGACTTGATTTTCTCCCGGGCCCGTTAGAACCGGACCGAACAGAGACGTTAGAGCCGACCCGGGATCCGACCCAGAAGGGCCGAGCAGACCCAGGACGAATACGCTCCGAATCAAAATTATAACAAGACCGACCAGGACGGGCGGCGGGCGGTTCGAGGCCGACCCCATTGTCGGCCACAACGGATAAGTATTGCAGAAAGCCGAAGAACAGTGACGGGGACGATCAGTGCGCTCTGTTCTCCCTCTTCCCAAGGCAGTCCCCGAAGCCGCCACGTGTTTAGGAGAAATTCTCCTGCTGACAAGTGTCTAAAACGCACTCTCAGGCCACCTCTAGCTGTCACCTGCTGATTGGTCTAGACCTAAGGACTTCGGAAGAATTGGTAAAAAACAAAAACAAAGAATAGAGAGAGAGATAGAGAGATAGAAAGAAAAAGAGAAATAATAAGACTTGTAATAAGCAAGCATAAACAAGATAGACCGGCCAACATATTTTCGACCCGGCTCCACTCGATATCAAGATCATTAATAAAATTTAGTGATCCAATACTTTTCGTCTTGTTTATTATTTTCTACGTGGCTTCGATCCATTCATCCAGATCAGCACACGTGACGTTGACCAAATCAGATGTCAACAGGACGGAATGAATTAATGTTATGGAATCAATTTTTTGAGTAAAAATAAGACTATAAATGCAATGCGCTCGTAACTTATTCTGATTTTGACTCGATTAATACACTCTGTTTGTTAACTCGTGAGTAGGCTCATTAGTGGAACTAGGGTTGGGACTTTTGAAATCGGGAACCGCAGAACCAATTCGAACCGCATCGGAACCGACGGTTCGATTCGATTCCTAGCAACAATTTTTTTTTCGGTTCGGTTCGGTTCGCGGTTCCTGTCTCTTTTATAGAGGAACCGTCCGAACCGCACTGAACCGGAAAACCGACCCTCTGAATATAATATAATATAATATATTCTTATTAAACATAATTAATATAATATAATATAATATAATATAATATAATATAATATAATATAATATAATATAATATAATATAATATAATATAATATAATATATTCTTAATAAAATAAAATATAATATAATATATTTCGTCCAAACCATACCAAATCGGTTCCGGTTCGGTTCGGTTCCTGTGCGGTTCGGTTCCGAGTCGGTTCGGACAAAAAAAACTGGAAAAACCGAACCGCGAAAAAATTATGCGGTTCGGTTCCGGTTCCTGTATTTTTCTCCCTGGAACTGAAAAGTCCCAGACCTAAGTGGAACGGAAGTAGGCTCACAAAAAAGTTTATTATAAATTAATAAATACTACATATAGTTCGAATTATAACTTTTTTATACGTGTACTTATTACAAATATTAATTTTCGACCAATATTTTAAGTTTGAGCTCGACTCGATAATAAACAAGCCAAACTCAAAACTTTCCATTTGTTGGGTTATTACAGCTTATGTGCTTGAAGATTTGATGATGGTGATTTTTCTTGTAGTAATGCATAGGCAATGGTGAAAGAGCAAGAGCATGAGCATGATGGAGAAGCTTTCATGTCTACAAATTTGGAAAGAAATAATGGGAAAAGCTTTGCCCCAAGTATTTTTTTTTTTTTTAAAATGTTTGTTACCCTGTTTATTGGAGTTTTTTCATGTATGTATAGAGCAAAAGTTTGCAACACTCATGTTAACCGAGAAAAATGTAAAAAGGAGATGTAATAGATAAGGAGTCAACTTTATCCATTCTCGATCCTACCCGTCGAGTAAATCCGTAATAGGATCGGATATCGTTCGGACCCGATAATTTATGATCGCTACGGGTATGGTACGTGTATATGATATACCCGATTGAACTACATAAATATATTATTATTTTATATTATACATACATATTACTATATTATATATATTGTATCACATAAGATATAATATTTTAAATATTTATTATACTAAATTTAATTTATTAATAAATTAAATATTACGCATACACTTTATATATTAAAATATATTTATAATTTAAAAATATAGGGTATGTGGGTACTCGAATATTTATTGGGTACACTATCCAAATGGATATTAACCGAACTCGATCCGTATCAAATATGGTAAGGTGTGAGGGAAATATATCTACCATGTATGGTTAATATGCTTGAACAGAAACTAAAAATGAAGCAATAAAAATATATAGACGGGCAAATAACCCTATGTAGTGTCGGGTAATATAATAAAATATTTAATATTATGAAAACTTATATATATCTTTAAAGAGAAATGATACACCCACATCTTAAATCACACCTTAATCCACACTAGACCTATCTAAGCAAATTTTAAACAATTATGAGACCCACAATTATTTTAACTTAACCCACTTAATATTTTTTTTTCCAGCATCGATCCCCTTCTTTTTTCTTCCTTTCTTCCTCCTCCCTTTCTCACCTAAACCCAAACCCGAAGCAAATTCAGCCCTCCATTTTCGGTGAAATCTGACGGCGTCAAATTCAGGCTCTCGATCGGCGACAAATTCAGGCTCTCGACCGACGACATAATCGTGTGAGGCTCTATTTCTCCGGCGAGGGTGTTGCTTGTGTATTGAAGGTGAAGATGCCTTCTTCAAGTAGATCTCCTCCATGGAACTGTATTAGGGCACCCAACAAGATATGTTTGTGTCGAAAAAATGCAGTCATCAGAGTTTCTAAGAGAGAGTGGAGCATAAATTGCTTATTTTACTCATGCCCAGTAAGAATGGTCTTCCACAAGTTTTTAATAACTATTATTTGATAAGTTTTGTTACTAATGAACATCATTTAATTAAGTTGGGTCTTTATTTTTACAGGAAAGAAACGGATGTAATTTTTTTCAATGGTGTGAAGGTGGTGATGTGGCTTCAAATCTGCAAAATGATGATGATGATGCCAATGAAGTGGCCTCGAATCAGCAAACTGATGGCATTGTAGATCTAATAAATGAGTTTGTTGCTTTATTGGTCGAGCATTTCTTGAAAATGCAAGCAAGTTTGAACAAAATTGTATGGAAGTTGGCTTTCATTGCGTTTGTTGTGGGTATGATTTTTAGGTATACTATGTAGTGAACCAAAAGACCATTATTTGTATTAGTCAGTGTAGTACAATGTTCCACAAGGTTGAGATGAATCAAATGGTTATGTTTTGATGTTTGTTCTGCTTTTGCTTTGGTGTTTTGCCCGTCAAAATATGTCAATGAATGAAATGGTTTGATTTGATTTGTGTTTTATATTTTAGTTGAGTGGAACGAGTTTCTAATTCTTCACAGCCATGTATAAAACATGGGTTATTACATCAAAAATAATTAAGCAGCAAACATGTAACTGAACCAAACATATTTAACTGTCCTTCACAGCTAAATGGGATATATACATGAGTTTCTGATTCTTCACAGCAAACATAAATAAAACATGGAAATAATTAAGCAGCGGCAACTATTCCAAACTGCTATGTAAATGAACCAAACACCATATGCAAGAGGGAACCAAACTGCTATTGGGTGTTTCAGAAAAAAAAAAAAAGAAACAATATACATATGCAAGAGGGAACCAAACAAAAAAATATATATTTGGAGGCCGAAACATAAAACATAAAGTGAAACAAAAAAAAAACATTCATAATGGAAAGTTAGTTCAGTGATACAAAACATTCATAATGAAAACATTCATAATGGAATATCAACAAAACATATTCAAAAAAAAAAAAAAAGAAACAATATACATATGCAATATACATCCTGCCATTTAATCTAGATCAATACAAAACATTCTTCAACTAGTTCACATCTCATAGAAATAAAACATGTATTACATAGTTCAGTGACCAAACAAAAAAAAAAGATAGTTTCAATAATTCATCAAACGCCCCAAGAAAAATTAGAACCAAGTGTGCTTGGTGCTCCTTGTGAGGGATGACAGATTTCGAAAGTTCCATCACTAGCATCTTCTCCTACTGCTTCACCTACCGGCCGAAATGGAATTTGATAACCCTATAAAGAAAAAAGGAATCAAACATATTTCACATACATAGAGCAACACTTGCGTGGAAAAAAAAATAAAGTGTATACCACAAACGGAAAGTTGCTCCCAACTCCTATATATGGCTCAAATGCGAGGCTTTGTGCTGCTCCCGAATTCGGAGCTCCTATATATGGAGTGAATTGAGGTATATTTGATCGCAAGAGTGTCGCATTCCCTTGTCCGTCATACCCCTTAAAATGAAACCAAATTATAATTATTAGAAGTTTTTCAAATAAAATGATTCATAGTATACAAATAAAATTTTTTAACAAACCTGTGCATGTGTCGAAGTTGAAGTTCTTTTCTTTTTTGAACCCGAATTTTTCTTTGTTGCTTTCTCAACATTACCGACTAGCCTTTTGGTTGGAGGCCGCCCCTTACTACGAGTAACAAATGGATCAAGTATAGTCGTGCTCTCTCTTGTTGGTATAATATTTGAAAACACATTACCTTCTCCACGACTTTCAGCCTTTTTTTTTAAGTCGCTTTCATTGCAAAAACATGTGATATCACATCATCACTCCAATCTTGATAACTCGATGCAACCTCAGCAACCTCAAAAAATTCATTGCACATTTTATCATAACAATGCGCTTCAGGCTTGTCCGACCAATTGTCATAACTGATCCGAATTTTTGAGTGCCTTCTTTTGACATTTTTACTCCACCTTTACAGTATATACTCGACAGGTAATTCATCATAAATTTCTCTTTGATTATAGACCATAAGTTGATGCCTGCACATTATTCCTCTATACACGAACAATCGGCAATCACAATCAACTTTCTTTGTATCTTCATTAAAAATCACCTTTGAACGTTCTGAGGCATCGATATCCAAAATCTCCAACTTTAACACGTTCACGTACTTGATATTCAAAAATTCCAGCATTTTCATTAATCGTACTCACATTACAACATAACCTCCCAGCCATTTCATCCTGAAACTCTTTAAATTTTTGTCGCGTGTAAGCAGTTTGAAATTGCTTCTCAATCAGAAAAAGAGTTAACGTTGGGCAGTTGGAGTTGTATGAATTGAAATCTTCATGCTTCTCACTTTCTACCCTTTTAGACAATGCATTCTCATATTGTTCAACAAACTGTTTCAAAGTGGTCTTCGAATTTACGTACCCGTCAAAGAAAGAATTGATACTTTCACTTCGCTGGGTGGTTGACATTCCTGCCCAAAAAGCATCCTTCACAAAAGCAGGCACCCAACGAGATCTCTCCTTATACAATCCAAGTAACCATTCATTATTTTGTAGGTGAAACATATCAATGAACTCTTTCCATGCATCTTCAAATTCACGTATTGATAATGAATTATAAACTGTATTTTTCATAGCAGAATTCAATTCTTTATATTCATTGTACCCATTCAATTTTTCAGACAACTTCTTCATAATATGCCATAAGCACCATCTATGTCGTGCATTAGGAAAAACAACCTCCACTGCTTTTTTCATGGCTCTATCTTGATCTCTGATTATTGCACTTGGCGGACATCCAGACATACATGTAAGCCATGACTGAAATAACCAAGTGAAGGTATCAGTGTCTTCACTGGAGACAAGTCCACACCCTAGCAATACTGATTGTCCATGATGGTTAACCCCTACAAAAGGTGCAAACAACATATCATATTTGTTCACTAAATATGCCCTACTCCTTGAAATCTGCCCTACTCCTTGCATCTGCCCAAAAAAAATTCTTTAATCAACCGTCCTCATCTAAATCCATCATGTAGAACAAGTCAGAATTGTCAGATTGCATTTTCAAGAAATAATTGTGCATCGCAGTAGCATCACCTTCAACAAGCTGTAAGCGTCTAACTTTGTTCACATAATTTCTCGCATCCCGCTGTGTAAATGGTACATTCTCATAACCTTCCCCACCAATCACTACTGAATTATAACTCTGGTTCATTGAAATTCCAGCTTTATCATTCAAAAGAAGTCTTTTTCTCACACATGATTGAATGTACCTATTGCATTTGTAAAAACGGGATTTACCTGGACTCATTCATGGTTTGACATACCATATTGCATCAGAGTTATAAAATGCCGTAAGCCTAGCTTTGCAATCCGTCTTTGAGGTTGGGCGCATCGTAAGCGGATTGCGTGATTTGGACTTGTGCTTCGCCCCACGAGTACACTGAATAATCACATATGATAAAATACCGTCCACTTTTTTTGAGGATCTTTTGTATATGGCAAAACCTTTTTTCCTAGCATAAGTGGCGTAAAAAGTCATGAGTTCCTCCAAAGAATGAAATCCCATTCATGGCACAGGTTCAATAATCACAGTTCCCGTCTTCGCGCCTTCAAGAATCACACCCTCCTCTGCGTCCACTTCAGCATCAATCATGTTCTCGTTCCCCTCCTCCATAGAACCACTTGATACTTCATCTTCCATTATCAAGCAACATCCTCGCCGGAGAAATAGGGCCTCACACGATTATGTCGTCGGTCGAGAGCCTGAACTTGTCGCCGATCAAGAGCCTGAATTTAACGCCGTCAGATTTCACCCAAAATACAGGGCTGAATTTGCTTCGGGTTTAGGTTTAGGTGAGAAGGGGAGAAAGAGGAAGAAAGGAAGAAAAAAAAAAGAAGGGATCGATGCTGGGAAAAAAAAGAGAGAAATATTAAGTGGGTTAAGTTAAAATAATTGTGGGTCCCATAATTGTTTAAAATTTGCTTAGATGGGCCTAGTGTGGACGGGATGTGATTTAAGATGTGGGTGTATCATTTCTCATCTTTAAATAGATATATTTTGTTTTCAAATAACTAATGTTGTACGTAAAATAAATGTATAACATACTAATAATTCACGAGGCACTTGTCGAGACTCGAGTATAATCAAAGTATACTTTTTCGTTTCAATTCAAGTGTGATAATTGAAATAAAATTGATGTATTCTAAAAGAATGATCAAATAAGATAGATATATAATTTGTTAAGTATTGATGATGGATGCTGGTGCGAATTAAATGAGAAGAGTGGTAGCATGATAGAGATAATTTATAATAAAACATATTCCATCCGTCTACCAAATAGTGTCCTACTTTAATTTTTCCGGTCAAAATTTATAAATTTTGATCATATATTACGATCAATATATAAAAATTTCATAGTCATATAAGTTATATTTTGAAAATACACATTAAGGTAAATACAGTAAAACCTCTATACAGTAATATCTTTAGGACCGGAAAAAAATATTACTATAGGGAGGTTAATCCTTAATAGAGGTTTACATATAAAGATTTTAAATTAATTTAAATAGATATATAAATATATATATATATATATATTATATTTTTAATACATAAATTAGAAGATGAGTAGAGTTATATTAAATACCAAACTTTTCTTACATACCAAGTGACTCATCCCCACCATCCATCCAAAAAGAAATCAATGGTTGAGATTAAAATCATTTAATATTTCACACATTTTTTATAATTTAAATATCTCTTAAACCGTTAATCGTTAAGAGAAAATAATTACACCATCGCGACGAACATTTAATTATCTTTCTATAGACGGGCACTTTGATATACTTTCGACAAAAATTTTTTTTCGTTTTTTTCACGTTTTTTTTCGTGGCCGAAAAAATCATATGTGATATATCATATATGATATTACATATATATGATATGTAATATCATATGTGATATATCATATGTGATTTTTTCAGCCACGAAAAAAAACGTGAAAAAAGCGAAAAAAAAATTGTCGAAAATATATCAAAGTGTCTATCTATAGAAAGATAATTAAATGCTCGTCGTAACGGTATATTTTTTTTGACTTAACGATTAACGGTTTGAAAGATATTGATATTTGAAAAAAAATGATGAAAGTGAGTTTTTTAAATTGTTGGGATTAATCTCATCCATTAGATCAAATAAAGATGGAGGGAAGATGGAGTGTGGAGATTAGTCCCTTGGTATGTAAAAAAAATTTGGTCCTCAAATGATCTTAAATCATTAGAAGATATACCATAAAATTTTAAAGGAAATATTACTAGAACTATATTGGTCCATTGGATACACCAAGAAGGTGATCATGTTGATCAGTTACTATGGACTCGCAAGTTAAATGAAGCACTGTCAGCCCAAACAATCAAATCTTTGTCACAAACAACATTGGAAAAATATTTTAAGACATCTTGAATTTTCACATATGTAACATGATTATATATTGTTGGATATATATATATATATATATATATATTAAGCAAAATTATTCTTATATAGAGGGGATTTTGTAAAGGATGGACTTATAAAAAGTATAAAATATTACAATGTAGAGGTTATTCTTAATTATAATTGGTTCTGAGTTGAGACTGTAATTTTTTATTATAATAGAGAGGTTATTTTTATATAGAGTATTATTATATAGAGATTTTACTGTATGTTAAATACTTACACGACTATACTTTTTGTTATACTAGATGTTCTCTGGTACGGTGCACCGCATAAGATATTCTCTTATTAGAAAATAATTTCTCGATCTCTAAATTTATTTTTGATGATTTTCGACATGAGTATCATATTAGCGTAATATTAATAAAAGACTTATTGAGTATATATGGGGTGTAATATAATTCAAGAAAGAGTACCACATTACCGGAGCGTTAAGTCAATTAGTGTTCATTACATGAACAAATTTCCTGGACATATCGAAAAAAATAGGAACAAATTTTGTGGACGAAAGTAATATGTGATTAAGTCTTAATATATGTGTGTGTGCAGTGTATGTTTCATTATTTTTAGTTATTATAATTAAATAAATATCATAATTTATTTTTTATGTAAGTAATAAATGAGTTAATATATTTTTATTTTGCATCAATTAATTTTACTGAAAATAAATATTCATATTTTTTATAATATAATTTTTTGTGCAATCGGTTATTATTGTAAATCCATAAAATTTATTATATTCATTGGATGTCTAGTTGAAAATTGTGAAATAAAAATTAATTTGATATATTTTTCATTAAAAATAAACTTGATTAAAATTTTTATAAACATTTAAAATTATAAGCTAAAAAAAATAAAGAAATGATGTTTTTATTGGTAGATGAGTGTAAGTTGTGGAATAGAATTCCCACAATACATATATAGATTTTTTTTTAAAAAAATTTAAGAATATATCTCTATATATAAATTTTATTTTAAAATAAAAAATCAAAAAATTTATAAAGTGACTCTTCAATAAGGATGATTCTTTTTGTGAAAGACAAATGACGTGTTAATGATTTCAGTCTAAACCAAACCAACCCAAACATACCCAGTATATCCCGCTCAGAGCAGGATCTGAGAAGGGTAAGATGTACGCAGACCATGTCCCTACTTTAATGATAGGGAGGCTGTTTCCGTGAAGACCCCCAGCTTAATGCACAACAAAATATTGAGTGATATATACATAGAAGCATATGATGCGAAAAAGCTCGAAACCATATCTGAGCCCATGACTTAATTCACATGAGACTTACCTAAGGGGACTTTAGCAACTGCATTCTCGATGGACGCTACTCTAACAGAAGAAAGGCTGACTCTGCGCACAAGCTCTCTGTCAAAAATACACCGCACGCAAAAGGCCATAGGATAAAATAAACAATTAAAGTAAAAAATGCAATACTCTAGGTCAAAGCTAACTGAGACATCCCAACCTTGAGGCTCTCAACAACATCACCGCTCCCTACAAAAGAATCCACAACTCATGATCTGGCGCCTCCAAGAGCACCTATCAACATGGTCTTCGATTTACAATAACACGTGGCAGATCATTTGATGCACATATGTCCATCTACTGTTTCGGACGTGGCTAACACATAAAACTTGTCTGAAGCAATACACAACGTGTCACTCACACACACACACACACTATCCACCAGTTTCAGTAAGAAGACGTCATTTTCCCTACAATATATGCATGGTATCAGGAAATGAAATATGAGATAATTCAAAAATTCATAACATGATGAGAGTAGAAACATCATCACCGCCGTGGCAAGTTCTTGAACTCTTCGCCCGCCGCCTCGACCCTCGAACCCTAGCCACCGCCGCCTGCGTCTGCAAATCCTGGTCGATTTCAATGTCCGCCGACCACCTCTGGCGCCCCTTCTGCTCCGCCGCCTACCCCTCGCTCTCCAATCTCCACTTCGCCATCTCTCCCGCAGTACCCTACTCCAAACTCTTCTCACTTGGCCGCGCCGCCGACAGGCGCCGCCTCCGGAAACCCCCCGAACCGCAAATCTCCATGAGCGATCTCGTCTTCGCCGTCGACGTCGTTCTCAACACGAACAGAGACAGCATCGCGACCGTCGTGGAGCCCGGTTCCCGACTCCGGCCGGACAGAAACGGCATCTTCCGGTTCGACATTGAAGTCGGCTGCCGCGGTGATGGGACGGTGGCGTTCGATGCGGTGGATAGTCTGAGGATTACGTGGAATGTGGTGTTGGATGGGTTTAAGGGTGTTTTCACGATGATGGATTGCGAGGGGAAGGGGAGTTTCGTGTTGGGTTTGGAGGGCTGGTTTTCGAAGGAGCTGCCGGCGTCCGCGGGGTGGTGCTTGAGCGGGAGCGGCGGCGGGGCGAGCGGGCTGGTGGCGGATTTGAGACTTGGGATGAGGGAGGAAGGTTGCAACGGCGGCGGTGGGGGGAGGATGGTGGTGGAGAAGATAAGTGTGGGGATGTTGACTGTAGCGAGTTGGAGGTATGTGTGTGTGGATGATGCTCTTAGGTATTTGCAGTATTTTCTTTTGCCGTGTAATAATGATGATTGATATATGCTGACTATACACACACACACACACACGATGAAGGAAATAAATTACTGGATTTTATGTATATATAATTTTAATTTGTGGAAATAAATTAATATATTCTGTGTTTATTATGCCTATGATCAAACTGAAAATCTTTGCGACTTCATTTTATTATATAATTATGGGGAGAGAAAATATAGAATTAATTCATTTCCATTATTTTCAGTCGGTAATAGTAAATGAAATCATCCATGATTACAAAAATGGAACTTCGATCTGTTGGGAAAAATCAAATCCAACATTCATCCACTAAGAATGACAGAAATAATCGAGAAATAACATGAAAAAATAATAATAATCCACAACACAAGAATTTACGTGAAACTCTAGAATTGGAGAAAAACCACGGTTCCCATAGAAAGAAATTCCACTATGTGAATCATTATTACAATCACAGACATTCTCTCTCCCGATCCCGTACCCCACACTCTTACAAATCTTCGACTAACTCATCTCTCTTCCAACTCTCCATACTAGAGAATGCAAAAGGAATTTAACTAGAGTCAATCCATAAAGATTAAAGTGTATTTGACTGGTGCACTTGAAAATAATCTTTAAGGTTCCCACCCATTTTGTTTCACAATAATGTGGGACAAAATTCACTTCTTATATTTTGACACAACCAACAAATTCCACCTTGGCAAAATAAAAGAAGCTCCATTGTCGTCACCAACAATCATGACTCATTTTAGAGAACCATCATTCTCAAACCAGAGAATCATACTTCATCATATGATTAGACCACTTAGAATACACCCTTCTAAGAATTTCCTCAGCACATATCGAAAAACCCGCTGAAATTTATGGTGCAACTCCCAACTTCTGGCCCTCCTGGAAGTCCTTCAGCCATCGACATAACACACACATTGTATCCATGCCAAACCGATACTCGTGTGTAAATTCCACCACACCCTATATCCATGTCAAATCAATGCCCGTGTAAAATTCCACCACACACGGCATCTTTCCATGACAAGCCAATACCCGTGCACAAATTTGTGGACCCGCTAACATAACCACATCTTCTTTCATGACAACTCATATGCGAAAAGAACATACATTTTCTCATCAGAGAAAATCATCACTGTCACAATATTAGCCCGGATTAGGAGTTATTTGCCAGATTAACTCCACCTCCACCTTGACATTTCACCTTCATAGCCTTGTGTAAACCGGATTGTACCAACACATCCTTGACTTATACTTGTCATAAGCCAAACTTGATCATTCCATCAAATCTCTCCACCTGCTTGAACCACCCTAGCCTGATGAACAACCGCCTCCAAATGAGACCCTCGGACACCGCTCAAAAATCTTTTTTGACGTGGAAGGTCAGACATCACTGCGACCACAGAGCAGACTCAGAATTTCAAGAGACCCAAACCGGGCTCCGATACTACTTGTTGGGAAAAATCAGATCCTACATTCATCCACTAGGGATGAGCAGAAATAACCGAGAAATAAAATGAAAAAATAATAATAATTCACAACACATGAATTTACGTGGAAACTCTAAAATCGGAGAAAAACCACGGCCTCCAGAGAAAGAAATTCCACTATGTGAATCATTATTATAATTACACAGACATTCTCTCTCCCGACCCCCGTACCCCAGACTCTTACAAACCTTTGATTAACTCACACCTCTCTTCCAACTCTCCATACTAGAGAATACAAGAAAGAGTTTAACTAGAGTCAAACCACAAAGGTTAAAGTGTATTTGACTGGTGCATTTGAAACCACACCACATGTGTTCCTTAAATAACCTTAAGATTCCCACCCATTTTGTTCAACAAGTAATGTGGGACAAAACTCACTTCTTATATTTTGACACAGAACCAACACGATCCACTATAAAATTCATGTTTTCTTTCTAGACACATAAAAGAAAAAGGAAACCTCCCATTGAAAGAATTGCTGGTTCGGGGGCTTCCGCGGCATAGATCTCTATCTCTGTAACACACATATATGTGTATGTACACCTTGGTGTAGGGTTTGGGCATGGTTGAGAATACACATTGTGGTATACGCAGGCTCGGCCCTCCCATAGAGCAAGGTAGGCCTTTGCCTAGGGCCCCCAAATTTGAGGGGCCCCAAAAAATTTTTTTAAACCCATTACACATTAAAAAAATTGGCCAGCACCAACAATGAGAAAAAAAAGGATAAGCAGGCTGACAACACTCAATAATATAATCGAGCCGAAAATAAGGAAATGAGAAGCACCAATAATAGAACTCAGCTACTATCATTAATATATTAGTGCCACGCCACCTTTTTTATGTGTAGGTGCTACTATCTTTTTTAAAAACTACCCATTTAATAATGATATTATATACAGACATTGGCAGGCTGGCAGCACTCAGCAACGGGAAAAAGAAAAACGGGAAAAAAAAATTTAGATAAAAAGGGTTTTTTGTTTGGAAGAGGCAACGCAACGGTTCTCTTCTCCGTTCTCTCTATTCTCTCTTCTCTGATCTCTCTCAATGCTCTCTGTCTTCAAAGTGCGAACTATTTTCTCAGATTCTCAATCGGACGGACGGTAGGCAGCGCCCAGGGTTGGCGATTCAGCATCAGCAAGCAATTCAGTGCGCTCGCCGCTCGTGGAGTCGTGCTCTGCAGTCGCTTACCGCGGTCCGCTACTTGCTCACCCGTGCACTCTCTCGGGTGCACAATTCCTCTTTCTCAATCTATTTAGTTTAGTAATTAGTATTTGATTTTATTGAATTTGTGTTGATTTTTGAATTACTTACCTTTGATTGTCAGATTGTGTGTCTTCAATTAATTTGTGAACAATATGTTGCCTAGAAAATATCCATCCGGAAGTCAAAAAAGAAACAAAAGGAAAAGACTTGATGAGGTGATTAAAACTCAAAAAGGGGCCCTACATAAATTTCTTACACGGAGTTCTAGTTCTTCTGTGAATGAAACCGAAGTTGATGTTTTGGATGAAGTAGTAGTTGATGATATTGAGAATAAAAATGATAATTTGAATGAAGGAATTGATGTTGATGATAATAAGAATGATGCTTTGAATGAAGAACTTGATTTAGATGATAATGACAATGATTCTTTGAATGAAGAAATTGATATTAGTGAGAATAAGAGAAATTCTTTGAATATATTTGATCCAAAAACTTGGGATAATATTGATAATAAAACTAGAGATATTGTGATAGAAAAGGGTCCTTTAAGAGAGTATGATCTCAAATTTCCTATAGATGAACTTGGTAGACATTTTGCATATTCTTATTATACGAGAAAACTACCAAATGGTGAGAATCAAGATAGAAAATGGTTGGTATATTCAAAAGATGCAAATAAAGTATATTGTTTTTGTTGTAAATTATTTAAATCACTTCAAAATAATAGTTTGTTAGCAAATGAAGGTTTAAATGATTGGAGACATATAAATGATAGACTCAAAAAGCATGAGAATGGTATTGAGCATATTAATAATATGAGAACTTGGATTGATTTGAATATTAGATTGAAAAATAATCAAACAATCAATAAAGATTTACAATTATCTATAAAAAAGGAGAAAGAACATTGGAAACTGGTTTTAGTAAGAATTATTGTTGTTGTGAAATGTCTTGCTACACGTAACTTGGCTTTTCGTGGGGATAATGAGAAGATTTATCAAAATAACAATGGTAACTTTTTGGGTTTACTTGAGTTAATTGCAGAATTTGATTTGATAATGCAAGAGCATTTTAGGCGTATCCAAAATAAGGAAATTCACTATCATTACCTTAGTCATAAGATTCAAAATGAGTTGATTTCAACATTAGCTTCTAAAGTTAAAAATGATATAATTAGAAAAATAAAAGAGGCCAAGTATTATTCAGTGATACTTGATTGTACTTCTGATATAAGTCATAATGAGCAAATGACTTTAGTAATTCGATGTATTGATATGTCTAGTGGAATGATAAAAGAATATTTTGTTGAATTTATAAGGGTGGATGATACATCAGGATTAGGTCTTTTTAATGAAATACAAACTGTTTTGCAATCACTTGAGCTTGATATTGATAATGTGAGGGGACAAGGTTATGACAATGGTTCTAATATGAAAGGAAAACATCAGGGTGTGCAAAAGAGATTTCTTGAGATTAATCCTAGAGCATTCTATATGCCATGTGCTTGTCATTCTCTTAATTTGACAATATGTTCTTGTGTTAAAGCTGTCTCATTTTTTGGAGTTGTACAACGTTTGTATGCTTTATTCGCTGGTTCTACTAAAAGATGGAAAATTTTACAAGATCATGTTAAACAATTGACTTTGAAATCACTGTCAACAACTAGATGGGAAAGTCATATTAATAGTCTTGCTGCTATAATAACTCAACCTAATGAGATAAGAGATGCTCTATATGAGTTATCAAAAGTTAGTGATTATGCTAAAACTAGAAGTGAGGCAGAGTCTTTGGCGACTAATGAACTTGAAAATTTTGAATTTTTGTTGGGCATGACTATATGGCATAATATTTTGAATAAAATTAATTTGATTAGCAAAATGTTACAATCAAAAGATATGCAAATTGATATTGCTATAACTATCTTGAAAGGTTTGATTTCTTATTTTGAAAAATATAGAATTGAAGGTTTTCAATCGACCTTGACATTAGCTAAGGAGCTTGCATCTAAGATGGAAATTGATCCTATTTTTCCTTCAAAACGTAAGATTCATAGGAAGAAACAATTTGATGAAAGTTGTCATGAAGAGATCTCGTTATCTGCTGAGGGGTCTTTTAGGATTAATTATTTTATTGTTATAGTGGATATTGCTATTTTGTCATTAAAGACTAGATTTGAGCAATTGGTAGCTTTTGAAGATATTTTTGGTTTTTTGTTTAATTACAAAATGCTATCTTCATTAAATGAGAATACATTGCATAAATCTTGTGTTAAGCTTCAAGATGCCCTGAAATATAATGATAAATTTGATATTGATGCTGGAGATTTATTTTCTGAATTGCAAGTGCTACAAATGTGTTTACCATCAAATTTAAAGTCGATTGGTGAAGTTCTTGACTTTGTTAAAACTTCATATTGCTTTCCTAATGTTTCTATTGCATATAGAATATTATTGACTGTACCAGTTACTGTAGCTTCAGCAGAAAGAAGTTTTTCTAAGTTAAAATTGATAAAATCATACTTGCGTTCTACTATGTCTCAAGAAAGGTTAAATGGGCTAGCAATTTTATGCATTGAAAATGAGGTGTTGGATAAACTTGACCTTGATGATGTTATTGATGATTTTGCTTCTCAAAATGCTAGAAGATCTAAATTATTTCAATAATTATTTGCTTCTTGTTTTCTTATTTATTATACATTATAGTTTTTATATTAAAATTATGTCTTCTGCAAGCATGTGAGCTATCATATGCTATCTTTTGTTGGAAACAGGATGCTCGAAAAGCCGTATCTTTGGCTAGAAAGAAGACTCAAAAAGCTTTCTTAAGAGGCCCATTTTTAACTTTTCGCCTAGGGCCCCCAAAATGTCAGGACCGGCACTGAGTATACGTTGGGCGCGCGCGGAAGTGATACAGAGGTCTTTTGTGATGTACATTGTGGCACACAGAAGCCGTACATAGATTTGTCTTCCCCTGATGGCGGGTTGAATGCAATAGGTTGCATTTGAACGGGATGCGCGAGCGACGGGGTCCTTGAAACCGCGGGCACTCTACCCTTGCATTTTTTTTTCGCGGGCGCTCTACCCTTGCATGTTTTTGTAAGGACTGTTTTGCAATTGATATGGGCGTTGGATGCGATTCAAATAATCGAAAAGCCGAAGAAATGGAGAAACTTATTACATAACCGAAAACCAAACGAACTCATGACATGTGAACCCAACTGATGATACAAGGCACCAATTTTTTTTCCCGAAAAATTTTTGGACCGAAACAACACAAATGAGTGTGCCTGAGCTCCTCAAACAGGCACTTGGTTTCAGCCCTAGACTGAGAATATCGTAATTTTGGCTGATACCTAAATATTTGGTGTGACAACCGTTAGTATGATATATACTTAGTTAGTTAATTGGGCATTAGGACATTGAGTTATCGAATAATTAGTATTTAAATATAATATTGTTAAATAAGTTATTCTTTTTGAGTAATCTGAACATTTACATTATAAAATGTTTTAAATTGTATTTGGGTGATTAATTCAAGATATATAGTATTGGCTAAATGTTGCCATGCTCCTGTGTGATGGCCCTAGCATCTCATTTTTTTATTAGTATATATTTCCAAAATTAACCAAAAATTAGCATGAGAGGGTTTGTAATATCCTACATCAACCGGTGTTGAGAGAGGGATGTGCCTTATACAAGTATGTCCATCTCAATATAGCATGAGGCGAGCACACCGAAGTTACGCGTACTTGGTGTTAGAATTGATGGACGAACTTAAACGTAGACTCACAAAAAAAATGTCATGATGGTCAGAAAGGAGTGTCCAAAACAGATAATATCATGTACAACGAAAGTCCCGGGATGCAACATATTTACTTCGGAAACAAAAAAAGAAGAGAACAATCAAGCCACTTCCAATAATTACGATTTCTTTTGATATCCAATCACTTCTCTCTAGTAGGAAAAAGGAAAGCCAATTTTTTTTGTTTTTTTTTTTTTCCGGAAAAAATTTGAACCTAAACAACTCACAAATCAGTTTCTCACACAAGCACTTAAACCGTGAAGAATTCTTTTAGAAGTATGGATCTTTTGTTGGCAAGTACATACATGTATAGGAAATAGATCATATGATTAGCTTGTGAAATTTAGAAATTTTTGTTGGCCATTGATATTAGTGATCTAATGGCTGTAGATGAGTAGAATTATATGTATTTATGTATTTTTTTTATTGTATTATTTGTTGCATATACTAGCGACCAGCTTGATGCAACAAATAATAACAAATATGCAATGAAATTACTCAATAATGCAATTGGTTTCTAGATTTCACCATTAAGTGTGTTTCCACCATAGTCAATCCCTACATGTATATATAGGGATTTGTTTCGGTGAAAACCTTCGCTAGTGTGAGATATAAGAATCAATTTGAGCCATTAATAACAAAATAAGGTGGTTCAGATTTTACCACATCATCACAGCATATGGGCGTGTGATTAATGGTATTAACTAAGGAGAAGGGTAATTTTGTCCCTTCATAAATAAATTGTTCTCATTTAAAATAAAATAACTTATTCATTTATTATATGTTTTTAAAAAAAAATATCAAATGAATCGTATTTTCATGATCCATAATTTAAAATACATATTACATACCTAAAAATATAAAAAATGAAAAAGCAGTGTATTGTAATAATAAAAGCAGTGTGAGTTGTAGAAAGAAATACACTGCTTCATACAAATATGTTGTTTCATAGTGTTTAAATGCACTACTTCATAGTGGAGAAAGTACTGCTTAGGCTTCAAAATTAACACAAAAATTCCTGATAAAATCATCAACTTCACTAAATAAACTGCTTTCATTATGAACTAGGAGTCGTGCCATATACAATTGGAAAGCCAAAGGAGTCTACTTTGCAACAAAAAAATAGCACTAAAAAATATTAAGTATGAAGAGTGTTATGATGCATTGAATGGAGAGTGCGAGGATACTTATTTTATAAGAATATACAAATGTGTTTGCTTCATAATGTACAAAAGCACTGTTTTATGGTGTACAAATACACTGCTTCATAGTGAAAAGTACTGCTGATAGTTTAAAATTTGACTTATAATATATTGCTTCTTAGCTTATAACTATACTGCTTAAATATATAAATGCAGTGCTTCCTAGTGTACAAATGCAGTGCTTTATTGCTTCTGCTTCAAAATTTGCACATAATATTCTCAGCAAACCGTTAGCTTCAATAAATAAACTACTTTAATTGCATATGAATTAAGAGTCATGTCATGTACAATATTGAAAAGCCATGGGAAGTATAGTTTCCAACAAAAAAAGGACACTAAAAATATAAAGTATAGAAAGAGTTATAATAATTTGAATGCATACTCCCAAGATGCTTATTTTGATAAGAATATATGAATGCACTGCTTCATTATACAACAACACTGTTTTTTTGTGTATTTTTAGCTATGTAATATGCATCTTAAATCGTAGATCATGAAAAGACGATTAATTTGATATATTTTTTATAAAAAAGTAGAAATGATTAAATATTGTATTTTAAATGGAGATAATTAAATTATGTGGTGACAAAATTACCCTTATATAATTTCCAACACATCTAATGCATTCAATTAGCATTAAGTAAGGACTACATTTTAGCCCTCCATATTGGAATATACTTTGTAATATCCCGACAGGTATCGAGAGGGCCATGTGCCTTATACAAGCATGCCCATCTCTATATAGCATGAGACGAGCACACCGAAGTTACGCGCGCTTGGTGCTAGAATGGATGTATGACCTTAAATGGGCTCGCAAAAACAATATCATGATGTCCAGAGAGGAGAGTGCCCGAAACGGACAATGTCGTGCTACGACGGACTGGTCCCAAGATGCGACTTATTTACTTTTTATTTTCTTCGGAAACAAAAAAAATAAGAAAACAAACGAACCACTTCCAATAATTACGATTTCTTTTGATATCCAGTCACTTTTCACTAGTAGGAGAAAGAAAAACCTCCGAAACGATAAAAGTACAACCAAGCATTGCGGATGGAAAGATCAAACCACAACTCGAGAACCAACTGAACCGACCCATTCGATAAATCAAACCACAAACCACAAACCAAAAACCAACCGAACCAACTCTCAATGTTGGCTCCGGCCTTGCCCTTTTCATCCCACCCTTTGGTAAGTAACTGATCAGTGACCATAATTGAATCAAACCACAAACCGAACGATCGAACCGAAGAAAGCTTTTTGATTTTGCACAAATGATTCTGGTCTCGACCGACTATGACGAAGCACACATGGAATGATAGAATAAATAATCTTAAATTGAACTCCTTATTTTCAGTTTATACAAAAGTTGAACAAAAAAAAAAAGCAAAATATAGAAATATAACAATAAGCTATATAAGAAACGAATAACAATTAAAAAAAAAAGCAAGTTTTGGACATTGTTTGTTAGTATGTTGATTTATTACCAATTAGTTACTCGGAAAGTTCGTCTGGCGACGTGGCGTCGTCTAACCAATCGGCATAAATTCGATTAATCTTCTTAGTCACCTTCCATTTTGATGCCTTCTTGGTTTCTCCATCTCCACTGATAGGAGCAGCAGCTGCTAGATTAGCAGAAACAGATGGATTTCTTGGGAGTGAGCTAATGGTATTACTATTGTTCATCACCACTTGTTCCGCCTCATCCAGATTCCCCGAAAATCTCAAATCTGCCCACACACACACACAACGAAAAAAAAAAAAAAAGAGAAAAGATAATGGTGTCATTGCAAATCATCTAAAAAACGAGTTAATTCAATGCTACCCACACAGGTAGTGCCGGTTGGGTCTGTGATGCGGATTTGCCTTATGTTAGGTTCTTCCTCGAGGAAGGGCCTAAGACAGCACGATCAGTGATCACACGCATATTCAGCTTCTAGTGGTAAAACTGAGTGTACTCTTGTAGGGGTAAAATTGAATGTAATGAGATTTTTTTTATTTAAGCTACGAACCACTTTTTTTTCTAAAGAAAGTCCGGAATCACTTGTTTTCTATTTTTTGTTTTTAAAGTCGGGGACACGGAAAAAGTACGTAATTACCAGCTTATAGGTGGTAAAATAAAGTGTAATTTGAGCTGAGATTTTTCATTTTGTTTTTTATTTAAGCTAAGAACCACTTTTTTTGAGGAAAGTTGAGAATCACTTTTTATCTTTTTTCTTTTTCCTATTTAAAAATCTGGAACCCGGAAAAAATACGAAATCTTCAGCTTCTAGGGGGTAAAATTGATAGGGCTGGGAATTTTCAACCCGAAACCCGTGGAACCACCGAAATTCTCGGTTCGGTTCGGTTCCTGGGTGTTGAAATTATTTATTTTTTTGGAACCGAACCCGAATTTAGAAATTCGGTTCGGGTTCGGTTCCTGTAAAAAAAAAATTCACAAAAACCCGAAATTACCTATTTACCTTTTTTTATTAACATTAGTTAATTTATAAAGAAAAATAAAAAAAATCATAAAAGTATACTGTCTTACTTAATTTATTGAAGTTCAAATTACTCTTTTGTTGCTTCATTTTGTTTGATATTTTGATTGTATCAACTAAAAATTCAATATTGTATCTTCACTATCTTGTTTTTAATTGAATTATTGTTGTTTAGAAATTTAAATTGGAGTCAAAATTTGTTTTTAAAGACTATTATTGTTTAAAATTGAATTTTTTAGATTGAAACAGATGAATAGATTCATATAGACATGAAAAAAATGAAACCGAAATATTATCGGAACCGAACCGAAAATTTCGGTTCGGGTTGTGTGCGGTTCCGAATGAAAAAAAATATGGAACTGAACCCGAATTACACAATTCGGTTCGGGTTCGGTTCCTGCAAAAAAAAAAAAAAAAAAACGAATTTTGACAGCCCTAAAAATTGAGTGTATTTTCCCCATGGAACTGAAGAAAAGCCCTTTATTTTTTAGAGTTTCCAAAACACTCCCATGAAAGGTTGCTAAGAATCACTTCTGTTTAAAGGAAGCTGGGAATCCCTTTTTTTTTTCTCTTGCAAACACCCAACAAAAAAAAACTGGTTTAATCAACATACAGAGAACATAAATTTCAATCAACAGATCTTAACCAGCAGAACGAAAAAAATACTTCTTTGCCAACGCAATTAAACTCACTCGACTCAATCACGAACCAACAACGTAAGAATCATGAAAACAATGCACGATTAATTCAAACAACAAAACACTACACCAAATTCAACACCAACTGCGACGAAAACCTCAATGAGTGTGTGCTCAAGGGCAAAAATGTCATCTTCTTTTTCTCAAGAAACAGTAAAGAGTATTTGAAGTGTTGAAATGTATGTGTACCTGACTGCCCATGAGCATAATGACACCTTTCTCCGAACGGACAATGGCCCATCTCCCATTTACTACACATCTTCGTTTTCCAGAACACCTTCTGATCGAAATCATTATTACCACTCCCCCTAAAATCTCCCGTGATCCCGACACTTATAGCCAGACTCTCCCTCTGCTCAACATTATCAACGTTGAATTTCTTTATCGGAGGCGAAGGCCGTTCGTGGAGGAAATTACACTTATCCCCATACGGACACTCCTCACCGTTGTAATACTTTTTACAAATCTTCATCCTATGAATCATTCTTTGATCATCGCCACTACCGCCACCCCATATATTACTAATCCCAGAGCCAGCCCTATCTTTCTCCCGGATAATTTCCTGCCAATTCGGGGGAGGCTCGCGCAAATCATCGGCCCCGTGAGCGAAAGTACAGTGCTCGCCGTTCCGACACGTGCCCTCAATGAATTTAGCGCACATTCTGGTTTTGTAGAAAATATGGCCGGTGCCTTTGGTGCCGGGAATATTCGGGGGGTTAATTCTAGGGTTCGACGGCGGGAATGAGGTGAAATTCAAGGGGGGTTCGGAAGTTCTTGTTCTTTTGAAAGGCGGACGGTGATCGAATTGGGATATTAAATCCGGCTGCTGCTGCTGCTGCTGGTGGTGGCGGCGATCGTTTGAATTCCAGATTGGCGGCCAAAAGGCGGCGGCATCGCCGCCGGAGAAAGAGATTAATGGGTGTGGTGGTGGTTGTGCAGGATCCGGAAAACTCATCCTGTTTCTGGGTGGAAATTAAAAAAAAAAAAAGAACGACTGAATTTTTTTAAATTCACAGAACAAATCGATCTCAATTCAACTCAGAAAAATACAAGAATTACTAAAAAAAAAAAAAAAATTGTCAATGGTGCGATAAAATCGATTGAAATCAGAAACAATCAATTGAAATCCCTAAATTATGATTTATAAAAGTTCTGTTCATCCAAATTTAACAGACAGATCAATTGAAATCGTATTTTTTTTCTTCTCCGCACTGTAAATTATATCAACCGAAACGAATTGTAGGAAAAGAAAAAAAAATCTTCACGAACCTGAACGAATCAATTTCCGAAAATGCAAATAAAAAAGTGTGCTTTGTTTTTCCGAATAATGTCAGTTTATAATTACGGAGTAATTAATCCTGATTTGAGAAAATAAACAATAATAAATTGAAGGGTATGAATGGATCAACTACAAGACTCAAGAGTATGAAGGGTCGCCGCCTCAAAAAAGAAAAAACCTATAGAGAAAAATCAAATTTAGGACAAGAAGACCCTAAAACCTTAATGGCGGCTAAAACCCTAACACTTACAATGGGAAAAAAAAGTGAAAAGGTCGCTACTTTATTTAATTAACAAAAAAAAAAAAAACATGACAACATAGGAATATTTAAGTAAGATAATCTTTTTCTTATTCAAAATATATATTCCTCTATCCCGTTCAAAATTTAATAAATCATATATATTAGGTATATTTTAGATAATGATTGATGTAAGTAATGGTAATAAATGTATCGTTGAGACTAAAGTTAAAAATATGGACAGTGAGTGTGTGTCGAAAAATAAAAGATAATTGTTTGATTTGATTGTGTAAAAGTGATAAATATAATGTTTAAAATATTTACGACAAGGAATGAATATTATTTTGATCCAATGCATATATATTAAGAAAATATATTAACTGTATATTATATCTTTAATTAATTATGTTGAAATTTTAAATGCTATACTCTAAAGATTACTAATATCTAACTCATTGTTAATGATTTTAAACATTAATCAGGAATAAACACTATTAATTACCGTTGAAAATTACATTATGATATTTAAATTGTAAATAATATAGAGAATTAAAACGATATATAATTTGAATTGAAGGGTAGTATTGGTGGAAAAATCGAGTAATATAATAGAACAAAAAAATTCATACTATGTGATTGAATTTTAATAATATTGTAAAATTATTAAAAAATATACATGAGCCAATATACACACATACACATAAACTATTATTTGATTTGCTTTAATTTATAAATCTAAGGGCACATTATAGGAAAACCATAATTTAATTAAGCATAGACATTTATTTTCCATGTACGACAATATGAGTGTTATATCTAATTTTATAAATAATAAATTAAATTATATTTATTATTATCAACTTTCATTAAAAGTATCCAACTCATATTCTTACTACATAAATTTTTTTATATGATTTGGTATTATTATAATTATTTTATTATTTTACAATCAGAACAAAATAATTCTGAAAAATCAAATAACTGTTGAAGTACAAAAGTATGAAAATAAACTAAAAATATATATTTTTTTCAATATTCTTATATTTTTATATGGTAATATTTTAATCATCTAATATATCATTATTATATTTAATTTACTTTATATATACTATATGGATGTCAAATTAAAGAGTACGAAGTAAGAATTAATTTGATATATTTTTTATCAAAAATATAATTAATACGAAAAAATTATAATTGTTTAAACTATTAAGTTAAAAATAAAAGGAATAAAATGAGAGGAAATTTTTAATTGGTAGAAATTATATATGGAATAACACTTTAGCTTCCCTTCCAAACTAAATATCTATTTTTTTAAGATTTTTAAAAAGAGAAATAATATGATGATGACACGTGTCGTTTAAATTTTTTTGAGACTCTCTTTTAATATTAAGTATGGATTAGCTATTATTTATAATTACATCAATTTTTATCGCATCAAGTGATTTTTGAACATTTTATAGTATTCACTTTTGATAATGTTATATAAAACTTATCCCCCTATATACTAATGCAGAATATGCTGAGCCTACATGGCAGCTTCCCATGCTTCGGCTGCTACATGTCATTTTCTGATGCTTCGGTTGCTCATGTGTCATATTCTCATGTTTTAGTTAACACATCATCATTTCCCAATCTATTTATTAATTACCTCAATTAATAAATAGTAAATAATATTACCTAAATTATTGGCTGCCACTTAAAAAAAATCTGCACAAGAAACAAGCATATTCATTCCTGCCGCTTAAAAAATAGGTCTGCAGAGGAAAGCTATAAATTATGAAATTATGAAAATTGAAAAGCTAGAAAAACACAATAAAAGCGATATTCAGTTAATTTTACATATGTAAAATAAAAGCAAGAAAAATAAAGGAAAAAACACTCGGACAATTTAATTTCTTATATATTTGAAATATCTCTTTGAAAATTCATAAAATCAGTAATTATATAATTTCGTAAATATAAGTTTTTTCATTTATTTTGTTATTTTATATTAATTAAATAAGATTAAAACTAAAATAAACTAATTGATTTATTCCATAAGTTCTTTAATTTATTTATAAATAATGATTAAAACCATTGTTTCTACACTTTCAATAATATTTTTAATAAGAGTATTTTGATTTATTTAAAAGCAAGAAAATAAAAGCAAGAAAAAAAGAGTAAAAAAAAACACTCGGACAAATTTTGTTCTTTGTTAAGTCTTTTTCTTTGAAAACACATAATCGATCTTTTCTTTTTCGCCTTCAGATTTCTTAATTTACTTTTTAGATAATTCTTAATATTTGTTTTTGTTAATTTTACTTAATCCCTTCAAGTTAATTTCAGTACCGAGTAAGCTCAAATAACAATATGTTACAAAATTTACATATCTCTTGAGATTTCTCAACACGTAGTATAGTTTATAAATCTCCCTTATATACTAATGCAGAATACGTTGGCTGAGTGGCGAGCCTTCTCACGCTGTACGCCACACGTCTTCTCCAGCTTCGTCTTATGTGTCATCCTTTCATGCTTCAGCTGACACATAATCAATTACTCGCCTAATCATCATTGCATTAATCACATTATAATTATACCTTAAATAACTCCTACTCACCTTATTAATTTCTACGAATTAAGGAATATGAATTATGAATTAATAGGAATTGATTATATTACATAAATGTTTTACGATTTTTTTAATTAAATAATATAAATTCCAAACAAAGAGAATTTAATATAGTAGTGTGCACTATATGTTAAAAAATTAAACCTAAAATCTCGCGAAAATGTTATATATTTCCATTAATTAATTAGTTTGTATTAGTTAGTCACTATAATTATGTATATCAGTAAAAGAAATATCAAGTGAAATGAAAGATGCTTGAGAGTATTGCAAAAGAAGTGCTGAATATATATATAATTAAAAAGGTACACGAAGTCTTTATCAATTAAATAGATCAAAATTATCTTATTAAAAAGTTTTATTGAAAGTATAGAAACAATGATTTTAATTATTATTTATAAATAAATCCAGAAAACTATGGAATAAATCAATTAGTCTATTTTAGTTTTAAATTTTATTTGATTAATATAAAATAACAATATAAATGAATAAAACTCATACTTACTAAATTATAACTGATTTTATGAATTTACAAAGAGATATTGCTAAATATATAAGAAGTTAAATTTAATAATAATATACTAACCTGTAGATTCATCTTTATATAAAGAGAATTCCAGAAAATAAAAATCGCCGCCTTAAATAAATTTTAAGTGATTTTTTTATTTTAGTTTTAGTTTTAAAAGATTTGTTAATTTATCTACTTTTGAAATCAACTATATATTTTTGAAAGTTTTGAATTTTCTTGTGTATTTTTAATTATATCCAAACAATTTATGTATTTTTTTCAAATATAAGGATTGAATCATCTCCTTTTTGGCCATTTAATAGAAACCGATTAATACTTAACGATTTGAACCATTTTGAAAAAAAAGGACTAAAAAATAACGTGGAACCAAAATTTCATCAAATACAGTTTAACACAATCAGATGTGAATTGAGATTTTTTCTAATACGAGTTTCCGAAATTACTAAAAGTACTTACCCAACTTCTTATGTATTCTCTTGAATGTAAAATGTGTCAACTTTAATACTTCTATATATTAAGTTAACTATTTGAAAATAACATCATATAAAAAGGTGTCATTTTCTTATATGATTAGAGAAATTATGATATAAAGTTTCAACTGAACCAAATGTCACGTAGGTTTTTTTGTAATACAAGTTTCACAAGTTACTAAAAATACTCTAATTATTTTTCTCTTCTTTTGAATGTAAAATTTCTTGAATTTAGTACTCTTAAATATGAATTTCAATGCCTGAAAAGTACCATATAACTATTCCCGGCTCATCTTATATTACAAACAAAATTGGTCATTTTTTACTTCTAAAAAATGGGGATAATTTTAATTAGGGTATGATGTGATGACTTAGTTAATTCCGCGATTAGTATATTTCAAATAAGTCATACAAGTAATTCACTTATATATATATATATATATATATATATATATATATATGCTGGGATTTTTTTGGGGGGAAATTGGGAAGTACTTAATTTTAAGTTCTAAGTCATAATCTCCTTACTTTGTAATTCCAAAACCTATTTTAAAATGAATATACATATATCTCCACTTCAACCAAACGTCGTCGAGATTTTTTGTAATACAAGTTTCAGAAATTACTAAAAGTACTTCAACTCTTTTTCTATTTTTTTAACGTAAAATGGGTAGACTTTAATACTCTTAGATATGAAGTTAAATGTTTGAAAAAGTATCATATAAGCATAAATATGCCGTTTCACTTCAATCAAATTAATTGGTTTTTCTTTCGTGATTTTCTAAAATTTTAAGGCCGTTTGTAATTAGGATAAAATTCTGATGTATATTTTTTAACTTATCCAAGCTATTCTTATACTACAATCTAAATTGTTAAATTTCTTGATAATTTAAGGCTAGGACTTGGATGTAGTTTCCTAAGTTAACAAGTCTATTTATAATAGGTCGCTCAAGTAATTAAATTATATATACTACTTATATTTTTTATTGCAGTTTGAGAAGTGCTTTATTTTAAGTTATAAGTCAAGATCTATTATGTATTTCCAAAAGTTTTTTAAATTCCAAACATTACTAAAACTATCCACAATTATTTAGTATAATTCTACATATGGAGTTGCATTAAAGGACAATACATATATCGTTTATTCAAGTATAAGTTCTTCTTTACTTTGGCATCATTGCAAACTCATAAGACCGACCAAGAATATGAGATTAATTACTGGACAAACAATGTCATCTCACCATCTATAGAAATTAAGGACTTCTCCGAATGAATCCTCAAAATTGTAGATGGTGAGCTGGGTGAAGAAGTTGATCGAGAAATCTTGATTGATATTCTTGATATTTACTAATATGTAATGCCGAAGATCATATTGCAGTCATTGCTGAAAGCACTATCATTCACTTATAAATAACTTTCCATAAAGTAATTTTCTGAAGAAAGAGCAACCGTGACGCCAACAAACGACATTGTGGATATAGTAAACGATTACGTGATGTCTATAATTTCAAAAGATAAACGGATATATCTCAGTTCTGATAGTATATGCAAAATCTTTGCGACCTCTAAAAGTCAAAATCAAATATATTCAATGGATTTTTTTGAATAGCATCAACTATTCAAGAATTCCAAATCACATCTTGAAATTGTAAGTTAGAGTCTCAATTATGCTAATTCAAATTATGGATCAATCACCAGGATTATGAAATATCACATCATTAATAATTATCCAAATCCGTAACAATATTATTGAACAAAAAATCCGGGGAATAATTTTGAGAGTAAAGTACTTATTCCACAATTGATATTAAGCCCGTTAGATAGCAGATTACCATTTAAATTTCAAATACGCGAGCTCCCACTTATTATGAGTTTTACCATTACTATATTTAAGAGTCAAGGTCACACACTCTCTCATGTCGGTATGTATCTTTCAAGACCCGTATTCGGTCATGATTAGCTTTATGTAGCCATATCAAGAGTGAAGATCAGGAAAGACTAGAAATCTTTTGTTGCGATGAGAATATTGTAATCATAAACAGACAAATAATGTAGTTTTAAAGAAGTATTATGAAATTTATAATGAACGATTTACATATTATATATTTACATAAGAGTTCTTTTGTGTGTTCCCGTGTAATTACACGGGTGTTATACTAGTTATAACTAAATATGAATCTTAATAAAGGTTTAGTCCATGGGGGTACCGCCTGTAGTGCGACCCCCATGTGAAAATTTGACACGTGGCGCGCACACACACATATATAGCATATATAATATATATATATATATATATATATAAATTAAATTCATTAATTTATTTAAAAATTTAAGGATACAATTAATGAATATAATAATTCAAATTTAACATAATTTAAAAATTTAAGGATACAAGTAATGAATATATATTCGTATTTTGTTTGTGCGACCCCGTGTAAAAATTCGATATGTGTCTGAAAGTAGGGGTTTTCTGTAAGTATGAGTTTTCAAACATAACTCATTCTAAATAGTTTCGACCCCTACAAAACTGAAAGTAGGGGTTTTATGAAAGTATTGGTGAATTGGTGAACCTTTCAAATTTTACGCTTTCCAATTTCCAAGATTTCCATTTTGAAACCCTTACCACATGTAGTAGGGGCCGAAATTATTTAGAAGGGGTTATATTTGAAAACTCCTACTTTCAGTTTTGTAGGGGTCGAAACTATTTAGAAGGTGTTATGTTTGAAAACTCATACTTTCAGAAAACTCCTACTTTCAGTTTTGTAGGAGTCAAAACTATTTAGAAGGGGTTATGTTTGAAAACTCATACTTTCAGTTTTGTTGGGTCGAAACTATTTAGAAGGGTTATGTTTGAACACTCTTACTTTCTGAAAACCCATACTTAACCCATACTTTCAGAAAACCCCTACTTTCAGACACATGTCGAATTTTTACACGGGGTCGCACAAAGAAAATACGAATATGTATTCATTAATTGTATCCTTAAATTATTAAATTATGTTAAATTCAAATTGTTATATTCATTAATTGTATCCTTAAATTTTTAAATAAATTAATGAATTTATATATATATATATATATGTGTGTGTGTGTGCCACGTGTCAAATTTTCACATGGGGGTCGCACTAAAGGCGGTACCCATGGACTAAACCCTTAATAAATATGTATTTGCAGGGAAGAAAATCTGATCATGATATTAAGATCTCGTTTAATATTACTTTAACTTTATAAAGAATCAATTTTTCAGTAAATTTTTAAATTGATATTATTTGATGGATGAAAAAAGGTAGATTTTTTTAAAAACAGCCTTAAAATTCTATCACTAAACATACTGATCATTAATATTTTACTATCTTAAAAATATTTAAAAATAAATATTTAATAAACACGAATATATTTAATTTAACATATAATTATTACTATGGAATTTTGTTTAAGATAAAATATTTATACAAAACACCATAAATTTTAGTATAATCACCCAACACTCCATTTATTTACAAGTCCCCCCTTAAGATCACCTCCTTCTGTATTTTATTTTCGCCGGCGACGGTTTCTCCCGGATCTTATTCCCGCAATTAGTGATGCTAACGTGCACCCCGCCTCCTGGTTCTTTAACCTTGGCTCACTCCATCGTCGCGATTCTAAATGATTCAGGCTCTCAAATTAGGGTTTCGCTATTCGACTCCGGTGTGGTACATGTTACATGTAGAAAGATTATCCACAGTTTTTTTTTTTTTAAAAGCAAATAAAATAAAAGAAAATCCGTTTCTCCACTGACATTTGGTATTTTTGCAGTTTTTCTGCAGTGAATTATAGGTTCTCCAGGTTGAACTATCCGTCTTCTTTAAGTTTAAAAATGACTTCGAAAAGGCTCCGTCCCAGTTCATCAGCTGCAGAGAATATGGACGCGTCGACACCGGAAAAGACTGTTTCAAAGGTAACATTTTAATACGCGTTACTGTACTGTTCAAATTAACTGTGTATATATTGATGGTTGAGTCGAATTTATCTGTTATTTGGAGTTGTGTGGTGTAAAATTAGTGGATTTTCTTTTTGCTTGGAAATGTAGGCAAGTACTGGGAAGAGTGGGGTTCTTGAGGATGAGTCTGCTATTATCGACAAAATGACTATTCAAGAGATGAAAACAAGGTTAAGGTAAATCCACCTTTTCAGGATTTTTTTGCTGTTATTATGATCTTATTATCTAAAAATGGAATTTTTCGTGTCATCGGGCAGTCATGTAGTATTGCTTTGAAATACTATTAGCAGAGGGGTGGGCTTGTACTATAATTATTGAAATACCCCCGTGTGGAAAGCCATCCTATGTGGTTCCGCAATTCCGACCCTGTGTATTGCAAAGCAATGAATAGGGCTGTCAAACGGATAATACGGAGCCGGATATCATATCCGTATCCGGATCCGGCATTTAGTAAAGGTATCCGAATTCGTATCCGGATTCAGAAATATCCGGATGGACCGGATACATATAATATCCGGCGGATGCTATCCGGATACGGATATTATCCGTATCCGCCACTTTTTTTTTAATCTTCAAAAATTTAAATGCAGTATGAGGGTTCTTGAACCCTGGTGGAGCTCCTTCTCCTTACCAAATTCCTAATACCAATACCACTTGGGCTAGCTGATCTGATTGTTGTGTTAAAAAGGGAAATAACTAATAAGTAAAGATAACTTATATCGCATGCTTATATTTTAATATTGAGAAATAAAGAATGAAGACATGTGACAAAGTATTATGGGGAGGAGCATGCTTATATTTTGTAATTATATATTAAAATTATATTAAAAATATATATTATATATAATTAATTTCGGATACAGATATTTTCGGATACGGATGCGCCTATATCCATATCCGTATCCGGAATCTTCGAATACGGATAATATTCGTATCGGCTTTTTCGGATACAGATAATATCCGCTTTTTCCGGATACGAATACAGATATTTCGGACGGATCTCGAATTTTTCGGATTTTTTTGACAGCCCTATCAATGAAATAGTGTTGTACTTCTTTTGCCTTAGGTCTAGTTTGGTATTGCTGTGGCTTGAAAAAACTTGTGCAGTTGTGATGTGAAAACAGTCAGCTGCAGATTTGTGCTTGGTAAATATTATATCTTTTTAAAGCGTTTTTAAGTTGTAAAATATTAATTTTCAGTGTTCTTTATGACAGCAGGTTGTATAAGCAACCCTAGTGCTGCTTTTAAGATCTGCTGCCAGTCACTCGTAAATTCTAAAAAAAAATATTTTTTTTCATCTATCAAACACTATCAAATTTAAAATTTAATAAAAAGGCTGATTATTTTTAAAGTTAAGCAATACCAAACGGGGCCTTAAAAGACCTGAAACTTTAGAAATGAACTTCAGAAATGATTCATTTGAGACGGTTGTCTGTACATACGGTTGCTCTCCTAGTAACTTACTTCAGATTTCACTTGTATCTATGAATTCAATTTTTTTATATTCTTTTCTTTTGGTATTTTTGTATTCTACAACTAAATTGCGTGCAGCATAGATATCAAGATCTGATTTCTGTTTTTCCGTGACTTTTGAACTCATAGGAGTGTCGGTGTTCAAGCCAAAGGTGCCAAGCACGAACCTGTCTCTGCCTTGAAGAGTTGCATGAACAGTCATATAGAAGGTAATTTTCACTAAACCGGTAACTCAAAAATCTTGAGATATATGTTCTGTTGTGCTTTAAAATTCTTCAAACGTCAAATAGATAGTATTGTCAGGACCATCCTTTTAATGCAGGTGAAAGTTCGTCAGTAATTTCTGAGGTGAAGCCGACTGTTGCTAAAGCAAAATCGAAAAGAAATGCTAAAGGATCGACTGAAAGTGATCATATTCACACAAACAATTATTCAAGTATTTCTCGCGGTAAAAGAACAAAGAGACAAGGAAAACAATCACCTGAGAACAGTATTGGCGTCAAATCACTACAAAATCAGCAAGAGCTGATTGTTGAATCAATTGAAATGGAAGGTGAAACGACTTATCTATTATTTGGACCATGCTATCATTACATTCTTCACATTTTGCTGTGACCCGTTGAACTATTTTTTTTTTCCACGATGGTAACAGATGAAAAACCCATTCGTGCGAAAAATAAAGTGTCTTCAAGGACTACCACCACCAAAACTAAAGCTCGTGTCAGAGTCGAAATTGCTCTTAATGAACCATGGACAGTTCTTACTCACAAAAAGCCTCAAAAGGGGTGGACTGCCTACAATCCTCGAAGTATGAGGCCGCCTCCGATTTCTGATGATACACCACATATAAAGATAATGTCTTGGAATGTCAATGGTTTAAGAGCTTTGTTAAAGTTGGAGAGCTTTTCTGCTTTGCAACTTGCGCAAAGAGAAAATTTTGATGTGTTGTGCTTGCAAGAGACGAAACTACAGGCAAGTCTTGGTTCTCTTTGTTTTCAGTTTGGAGGTGGACTGGACTTTTCTGTATGTTAGGTTGTGGTTTTTGGGGAAGACAGTGGAGAAAATTTTCTCGAGTTGCCTAATTACGGATTGGAAATCTGTTTATTATGCTTCATTTCAGCAATTTAACTTGTTTCAGGTGATGTTATTCTTTGGAAAAGGTTTATGATATTTATTCGTCTAGCCAGCGATCTGGTGAAACGTTGCCGCACGTACATTTTTTTTTAAAATTTCATTAGCATATTTCGTTGAATAATAAATGATATCGACTTGCTCGTGAATGATTTGGATTTCAACTGATAATGAGATGTTTGATGGTCTATGGTGCATCTATTGTTTTAAATCTGAATCAGAAAATCTAAAATCTCAATCAGGAGAAAGATGTTGATGCAATCAGACAGTGTCTCCTGGAAGGTTATGATAATAGCTATTGGACATGTAGTGTCTCAAAACTGGGGTATTCAGGAACAGCTATCGTTTCACGGGTAAATTTTTTGTTTTCCCATCGTTATCTCACACAGTCCTTGTTGCATTTATTCAGGAACAACTCGATAAGTTAATTTTACTATTAAAGATAAACAAAGCTTATTTTTAGTTTTCAAGCCTGTTACCGTGACAATATCTGTCTGTAAATGCTCAAGCTCCTTGTGCAACTCATTAGGACTTGCTTAATTAATTTTTTCTTTCGTGGATTGATTAGCAAAAAAAATCAAGATCTATGATACCGATGGGCCTGATGGGTCGGGCCCAGTGGACCAACGAGCTATTGACGAGAATAAGGCCGGTGGGCTAAGTAGCTGAAGAAACAAATTATGGTAACAAGATCCCATCCAACCAAATTCAAAGGAGAAGTTGAAGTCAATTACAATTCTATTTTTGGTTCTAGATTATTACGCCTTTTATTACGTTTCTTGATTCTCAAGTTTAGGGATTTAGAATTATCTTGTGTTTTTGTTTCCTATTTATATCGTGTAAAACTCCTTGGTTGGTTGGTTAATTATTATTGAAGTTTCATATTAAACACGTCTTTTGTGTTCTCTTACTCGGTTGGCCGAGAAGAATTTTCCGACGACCAGCAACTTGGTTGGCCAAGGGCTCGCCGCCGCTAGGTTTCAGTCCTAGGGTTCTATTTTCCTCCCAACATCCTTATCAAGTGGTATCAGAAAACCAGGGATCTCAAGATGTCGACACGGGGAAGAGATCATCGTCGCCAACAACCTAGAAACACCGCCGCAGGGACCGGCGGTCATGCTGCTCGCGATCCCCGTGATGTTGAGATTGAACGACTCCGTGAAAGGATTAGGGAGCTCGAAATCAATCCTTTTAATCGTTATGAAAGGCAGTTTGAAGACACCCCGATCCGATCCGATGTAGACGAAACGGAAGAGGATGACTTCGAAAATTATTTTCATGATTCGCCACCACAAACACCTCCACGACACCACCGCCAGCCACCAGCACCGCACCACCCTACGGATCCATTGCGATCTTTAGGCATTCGCACTGAAATTCCAGAATTCGATGGCAAGCTCCACCCCGATGATTTCCTTGACTGGTTACAAACAGTCCAGAGAATCTTCGACCTTCGCGACATCCCTGACAACGTGAAGGTCAAATTGGTTGCTATCAAGCTAAAAAAATATGCATCTTTATGGTGGGAAAACATACAACAACAACGGTATCGAAACGGTAAACACAAAATCTCCTCCTGGGATAAAATGCAGCGCCTCCTACGTGCCAAATTTCTTCCACTTACTTTCAAACAGGACGCTTATCTTGACTACCAAAACCTCCGACAAGGATCTCTGTCTGTAGAAGATCTTATTACTGAGTTTGAACGGATGCGTTTACGTTGCGGGGCTGAAGAAGATGAAGAGCAAGTGATCGCCCGTTTTTTGGGTGTGCTTCGACCTGACATCGCCGACGCGGTTTCACTTACACAATATTATTCTTTTTCAGATGTATGTAGATTGGCGTTGCGAGTTGAACAGCAAAACACACGCAAGAACAAATCAGTTGGCCGATTCCAACCCTCTACCCGTATCCCAACTCAACCACAATTCGCCCAAAAACCTGAACCGAGCAAAACTGAAACGCCAACCGTTACCACCGCCCCACTTAGTACTTCCGGCCCTCTACGTTGTTTCAAGTGCCAAGGTTTGGGTCACCTCAAACGTGACTGCCCGAACAAGCAACTTGTGGCATTTGTTGACGATGTTGAACCTAAGTATGACACCGAGAATGAAGATGCATCTGTGACACTTTACCCAGATCAAGGCGAAGCACTTATTGTCCGAAGGGTATTAACTTCTGTTGTCACACCTCCGGATAATGACACTACGTGGCTGCGACACATCTTTCGTACTCAATGCACTTCCAAGGGTCGTGTTTGTACCGTCATTATCGACGGTGGAAGCTGTGAAAACATGGTCGCTAAAACCATGGTCGACAAACTTGGGTTACCTACCACGGACCACCCCAACCCGTACCAACTTACGTGGTTCCGGAAAGGTAATCTTGTTAAAGTAACACACCGATGTTTGGTTGCTTTTTCCATCGGCAACAAATACAAAGATGAATTATGGTGTGAAGTTGTTCCAATGGACGCGTGCCACTTATTACTTGGACGCCCGTGGCTCTACGACCATAAAGTCAAGCATGACGGTTTTCGTAACACCTACTCCTTCCACAAGGACGGTCTTCACGTCACATTGGCCCCTCTAAATCCTAAGGACGCGACACCCGAGATAGCACCCATGACGAAGGATGAAATTGTTGGTCTTGCTCGCCAATCACCTCCGGGTCCAATACTTGGCTTGGTTGTACTTGAAGAAAACACACCAATTACTGACATTCCACATGAGGTACTTCCATTACTCACTGAATTCTCCGATATTTTCCCCGATGATATTCCTGCGGGATTACCACTCATGCGGGACATCCAACATTGCATCGATTTCATTCCTGGTGCAACAATTCCAAACAAACCTGCATACCGCATGAACCCGAAGGAATTTGCAGAGTTACATCGTCAAGTTCAAGAACTATTAGACAAGGGTTTGATCCGTGAAAGCATGAGCCCATGTGCCGTTCCCGCCTTACTTGTTCCAAAACCAAATGGCACGTTTCGTATGTGCATTGACAGCCGCGCGGTTAACAAAATTACAATCAAATACCGTTTTCCAATTCCCCGCTTTGATGACCTGTTGGATCATCTCCATGGAGCTTCCGTCTTTTCCAAGATTGACCTACGGAGTGGCTACCATCAAATACGGTTACGTGCAGGGGACGAATGGAAAACTGCGTTTAAAACGCGTGATGGTCTTTATGAATGGATGGTCATGCCATTCGGTTTGTCCAATGCTCCTAGCACGTTCATGCGATTGATGAATCATATTTTCCGAAATCTTATTGGCAAATGTGTCGTCGTTTACTTCGATGATATTTTAGTTTTTAGCACGAATTTGGAATCCCATTTGCAACATTTGCGTGACATCTTTCTTATATTGCGGGAACAGAAGTTGTTTGCTAATCACAAAAAGTGCCACTTTGTGACTACGGAGGTTATATTTTTGGGTTACTTGGTGTCAGGAAACGGAATTCGTATGGACTCTAGCAAAGTCGAAGCTATTACCACCTGGCCTACTCCAAAGTCCATGCATGATGTTCGTAGTTTTCACGGCTTGGCATCATTTTATCGACGTTTTATTCGTAATTTTAGTTCTGTGGTTGCTCCTATCACCGATTGTTTGAAACAGCCCAAATTTGTATGGACATTGGAATCTCAGAAAGCTTTTGCTGCCTTAAAGAAAGCGGTCACAGCAGCCCCGGTATTAGCTTTACCCAATTTTGAACATGTTTTTCAAGTCGAATGTGATGCCTCTGGCCTCGGGATTGGGGGCGTCCTGAGCCAACAAAATCGACCTATTGCTTTTTTTAGTGAAAAATTTAATGAAGCACGCAAACGTTATAGCACGTACGATAAGGAATTTTATGCAATTGTTCGAAGTTTAGAGTATTGGCGCCACTACTTACTACCTAATGAATTCATCCTTTATTCGGATCATCAAGCATTGCGCTTCATCCAAGGGCAGGCCAAATTAAACCCGCGCCATGCTAGGTGGGTTGAGATGCTACAGGATTTTTCATTTGTCATTCGTCATAAAGCTGGGAGTGCGAATACGGTGGCTGATGCCCTTAGTAGGCGTCCCGTTTTGACCACCACGTCTACTGTTCATGTGGAGGGATTTGAGAATCTCAAACTGTTATACGTGGATGACCCGGATTTTAAAGAATTATGGAATAAATGCAACACTACCCCATTTCGTGATTATGTTCGCCGTGACGGTTTCCTATTCAAAGGTCGTCGTCTATGTGTCCCACTTTCTTCGGTCCGGGAAGCAATCATTCTTGAAGCTCATCAGGGAGGTTTAGCAGGTCATTTCGGGCGAGACAAAACTGTTGCAATGGTTTCTGAACGTTTTTTTTGGCCCAAGCTTGTTAACGATGTCGTGAAAGTGTTAAGTCGTTGTCGCATTTGTCGTCTTGCAAAGACTCATCACACTAATCAAGGCCTCTACACTCCCCTGCCTACACCAAATAGTCCTTGGGAGGACGTTTCCATTGATTTTGTTCTTGGTTTACCTTTGACACAACGCAAAAAGGATTCCATCATGGTGGTGGTCGACCGTTTTTCGAAGATGGCGCATTTTCTTCCTTGTTAAAAAACATATGATGCATCTCAGGTGGCTTGTTTATATTTTGCTGAGATCGTGAGATTGCATGGTGTTCCCAAGACTATTACTTCGGATAGAGATGTCAAGTTCATTAGCCATTTCTGGCGCACCTTATGGAAGCACTTGGGCGCCAACTTGCAATTTAGCTCCTCTCATCACCCGCAAACGGATGGACAAACGGAGGTCACAAACCGTAGTTTAGGGAATTTGCTTCGTTCTTTAGTTGGCGCTAATAAGAAACAGTGGGATCTCGTCCTTCCTCAAGCTGAATTCGCATATAACCGTTCCTCACATAGCTCGACAGGCCGCAGCCCGTTTTTGGTGGTTTATGGACGCAATCCTTTTACACCTTTGGACCTAGCACCTTTACCCGCTGTTGATTCTTATAGTGTTGAAGGAGAAGCTCAAGCCACTCAAATCAAAGCTTTACATGAACAAGTTCGTGACCAAATCTTGAAACATAATTTGCAATATCAGGCACGTGCTAACAAACATCGAAAACATGTTTTCAACGAGCTATCAACCGCTTTAACATCGGTGATTTAGTTTGGATTTACTTGCGTAAAGACCGTTTTCCGCCGGGTCGTTATGGAAAGTTACAGGATCGTGCCGATGGTCCATTTCGTGTGTTAAAGCGTATCAATGATAATGCATATAAGATCGATTTGCCTGGGTCGTATGGAGTTTCTACCACTTTTAATGTTGCTGACTTGGCACCTTATGTTGACGCAGATGATTTTCATGGAGACTCGGGGACGAGTCGTCTTTTAGAGGGGGAGGATGATACCGATGGGCCTGATGGGTCGGGCCCAGTGGACCAACGAGCTATTGACGAGAATGAGGCCGGTGGGCTAAGTAGCTGAAGAAACAAATTATGGTAACAAGATCCCATCCAACCAAATTCAAAGGAGAAGTTGAAGTCAATTACAATTCTATTTTTGGTTCTAGATTATTACGCCTTTTATTACGTTTCTTGATTCTCAAGTTTAGGGATTTAGAATTATCTTGTGTTTTTGTTTCCTATTTATATCGTGTAAAACTCCTTGGTTGGTTGGTTAATTATTATTGAAGTTTCATATTAAACACGTCTTTTGTGTTCTCTTACTCGGTTGGCCGAGAAGAATTTTCCGACGACCAGCAACTTGGTTGGCCAAGGGCTCGCCGCCGCTAGGTTTCAGTCCTAGGGTTCTATTTTCCTCCCAACATCCTTATCAATCTACAGTTGATATAATTTTATGAATTTGGTATAAAAAGAAATTTATCCCCATTTTTTTTTCTCTCTCGACAGATAAAGCCACATTCTGTGAGATATGGTTTGGGCATTGCAGATCATGATAGTGAAGGACGCGTTGTGACAGTAGAATTTGATAACTTTTATTTATTGGGAGGCTACGTTCCTAATTCTGGTGATGGTCTGAGACGACTGGTACGAATTTAGGAACACTTGCTATTTACCTTTCTCTCGTAATTTTATTTTTGTTTTTTATTTATTTATTTTATGGACTTAAACCAATGAAATGATGAAATTCCTTTTTCCTTAGCCATACAGGATAACTGAGTGGGATCCTTGTCTCAGCAACTATATGAAAGTAAGTTTCATTTAGTTATTGATTTGTGCTTAGAGAAACTACGAGAAACTGCCTTTTTTTCTTCCCGCATATCTGCCCTTTATATTTGCATGTTTTTTCTACACGAATAATTTCTTTTGGCAGTTCTTACTCTTGCTGTTCTATATTTAGAAGATTAAATTATTTGACGTGAATCTTGAAGTTTTTTATTTTGTAACAAACTATAGTCTTAGAAAGAATGCTTGGACATACATATGCGAAGCATCATCATCATCATCATCATCAACAATTGCACCTTAATCCCAACTATGTTGGTGTCGGTGACATGAAGATTATAGTGTATCTGAAATTAGTTCACACTATAAATTCATGCAATAAGTAAAGTGGCAAATTTTACGTTGGATGCCCTTTTTGTCGCGATGTTCATATGTTATCTAAATTTGATTGTATATAGACAAGTAATATTCTTTTCTATAGTTGATTTGTTAACTTATAATTATGCTTCACAGGATTTGGAAAAATCGAAGCCTGTTATTCTGACTGGTGACTTGAACTGTGCTCATCAAGAAATAGATATTTATAATCCAGCAGTGAGTAAATTATATCCTGAATTATATCTCACTTCTCCCATTTTTTCCACTCTACTTAGTACAAAATAATCCAACACGACGTCTACCACCATATTAAATTAACAAAAAGTTGTAGATATGTAAAGGGGCCGATTTTCTTTATTTTCTCACCTTTGCGATCAATTTGCAAAGGGTCTAAATTATGGATGATGGATATTAATAACTACTAATAAGGTTGCTGGTTTCAAATTCTTATCTATTTGAACCTTTGTTTTAAATATGAATAGTGCGGCCAATAGCATTTTGGTTCTATTGGCGTAGTGGCGCAAGCTATTCAGTGTAAATAGCGTAATAATAAAAAATAAATAAAAAATAATACTACTAAAGAACATTAGTAAAAATCTCTTAAAACACTTCAATTAGCTATTAACACGGAAATTTTAAAAAATATCATTCGTATAAATGTAACTATTTTAATTAATTGCCAAGATGTCTACCCCCAAATAATTTATACTCCCTCCGTCCCATAATAAAAGTCCACATTATTTGCCCCATAAAAAGAGTTAGCATTCAATTTTATTATCTTGTATACCCTTATTAATATAGATATATGACACTTTTTATTTGACGGGTGACATGTTTACAACATTTCACTATCAATAAATTGCATCCGATAAAAAGTTGTACCTTCGATGAAGTGGACTCTTTTTATGGAACGGTGGGAGTAGTTCTTAAAAAGAATTATATATAAGCATTGTGGGTGCATATGTGGCGGGAAAGAATACAGATGGTGGATGGAGTCTGATTCTTTTTTTTTTTTTTTTTTTTTTAATTCCTATTTTCTTTTATTTCATGTTATCTTTTTTTTTTTTTTTTTTTTTCATTCATTCTCTTTTTTTTATTTGCTTTTTTCTCTACTTTTTCCCTCTTTTTTCCTTTTATGTTATTTATGTAACGATTATTGACGGTTTCAAAGTTTGATTCATGTTAGCCGACCCCAAATCATTTTGGGACTAAGGCTTAGATGTTGTTGTTGTATTGTGGGTGCATATGGTTCAAGGAAAACAAGCCTACGGTTCAAAGCTCGGAGCTTGGAGAGTTGACGTACGGAGCTGGGAGAGACGACGACGTTCAGACCTCGGACACGTCGTAGCGGGGGAGATGACAGCTGGATGAGAGAATTAGGAGCTACGCTTCGTTAAGTTTTTTAATTTAGCTTCCCAAATTGCTTATTTTTTTCTAAAAAAAAATGGAAGTAGCTTGCGCTATTCACGCTATAGCATCCCACGTCGCCAAATCACCCACACTTTCTGTTCCATCCGCTATTTTGAGCACGCTACATAGTGTTGGGCTGTAAAATCCCGAACGCCATTTAATCTGAACTACGAGATATACAGAATTCATGATGTTCTTGTTATCTTTCAGGGGAACAGAAGAAGTGCAGGTTTCACTGATGAAGAAAGACAATCATTTCAAACAAACTTTTTGGATAGGGGCTTTGTTGATACATTTAGGAAACAACACCCTGATGTCGTTGGGTATACATATTGGGGCTACAGGCACGGTGGAAGAAAAACCAACAAAGGTATGTTCTGAAATTGTACCCAAAATTACACATATCTCTCCACCCCAACCCTCGAACGATATTGTACAAATTGCAGCCTGAACAGTGGTGTCTTTGTTAAAATACAACTTAAGAGAGTGTGTAAACATGCAAATTCTCAAAAATAGTATGTGTAATTTTGAATAACTGTTTTTTTTTAATTATTATTTGAATTAGGCTAAACCTCAGGAGTAACTTTTACAATTTAACCTGTATTATCGATTAAACCACTGACCCTGTACCTTATTTTGTTTCTTTTTTAGGTCTGTCATAACACGAACCGAACGAACCGAGCTTTTGGTGTTATTGACCGTTCGTTCGTTCGGTTCGTGAAGTGTTCGGTTCGTGTTCGTGTTCGACGAACATTACAAATTAGTGTTCGTGTTCGGTTCGACATATTTTTTATTGTTCGTGTTCGGTTCGTTTGTGTTCAATTGTTCTGTTCGTACGCTTTGTTCGTTTGTGTTCAATTGTTATGTTCGTTCGTTCGGTTCGTTTGTGTTCAATTGTTTCTGTTCGTGCCATATTATATATATATATATATATATATATATTAATGTTCGCGAACAGTTCGCGAACACCCGATCAAAATATAAAATGTTCGATGTTCGGTTCGAAAATACTCGAACATGTTCGCGAACATGTTCGGTTCGGTCAAACCGAACTCGAACTGACCGTTGACCGAGCTTTTTCACGAACAGTTCGCGAACGTTCGGTTCATGGGCAACCCCTAGTTATAACAATCTCCCATTGTTGTGTTTTCCTAATTCAGTGTCTCACATGGACTTGTTAGAGTGCCAACTTTCTGTGGCAATCATGTTCAACCACTTTCTCTCTCTGACTTTATTTTGCTGCATTTCAACTAGGGTGGCGTCTCGACTATTTCCTCACCTCGGAATCGATTGCGGACCAAGTATACGACTCGTACATTCTCCCTGATGTGGCTGGGAGTGATCATAGTCCTATTGGTCTGATTCTCAAGCTATAGGCTGATTCATGGCCGGACTTGTTCGTCCGTTATATTTTTGAGTCTGTTCAGCCGGACCTGTTCGTCCGTTATATTTTAGAGTCTGTTCAGGATGCTTTAAATGCTGATCAAAGGCCATGTTCTTGTTTGTTTAACACTGTAAATTATCATGGAAAAATGTTTATTCAACACCTTTGAGTCTCAGTCTATTGACACAAAATTCCAGCTATTTTTCAACACACACACACACACACACACACACATATATATATATATATATATATATATATATATATATATATATCCAACTTAGAGGTTTGTCAAATTTACAAGAATCTCCTTGGATGTTTGATTTCGTGTTGCATTACAGTTACCCTCGTAAATGTAAGACGATCAAATCTCAGCAGAGTTCTGTAATTTCTGATTTTTCTCTCTTTAATTTGGATCAAACATTAGGGCCTTTTTGCGATTATTCTTTGTTTCTGAGTTACAAATGGTCTCCCAATATAACTCGACTCAACTCAAAAATGAGTCTTATGAGTCTATTGAATCGAGCCGAATCTAACGAGTCTAATTAAATTATATGAAAAATCTCAGTTATAGAGTCTACTGAGCCAGCTCATTCACAAAACAAGAACCTGAGCGCGCTCAAGCTCAACTCATTTACTTATATGAGACGAGCCGAGCTCTCGAGCAGCTCGGGTGGCATAACAGCACTAGATATATTAAACCGCACTATCTCGATATTTTGCGGTGTCGGCCGGGCTTTTTTTTTTTTTTTTTTTTTGCCTAAGCCCTATACCTGCCAATATTTTCAAGTCACTAAAAATAATCACAAGTCAACATACATGAAAATTGGCTAATGTGGGCACTTGAAATCATCTGTTACCTGTAATAAATCACAAACTTGCCACTTATCTACCATTCTTTTATATTTCAAAATCCCTCCTTGGAGACATAATTGATAGCAAACTTACAAATGGCCTACCCAAATTTCGGGATGCAGACGCACTCTATATTTTGTGTTTCCTGAGAATATAATATAATTCCTCGGAGCATCTAATTGTCGAGTATTCGTGAAAGAACACGAATACCCTTGTATGCTTTAACTATCGAATCCCATGACTAAGCAAAGCATATATTCCTCGACAAGTCTGTATCCATCCGTCCATCCGTCATTTGTACCACCCTGTAAGTAACCACCGAAGCAGAAAACAGAATCCGCAGCATGCGGCCTGTAATGCAAAAATGGAGTTACGCTTCTGGTATGAATACTAGAGCCTATTAAGGGATAATTACAAATACTATACTGGATATATAGCATAATTATTATTCAATGTAAAATAGATAAAAATCCCAGTTATCTTGCATAATTACAACATCAGATTCCAAAAGATACTCTTTTTTTTTTTTTTTTTTTGTAAAATGATACTTTTACGAAGCTTAGACATTAATTTACGTTTCTTTGGATGTTTCTGCGCGCGACATGTTTAAGTTCGCGTGTTTCTTGGTTGTTTCATTTTTGTTTCCACTATCTTTTCTGCATTGTTTCGATATTTTAAAAAATCGACTGAAACAGAGCGTAAAAATATCAGAAGAAAAGGTTCAATATTGAAATAATTTCAGAGGTTTCCAAATCTTTCCATTTTCCAAGCTATACGAGACCCTCTCAGCGTAAAATATGTCGGGAGAAGGACCCAAGCGTAAAAGTGTCCTTCCTCCCAAAATGTTGGGTATCTGTGTCGTTTTCCCTAATAAATACAGATACGGCATCGACATACATACGTTTCTAGTTTACGAACTGCAAGAAACAATTTTATACTAGTTATTGTAATTTTAACACTGTAATTTTTCTTCATAGGCAAAACTTTAGGGTCAGTTCTGTAATTATTCCTATTATTTAGTTTTAATTAAGCAACACAGATTAGATTAGTTACCTGGAAAACTAAGAGTAGGATACAAAGGGACTTCTCTGATCTCTGACCAAACTGTCTTAGAAATAAGTTCACAAGAGTTCCATCATTTGTCCCCGTTAATAGTCCAGACACCGGGTCGAACCTGAAAAACAAGTAAATAAAATCAATACAGATAAATCGAATTAATCCATGAATCACAGGCACTAGACAAAACCTACCTTGGGAGTCGATGACGTGGACAAGGTACAATACCAGCAAGCTGAGAGAATAAAAAAGGCGTTAATATGTGGTGCTACTCTCTTCGTGCAGTGTCTATTGGAGTACTATGTAGAGAGATGGGGGAGGCAGGGAGAACCTGAGGGAGCGAAAGCAAGAAGTTAAGAACTTGTGGAGCAAAGAATATCAAGAGTGTTTCGCTGTAATGGAATGAACCGAAACTCAGGATTTACCAAGAAAAAAAAACAAGACATATATGATGAGCAAATAGAATGAAATGCAAGTACTTGTATGAAAGAACAGATAGAATCACACCTAAAATGGCCTAAAATGCCAACTACCGCCATCGTCATCCCAGCAAAGTAAGTGTATGTGTCACCAACAAAAACTGAAGACGGATACCTATGACAAATATGAACACAAGGTTAGAATGAGAAAACCCTCCCTCCCTTCCTCCCTGCCTCCTCCCCCGTGTGTGTGTGTGTGTGTGTGTGTGTGTGTGTCATCCATCCGCCGGGGGGGTCCGTGGACCCCCTTGGACCCCCCCTCCCTCCGCCCCCGTGTGTGTGTGTGTGTCATCCATCCGCCGGGGGGTCCGTGGACCCCCCCTCCCTCCGCCCCCGTGTGTGTGTGTGTGTGTGTGTGTGTGTGTGTGTGTGTGTGTGTGTGTGTGTGTGTGTGTGTGTGTGTGTGTGTGTGTGTGTGTGTGTGTGACTCTACATCAAAAGGAGCCCAAGCATTACTACCAGTTATAAGAAAGTAAAGCTAAAGATGTTGCAAGCAAGGGTTGAACAAGGTATATCGAGAATGCATGCGCTTGTTTGTATTCGGGATCAGAAGACGTCCCGATTTGCATGATGTTATGTATCAAGATCTGTAACATAAGAATAATAATAATAAAAAAAAATCAGATTCGACATGAGGAGTTAGGTTGGAATCATGTATGCAGACTTTTTTTTCCTTACAGCACAAGCGATGACAACTGTCTGTCCAACTTCAAGGCCATTGATACCCGCATGAATGTTTATCGAGTTTGTGCAGAATACAGCTAACAGCCCCATATAGAGCTTATATATCCACCCTATTAGCAAAATAAAGACATGTTACGGAAGGAAGTGGAAACCAAAATGAAAGGCGAAAATTGCAAAATCAGTCCCATCGCTTTAAGGAGGTAGCGAAATGTTCATGTGAAAAAAAAAAAAAAACAAGAAGATTCCCACAACTATATAAACATCTCGAATTTGGTCCCTGCAAAATGCACGGTTTGCAAAATAGTCATGTACCTATATAAAAATTTCAATTTTACTCCTAATTTCACCCGATATCCGGCACAATCAATTCCCAATTTATGATGAAATTATGACAAAATTTGAGGTTTGCTGTTTTGCAAATCGTGCAATTTACAGTACCGCATTGCCGCCGCCCTAAAATTCGGGGACTAAATTTGCAATTTTTGGCAAAATGAAATTTGGGTGAAATACAAAAGTAGTCTTATGGATTTTCTTTTCTTCAATTTTTTTACCTAAATCTAAAATCTCTAGTCCCACATAAGGAACGAGCGGCTTTGGTATAATTATACTCGTATGCCCCGCATAAGCCATCAACAATGGAAGAGCAGCAACAGATGGCAACACCAACTTCCTGTCTTCGAAATTACAACGACATAAGTATCTATGGAAAAAGGTAATTCTCCGAAAAAAAGGTACTAATAATAATAAATGCAGAATAAAATAGAAATCAAGAAAACTCACACTCTCCAAGGCACGTCTAGGACATCATCGACGAATCCAAGCAGAATCATAAAACAGATTGAGGCCAGTGCCGCATTGTATTCAACAAGCCACTGAAGGAAAAGACAGTACATTCAATAGCTAATACGAAGAACGCAAAGCTTGTAAATGCTGCCGGATTTCGAACAATCTTATTACTTATACGCCATGAAATTAAGGCATTACAAAAGTATCAAGGGGAAATAAAATACTCACATTTGAATCGGCAGTGAAGTTAAAATATTGAAACAAGATAGTCACGACAAGGAAAACTATACCAACAACAATACCCAACGATTCTGGCCTGCATATCGTTCAAATAAAAACTTGAATTAAATGACGTGAGGATAATCATAGGGAAGACGAAGTACGAAGCTAGATTGCAATGGTTGAAGGGTTTGCCAAATCAGCTCCGGTAATATCTCATTAGATAGCAAGTCTCGAGAAGTCGACTAGCTTAAAAAAGTTCATCTAGCTAACCATACTGATCTCTACTACAAATTCAACAGAACCAGATAGTTGCTTGTTTGATTGGCAATGCAAAAAAAAAAAAATGATTATCTTGGAGCAATGACAGTGGGTGGCATTATGTAAAAATTCATTTGACACCGAATTCTACAACAAACAAATTCTCATTTGTATACCTTAACTAACTTATATAACAAAAAAAATATTGCGAACCGCGATCTCCCCCTCCTCTGATCCATAAAAATCACGGATCCGACACTGTCCACAAGCCCAAGAAAAAAACAAGAGAAAGACAGAAAAAAAATGATTTCTCAAGACAATAGCCCAAAATGCGGTGCAAAAAACTAGCAACATTAAGTGATTCAACACACACACACACACACACACACACACACACACACAGAGAGAGAGAGAGAGAGAGAGAGAGAGAGAGAGAGAGAAGTGAGCATTGGTATGGCTAAAGAAAGACTAGCTCATTTCAACAAAATGCATTTCAGCCAACAATTCACAAATTAAACAAATAAAAAATAATAATTCACCAAATCCACAGTAAATCACAACCGCACACTCAAAAGCAAAAAAGCAAAAAACGAATGAAACTTACACTTTAATGGATCCATCAGGGGTACCTTTCTTGTTAATATCATACCCAAATAAATTCCTCCTCGATACATACTTTGACGCCACAGGAATCAATTTAACCGTGACGAAAAACCCTAAACTGCTGACGAAAGCACTGATCAAGATCGACTTTTTGAGCTCGTAATCAGTTTTGTAGTGAGAGAAAATCAAGTAAAAATATGGGATCGAGAATACGAGCGAGAATTTGAGGATCGTGGGGTATTTAGCAGCGCGAATTGGAGGGTCGGCCGGTGGGTTTCCGGGCTTGGATTTCTCCGGGTCGGGCTTCGAAGTGGTCTCAGTTGTTGCTGAAGCTCGTTTCCTAGCTGCCATTGCCACGCCAATTCTCTGCAATGTCAGTTTCTCTCACTTCTGCTTTTTGCTATATATATATATATATCTATATATATTAAACACAGTCGCTAGCGAGTAGTATTTGGACACTTCGGCTGGGTTTCGTCAAATTTGAGGCAATAAAAGATGAGATGGCAATATTGGGTCTTGTTTACAGGTTTCAACATTCAATAACTCACATATGAGTTGGCCTTACTCGAATGCATTCGTGTCGTATTAGACGTACAGCCGGACTGAAACTATCGGTTTTGGATCTCGAATCGGCGGTTTTCGGTCCCGAAAATACAGAATCGAGCCCGGATCAGAGACGAGCCCGACCACCCGTGCTGGGCTAGAAGCCCTCCGGTCCCGGGCCGGGCTAAAACTGCCGGTTTCGATGGGTCGGCCCGCAGTCCGCGACGTAAACAGGGGATCCGAATGCTGACCAATTTTGCATTTTTTTTATTTTAACTTTTTTAATTTTTTTTCATTTTATTCTTGTATATTTATTACTTTTATGAATAGAAAATGATAATTCTTAATGTTTTGATTTTGTTTTGATTTTTTTAAATATTTAAAAACTCATTAAATTGTTGAAAAATGAATAAAGAGAAGGACATTGCAATTTTGCATTAGGAATGGGGAAAATTACAACAAATAAGTTAAGCACAATTTTAGGAGTTTTACACTTGAATTCTTGAAATGAAATAATAATAATAATAATAATAATAATAATAATAATAAAGGACTTGAGCTCTCTACTCCGCATCTGATCGATCCGTCTCGATGAAGGCTTCATCTTCGCTCTCATTTGCATCGTCCCATTCCGGTTCTTGAGCTCTAAGGTCGGCCCTACACCAATCATCGAGCAACATGGTAGCTCAAATGTTCGCCGACTTCATCCTTGATCTTCTTTGATCTAGCATAAGTCATCCGATGCTAAAGGCTTGTTCGACGGAAACGGTGGATGCCGGGACGACAAATAACTCCTTTGCAATGATGGAGAGTATTGGGTACTCCTCTCTCTTCGACCACCACTTCAACACATCGATCGACGGACCACTATCTTCAACACCAAATACAAAACGAGTTTGCAAGAACATATCCAATTCACTATTACCTTGCCCCATTGGAAGTTCATTGCTTCTATTTTGCATCATTCCATGCAATTGTTGAACTAAAGGATCACTTTCATTCATCTCAAAAGGAAAATCACATGAAGGCATCATAGAAGAAGACATTGTAGAAGAAGGAAAATCACTACCATGTTTTAATTTATATTCTAGAAAAAGAGATCTCAAACTCCTATCTAGATCATCCTTGATTTGTGGCACGGAAGAAAGATCAAAGAAGACCCCTTCACCATCAATTACAACATCACTCAAGTCCATTTGAGCAAAAGCATCATAATAAATACCAAGCATTTGACAAACACCATCATACTTCCATTTAGGATCTAAACACTTAGCAAACAAGAAAATCATAGAAATCTCCCTAAAATACTTGAGCCATTTTTGAACCATAAAATAAATCACACCTTGCATGTTTGGCCTACTAAAACAACTCTTAAAAAACAAGGCAATATACATGCAATGTTCCAACACTTTAACGGAAGTACAATAATAAACACCCGATAATTGTTTAGTAGCATTATGAAAAACCTTTAACAAACGATATAAATCCATACATGAATCTCAATGACTCTCATTAAGAACTAATTGCATGCTTGAGAACTCTTTTCTAAAAAAATCGCATAAATAACTCTTATACTCTAGTGTACTATTAATCATCTCATAAGTAGAGTTCCAACGATGAGAAGGCTACTGGACTGCTGCTCTTTTTTTTCCGTTGGGCCCATCGGGCCCGGCCCAGCCCGGCGAGCTACTGCGAACCGACAGGCTTCTTCGATTTGATTTCCCCCGACCCTAGCCCAGCCCGGGCTTCTCGGTCCCGGTCCGGTTCAGGCCCATTGACCGGCGGGCCCAGGCTAAAACCGTTGACTTTGGGTCGGTTCTGGGCCAAAACCGCTGGGCCGAGAAGTCCAGGTACGTCTATGTCATATATTGTACTTTCGAGTAAGAAAATTTCGAGTCAACTTATAAAAATATCCGGGTAACACAAATGCAAAATCGAGTAACACGAATACACCGGTCGAGTAACACAAATTCCGTCGAGTAACTCAAATGCTCAAGATACGCCAATCGAGTAACTCGTATTCGTTCGAGTAACCCGTAACTCTTACTCGATTGTGTAACTCGTGTTGCCCGAAAACTGATATCGTATATTTTTGCAAGTTCACTCGAAATTTTGTTACTCGAAAGTAAAATATATGACTCGAATTCATTCGAGTAAATGTCAATTTCGACAATTTGGGTATCAAAAGAGTTGGTGCTAAACTCGGGACAAAAAAGAATAATACTATATGTAAAAGGGCAAGACAAAGTTATTCCCACTGAGTTGCTATCCTCCTCACATCCATCTTCAGTCAAAATAAATCCTAAAAAATTACTCTTTCTTTCCCGTTCCAAACTTGACAGAGTATGTACTTTTGGTATATTTTAGATAATGATTAGTATAAGTAATGATGAAATGTATGGTGAAAATTAAAAGTAAAAGTATTGATGGTGAGTGTATGATAACATCCGTGGATCCAATGCATGAGTAGTGCAATACTTTTTAATCGTGAATTTAATCAAACAATTGTTGAAACTAAAGTGAATTGGTTAGGTAACATAAAACAACCAACATTATGATGTAAAAGAAGCATATATTAGGAACCCATACTTTAAAGATGTTATGATGCAATTAAGGAAAAATACTAATATAGTAAAGGGACATAATACAAATGAGGTTGTTTTAATGTTTTCTTGTTAAACGACGTTATTTTAGAAGGTTTCGCATGTAAGCTTACATGTGTGACAACCTCATATTCACTTTCCTCTCTCTCTGTATATATATAATCACCCACAAAAAATTCAGTCACCCGTCAAGAATTCATATATCTATATTCAGCCAATGCACCAAAAATCCTACACTAAATTATAAAACAAAACTATCATAGTAAAACTGCATTCATATATAGAACAATTAAAAACTAAAGCCATAAATATTCCTATACGCCCATCTTACATGCACCTCAGGTTTTACTACATGATGTGCGTGTGTGTGTGTGTTGGTTGGGTGGGTGGGTGGGTGGGTGGGTGGGTGGGGGGGGGGGGCTACAAAGAAAACTCAAAGAATACAATAACATCTTGTTCATTCAAGAAACACGTTTCTCCCGATTCAAATTTTCCCCAGCTCGTATCCCCACGCGTCGACGGTCCGGCCTGCACGAATTAATCGAATCTCGCTCTCTATAACCGGAGCGTATGTCATGTTTTTCTCGATAAGATCCTCTACGACCCTCGTTGTCCCTGTTATTCTTACAACCATCATTCGTTCGGACCCACGAAGCCCCATAACTCGACACGTATCTACCACCATCAACCGTTTCGACATTGCCGTCACCCCACGAATCCCTGTTTCCGACGTGCGGTCCCACATAATCGTCACTAATATCGTTGTAACCCCGACTCCAACCCCAATCATTATTGCAGCCGTCTCTCCACGACGTGTAGTTACCTACTCCATTTCCACCTCCATATCCCAACACATTATTATTGTTAATACAAGAATCGCCCAAATCCCAATTTTGCCCCCACCGATCGCCTTTATTTTCGGAATAATTATTAACCGGGACTTCGAACTTCTCAACATCTCCCCATCCCGTGTGCGAAAATCCTTGATTTGCAACAAATGAGTCACCGAAAATCACGACGGGATCACGTTCCAACTCAGGGGACACGGGCGAGCTGTCGAGATCCTTCAGCACCTCAGGGTTAATTCTGGAATTCCAGTCGATGTTTTGAATATAAAGATCGGGATCGGGCAATGGGATGTCGCAAGAAAATCCGTTGATTCTAGCCCAGTATCGTCTTTTCGCGTCGCGGAACGCTTCTTCGCCTGCAGAGTCGTCCCATTTTATCACATCATCGTATAACTGCGCGTATTTCTTCATCTGTAATAATGTTTCCCAGTCTAGTGAGCCGACGGCTTTGCAGAAATCTTTTTCCCACGAAGGCACGGTCTGCTGCCATGATCCTGCAGAAAATAATTACCAGCTCGATCGAACAAGGTGACGACGATTGAATACAACAAAAATAGATACGATAAAAACGACGATACGAAATCCCATGCACTAGTAAGACAAAGATACAACCAAGAGCAACAAATCGGAGAGATTTAAGAAATAACCGCACAAAAAACGACCAAATAAGGATCTCATGTAATCGTGCAAAAGATCAAGAACCTCTTCATGCTAGTATCGTCTTGCTTAAACCACCAACACTTCCGTGTTTCGATAAACGCATAATTTTCGGATCATGAGAAGCAGTGGCTTTACGGGCTGACAAGAGTAGGAGTGATCCCCCGCACGGGAATTTTTTTTTTTTAGGACCGTAAGTAGGACCGTAACTTTACGGGCTGACAAGAGTAGGACCGTAACTTTTCGGGCCGGCAAAAGTAGGACAATAACTTTTAAAAGTAGCAAAAATAAGACTCTAACTTTTAAAAATAGCAATTTAAGGCCAAATCAAGCCAGATAAATAAAAAAGTAAAAAAAATCTGAAAATTCTGGAAAATCTAAGAAATCTGAAAAAAATAAAAAAAAAATCTGAGAATTCTGAAAAATTCCGCAAAAAATTCTGTATGTAAAATTACTTGAATTGAATGTACCATGGGGTGGCTTTTTGTTCTGTGATCTTCTATTATTAGACCACCTTTGCCTCCTGCTACCACCCTCCATTATCCCAAACCCTAAAATCAAGAAATAGAGAGAGAGAGACAGAGAGAGAGAGAGAGAGTTTCATGTCAGATCCAAAAAAACAACCAAATAAAGGAATCAAAAAGAAAAAATTAACCTATTTTGATTAAACCAAAAAAAACTCTGATTTCGCTTCTAGATTCTGTATCATACAAACTGAGATACTGCTTTCCAGTTCTGTCTTTTGCCCGTTTGGAGGGGGGACAAAAAGAAACACAAACATTAAACATACCTTACTTTCTCAGAAGAGGAAAGGAAGAGAGAGAGAGAGAGAGAAGCCAAAGGCCCAAATTCTTATCAGAGAAGAAAGAGACCAAAATTGATGAAACTGGTGATAGATGATTTAAATATGAAAATTGGAAAGGGGGATTTGGAGAATTTGGACAGTGATCATAGAAAGGGAAATCTTCGACAAAAGGAAAGTGAGAATGTCAGCAATTCTTTTTATTTTTTTTTCTCTGGGGAAAGAAGGAAGGAAAATGTAGATACTACCAAATGTTTTTTTTTTTTGGCCATTTATAACCCTCGGTTTTGTCGGTAAATTACAGTGATTGGTTTTGGTTGTCTCTCTCTCTCTGTCTCAGTGTGAGTGATGACCGACCTTTGTAGGCCGTTGAAAGTGCGTGCGCTCTTTCTCGTTGTTTTAAGGTCGGTGTTGAGCACTAACTTATGAGGCAGCTTATAAAATTTAGGAGCTTATTTGATCATTGATTAAAAAAAGTTCGTTTTGAACGACAATTTTCTCAAATGTTTCAATTTATAAGTTAAATTGATTGATGTCTAATTTTTCTGCCTTATGAAAAAAACTAGATTCTCATCTTTATATATTCCATATATATCCGTGACCTAAATAAAAATATAGGAATTTTTTACATAAACATTCCCTGAGTAATTGACATATTACAAATAAACCCATCATCCGTTAATTTTTCACATTTAGACCCTCTGCCGTTATAAAATTTTTGCCGTTAACTATTTAATTTCTAGTAGAAAAATATTAATTATGACGTCATAATCTCAGGGGTCTAAATATAAATTTTTAATTACAATTTTTTTTTTAAAAAAAACTAAAAAAAATAACAATTTCAGTGAGATTTTTTGGACTCTTTTATTTTATTTTATAACAATTATTGTTATAATATAATGGGAAAGTTTAAAAAATAATAGAAAAATAAAAGTGATGTCATTTATGTAATTCTATAAAAAAACAGCTAGCTTATCAGCTAATTTGCTAAACATCTACATTAAAATCAGTTAGCTTATCAGCTACATAATTAGCTACCCAATCATCTATCAACTAGCTTATCAGTTATCAGCTACCTTATCAACTACCTTATCGGTTAGTTTTGCTAAACATAAAATAAATGCAGCTAGCAGCACTTTTCTAATATGCTGCCAAGGGTTTTTTAAGCCCATTTTCTATTTTAAGCCCGTTAACCTTCCGGCCTATGTAGTCCCACATTCATTAGGACCAAAGTATACTACAATTAGGCGGCAAAAGAAAATAATAATAATAAATAAAATTATGCGCCAAAATCAAAGGAAACAATTGACTTCTTATATCCCTCTCTAATACATCCGATTTTCATCATTCCCTAATTCCAAATACATCTGATTCACCTTCTATTCCCCAGTAATGCAATCTTCTATTTAAGAATGGTTTTTCTAATCAATTCTAGCGAGGATCGCTGGTATGATATTGATTCAAGAATGGTTGATCCAATCATTGAAGAACAAGTACATTCAGGTTTGATCTGAATAATTTTCGTCACAGTTGACTAAAATTATTTGTTGTTACAACTACGACAGATTTTGATTTTTGATTTGATCAGGTGCAATAAATAATACAAGTGAACCTACATTGATCGATGATATCGAGAAAAATGGATATATTGTTCATGATGAAGAAGAAATCGTTCAAACATGTTATTTTATTTTTCTTTACGCTGGGTGCTATTCTTAGCCATTATATGCTTTATTTGTTGTGTTTTTAGTTGAATTTGATTATTTTTACTTTAATCAGGTGAGATAAATGATAAAACTCAATACTGTGTCGACATAGACGAATATATTTCACATGAGGAAAATGAAACCGAGTCGAACAATGTTCTCAAACAATCTTTCGAGCGCTATGTAATCGGAAAAAAATTTGATGACGCAGATGTCACTTATAATTTCTATAATGAGTATGGTCTCTCTAGAGGTTTTGGTATCCGAAAGCATTACCACAAGATTCATTCGGCACAAATGAAATATACCGGCACATATTTGTGTGTAACAAAGAGGGTTTCAAATGTATAAAGCAAACAACAAGTAATGTGCAACCACATTGTATTAAGCGTACAAGGTGTAAGGCAATGATACAAGTGACTTTGTCAAAGCAAGTAAAGTGAGTTGTGGAGAAGTTTGAGGATGAACACAATCATCCTTTGGATTATCCGTCACAAATACCAAGACAGTGATCTCACAAGGTCTTTCATCATTTCAAATAATGCGAGGATCTTGTAAAATTGATGTCACGAGAAGGTATGAGACCTAGTGCAATCACTAAAATAGTGAATGCATACAAAGGCAATCAAGATGACAAACTAACACGAATTCAGTCTTCTACTATTGTTAGTGAAGAAAAGAAATTTAACTTAGGCAAAGAGTGTCGTGGAATTATTATGAATTTTCAAGAGAAAGCTAAGGTAGATAAGATTTTACTTTGCAATAGACTTGAACATCGATGGGACATTTAAAAGTGTGTTTTGGGCTGATGGCAGATCAAGACTATCTTATAATCAGTTTGGTGATGTTGTTGTTTTTGACAAACTTACAAGACGAATACATTTAGCTTGCCATTTGCTCCATTTGTTGGAGTTAACCACCACGGCCAAACTATTTTGTTTGGAGCAGCGTTGTAGGAAAATGAGACTGAGGTGACATTTACATGGTTGTTCAAAAATTTTATGGAGTGCATGTATGATTGCCCACCTATTTCTATCATCACTGACCAAGATATGGCCATGGGTAAAGCAATTCAAAAGGTGTTTCCTAACACAAGGCATCGATTTTGTTCTTGGCATATTAGAAAGCATGTTTTAGAGCACCTTTAACCATTGCGATCTCGATATGGTGATTTTCAAGATACATTCAATAACTGGGTAAAAATCCAAAATATTAACGATTTTGAAGCAGGTTGGGTAGTTTTGAAAAAGAAATATAACATAGATGATGATACTTGGTTGGGAAAGATGTACAAGTTACGTCATTATTGGGTAAAAGCATATCTGAAAGACATATTTTTTGCTGGCATGACAACTAGCGGGAGAAGTGAAAGCATTCATTCATTTTTTGATGATTATGTGAACTCTAAAACCATGTCAAATGAATTTGTATTGCAATATGACAAGGCATTGAGTTCGCGAAGAAGGGCAGAAGAAGACGAAGATTTTAGAACTTTAGACTCACAACCCACGTTGCATAGTGATCATCCAATTGAAGTAATAGCGGTAAAGTGTTATACTCGAAATATCTATGAGATCTTCAAAAAAGAATAGAAGGCTAGTGTTGACTGTGGTCATGAAAAAATAAGCAAAGATGATGAGGTGGTCAAATATCGAGTTGGTTATCTAGCAGGTAATAAAGAAGGTTGGAAAATGGTTGAATATAGCGTTGCATCACCTTTTTTGCTTGTTGGTCGTGTGCAAGATTTGAGACTTCTGGAATTTTGTGCAAACATATTCTCTATATAATGAAGAGAAAGTTGTTAACTTCCATATATATATATATATTGGAAGTCGAAATCAAGATTGAGTTTGGATTGTGGTGACTTGTATATCCATGAATCCGTAGCATCGACTTTTCATCTCCGATATGGTCATTCGATTCGTATGAGGTATGTCATTATTTCCGGCTTAGCTTTCATCGAGTAGATAAACCGTGAACCGTCCTTACGTTAATGTTAACTCGGATATAACTTAAGATGCTAGGTGTTCGTACGTTAACTTTGCGAAGTAAGTTGAACCCTTTGTTATTTCTTTTGAATAAGGTTCGAGCCTTGCAAGGTGATTGATCGAGGGGGGCGACCTTCGGGCGTATTGATAGTCGTTGAAGTATTTAATTATTTCCATCTTTCTAAGGCAAGTACCGTTTGGTTTAATGTTGATGATTTTGATCATGCATATTGTCATTCATGTTGTTGAACATGAGATCATCCAAGTTGAATTGTCATATTTTCGTTCAGGTTATTGATTCATATGTTGTTCATGATGATGAACGTATTGATTTGCATATGTGTATGCATAGTCGTATTGTATATTTTGTGTTGATCCGAAGGGATCGTGTGATATATGCTGAGGGCGCTGAATCATTGGACGGGTTTTCCACCTCGTGTTGGTCCGACGGGATCATCTTGGGATCTATGCTGAGGGCGCTGGATCATTGGATTACCCTGTGTTATGTTGATGGAATCTTGTGGATTCGCATCATTGGATTCCGGTAGAGGAAGTCCGCATTTTATGCATTGTTGTTGCATATCTGATTTTGTATATTATGATATTTGTACTAGCATCGTTTTGCTAACCCCTGCGGGATGGACATTTGTTTTGATGTTCAGGTAGCCGAGGAGCGGGGAAGCAACCATAGTACCAGCATGATGACGAAGGGGCACAGTGATGTTATCCGTTGTATTGTTTTGATATTCTGGTTTGATATTTAGTACTCGAGTACGTGTGTTCTTTTGATGATGAGAAGTTTGTAATAAATGGGTTGTTGTGGATGATTAAACCGGTTATTAAATTACTCAACTATTGGTGGTGCTTTCGTATTGTTCAACATTTCTTTTAATTTAGCCTTGTAAATTCTTATATAAAGGGTTTCCGGCGTTGTAATTATTCCGAATATCTCGGGGTGTTACAATAATGAGGGTGATCAGGCGACACCGTGTTGCTGCCGGAAATATTTATCCGAAGATGAAATACTGCTGGAATGGACGGACAACAAACAAGGTTGCGGGAGCACTTTCCGAGGGGGTGTCGATAACACTAGATTTGCCGGGTTTGTTAGGCCCGGGCTTGAATGCTATCGCGAGATATTATTAATACAAATATTCGTGATACGAGTATTAATGTAGGAATCTAAATACAATGAGTGTAAAAGATCCTATTTATCTAGTTCTTGAGCGAAGCCTTGGTGTTCTTTGTTCCTGCCGATCGTCTTGTGTGTGAGAGAGGCTGGGAGAGAAGAAAGAACCGAGAGATAGCTGTTGCCAAGAGTAGGAAAGCCAAGTTGTGGGTGGAACTTGTTCAAATGCCGAGAGTTGGACTTCAGAGAGTCAAAATTCGGGTCCTTGGACAAGTGCAGGCATCCTCCTATTTATAGGGGCTGAGGTGCCTTGTTTCCTAGCGGGCGATCGCCTTTCGTCCAATATAATAATGGGGCGATCGCCTTTAAGGCACATGGACTGTCTGCCTAAAGTCCAAGGTCGTAACACTGGGGTCCAATGAGGAGCCAAGACGTCCGAGTTGCCGCCACGGCGGTCCTACCGACACCTTTCGGCGGGCCTCGCTTACCGGTGGAAAGATGCCGACAGTTGCGGGTCACCCATCCGTGAAATGCGGATCTTGTCTCGTTGCTGCACGTGGGTTCTGTCCTGGGCTTCAGTCTTTGCCGACTGGATGATCATCGTCTTCGAGCGGCATGAGGCGGTCGGCAATGGTCGGTCACCAGGGGTCGGCATCGGTCGGTCACCAAGGGTCGATCGGCAAGTGCCGAGAGATGATCGTCTGCTAGTCGGCCACCAGGAGTCGATCGCCGAGTACCGAGAGACGATCGTCTTAGATGTCGATCGCTCGGCACCGGGACTTGTCCTGGGACCTTCGGTCGGCCGATCTATCTCGGCTGCTCGGCAATGACTAGGTCGCCTGGCCTCTGGTCGGCAGTTCCGCCTCGGTTGCTCGGCTATGGCTAGGTCGCCCGATCCCTGAAGCGATCGCCGGTCGAGGCGTATAATTCTCGACACAACAATTGCCCCCCAGCTTGCTCCGATGTTGAAGACATGGGGCGAGGTGGTTCTTGCTGGCGATCGTGTAGGATGAGGACGGGCGATCCGTTGAGCTGACTTTGGATTCGGAATTGGGCGATCTGGTCGATTGGCTAGCTATCTTTCGGTCTTGTACCTGCAAAAAACAACATTGGCCGATCCCTCGTAGAAACTGATAGTTTCGTCGTTGAGGAATCATGCACAGTCGCGGAGTTCGATGGACCGAATCCATGACTGTGTCTTGTGCGCGAACGACATTGAGTGTCTCGTGACTCATTTTATTGTGAGGGTCCTCTGTTAGGCTGCGCCTCGCCTCGTATTTAAACGAAGGGCGTGCGGTCTTGGTCTAGAGGAGTCCTTGCGCGGGGCGTCGTCGGATTAATCAACTCCACTTCCGCGGCTTGTTAGCTCTGCTTCCACCTCGGCCCGCCATGAAGATGGCGAACCTCGACGGTGTACGTTGAGACGGGGGTAGTGGCACGTGTCACATTGTCCGGGTTCACCATGTTAGATGATGAACCTTGAGGGCGGGCGATCGTGTCCACTGATTAGTTTTGGAGGGCCCTCAGACTACGTCAGCCTCGTATTTAAACGAAGGGCGGGCGATCTTGGCCTAAAGGGACCTTGCATGGACGAAGCAGCCGGTTCCATCGACTACCAGGACCATGGCTATACGTTGTGCGGCGGAGGCGATCTCGTGCCGTAGTCCTCCATGTTAGATAGCGAACTGTCGATGGCGAACGAGTCCTCTGGTTTTGGTGATGTTACTTGATAATGGCGATCGGGCTGGAAAACTGATGATCGTCGTTCGGCTGCCGATCGCGCTGCTCATAGGCTAAGCAGAAACCTTTGTCTGGCCAGAAAGTCTGCGGCCTTAGCTCGGAAGATCGCGTAGGTCGAGGGTTGATCTTTCGTAAGATGCCTGAACATAGGTGAAAGACCATAGAATCCTCATAGGACCGCGTAGAGGGCGATCTCATCGCTTACGGGGTCGCCGTTGAGGTTGATCTCGTCTACCCGGTCGATGTAGTCCGAGTCGGACTCTTCTTCCCCTTGTTTGATTCGCATCATGCGATGGGGACCTTCTGGCCGAGCGACCCTGGTGGCGAAGTATGCTGTGAAGTCGTTCGCCAGTTGGTTATAGGAGCCAATGGACCGAGGCGGCAATGAGGCGTACCACCTGTGGGCAAGGTTGTCCAGCGTTAGAGGGAACATTCGGCACCTGGTCGCGCCAGATGCCCCACACCCGGTCATGTAGATGTTGAACTTGCTCAGGTGTGTTTCGGGGTCTGATCTCCCCTCGTATAAATGTGTTTGCGGGGGAGCGATCTTGTGCTGCACGGAGGCGAGCTCGATGTGGACCGCGAGTGGCTCGCTCGGCCCGACGATCTTGTTCTTGGCGCCTGCCCCGGGTTCCATGATCGCCTTCATGTCGTCGAACTGGCGTTGCATCGCGGCCATTGCTGTAGCATGGTCGCTCGTGGGTCGGCTTTTGGAGCGGGAGCCGAGGCGATCGTATACCGATCTCTTGACTCCGCTGCTGCCGACCTCGGCTATTTGGTGAGGGGGAGCGAGACGGCTGGGCTGCCTTATGGGAGTCGGATAGGCCGAACTCCTGGTGACGGACTCGAGCTCCGTCGTCTCGTGGCTGGGGTCGGACTGCCCTGGTCGCCAGGTCGGGTCGCTGCCAAGGCGATCGAAAACAGAGGTGCCCCGGCTGGCGAGCGCCTCTCCCTGCGAACGGGGGCATCCTGGCGATTGCTCGGCCAACAACGCCTTGAACTTCCGTTTCGTCCTCCGGCGGATGGCCGAGGGGGTGATAGCGGGGGCGCGCCGAGAGCACTCTGTCGCTCCTGTAGGACGGCCATGGCCTCCTCGATCTGTTCCGCGGTTTGGAACTGATCGAGTGAGAGACTTGGGCCGCCCCCCAGGGGCGGGATCGAGCGTCTCGGACCACGGCGGCTACCCTCCGCCATCGGCTGTGGCTCGGACTGAGACGGAACGAGGCGTCTGGCGGGCTGGCCAGCGGCTTTCTTCGACGAGGAGGCGGAAGTCATGATTCTGAAAGCTTTCTATGAAGAATAGTGTGTTTCTTCAGGTATATGCCCCGGAGAACAGTGAGTGTTCTTCGAGACGGTAGGGATAAAATTGAGGGTTAGATCCCCTTCCTCTAGCGCCAATTGTTGCTGCCCGAAATATTTATCCGAAGATGAAATACTGCTGGAATGGACGGACAACAAACAAGGTTGCGGGAGCACTTTCCGAGGGGGTGTCGATAACACTAGATTTGCCGGGTTCGTTAGGCCCGGGCTTGAATGCTCTCGCGAGATATTATTAATACAAATATTCGTGGATACAAGTATTAATGTAGGAATCTAAATACAATGAGTGTAAAAGATCCTATTTATCTAGTTCTTGAGCGAAGCCTTGGTGTTCTTCGTTCCTGCCGATCGTCTTGTGTGTAAGAGAGGCTGGGAGAGAAGAAAGAACCGAGAGATAGCTGTTGCCAAGAGTAGGAAAGCTAAGTTGTGGGTGGAACTTGTTCAAATGCCGAGAGTTGGACTTCAGAGAGTCAAAATTCGGGTCCTTGGACAAGTGCAGGCAGCCTCCTATTTATAGGGGCTGGGGTGCCTTGTTTCCTGGCGGGCGATCGCCTTTCATCCAATATAATAATGGGGCGATCGCCTTTAAGGCACATGGGCTGTCTGCCTAAAGTCCAAGGCTGCTGCCGGCAGCCAGCTGTGCGGTCCAATGAGGAGCCAGCACGCGTCCGGAGTTGCTGTCACGGGCGGTCCTACTGACACCTTTCGGCGGGCCTGTCGGCTGGTGGAAAGATGCTGACAGGCTGTGGTCAACGATCCGTGAAATGCGGATCTTGTCTCGGTGTTGCACGTGGGTTCTGTCCTGGGCTTCGGCCTTTGCCGACTGGATGATCATCGGCTTCGAGCGGCATGAGGCGGTCGGCAATGGTCGGTCACCAGGGGTCGGCATCGATCGGTCACCAAGGGTCGATAGGCAAGTGCCGAGAGATGATCGTCTGCTAGTCGGCCACCAGGAGTCGATCATCGAGTATCGAGAGACGATCGTCTTAGATGTCGATCGCTCGGCACCGGGACTTGTCCTGGGACCTTCGGTCGGCCGATCTAACTCGGCTGCTCGGCAATGACTAGGTCGCCTGGCCTCTGTTCGGCAGTTCCGCCTCGGCTGCTCGGCTATGGATAGGTCGCCCGATCCCTGAGGCGATCGCCGGTCGAGGCGTATAATTCTCGACACAAAACACTGCACTGAGAGGGTACCTCCTGGTGCTGTAACACCCCCAAGACGATCAGGGTATATTACAGTGCCGTGGACCCCACAACATTGGAATCCACCATGCTAACGTACCAACACGACATTAGACAAAGACAAACATCATTAACACACAGACAATTTCTCAATCCAAGAAATTCAAACCAAAAGACCGAAATTTGACAATACAATTCGACATCAAATCCACTCCCAAAATGGATACACAATATTAATAAATTTAAGAAAGAAGTACTCGAGTACTTAAGCAAAAGACATAATAAATAAACTCCAGAAACAAAACACCAACGGACAACCACTGAACAGAATCACGCTTGACCATCATCCTCGTACGGCTCGCATGCTCGTTTACTTCCATGACCTGTACTTGAAATACAAAAGTACTTCCCCCATTTAAGGGGTTAGCGACAACTGCTAGTGCAAGTACAATCCATTTGAACTACCATTATAATCAGATGAAAATATGCGCCAAAAGTCATTTTAGAAATCATTTATATTCCAGAATATTCACGGTGCACAAGCACAAAACACATTTCTCCAACAAAACAATTCAAAGTTAACAGTTGGTACGAGACTCACGGCCACCGTACCCCGCAGAGTCCCATCGGACATCCCTGGGTGGTTAACCCTAGTTCGTGATACGCACACACGGCAATACGTATCCCTAGTGGCCCCGTCGGACTGTCCCTAGGTGAACATACACATAACCATCCACAACAACCACTGTTGGTCCCAAGAAATGATGAAGACTATCCTCACTATACCAACACGAGTCTTTTCGAGCGCGCTTTGTCCTCACTCACGCGCAGCTGGGAAACTTCCCAGGGGGTCACCCATCCCATAACTACTCCAGGCCAAGCACGCTTAACTTTGGAGTTTCTATGAGATGGCTACCAGAAAAGAAGATGCATCTTGTTGGTATGAGTAGTCTAAATCAATTCATTTAACCACTTTCTAGTGCAGATCTCACAGGTCGAATCGCAAGCCGCGCCTCGCGCATTTTTAAGCTCATGCAGGCAGGATGCTGGACCGAAGCCTAACAACCACGAAAAGCCATAATTCAAATACTAGAATATGTAAACAAATATAAAGTACTTGCCTTTGAGACATCTTCGAAGAAACGGGAATGAACAACGACTACGAATGATCCATAGGGAAAACGACCGTTCCTAAACGAAGGATTAACATAACTCAGTCCTATACGATAACAATAATCGAATGGAATACGCCCACAACCCTGATTACAAGCTATGACAATATAGGTTCAATCGATACGGGCCAGAGTTTACGCAAAATCTTCCCGAATCGATAATTCACGGATTAAACTCGACGAAATCGGATTGGGAATCACCCAATAACCACAATCGGTAAGGAATATTACAACATACTTGAACAATTCGAGTTTAATAAGCAAAACCCAGAAAAAAAATCCCAAAATTGACAAGTTAGGGTTCTAGACGAAAATACCTTGAATTCGGACGGAGGAAGATGATTACGTTGATGATGTTATGCTCCTACGATCTCACGGTGATGAAGGATGAAAAATACACGTATGAGAAGTGGAAGAAATCTCCCTGGAGGTTCTATGATCGCCCGACGAGGAAAAACGAAAGAAAGAAGTGAAATGAGGTTCTGACCTCTGCCCGCTGTTTTCAAACAGCAGGTTGTTATGGCCGTAATAGGGTCTAGCTTACGGCCGTAATGAATGGGGTGTTACGGCCGTAGCACTTTACTGGACAACAGTCTAAGAAGCTGCTGTTTGAACTGTCCCGGACGACTCCGAAACTCGGACCTGCTATCGAACCAAAAATATGGTTACAAAGTATTCTCGATGACGAATCTAAGCATTAAAAAAACACAATTCCGATTTCCTGAAGATTCGAAATTCGACGATGAAAGTAAACTTAAGTTTAAGGAAATTATAAAACGGCCCAAATGTTCGAAAATCACGATACAACGTCGGATTGACAAACCGAAACTCACAACACGAACAAATCAACCATACGAACTTATGTAAACAATGAAACAACGAAAACAAATGAGTTTAACGAGAATCGAACGTACATACGGTAAAACATAACATAGAACGGAATTATGTAAAAACATCTCCGAAACTCGTCCAAATGGAAAAACTCCAAGAATAAAGTAGATTCAAAATGTCGAAACGGTTACAAGCGAGTCGATAAAAATAGACATACATCAAAAATGGAAACTACTAAAAATGGAAAGGTACGGATATTATAGGTGCTTGGAAGAAAGGCACGCTAAGAGTGCGGGTCCATTTCGGATTCGAAAGAGAGTTGGTACTAATGCTTATGAGTTAGATATTCCTAGTGGTATGGCTATTGGCCTCGTGTTTAATGTGGAAGATCTTACTTTTTTTTCATGAACCAACTGATATTTATCCATACCCTTCACTTTCTCCACCTGATATTCCTTCATCTTCACCACCTGTTACTATATCGGCTCCTTCTGGCTCCATTGAGCCAATATCTACCCCACCAGTACTTGTGCATCCTGCACCCTCTTATGTTTCTTCACAACAGACAGTTGTTGTGCCTATTGATGTTCTGAATGAGAGTTTTGTGCCGACTCGGCGTGGTGGTAGTTATCGATAGTATTTGGTTCATTGGAGTGGCAGGTCAGAGGATGAGCGCACTTGGATCAGCGTATCAGATTTTTTCCAGATTGCTCCTGATCTTTTTGCGATCTATACAGAGTTCAGTTCGACAGAGCCTAACTTTTCTCAGTCGAGGAGATTTGATGGGGATCTTTCGATATATTATTATTTATTGAACTTTTTATTGAATTTTTATTAGCCTACATGTTTAGGGCTTTGGTTTATTATTATGTTGCAGGCCTTGGTTTGTTAGCCCATTAGAGTTTAGATTTCAATATATATACTGAATCATGTTAGACATATTACGCACACTTGGCTTATACACTTTTATTCTTGGGAATAAGCCAAATCTCTATTAATTATCGCTCTGCATCACTTTGTCCCAATGTTGTCAACGCGAATAGTTAGCGACGCCTATTTTATTATGTCGTATGTCTTTGTATTCCACTATTTTTCATTAAAACAATGGGTTTTAATTGAGATTGACGTCGGTGAAAGTGAGAGGCTAATATTACTAGCTCTGTTGGCGACATTTGGTGTGGTGTTTGATGTTATATAATTATGGAACTGTATTGTGCTGCTAATTTGTGCATTGCAACTAATAGAGGTGGGTTATGATTATCATAAGGCTGGTGATCATCTCATCCGTTTGTGTTTCTCATGGCTCACATATTTAACATGTGACTGTTCCAAGTGTTTGAGTTATTTTCAAAATACATGGAAGTTGAGAAAACTAAGAACTTTGCTCTCATAATGATATATTAAATCACAAATTAATGAATAATTTATGGGAGGAATTAATGCATAATAGCTAGAGCCTTCACTCCCTTAAGAGCCTTGCTTTCTTCCCCTATAGAATGGAAAAGAGTAGAGGTCTAGTGGAAATATTTTTGTTTATGTAATGTCTCATTCTTTTAGGTTATTTGTATCTACATTGTGTCAAGATCCCCAAAGGGGTATACTAATGGAGTTCAACTTTACTGTTCCAAATGTGTATTCCAAACATTATTCCACCGAATACATAGTCGCCACGTGTACAGATGATCATAAATTAGAGATGAAAATTTTAAAACTTAAAATTACACTTACACTCGTGGCGACTATATATTGGATGAAATAGGGTTTGGAACACATGTTTGGAACAGTAAAATTGAACTGTGCCTGCAATTTAGAGTGGTGTTTAACGAGTAGGATGTGTGAGCTTCTACCCTGAAAACAATTGATTTCCAATAAAACGTCTCCATAGGGACAAGTACACATTAACTACCACAAGCAATGTTATTCATAATCATCGGATGATACTTTGGGATATGATTATGAAGTATAATAAATTCTAAGTTGGTGTTATAGACTCGAAAGTGGTGAGAAGATTGGTACTTCCTTTCTGTCACATTCGCTTCGTATAGTTGAGCGGCAATTTATATTACAGTAAAACCTCGATAAATGAATACACGGACCGGAGTAAATAAATTATTCATTTATTGAAAGAAAATTTGAATACGTTATAAAGAGTTTAATTGCAGAAATTATTCATTCGATTTATGCGTTATTCATTTATCGAATATTCATTTGGCCGATCAATAATGAAAATAACTTACTACCTGTAGGCCAATCAATTTGGCCGTATGGATGGGCTTGACAAGCCTACACTTGCCCATGTAATTAAAGTGGGATTCGGGGCTATGAGCTTCAATCGAAGAAATATTGAGTCTCAATTCACTAATATTCCCAAATTTATATTTTTTTTCTTGTATTATGACTAATAAGATTTCAGAAGAAAAACTGTACCAGGATTTCAAAAAGAAACAAAAAGTAAATGTAATCATAAACAATACATGTTTGATAGTCTGAGTCTGAATTACGCAAACAGAAAAATATGATAATGAATAAGATTTCTATGTAATTTAAACCTTAACCTAATGACTCATTCGAAATGCATGATATATATGCATGATAGGAAATAGATCATATGAAAAAATAATTTTTATGAAGCATATATCCTACAAGCATCTCAAGCCTCCATCTTATGGGATAAATATGCAACGATAATAAACAAATATGCAATTATATGAATACATACATATACAAACTTATCATTGTCTAATTTACGGTTCAACATTTTTTTTTGCCCATAACTTAAATTCAAGAAATTAAAAACATGTAATATAAATCGAATCTTATGCAACTAATAATTTTACAACTATTTTGAGTTTTCGATTTCGAGATGAACTCATTCTAGATTCGAATCTAGAAACGATTACCTTCTATCTATGATAGAGACGCCCAGCAATCTTTTTCACGCCCAACAACCTTTTACCTTCGAAAATGCAACAACAGCAAATACAGAATTTGCAAAGGTTATTTGAAGGCTTGAGGTTTCGTGTTCTTCAGTAGCGGGAGAAGGTTTCGTTTATCCTTTGCATGATTGAGGTTTCGTTTATCCTTTATATGGGGAGAAGATCGTGTTCTTCAGTATTTCAGGATTTTGGAAAGATTCTGTATTCCTTATAAATCGCGGACGTGAGTATAGTAGTTTTATTTGCTACTTATTGACTATTATGCCCTTTAGATTTAGATAAATGCAGCACAAGATTTTCAAAAATTGTTTCACTTATTATTAATTTGTTTAATCTAAGCCATTGATTGCTTCTTTATCTAGGGTGTCTATTAGTTTCTAGATTTCACCTTATAAATAGTTTTCACCATATCCTAACCCTATATATATATATATTACGAACTTGAGAGAAAAAAGAGGAAAATAAAAGAGAAGAAGAATGGCGCGTCTTATTATGAGGGCCAAAGACCTTTATTTATAGGTACACAATTAGGGTTTAGGGGACATAAAGGTCATTCATACATTAATTACAACACTCCCCCTTGAATGACCTTTAATACATGCTGCCTCATTAAAACCTTGTCGGGAAAATCCAGTGGGAAAAAACCCGATCGAAGGAAAAAGAGTACAGCTACTCTCCCTGAAATCGATTACATAAGATCTTTGAGTTGACGCATTCCGATCTTGTGTACTAGTCTTCTGAATGTTAATATCGGCAACGCCTTTGTGAATAAGTTCGCCGACTAATCACTTAAGTGAATATTTGATGTATCTACCTTTGAGATACAAGTGACATTGTCTTCATACAATAGTTTCTCTTAAATATTATGATGTTCATGCTTCATCAAAACTCCTTCGGAAAAACCCTGTGGGAAAAAACCGATAGAGGAAAAGAGTACATAGTATAAATTTGCTCATGTGTTGCATTGGTTGCCTCGTTAAAAACCTTAACTAAGAAAACCCGGTGGGAAAAAAACTTAGAAAGGGAAAAAAAGTACAACCATTTGGTCTTCATGACCTTTTGACCTTCAGGGTCGACATAATCTTCAAACTAATTTAAAAGTTATCACTTCTCCCCCTCAAGATAACAATCTTGCACTCCAATACCATGAATATAATTTTCAGACATGGAGAGATTTAGTGAATAAATCTGCTAGATTATCATTATTGCTCTTCTGAAGCTCATGTGGAATAAATTTCATCTTACTTGCCCAAACATTATATGCAACATATAAATGGAGAATATTTCTCATCATAATAAATAGGCAGTATAAGAACAAATATGAGATCATAATACCCTAATAGCCACCAATATCGAATCTCGATCTCTTTCATGTAATAGACCAATATGGTTAACACCATTCCACATTCTCCTTCCTGGAGAAATATTAAATTTTGCTAGCATGTTAACTTCAAATTGTATATCAGGCCTGATAATGTAATGCTTCAATAGCATACAAGTACGGAACTTCTGGTCCTCTTATATCTTTGTTATTTTCTTGAGATCTATATGAGTCAGTAACCACTTCAAGTGGTAAGACAACCTTTAGGTAGCTAAATGGATAGAAATTTTCCATCATATATGCTCGATCTACAAGTCGAGACAATACTAATACTTAGTTTTATCTAAGTTTTTCATTTTGAACTTGTCTTTAGACATGAGTTCAAATAATTCACATATATCCTCTTAAGGAGGAATTCACTTAGTCGGTTGATCCACCAGACTATTTCAAAATGTATAAATATTTATAACTCAAAATAGTACATGTTGCGAATTTCATGTTCCTATTACTTTAGGAACCTCAAGTCCGTCAGGGACTTTCATATAGATATTCGCGTCCAATGAACCATAGAAAAATGTGGTGATGACGTCACTAATTGAATATCTATATTCATAATAATTGTCATATGTATATTAAATGGCGAGATGTAATGCCAACGGGAGAATATGTTTTGGGTATGCGCGTAAACCCTTGATATGCTAATCTCGCTTATCATTCACCACTTTATTTAATTTGCGAGTTAAGCTCTGTCTCAATTACTTATATTTTATTTAGTGCTTCAGGCACTCCACTAGCAATTGTTGAGACACACAGTGTTGTCGACAAGTATCATTCTTATAAACAATTCTCCCATATTCACAAAGTTCATGACAACTTCAACAAAATCAAATATTCATCCCATAACATTTGATTTGGTCGTCCCATAATCCCAATATTATAATTATTTAGTGCACGTGCAAATTAAGGTATTGGGATTCTCGTCTTCGAGATGATCCTCTTCAGGAGGTTTTTGAAGTGATGTTATTAGTTTAATCAATTTGTATTCCGCGGATTTTATCTTTAATACCAATAAAGAATATGTCTCTCACGCTTCTGGCGTCGAGGAGTATCAACAAATATTTTTCGTTCACATTCGACTTTAATTCTTTATGGTACATATACAACTGGTATATGAGATTTCATCACTCATTTGGCAATCATAACTTGTTGAACTTCGAGTTCATAGTGCGTAAATTTAAATATCCAACCCAACGAGAATTTTCCGACTTTCTCTTATTTATATTTCATATCTCCCCCTAATGTCGGGAATATTGAGTTAGATTATAAAATCAGCGTATCAAATGATCAATTGACCCCAATTTTAGAATCTAAATATGTATTTTGACAAAGTATACATGTATTTTTCATGTAACCCCTATAGATACGTGAAATTATCATATGAGAAATCCTCTTCCAGAGGTATTTTAATCACGCACTAATTACATATTGATCCAAATATTCATGCCTTGGTAATAATTTGGATCATTGAATTATAAATTCATCGCAACATGGTCATTGGATGCAAAATACATCATGTAATTATTTGATACTCATTGTAGAATAAATATATAACTAGTTTGATACTCGTCGAAGGATTAATGAAGCTCTTCGAGAGATAATAATAAGAATATTATCATTTGAATTCTACCAATCCTTCAGGGATTGTTTTAATAAGATATTGCAAATCAATTTCAATATCATTCCACAAATAAGATTGATCAAATCAATGTTAATATGACATATTATATTTTTTTTCATTGGAGATAAACATATCACCTAAAATATTAAAATAATATAAGGATAATGATTAAAATAATTAAATAATAAGAATAGAAGATGACGATGCTCGAAATAAAGCATAAAAAAATGCAATCTCAATATTTTAATATTCTTCAGGAATACTAAATTTATTTGACGTGATCATCATAAACTTATTATAAAATTATGATGAGATATCGTTGTGTTGTTCTTCAGGAACTTCAACTATTTATTTTTAATTATCTTCAAGATTATTGAGATTGCAAATTTGTGTTTCTTCAAGACACTAGTTAGAGGGATAAACATATATCACCTACAATATGAATTATTCTTCGAGAATTTGTAATATTCATCAAGAATATTTATTGTGTTACTTCAGGAGCAACAATTTAAATCAATATAATGATAACTGTAAAAATAATTCAATAACGAGAATGAGTACAAATCAAAGTAAAGTTCAAAAAATTGCAACCCCAATATTTAATATTCTTCAAGAATATTAAATAACTTATTTAATGTGTTCATCATAAACACATTATTTTTAGTATGATAAGATATTGATGTGTTCATTAAGAACATCAACTATTTATTTATTAATAATCTTCAAGATTATTAAGAATATTGTAATTTATGTTTCTTCTAGAAACTACAAAATTAGTGCAATATAATCGATTGCATAATTAAATCATATAGCAACAGAAATACATGCATTATAAAAAATTTTATAATAATCAAAACATGTCGATGCAATTGAGCAAATCACAATTTCTGCACAAGTAACAAAATACTTCCATTTTAATATCATGATTTGCAGTTTATGAAATGTATATATTATTAACAATAATTTTTATATCCATTGATTTTTTTTTCTATAAGTATGACAACATACTTTAATAGTAGAATCATAAGAAAATGAATCAATTGAATTTGTCATATTTTAAGTCATTCATAGATAATTGTTCAAGCACTGAACCAAAATATTCATATCATATTTTAAATTGTACAGTATGTCTAATCCATAATTATTCAATCAAAATATCATCAAAAGTTATTTTTGAAAAATTCTTTCAATTTTCGTAACTTTCGATCGGTAATAATGTTAATACAATATCAAATTTAAATCTATAGCTTCACACCTCTAGGAAGTCGATCCACCAAAAGAATGGAGAAGGTAGAACCATAGATCCAAAAAGAATTAGATAATATGAGGTAGAACTGTCGTGAATAAATATGTGAAAAAGCTCAAGATAATCGTGCTACTTCGGGAGCAACGATGTGTAATCTTTATGATTATGATAAATCGTAACCATATATCAATCCTGCTACTTCGAGTTAATAGTTGAAACATAATGTTATGCTTCTAATTTGTAATGTAGTTTCGTCATGAAACTTCGAGTTTCAATAATATAATATTCGATACTTCTCAACTTTAAGTTCAAGAATTTTGATATGAAACTTCTGGTTTCAAATCATTATTAAGAAGAACGTCGTGTCCTTCAATTAAACTATGTGAAACTGCAAGTTCATATTTAAATGGTGAATATTATCTAGAACTTTAGGTTCTTATCATGTGAAAGCGAAACTACAAGCTTCTGTATAAAGATCTTTAAATATCTGACATATCACATGGTCATACTAATATTGAAACTTCAGGTTTCAGAATTTATTCGCGAGATACTTGTAACAGATGAAACTTCGGGTTTCAAATTTATTCACGTAATGTTTGTAAAGCATATGAAACTTCGGGTGTCATATTTACTTATCTAGACATGTATAATTGACATATAACTTAACGTGCTTTACTAATGAAACAACAAGTGTCAATATAGTTAATAGAAATATCATCGGCTACTTGAGGAGCGGATAACATGTTATTTGTACCACTCGGGAGTACAAATTTTGTAAGAATATTATTTGAATAATTCAGAATCTAAGAAAAGTCAAAACATGAAAGTCGTAGATCTATCTTTCAGATTTCTGAATCATCTTAAAACGTTTAAATCAGACTTCAGATGACTGAGATACGGTCAATTTAGTGGACAACAATTGATCACAAACTTCAATTCGGAGCAGCCACTTGATTCTCGATTTAAGCATCGCTACTATCCGAATCTGAGAAAACTCAAAACACGAAAGTTATAGAACCTTTTGTTAGCTTTCCAAATCATCCAAGAACACCTCATTCGGACTTCGGATGAGAGCTATACACTCGATTTACTGAACTACAGCAAATCTATATAAAAACACCAAAATAACTCGATTAATATCGATTCTTCAATTTTACTACACGATGATTGCTCGGCTTGATCATTTTTTAGCATCAATAACGCATATAAAGCGTTGGAAAATGCAGGTTACTATTAACCTTTGAATCTTCGTGACCCAAATATTAAATATTATGATATTCAAGATCAAGAAATATTATTAAAACAAGAGTATTTGTCAATAGTATTGTAATTAATTGTGCTACTTCTGGAGCAATGATTTTAAGAAATAAAATTACACGATAACAAAATAGTGCAAAATAAAATAAATAAAAAGAAAGTGCTTCTTCAAGAGCCCAGATAATATTCTTCAGGAATATTATTTTGTGTTCTTCATTAGGAATTTACACAAAAATTTTTAGATCTCGTAGTGTTCTTCAGGAACACATCATATTCAACTAGGATATGACGAAATAATATTGTATTTGTTCAAGAATCTTTTAACTTAATAATCTTCTGGACTATTAAGAATTGTTAGATCTTGTTTCTTCAAGAAACAACAATTTATCAATTTGATAATATATTTCTTAGATCATCATATATATTATTTATGTATGATGATAGTGAAGTCGGAATAATTAGTAGAGAATATATGAAATATACATATAATCTACATTAAAATAACAATTATATAATTAAGTCTAAATTTACATATAATCAGAACTTTTTTTTTTGAAGAAGAATACAGATCTGTAGCCATAGTTATAAGAATACAGATCGAGAATAAAACACAAAGAAGATAAAAGAAAATCAGAACGCAATTCTACCTTTCTGTGAAAATAGAGTATGTGCGCTAATGAGTAAAAAAAATTCTTTCTGAGAGATATCGTGCTGATAACGTGTTACGAACTTGAGAGAAAAAAGAGGAAAATAAAAGAAAAGAAGAATGGCGCGTCTTATTATGAGGGCCAAAGGCCTTTATTTATAGGTACACAATTAGGGTTTAGGGGACATAAAGGTCATTCATACATTAATTACAATAATATATATATATATATACTCCTTTTTTTTTTCCTAATATAAGTGGGAGGTTTTACCTCTTTTTTTTTTTTTTTCTGTTTCCCAAAATAAATTTCTCATTTAAATGTTAATCAATTTTAACAAATTAAACCTTACAAAAAACACCAAATTAATGCTCTTTTGAACCATTTCATCACAATGTTATTTTCGACCGTTTTGTCATAGAATGTCATTTTCAAACCGTTTATCTTTGGGACAATATTTCAATCAATTGACAGTGAAGCAGAGAAGGAAGAGTTCTATTCTGGTGATGGTACAGAGAAAGACTAATTCCGTCACGGGGTATTAATTTCAATTCATTATGCCCCAGTATGACATTTTCGACCCGTTTCGTCCCGTGATGACATCTTCAATCAGCTCTGCACTGGGACAACATTTTTGACCCGTTTTATCTCGAAATGTCATTTTCGATCAGTTTCGCCACAAGGCGATATTTCCGACCAATTTCATAGCGGGACATTATTTTCGACCCATTACGTCCACGAACATAATTTTCGACACATGCTGCAGGATGCCTTTGGCCCATTTTGTCCCGAAACGTCATTTTAGTAATACCCCAGAGCCATCCAGGAATATCACAGTGCCATAATCCCCGCAACAGAATCCACAAGGCTAAAAGACATTTCACAATCATTTCAAAACGCCCAAGAGGCTAATGGTAATATGTATCAAAATACTCAAAAATTTAAATACTAAATACCGTCGTAAAATCTCATTTGAAAATACAAGGCTCGAATGCAAAAAAACTCAACAATTTAAAACGTACGTTAAGCCACCACTTACACGCACCGATAAAATAATTTAAGGAATCGATTTTTCAAAATAAACCCCAAGTTGCAAAATACCAGGAATCCATTTTAAAACACTCACGCAACGGATATAATCAACAGTTAAAAATACATTTGCAGTGGAATATAATAATCAGCCAAAATACTCAATTCCCAAATACAAATACATTTGTAGCAGAATATAATAATCAGTTGAAATACTCAATTCCTAAATACACATGCCATAACCAGTATCATCAAGCAAGCTCATCTCTTCACGACCGCTACATGCTCGATCTCCGAACACCTAAAAACAAAGCCCGCGACGAGATCAGTCTTAATACTCGACCATGATACAAATCACATCAACATCAATAATTACATACCAATAAAATTAGAAAGTAAGAATACTACCAATGTAATCTTACCGTCGTAACGTTACCAACTCGTGGTAATCCATAACAAATCCGTCCTTGCCATAATTCACATCTCAAAATCTTGATCACAAAATGAACTCAAATACAACATCTGTACTGTATCCCAAACAATACCCAGATCCTTAAAATATCATAACTCACCAATACGAAATATACAATCTTGTCCAATCCAATCCCTCGGATAACATCATCAAATCTCAATATGACAATCGATTAGCAATCGAAAGACAAGTACCAAGAAGGAAATACGGAACACACCTCAAGATACGCAACGCCACAACGAATCGTGTCAGTCTAATCCGAGAGTAGATCAAAACAACATACAAACATGGTCCTAACAAAAAACTTACAATGCACACTCAACATGAAAATATCAATATGCTCAACAAGACAACAATAGCATACACTCAAATCGACAATGACAACATACACTCATGATAATCTGTGATCCAACGTTCACTTTCACCGCATAGATCGCAAGATGATCCCGTCGGACCAACACGTGGTCGAAAACCTTGTTGAACGATCCAGTGCGCGCCAACATGAATCCCAAGATGATCTCGTCGGACCAACACGTGGTGGACATACAACAATGCACAAATGCATGACGATAACAATATACAAATGCATGACAACATGACAATGACAAGAATGATTAGAGTACTTGCCACGATTCCTTCGAGAGCCATCTCGATGTCAAAAACCATTACCAATCAATATTCGCGATCTAAATATCGTAGACTGTAAATAACTCATATCCTTGTCTTTTACCAAAACGTATCCTCATTATTCAAATATACCAATAACGAATGTAAATCATATACCTTATGATTTAACTCCAAAACCGAAAAACAACATATAACTCATATCTCTAGAATTCACATTTATACTCATTGCTATATGAATTATAAATGAAATTAAATCGAAACTATTTATCAAATATTATAAACTGAACAAGTATGAACTCGCCTCAAATACCGAAATGAAGATGACGAGGTCGTTACCAATTTCCTTACTTTCGTCTACGAGCTCCTCGGCTCCAACTAAAGCAATCCACGAACTCCTCAATCTCAATCGCAACATAACGGTTATAATCAACGATCAATTATCATAACTTATTGCAATAATCGATTAACAACAAATTCGATAACAATCAACAATCGATATAACCAATCAACAAACCCGACGATTCAACATTATCTCGATTAAATACAAACAATCCACTCCAATTAATCACGAACACATAACCACAATGCGACCCCGATAACCGATAACCATACCAACAATCAATTCAACTTGATAACAAGGATTATAACATACTTGATTCTAAATTCAACCTCATATACGAATTAACAAGATTCCTCCCTGTTCACAATCGTAAATTCATAAAACAATATCAATATTACCAACAATCCGAACGATCCAAATAATTCAATACCATGAATAATCATATTCCAAGATTAATCATAATCTTTCTAAATTCAACCTCATTCCCAAAATATTGTATTCATCCTTTGTTCATATCCATCAAATTCATCAATCGCAATTCCAAGGCGACCAAATAATCCTCACATCCGAATTGAACACTTGTTCAATACATATGAATACATATACAAGAAGATGAATAATGAACTCATTAAACTCATAATCGATTTTCATATTCCTATACGAAAATCACATCATAAATCAACATAATTTGATTCTAGATATAGACATTCTATGTTCATATAAAAAAACATTAACACCTTGCACTTATTCATATTATCTTGGTATATATATATATATTATATATATATATACATACTCAAAGAGTTCTCAAGAACATTAATTAATCCATAACCATGTTCAATTAACATCACTTTGTTTATAATCACCCAAACAACATAATCTAATATGTTATCTAAGATCTAAGCCTCCAATATATATCAACATATTATCATCTTCTTCAACAAGATTCCATGAAACGCCAAGAACTACAACATACTTTCATATCTTATCATCATACGAAGCAAACAACGTCAAGAACTTGAAAATGAAGAGAATGATTGACCAACATACCTCTCGACGATAAACAACACAATGCAAAACCACAAGAATCATCAATAATCATAATCCAAAGAGAAGCATATTCTTCTCATAACCATACATATGATGATTATCAACTAAGAACACCAATATCCTCAAATGCAAACAACCATAGTAGAAATTTAGGATGACATTTTTACACGCTTCACCACCTAACGACATTTTCGACCATTTCGCCTCAGGGTGAAATTTTCGATCAGTTTCCCTCCAGGACATTATCTCTGACCCGTTACACCCAGTGACATTATTTTCGACCATTTGTCCTGGACGTTATTTTCGACTATTTCGGCATGGGACGTTATTTTCGTCATGTTTCTCCCGAAACGTCATTTTCGACCTGTTTTGTATTGGGGCGTCATTTTTGATCCGTTTTGCCCTGGGACGTTATTTTCGGTCCTTTTTGTCTTGGAACTAGAGCTGCCAGTGGGCCGGGTCGGCCCAGCCCGGCCCAACCCGGATTTGGAGGCCCACGTGCCCGTGGGCTAGCCCGGCCCAGCCCACCGCAGATGTGGTGGGCCCTCTTCCCCCATCCCAAGCCCAGCCCACCCCGCAGCCCGCCCAACCCACCATTCAAATTTCAAAATTTGAATGATATTCTCATCCCATTAAATAATTTAATTTTTCCAAATTAAGTTCAAGTCCATTTTTTTCCATTTTCTCTCCATGTAATTTATTGTTAACATATTTTTTAAATTCAAAATGTATTTTTTAATCTAAATTATTAATGGGACAGATTTTTAAAAAAAATTCAAAACATAAATTTGTAAATTGATTTTTTAAGTAATGTTAACAGATTATATTAAAACTTTAAAACAAATTTTTAATTTAATCAACACAAATTTTTTTTTAAATTCAGAAAAGCTTATTTTAATAGAGGCCCGGCCCGGAGCGGGCGGCGGGCTTCGACCTTCAGGCCCTGCCCGCGAGCCTCTACATGGAACGCCATTTTCGATCGCTTTCGTCCCATAACACAGCTATTGTGATTGTTTGCTCAATATTTCATTGTAACGAAGTAAAGCATGAAATCTTTAAAAAGTGGACCTTCACAGTCTATTGTGATTGTTTGCTCAATATGTCATCACAGTGAAATGGGTTGAGAATGTCATACTGATAACGGGTCCAAAATAATATCTCAAGAAGATCGAAAATGATGCCCCGTGATGAAATATATGTGTTGTGTATCTATTTATTTATTTAAATATTAGGTCGCTTTTGGTTCAGTATTGGTTTTAACATATGGAACGCCAAACCATATCGAATCACATAGGTTTGGTTCGATTTCGGTCCAGATTATTCAGTTTTTGAAATTTCAGTAATCAATTTCATTCAATATTATCCTTTGATCGATTTCTCTGTAATTTTTTCTAGCCATGACTTGAACATCTTTAAATCAATAACATCCGGACCAAAGAAAGGTATCAATTAATTTATCGAGGCAAAATTTAACACACTGTCCTTTATGTTGGGACCGACATGAAGTATTACTTAATCGAGATTATTGATTTATCAAGTATTAATTTATCGAAATTCTACTATATATATCAAGCATATTACTCCCTCCGTCCCTAATTAGTTGTCCACTTTGCAAAAAACACACATATTAAGAAGCAAAGCATTCTAAAATTTGTTTCCATATTTGCCCATAATTATTGCATAGATTGGTGAGATTCTCCATGTTGATTATGAGATGATTGATGAGTACATTCATTTCGAGACGAAACTTCTAGGGGTAATTTAGGAAAAATCTGTGAAAAAGTGCTTTGAAATACCAAATGGGACAACTATTTAGGGACAAATTTTTTTTGCAAAGTGGACAACTAATTAGGGACGGAGGGAGTAACATAATAATAATTTAGGCACTCTTTCAAGAAACACAAATAAATTAAGCACATATAAACTAACACATTACTAATTCAAGTACTATTTCAAGAAGCTCACCTGTGCAAAGAAATAGTCCAGCGTCTGATCCAGATCATCGTATTTCCTGTAGCAAAATATGATCAGTTTCAATAAAAAAAAAAACACATTTAATTACATACATTAACAAACAAACAAAATCATACATGAAATTGCTCCAGGCGTCTCTGAGAAGTGGCTGGTCACACACAACTTATGATTCTCTCCATCAACCTCCACTTCATGGTTACAACTTTTTTGCGTAACTGGACTCGCGTACGTCTTATAGCTGGGGAACTCGACGTATTTAAAAAACATGGAGCCGCTGCGACAAGCATCCACCAGCAAGAGATGTGCCATGGTCAAAAAAGAATTTATAGTCAGCTAAAACATCAAGTATTTATGGAAATTCAGATTTATGACTTACATTTACCATCGACTTATACGAGTGTATCATCCACTTCCTCTCTAGCATTTCACGCCACAGAGTGAGCGGACCATCAGGCATCCCTGGAATTTAATAAACAAATAGTTTCCAATCATCGCATATAAGTGTAGGAGTTAAACGAATTTTATCCAAGTTATCAAGTAAAAGGTAAACGGGCAATAATGACAAAATAAAACTAAGAATGTCAGGAAAAACAATAACCGGAAAGTTAAAGCCTTCAAATTATCAAGGGAATGGTAAAAAAGAGTAAAGCTAAAAAAAATAATACCATAAAACTCATAATAGGTGGAAAAATTAGTTCATTTTTTCCAAAAAATACACTCTGGCGAAAAATCAAAGGCGCGCACACACAGTAATTTGGTGCGAGCTGTAATCATCTTCTAGGTGGTTTTTGAGAAGAAAGAGCGATTGCGAGAAAGGCATATAGCCTGTTGTTTTATTTGACGTTTGGCTTGTTCTTTGACATTTGGACCGTCTTATGTTAAACGAGTGTCTAGCGGTTAAATGTTCAGGTTCTAATATAATTTTATTTATAAAAAATTATAGAGATAAAGAACTTGGGGGCTCATATTAGATAGTGCGCCGTCCGGGATCAATCCACGTAGCACCCGCAAAGATAAAACACTCCTCGTTAGCGGATCAAGCACTATCAAGCATCGCTAAGATAAAACACTACGCGTAGCGATCAAGCATTGCTAAGCATCGTGAAACGCGTTAGCGGACGCGTCGCCCACTTTGACAACTATTCTTGGATCGTAGATGGTAATCTAACCTAAATGGTTGTTCCTTGAATAAACTTGTTAAAGCTCTATCTAATTATAAAACCAAGGTACAGAATTCACAAGCTCAATTCCAAGTTTTGCATCTTCACCTTGTTGTAAGCAATTTTTTCAAAATCAAGTCATAATCAGAAGTTTACTAGGGAGGTTGTTGCAATTGCTCCAAAATATAATATAGCTTTCAAATGTTAAAGAGGAAGAATGTCATTCATATAAACAGAAAATGTCCCAAGCGCCCCCATGTATCGATATTCTAAGTGCCTTAATCCTTTTAAGACCCGACATTAATCATTGTAATGATCCGTAGTTGACATGACCCCAGCATTAATCGTTGTAATGATTCATAGTTGACATGACCTAATTTACCATGCTACAAATGTAGTAAATCACAGAAACGTGAAAATTTGTAAATACGGCTGGCATTATTCACATAGCATACATTATCTGAACACCAAGAGCACCAAGGACAGTATTTGCGTAAAAAATTTAAATAACTAGAAACTATAGTCAAGTTATCTGAAAACCTAGGGCAGAAATACATTTTGAGTAAACTGACTCACAACATCTTAAGCTTAACTTGCAACAACAATAATTACAATTGTCAAAAACAACATTTGACAGTTTTCTCACAATTTCAAAAAGAAACCAGCTCCAACTACACAAAAGGAGGCCCAGGACACAATAAATGGGCCCAACAAGCTACAAGATTTGCAAGATAATGTAATTAGAACAACGATAAAATCTGGTCCAAACGGAGCTAACCACACTGGAAAGTCAAATTCAGCGTTAATAAGGCCTCGCAATGAACACATTCGAGCAAGTTATGATAATCAACAGTACAAAGCCCAACAACTAGAGTCCAGAACACGCGCCCACTTAGTTTGAAGTTCCAAATGAGACCTATACGATTAGTCGTCAACGACATATGGGTTTGGATGCTAATGGATTTGATCCAGAACCCAACCTGAAATTTAAAAAATAAGAGTTGAACACAAAAACCTTGCACACATTCCATCCGTTTTCCAAAAACACTCGATATGAGAACTCGGGCGACGACACGTGATATTCTAAGGCCATCTTCTCCATCCGGCAACTCTACTCTATTCTTCATAAGTCGTCTCTCTCTCCTCTCATAACACTATATCTTAATAAAAAGAGAATTGTTTCTATTATTTTTTATTTAAAGTATGGAATTGACGCGCGTTTAGTTACATTACATATTACATCTAATAAATATATGTGTATATATATATATATATATATATATATATATATATGGAAGACTTGTCGACTACTCTTATTGAAGGTACTCAAGCAACTTGGCTTGACTTGACGTCGTGATAACCATGCTAACAACACTATTGCTGCAATTCAGAAAACATAGACAAATCAGCATGTTTGTAAGGTAAAAAATCGTACCCAAGATGCCGTCCTCGCCATGGTCGGAGTAGAAGAACAAAACAGTGTTATCTGGTCCCGTGGCGAGCACCTTTCCACTCCCCCCAACTACCAAGTCACGTCTTGCTAGAAACACGCCTAGAAGGTTTTGCACCGATACTGCTTGTCCAACGTAATCCTGACAATAAACTGACAATAATATGATTGTTTGTAATATTCTATAACATTAAAATATCAACGGTATTTGGAAGGGATGCCTTAATATATGTTTTCATCATAACTGTTTATGATAGTGCCCTTAAATGGATTACTAAGATGATGAACAATATCATTGTATATCATTACAATGATATTATCATCTTTCAGGCCATTCCTCTTGAGAGTGTGGTAAGCCTGAAGAACATTGGTCTGCTTATAATATACATAAGAGGTGACCGGGAAGTTTCTTGATGCAGCAGCCCTTGTCCTTGTCTTGCTATGCGCTGCTGCTTTTTGTTTGAGAATCAACTTCCATGAGATGGGTGGAGATAAGATACAAAGGAGGTAAAAATTGGGCTCTCCTTATTGCTCGATCTAAGGGGATAATTGACTATAGGCCTCAGGTAACTATGTTTATTGACATGCCATGTATCTTGTATATGTTACCTGATCCAGCTGCTTTCTGGACCAAGATACATGGCATGCCAATAAACATAGTTACTTGATGCCTATAGTCAATTATCCCCTTAGATTCAGCAATAAGGAGAGCCCAATTTTTGCCTCCTTGTATCTTATCTCCACCCATCTTATGAAACTTGATTCTCAAACAAGACAAGGGCTGCTACAACAAGAAACTGCTGGTTTTGGCTTCCTTCTGAGCATTTTTTTTCCTTCTTCCTCTGATACGCTATCGCCATATTTTAGTTTATTGCAGGAAATGAAACTTAGGGAAAGGCATGGCTAAAGGTATGGATAAAAAGACACCTTGCAGTCAAAGGGCAACAGCCCGCTAGCCCGGTCCCATCCGGTCCACTCCCCAGCCCAATGTTCTAAGCCGACCAATATTCTTGAGGCTTACCACACTCTCAAGAGGAATGGCCTGAAAGATGATAATATCATTGTAATGATATACAATGATATTGTTCATCATCCTAGTAATCCATTTAAGGGCACTATCATAAACAGTTATGATGAAAACATATATTAAGGCATCCCTCCCAAATACGGTTGATATTTTAATGTTATAGAATTTTACAAACAATCATATTATTATCAGTTTATGATCAATCCACGTAGCACCCGCAAAGATAAAACACTCCTCGTTAGCGGATCAAGCACTATCAAGCATTGCTAAGATAAAACACTATGCGTAGCGATCAAGCATCGCTAAGCATCGTGAAACGCGTTAGCAGACGCGTCGCCCACTTTGACAACTATTCTTGGATCGTAGATGGTAATCTAACCTAAATGGTTGTTCCTTGAATAAACTTGTTAAAGCTCTATCTAATTATAAAACCAAGGTACAGAATTCACAAGCTCAATTCCAAGTTTTGCATCTTCACCTTGTTGTAAGCAATTTTTTCAAAATCAAGTCATAATCAGAAGTTTACTAGGGAGGTTGTTGCAATTGCTCCAAAATATAATATAGCTTTCAAATGTTAAAGAGGAAGAATGTCATTCATATAAATGTAAAATGTCCCAAGCGCCCCATGTATCGATATTCTAAGTGCCTTAATCCTTTTAAGACCCGACATTAATCATTGTAATGATCCGTAGTTGACATGACCCCGGATTAATCGTTGTAATGATTCATAGTTGACATGACCTAATTTACCATGCTACAAATGTAGTAAATCACAGAAACGTGAAAATTTGTAAATACGGCTGGCATTATTCACATAGCATACATTATCTGAACACCAAGAGCACCAAGGACAGTATTTGCGTAAAAAATTTAAATAACTAGAAACTATAGTCAAGTTATCTGAAAACCTAGGGCAGAAATACATTTTGAGTAAACTGACTCACAACATCTTAAGCTTAACTTGCAACAATAATAATTACAATTGTCAAAAACAACATTTGACAGTTTTCTCACAATTTCAAAAAGAAACCAGGACCAACTACACAAAAGGAGGCCCAGGACACAATAAATGGCCCCAACAAGTGCAAGATTAGCAAGATAATGTAATTAGAACAACGATAAAATCTGGTCCAAACGGAGCTAAGTGTTGGAGCTAACCACACTGGAAAGTCAAATTCGGCGTTAATAAGGCCTCGCAATGAACACATTCGAGCAAGTTATGATAATCAATAGTACAAAGCCAAAACTAGAGTCCAGAACACGCGCCCACTTAGTTTGAAGTTCCAAATGAGACCTATATGATTAGTCGTCAACGACATATGGGTTTGGATGCTAATGAATTTGATCCAGAACCCAACCTGAAATTTAAAAAATAAGAGTTGAACACATAAAACTTGCACACATTCCATCCGTTTCCCAAAAAAACTCGATATGAGACCTCAGGCGACGACTCGTGATATTCTAAGGCCATCTTCTCCATCCGGCAACTCTACTCTATTCTTCATAAGTCGTCTCTCTCTCCTCTCATAACCCAACATTTTAATAAAAAGAGAATTGTTTCTATTACTTTTGATTTAAAGTATGGAATTGACGCGCGTTTAGTTACATTACATCAAATAAATATATATATATTATATATATATATATATGAAAGACTTGTCGACTACTCTTATTGAAGGTACTCAAGCAACTTGGCTTGACGTCGTGATAACCATGCTAACAACACTATTGCAATTCAGAAAATCATAGACAAATCAGCATGTTTATAAAGTAAAAAATCGTACCCAAGACGCCGTCCTCGCCATGGTCGGAGCAGAAGAACAAAACAGTGTCATCTGGTCCTGTGGCGAGCACCTTTCCACTCCCCCCAACTACCAAGTCATGTCTTGCTAGAAACACTCCTAGAAAGTTTTGCACCGATACTGCTTGTCCAACGTAATCCTGACAATAAAATGATAATAATATGATTGTTTGTAAAATTCTATAACATTAATAATATCAACGATATTTGGATATTACCAGAGGGATTCCTTAATATATGTTTTCATCATAACTGTTTATGATAGTGCCCTTAAGTGGATTACTAGGATGATGAACAATATCATTGCATATCATTACAATGATATTATCATCTTTCAGGCCATTCCTCTTGAGAGTGTGGTAAGCCTGAAGAACATTGGTCTGCTTATAATATACATAAGAGGTGACCGGGAAGTTTCTTGTTGCAGCAGCCCTTGTCATTGTCTTGCTATGCGCTACTACTTTTTGTTTGAAAATCAACTTCCATGAGATGTGGAGATAAGATACAAAGGAGGTAAAAATTGGGCTCTCCTTATTGCTGGATCTAAGGGGATAATTGATTATAGGCCTCAGGTAACTATGTTTATTGACATACCATGTATCTTGTATATGTTACCTGATCCAGATGCTTTTTGGACCAAGATACATGGCATGCCAATAAACATATTTACTTAATGCATATAGTCGATTATCCTCTTAGATCCAGCAATAAGGAGAGCCCAATTTTTACCTCCTTGTATCTTATCGCCACTCATCTTATGAAACTTGATTCTCAAACATTTATTGCAGGAAATAAAACTTAGGGAAAGGCATGGCTAAAGGTATGGATAAAAAGACACCTCGCAGTCAAAGGGCTATAGCCGCTAGCCCGGTCCCATCCGCTCCACTCCCCAGCCCAATGTTCTAAGCAGACCAATATTCTTCAGGCTTACCACACTCTCAAGAGGAATGGCCTGAAAGATGATAATATCATTGTAATGATATACAATGATACTGTTCATCATCCTAGTAATCCATTTAAGGGCACTATCATAAACAGTTATGATGAGAACATATATTAAGGCATCCCTCTGGTAATATCGCAAATATCGTTGATATTATTAATGTTATAGAATTTTACAAACAATCATATTATTATCAGTTTATTGTCACGATTACGTTGGACAAGCAGTATCGGTGCAAAACTTTCTAGGCGTGTTTCTAGCAAGACGTGACTTGGTAGTTGGGGGGAGTGGAAAGGTGCTCGCCACGGGATCAGATGATACTGTTTTGTTCTTCTACTCCGACCATGGCGAGGACGGCGTCTTGGATACGATTTTTTACCTTACAAACATGCTGATTTGTCTATGTTTTGTGAATTGCAATAGTGTTGTTAGCATGGTTATCACGCCGTCAAGTCAAGCCAAGTTGCTTGAGTACCTTCAATAAGAGTAATCGACAAGTCTTTCATATATATATATATATATATATATATATTAGAATGTAATATGTAATGTAACTAAATGCCATAGTAGTCAATGGCGATTAGCGGCCCGTAGCGGTCATGTGCCCGTTTAGCTATATAGCGATAGCGGTACAATAACTAAATTCATTAAAGTGAAAACAAAGTCTAGTTCATTAATCGTCATCAAAGATGAAACATCAAATGGAAATCGATTACTAGAATAAAAAAACATTAAGAGTGAACTGGAGTCTGGACTTCGGCGATGAGTAGGGGAATAGGAGGAAAATACGTAGGAATGAAAAGAAAGAAAAAGAAACGGGGGAGTCGGGAGGGTTAATTAGGGCTGGGCCCTTTATTATTTCAAAAATAAATAAAGAAAGAAAAAGAAAACGGGGAGTCGGGAGGGTTAATTAGGACTGGGCCCTTTATTATTTCAAAAAAAAAAGAAATAATGAGAGAAAAAGAAACGGGGGAGTCGGGAGGGTTAATTAGGGCTGGGCCCTTTATTATTTCAAAAAAAAAAGAAATAAAAGAATGAAAAAGAAACGGGGGAGTCGGGAGGGTTAATTAGGGCTGGGCCTTTTCTTATTTCAAAAAAAAAAGAAATAAAAGAAAGAAAAAGAAACGGGGGAGTCGGGAGGGTTAATTAGAGCCCTTTATTATTTAAAAAAAAAAAAAATTAGTGACCGCTAAGGCCGCTATCGCTAAACTGGGTTAGCGCTAATAGTGGTGGTTCGCGGCCGCTACACAAAAACCCCTAGCGTATAGCGGCCGATAGCAATAGGTGGCCGCTACGCACCGCTAATCGCTATAGCGACTATAGCGGCCGTTTTTGACTACTATGCTAAACGGGAGTCAATTCCATACTTTAAATCAAAAGTAATAGAAACAATTCTCTTTTTATTAAGATCTAGGGTTATGAGTAGAGATGAGAGAGAGACGACTTATGAAGAATAGAGTAGAGTTGCCGGATGGAGAAGATGGCCTTAGAATATCACGAGTCGTCGCTCGAGGTCTCATATCGAGTGTTTTTGGAAAACGAATGGAATGTGTGCAAATTCTATGTGTTCAACTCTTATTTTTTAAATTTCAGATCCGGATTTTCAGGGTGGGTTCTGGATCAAATCCATTAGCATCCAAACCCCTATGTCAGCTGATGCCTATAGTCAATTATTCCCTTAGATCCAGCAATAAGGAGAGCCCAATTTTTACCTCTTGTATCTTATCTCCAGCCATCTTATGGAACTTGATTTTGAAACAAAAAGCAACAGCGCATAGCAAGACAAGGACAAGGGCTGCTGCAAGAAGAAACTGTTGATTTTGGCTTCCTGCTGAGCATTTTTTTTTTCCTTCTGAGCATTTTCTTTTCCTTCTTCCTCTGATACGCTCTCGCCATATTTTAGTTTATTGTGCTGTAGCGTGGATTCTTCTAGCCGCCGTGCTGCGTATGGGATTCGCGGAGTGCGGGGATTCACGGGGATTCGCCGGGTGCGTACGGGTGCGCCACGTGGCGTATCCCCGTATTTTGGAGCAGGTGCGAGGGGTGCGGGAGAGGGGGTGCGGGAAGGGTATTGACCAGTGTTTGAAAAAGCGCTGCACAAGCGTCCGCTTTTGTTTATTTTTTAAAAAACCCATACTACAAAAACGAAATTGTTACTGGGCCTAAAAAATAAAAACGGGAAACGAGATTTAAGCCCATAAAGGGAAAAGGGTCTTAGCACCAAAAAACCCTATTATCACTGCTGCTCTCAAGTTCTCTCATTCTCTCTTCTAAGCTCTCTCACCGAAAAAAGCCCTTTAGACAACTTGAATTTGTTATCTTTATATATATATATATATATATATATATGTATATATATATATATATATGCCGTATCCCCCCGCACTCGAATCCCCATATTTTCAAATTTATCGAATCCCCGTATCCCCGTACTACGCACCCGCACCCGCACCCCCGCACCCGTGCTTCTTAGATTGCAGGAAATGAAGCTTAGGGAAAGGCATGGCTAAAGGTATGGATAAAAAGATACCTCGCAGTCAAAGGGCTTCAGCGCAAGTAGGCATGGCATTTTGACCCAACCCGGTGGGGAACCCGGTCGACCCGCCCCGACTGGGGCCGGGAATTCCCTGCCAAACCGGGTACCGGGGCCGGGGACGGGTATACCCGCTTACATGAAACCGGGGCCAGGGCCGGGTTGGCTATCCCCCGCCCCGCCCCAGACCCGATATATATATAATTAAAAATTTAATTTTTATATATTTATTAAATATTTAATTTTAAAAGAAGTTGAAAGTCTTTACTGTTTTACATAGTGATACGAGATACCCTATTCTTTCATTCTGTCTAATTCAGAGTTGAAACCCTACTCCTAATCTCACCTCCCAACTCCCAACTCCCAAATCTCCGCCGACCGCCGCTCCCTTCTCTCCTCCGGCCTCCAACCGCCGCCCGTTTCTCCTCCGATCGCCGCCTCCCTCTCTCCTCCTGCTGCCGACCGCCGCTCCCCTCTCGCCTCCCACCCTCCTGCGGCCAGCACCCAGCGCCAGCAGCCCTGCCTCTCACGCCACAGTAGGTCCGTAGCTCCGCCTTCTCAAGCTCTCGATTATCAGTTTCTCACAGGTTAGACTTCATAATCAAGACTCTCGCATGTTAGAGTTTATGTTTTGAGTTAATAAACTTTGAAATTTGGTGATATCAAGTTGTGGTTTTCTTTTTTGGCATTCTTCACTTTGTGCTTAAAAGGTGATTTATGTTTTTTCATAAACTGCTTTTTTATGAATGTATCATTTTTTATGTTTCTTTATCCTTATGTTAAGAAACCTTTTTTACGTTTTGGTATCCTTATTATTTACAAATTTTGACATGTTTGTTCCATCAGATGGATACTACAGAAAATGAGAACGTTGGTGATACAGGATGCAATGCTATTGAAGGAAACGAGAAACAGCAGAAACGAATCCGACTACCGCCACATATCTGAAAGCATGCATATAGGGTCGACTTCTAGTACCGTTGAAGTAGAACCACCGAACAAAGATTAAAATCTGTAGTTTGGAACCATTTTGAAACAGTATATGTAGATGGTATTCGTAGATTTGCTAAATGTAAGTATTGCAATAAGCAGATGACTGGTAGACCAAATGATGGGACGACCCATTTGAAAGATCACTTTAAGATATGTCCTAGAAGAGTTACAAAGGACATAAAACAACTTATTCTGGTTCAAGAGCAAATGGCTAAGGATGGGAACACATCTTTGTTGAGTAATTATGCTTTTAGTGGTCAAATTACTCGGGGTGATTTAGCTAATATGGTCGTTATTCATGACTATCCACTTTATATTGTAGAGCATTATGGTTTTAGAAAGTATCAACTGGTCTTCAACCTATGTTTAGAAATACCATCAAGAACCACATCATGAAGCTATATGAAACAAAAAAGGGTGGTATGTGCTTAGCTGAGATTTTGTGTTGATGAAAACCCAACTGCTAAGATATTTACCTGTTTTTATACTTATCCAAATTTCTAACTGATGAACATGATCAATACTTAGCCTAATATGTAAAGGCTTATAGAAGATACTCATTTTTTTCTTCTTTACAATGCCAAGTACATACGTTTGAAACAATCTTTGAATATAGGGATGACATCATCAAATACAACGGTCATTTATTTGAAAAAAAAAATAGTGTCCTTACTACTTAGTAGGTCTGCATAACATGAGGAGATTACTTGGCAGAATGATTACCCTTCCTCCCAGATTTCATCATGCATGGTTCATCTGGGTCCCTGGGAAGGGTGGCAAAACCACAAGAAACTGGATGTTACGCAATATATTTGTGCCAGTGTGTTGACTAGTTGCCCCAGGTGCCGCAGCTGTCGCTCTTCTTGATAGCGGTCGTTGGAAAGTTTATAAATGGGGAAAGAGGGCAGTAATTAATTATTAGTTGGATTTAAATGTTGTTTAATCATTAGTTATTATTATAAGTTGTTGGCTATTACTAAAGGCCCAATCCTATTTTACTTGGGCTTACTTTAGGGTTTAAATAGCTTTTCAGTATCTAGGGTTAGCAGCTTTTGGATTGTTGAGTTTCACAGAGATTTCTTTATGGCCCCACTTTGAGGAGTTCGTTTTTTGTTATTCTATTCTTCCAATCACCTTATTCTATTGCAACTACCGTAACTCTTATCACTTCTCCAGGATTAACAAAAGACAGACCTGAAATCCGTCACCCTTGTATCATCTCTTTGTCCCGATGCAGCAGAAGGTTCATGTGTAGGGCTTAAGATTTTCCTGGAACATTGCATCGCATTGTACCATACACTTGAATAGAGACACATGATGTCAGCATTATTATGACATTACAAAGGACGGAAAATGTATCAAAACTCAGGAAAACTTACTCGACGGCCAATATTAGATGCGTTCTCAGAAACTCCTTAGCGCATCGCGAGCATATGGGTCAGGTTTCCCGGGTTTTGATTAGCTTTTTGATCCCTAGTACTCGAGTTCGACTCGCATCTACGCGGATAAATCTCCAAATGGCAGAGAACCATCAGCAAGAATGATACAGTTCCCACTTGCAACTTCAATGACTTGGCTTTAAGTTCAAAATAAGTTTCTATTTCACTGGCAAACGTAAGTAAACTGCAACCACCAACTTACTCTTCCTGTGAAAGTTCGTCATGCATGACTGGACTGTAATTCGTCATTGGTGCAACATTGTCAGTCCACATTCTTAACTGGATCTTCTTTTGCTTGTTCAGCATTCTTAAACGTGCGCTTCACACGTCTTCGAGCAAGCATGCACCCCACTCAACATACTTACCAAACCCTGGCACCATAACAAAACAGGAATGACAAATTTAACATATAGCCTTGGCGAAGAATCTAAGATACTAAGAATTAACCCCCCAAAAGTGCTGTATTATGATCAGAAAGATTCACTCTTGAATGCAAGCTTGCGCATTCCCTCCAACAAGCAATTGGAGTTCACGTCGTGGGAATGAAACCAACCATATTAAGTAAACAGTATATCTCGAACGTGATTTACTTAAATGTTACATAAGACGATATCTCTTTACACTCCAAGTGAACAACAAATCCCCGCAAGTGTGGAATTTGATCACCGAATTTAGTATATTCAAGAACCAACACCTGTTGTTACAAGAACCTTTAGCAATTTTAAAACCACGAACCTTTCTCGACCAGAGATGCATTTTCAATCACGAACCAAATCTGAGATCTTTATGGCAGAAAAAACGAAACCAAGTGCAATGTTTGGCTTCTTTACCAAATTGGTGTGCCGGGGCTTCAACCACAGAAGCTAAAACAACAACTCTTATGTACGGAAGTCAATTTTGTTCGTTCGAAGCCATTTCACCTCCTACCAAAAGCTGGTGCCTGGTAAAGAGTTTAAAAAGGAACAAAGTCACATTCTTTCTAAATAATACTACCTCCATCCCATTTGAAGAAGTAATCTGGTTAGGTACAACTTACTATCTTTACTCGTTTTGACGAAGGTAGAACTCATTTTAAATCATCCACTCTCCCTCATTTTGTAGATTTTTTTGCAATCGACTAATATTGTAATTTAAATAACGAAAAACTTTAATTTAAAGATATTATATAAATTCTAATTAAATATTAAGATTTTATTTTGAAAGTATCATCTTCAAACGGGACAAAATCGTGCCTCTTCAGGTAGGATGGAGGGAGTAATATGAATAAAATGATTGCAAAATCTTTCTCGATTACTAGGAGTACATCGGTACAAAGTTCCTTAACCCCGCCGCAACAAGGACTTGGACGTACTGAAATTCTGGAAGCACATAAACACACAGTTAATTTAAAGTTTACTGCAAATCAAACTTTATTTTAGATTCATACTTATTAATTTTATGTTTGAATCTTTATCTGTTTTGAATTTTACTGTAGCCGTAATTAAGGTATCTACAATGAAGCACGCAAGCAGGTTCTTTATCCGTCCTGATATTCAAGAGGTTAAGGATTTTATTTTGAGGTGTGTAAATATGTATTGTGTTCATAATAAAGTTGTTAAAGAATATTTTTTATATGTTTTATTTTATTTATTTTGATATTCCTTAAATGATCACAACATTATAATAAGGCGCGGTGTTAGTGGAGCTTCGAGCAGTCATAGCGTATCTGATATTTCCAATGGTGCCCGGGAGTTGAACAGTGAAGAATGGTTGCATGCTGGTTCTCTAAGGGCCATTAAGGAGATAATAAACTGAGATGCGGTGAAGTTCCTTTCATTATATCTACTTATATGTATTTCATATTGATTTTATGATATTCATCTTACTGTCTTTATTTCAATATATAGATTGGAACTTATACCTGTAGGGGGATAATAGTTGACTTTCACCCTGAAGAGTCATGGTATTATCAATCATGTGGAAATAAGAGATGTTACAAAGGTGTTCCAAAAGGAAGCAAAGTGGGGGATTATTGTAAGAAGTGTAACGGACCAATTGGATCTATCATTATAAGGTGCCTATTGCTATAATCTATCTATAGATTAATAAAAGATAGTTGTTATTATTAATGCTTGCTGACTATCCATATATTTTATGTTGTCATTAGATATTTGATGAAGGTGGTTGTGGCGGATGGGGACGAGCAAGCATACTTTACCTTTTTTGAAGATTGTGCACTTTATTTTATGAAAAAAAATGCTAACCAGGTCATGGAAGAAATGGAAGAACAAGTTGTTCATTCTATTTGTAGTTATGTATAATTAACAGCATTTTTTGGGCGAATTGTTTTTTTAATACATTAACTATCACTGCACTCATTTTATTATACTTTTATTTAACCAGACCGGCGACCGCAATGGCATGCCTGATATAATATCTACCATGCTGGATAGGGAGGGAGTGTTTAAGGTGGAGGTGACTGTGAGATTTGGCAATCGTGTGAATACCGTTAAAAATGTAACAGAAGATGCTGAAATGATGGCTCAGTTTTCTTCCATCTCCTATGCTGAGGTATGTTAAAAAAATAATGTATTTATGGATATGTTAACATAGTTATAATTAGTAAAACATCAATATTATACATGTATAATATTTCAGGAAGAAGTCTCTAAATCTAAAAACTCTGGCACTCCTGTGCAAGAGGTATGACTCACTTTTCTTTCATTTTTGTCTTTAGTTGCTTAACTTCCTTTCAATATATCTGTTATGAAAACAAGAATAAATAAACCACACAAGAATTTACGTGGTTCGATCAAATGATCTACGTCCACGATCGGAGGGATCCGAAACTTCACTAATATATTTGGAGGATATTTACAATGATTATAACCTTTAAACTTTGTAGCAAAAACTACCAAGGGTTTTCTATATTAAAAGAGGAGAGAAAATGAGGGAGAATTCTATAGCTCAAGAATGCTTAGAATTGGTGCGTATTCCATCTCCCAAAACACATCTATTTATAGTAAACTTTGGGGTATGAAATGACAAAATTGTCAACCTTCAAAGTCATCAATATATGGCTATGAATGTAGCTAAAAATGAAGACTCTGTAATTTCTCATTTTCACATTTAGATGAAGGCTTTCTTCCTTTCACATGAGCATTTCACATTTTATTCATAACACTCCCCCTTGGAATGCTCATTTCAATAGAATACACAATTTAGATCCAATCTTTGCCTCGTTAAAATCCTTAAGCTGGAAAAACCCAATGGGATAAAAATCAGTCATAAGGGAAAAAGAGTACAGCGCACATATTGATTTATCAATCTTGGTTAAGATTAGCTCTTCTCATGCATGCCTATACCGTATACCATCTTCTCGAATGTAGATATCGGCAATGATTTTGTAAATAAATCAGCGAGATTATGACAGGAGCGAATTTGTTGAACATTTATTTCTCCGTTCTTCTGTAGTTCATGTGTGTAGAAAAACTTCGGTGAAATATGCTTGGTCCGATCACCTTTTATATATCCACCCTTGACTTGTGCTATGCATGCTGCATTGTCTTCATAAATGATTGTGGGAGTGTCTGTCACAAGCTTCAATCGACATTCATTTAGTATATGAGCTATAACTGATCTTAGCCAAACACTTTCTCTGCCAGCTTCATAGAGAGCAATTATCTCAGATGATTGAAAGATGTAGCTACTAATGTTTGTTTGGTCGATCTCCATGATATAGCCGCACCATTATAGCATAATAAATAACAGGTCTGTGAGCGAGCCTTATGTGGATCGGATTTGTATCCCGCATCAGCATAACCAACTAATCCAGAGTTAGTAGCCTCCTTTGAATAGGATAAACCCAGGTCAATGGTACCATTGAGATAACGAAAAATGTGTTTGATACCATTCCAATGTCTTCGAGTTGGTTCAGAACTGTATCTTACAAGTAAATTTACTGCAAAAGAAATATCGGGTCTGGTGCATTGTGCTAAATACATCAGTGCTCCAATAGCATTGAGATAAGGCACTTCAGGACCCAAAATTTCCTCATTTGGTTCCTTGGGTCGGAAAGGATCTTTCTTAGGATCTAAATTCCGTACGACCATAGGAGTACTCAGAGGATGAGTCTTGTCCATATTAAATCGTTTGAGCAATCTCTTGGTATAAGCAGATTGGTGGACAAGTATTCCATTATCTTTATGCTCGAGCTCAAGACCAAGACAGAATTTTGTTATTCCAAGGTCTTTAACCTCAAATTTTTTCTTTAAATATTCAGCAGCATCGGATAACTTTTTAGGAGTTCCGATTAAATTCATATCATCCACATAGACTGCCATTATAGCAAATCCAGTATTGGATCTTTTAATAAAAACACATGGGCATTTAAGATCATTTTTATAACTTTGTTTAGAAAGGTATTCATTCAATCTATGATACCACATGCGGCCGGATTGCTTTAATCCATACAGTGATTTCTGTAGTTTGATCGAGTATGGCTCACGAAGAGTAGCAGATTTTGGCATTTTATATCCATCAGGAATTTTCATATAGATATCAGAATCTAATGAACCATATAGATATGCCGTGACTACATCTATTAGTCGCATGTCCAAACACTCATGGACAGCCATACTAATAAGAAAACGGAAAGTGATTATATCCATCACTGGTGAATATGTTTCGTCATAGTCAATCCCAAGCCGTTGGGAGAATCCTTGGTCTATGAGTCGGGCTTTATATCTCGCAATCTCATTTTTTTCATTTCTTTTTCGAACAAACACCCATTTGTAACCAATTGGTTTTATAGTATTCGGTGTTCGAGTAATTTGCCCAAATACCATCCGTTTTTCTAGGGAAGCTAATTCAGACTCTATTGCTTCCTCCCATTTAGGCCAATCCGACCTTTGACGGCATTCAATTATTGAATGTGGTTCATTATCGTAATCATCGTTCATAATTTCTTGTGCAACTAAGAAAGCAAATAAATTATCGATTATCATGTTTTTCCGATCCCATATCTCATTGTAATGATTTATGGCATTCTCGGTGTTTTCAGAAACCATGATCCCTTCATTATTTGCAGTATTATGCTCTACAGATTCATCTGCAGCATGCTCACTATGATGATCTTGGTTTGTGATCCCATTACTTCTCCCCTTTCTTTTTCGAGGAACAGTGTCCTTCGAACCAACAGGTCTACCACGCTTTTATCGTGGGGCATCATCATCCATTTTCGTATTTTGATGAGGAACAACGATCCTAGCTGGAGCATTCGCAGCTGGAATATAAGACTTTGTCACTTTACTTGCATCGTTAAATGCGTCAGGAAGTCTATTAGCAATATTTTGTAAATGGATGATTCTCTTCACCTCATTTTCACATTTTGTAGTACGTGGATCTAGGTGGGATAAGCTTTGTACATTCCAGGAGATATCCTCAACTGGTTTTTATTCATCTTTGTTAAGAACAGTCTTATCCCTACCAATTGATGGAAACACCGTCTCATCAAAATGACAATCGGCAAACCGAGCGGTAAATAAATCACCCGTTGTTGGTTCTAAATACCGAATTATTGATGGGGAATCAAATCCAACGTATATGCCAAGCCGGCGTTGAGGACCAATTTTTGTCCTTTGAGGAGGTAGAATTGGCACATGAACAGCACATCCGAATGTGCGTAAGTGCAAAATATTCGGCTCAAAGCCTAGAGTTAATTGCATTGGGGAGTGCATATGATAAGCAGTGGGGCGTAATCTGATGAGTGTTGATGCATGTAATATTGCATGACCCCACACTGCACTAGTGAGCTTTGATCTCATTAATAATGTACGAGCAATGATTTGGACTCGTTTAATCATGGATTCCGCCAATCCATTTTGAGTGTGGACATGTGCTACTGGGTGCTCAACATTAATTCCCAGTGCTTCACAATAATCATCAAAAGTCCTTGATGTGAATTCTCCGGCATTATCCATTCTTATATTTTTTATAGGATATTCAGGAAAATGTGCTCAGAGTTTAATAATTTGGGACAAGAGTTGTGCAAAAGCAACATTTCTGGTAGATAATAAACATATGTGGGACCATATGGATGATGCATCTATTAAGACCATAATCGGAATGGTCCACTTGCTGGATGTATTAGTCCACAAATATCACCATGAATGCGTTGTAAAAATGATGGTGATTCATAACCAACTTTTTCCATAGAAGGTTTAGTAATAAGTTTTCCACGTGAGCATGATTCACAGAAATAATCTTTGGACATTAGCATTTTTGTGCCCTTTAATGGATGTCCATGAGTATTTTCAATAATCCTACGTAACAGAGAAGTTCCTGGGTGCCCAAGGCGATCATGCCATAACCTAGATATATCAGGATTCACCAACTTCCAAGCCATAGTAGCGTAGGTTTCAAAAGCTCGAATAGGGACACAATACAATCCAGAAGTTGTTGCTTCAATTTTCTCGTGGACAAGTCGAGTTTCCATTTTATAGGATGTGATACATAGATATTCTTTATTATTCTCAATCACTGTTTCCAAGTGATAGCCATTTAGGCGTACATCCTTAAAACTCAGTAGATTTCGTTTTGATCTACCAGATAATAACGCATTTTCAATGTGTAAAATTGTTCCATTGGGTAACATCACAGTTGCATTCCCGGAGCCATCAATAATCTCTACGGGACCAGATATAGTTGTAACGTGTGTCTTGCATAATTTCATGCTCGAGAAATATGCTTTATTTGTAAATATTAAGTGCGTTGTTGCACTATCAACAAGACAATTGTGTATCTGTTCGATACTTTCCATTTGTATTCCTTTTTTTTCGAGCAATAACTCGTGCTGATAACGTGTTATGAAAACAAGAATAAATAAACCACACAAGAATTTACGTGGTTCGATCAAATGATCTACGTCCACGATTGGAGGGATCCGAAACTTCACTAATATATTTGGAGGATATTTACAATGATTATAACCCTTAAACTTTGTAGCAAAAACTACCAAGGGTTTTCTATATTAAAAGAGGAGAGAAAATGAGGGAGAATTCCATAGCTCAAGAATGCTTAGAATTGGTGTGTATTCCATCTCCCAAAACACATCTATTTATAGTAAACTTTGGGGTATGAAATGACAAAATTGTCAACCTTCAAAGTCATCAATATATGGCTATGAATGTAGCTCAAAAATGAAGACTTGATAATTTCTCATTTTCACATTTAGCTGAAGACTTTCTTCCTTTCAAATGAGCATTTCACATTTTATTCATAACAATATCTACATTTTGCTTATTGGATTTATTATTGTAGGACCATGTGGCAGTAATTGAAGAAACCTCTTCCAGCTCTACAATGTCAGAAACCACTCCGCAAAAACGTAGCCGCGATAGTGATTTGTCTCAGGTTGATTCGGATGGTGGTGATCTACAGTTTTCTTCAACAAGGGTTTTAAAAAAGTAGGCAAGTATGTTAGGATTTCAAAATTTCCCTTTATTCTAGGTATGAATATGTTATGTACAGTATGCTACTAGCATAAAATGGTACTCCCTCCGTGCACCAACCATGTGCATTGTTTTGACCGGCACGGGTTTTAATATTTCAGTTGACTTAGTTGGTAGGATGTGTTATGAGTGGAGTAAGGGGCCCACTTGTGGTAAAATTTGTTGCCAAAAATAAACAATGCACATAGGTTGCGGACGGACGGAAAAGGAAATTGTTGCACATGGGTGGCGGACGGAGGGAGTATTATATTTTAGGAAAAATGAATTTTTTTGCCACTCAACTATTAGTTATTTTGGAAACCTACCACTCAACTAAAAGTTTATTTATTGTAAGCACTAACGTTACACATGTTTACCGTTTTAGTCATTCCGTTAAGTATATTTGGTTTATTGTTTTAAAATATTATATATATATTATAATTATATTATATTATATTATATATTATATTGATAAATTATATTTTTAAATTGTATTTAATAGAAGAAAAGTTATTTTTCATAATTTCGTTTCAATTTTTATACAAACTTCCCCGTATTAATTATAATTTTTTAAAAACAAATTTTTTTTTTTGAAATGTGGGTATTCACTCGCGAAAATTATAATTTTTTTGTTTTATGTTCTGAAAAAAAAATTAATGCTTAAATTAAAAATTTGCCCCTCGCGGGGCCTGTTCTAAGGAAAAAAAATATATTTAAAAATTATAACCATTAAATTTTATAACCATTAAAAATAAAAATTATAAATATTTTTAATTAATATAACAAGGCTATATTAGTCTCCCTTTAAGTTAAAAACTGATAATAAGACATAATTATGATATTATTATAATGGGACATTTAAAAATTGACCCATTAATTTGTGACATATTATATAAATTCCCTTTTTATTTAGTTTTTTGTTCTTTTTTGAAATATATTAAAAAACAAAATTTCCCATGAAAGTATTATTTTTTAAATTTTTTAATGAGTATAATTGATCCACGTCAGCATAATAGGTCCACGTCAACGTGTAAAAAATAAAATTTCCCGACAGAAATTAAGGCAGTAGGTCAATTTCAAAGAGCTCTACGATTTTCTATCCCGACACTGCTTCTTCCTCTCGCCTTCGCCGCCGCTTCCTCTTCTTCTTCAACCGCCTGAGCTTCCGCAACCTCCGCCGCACAGGTCCGTTTCTTCTTCTTCTTCGCCTTCATCGCCGCTTCTTCTTCTTCTTCCGCCGACTCTGCTTCTTCCTCTCGCCTTCGCCGCCGCTTCTTCTTCTTCTTCCGCCGACTCTGCTTCTTCCTCTCGCCTTCGCCGCCACTTCTTCAACCGCCTGAGCTTCCGCAACCGCCGCCGCACAGGTCCGTTTCCTTCCTCTCTTTTCAGTATCACCGTTTCCTTCATGTCTTTCCGCAACTGCCGCCGCACAGGTCTTCTTCAATTAGATTATTATATATAATTTAATTTTCTTTTTAAAATGAGGTTATATCCTTCCTGGCAGTAAGTTTCTATGGAATTAATTGAATAGTAGCATAAATGCATAATATCATTTTTTTAATATATTTGCTGTGTCTTTTAATATTTAGGTCCTTGAAAAATGTGCAAAAAGAAAGAAGATATTGCTTATCAACATTGTCAGAAAATTGATGGAAATAGGATGCATTTGTCATGTAATCATTGTGGTAAAGGATTTTGGAGTGGAATTACTCGTATGAAACATCGTCTTGCAGGCTCACATAGTAATGCGAGTAAATGTGAAATGTGCCCTGATGAGGTTAGAAAGATGTTAATGATTTTGATGACCTTGGGGTGGATGAAGATGAAGATGAATGAGTCTTGAACACATTATTTAGAAAGTGGAATGTTTATTTTTTAATTGGTGACTTAGTAATTAGTATTTAGTAAAACAATATAGACTATTTCTTGAAGTTATGACCTTTTGGTATGTTGGTAATGTTAACATAACTACTACTTTGGTTTTTCAAGTAATTATTTCCATTGTTTACTTTATTTTTGATATTTTTTAGAGTTTTTGAATTTTTTTTGTCATTGTGTTCCGTATCTCCGATACGATACACGATACGATACGCGATACGATATTTAGGGTCTCCGAAACGCGATACGATACACGATATGACAACTATGGCCGCCACAACTTCTCAAGGAAACGAAAAGAGCTCATATATTTTGCAATCAGCTAGGCGAAGGATTGTTGTTTTTGAACCTAATATATACATGTTTCAAGAAAGAAGATGTAATCATCTACTCATTTTATTCTGGTAGTTTTTCTTTGTTACTATTTTTGACTAATAACATGTATAAATATCGATCCGATTTTACAGTTGCAAAATACTCATGCTGGCTTGCCCGACAAAGGAGGCATATTGCTTTGTTACAAAAACATACTACCCCGATCACGCAAACTACTTAGGCATTAGAATAGGTACCACAAAACCCAATTTATTTGCAAAAATATGTTTATAATGTTATTATTATATAATAATAATTAAATAGTAATTATTACTAATTCTTATAAAGTGAGGAAATATTTTTCAGACCCAAAGTACTCATCATATATTGCTAGACAGAGAAGACATGAAATCATGTCAAGAAAAAGAAAAAGACCTCTACGAAATGCCGTTGTACTACAGGTTAAAACATGTATAATATAATTATATTATTAACACCATCTTTGATTAGCTTTAAAAATATAATGCTCGCATTTGTTTCTTCTAAAGTCTTATATATATATGAATCTCTTATTATTATGGTATAGTTGCTATGAAGTGCAAAGCATCAAGCTAAGAAAAAAGGTCTACGGGAAACTAAAAAATTTAAACAAAAAAGTGGTATGAACCCATCATACTTTTGTTTGCCCTATTTATTTCATCATCTATTGTAACCTTACTTTAAAAATCATTGATCTTCAAAGTGTTTGAAGATTTTTATTTTGTTTTTTCTAACATGGTTATTATTTTTTGTATTCAAACAGAGTATTTTGATATTGGTGATCCTATATATGAGTGTGAGCATTGCAAGGCACAAATGTGGATTGGGGAAATGCAGAACGGGCCAAATTATCAACCCCAAAATTCTCACTGCGTTGTTTGAAGGGGAAAGTCGTTCTTCCTATATTAGCGAAACCCCCTCAATTGATGCGCGACTTTTTAGAGAACAGGCACGACAAGAGCAAGAAATTTATCGAGGATATTCATGCTTACAACATGATGTTCTCATTTACTTCCATGGGCGGTAAAATTGATTATTCTGTTAATAAGGGTGCCGGCCCTTACACATTTCATTTAGGAGGTCAAAATCTTCACCGCATCGGGAGTTTATTACCACTTGATGGGTCATCACCCAAGTTCTCACAACTCTATATTTTCGAACCGGATGGAGAAGTAGAAAATCGAAAAAATGTTGTCAGGTAAAATAAAAATTAAACACCCTGTGCTTCAGTACTAATTTTTTTATTGCACTCTAACCCCTTGAACTATGTGTTTTAATTCATATTGCCCCTAGGAAAAACAAATGGAAAATAATTGGCAGATGCAAATAATGTTGAAAACTAATTTTTTTACTGTTTACAGTAAAGGAAAGCCATATGATTTCGATGACTCTATCGTAACTAACCTGAAGCAAATGATCGATGAGAATAGTCCTTATGCAAAGATTTACCGTATGGCTGCTGATCATATTTCGCGTTATATCTCGGTTGATGTGAAGCTAAGGTTAATAGGAAGTAGATCTAAGGATGGTCGGGCATACAATATACCAACCGCACCAGAGGTGGCTGCTCTTATTGTTGGAGATATTGAATCAATGTCTGACAAGAGAGATGTAATTGTGGAGAAGAATTCTGGTGAACTTCAGCGCATTGACGAATTTCACCCTTCTTACCTTCCACTGCAGTACCCACTTATATTCATTTATGGAGAGGATGGATTCTATCTAGATATTCCGCATGCTCAATCTCCCATTGCCAAGAGGAATAAACTCACTGTTCGAGAATTTTTAGCATTCAGGGAAAATGAAGGACAACAACTTCTTCTTGCCAGACGGTTGCTTCAACAATTTATTGTTGACGGATACACCATGATGGAAACGCAAAGGCTACAGTGGATTCGTCATAATCAACCAACACTTAGATCAGAAAGCTATAATTATCTGAAAGATTTGAAAAGCAGGGGAAATACTGAAACTTCAACTGTTGGTAAACCTTTCATATTGCCATCATCATTTACTGGAGGAAAGCACTACATGATTCAGAATTATCAAGATGTCATGGCTATTTGCAGGTGGACTGGATATCCATCATTGTTTATCACTTTTACGTGCAATCCAAAATGGCCAGAGATCACAAGGTTTGTTAATAAACGGGGATTAAGGCCAGAAGATAGGCAGGATATATCAGTTCGAATATTCAAAATGAAACTTGATTGAGCTTCTGACTGATTTGAAGCAGAGCAAAGTGTTTGGCAGACACACTGCATGTAAGCTCTTCTTGGTTTACATAGAGTTTTACTTCCTCATCCATTAAGTTAATTTCAATGTAATCTTCACAAATTAATTATGTTATTTATAGATTATATATATTATGTATTTTTTAAATTGCTAATGTTATGATACTGTCTTTATTTATTGACACAGTTGTTGCAACCGTCGAATTTCAGAAGCGAGGCCTTCCTCATGCCCATGTCGTTCTTTTTATAAAACATGAGGATCAACAGTACATGATAGAAAATATAGATGATTTCATAAGTGCAGAACTTCCCGACCGTGAAAAAGACCCTGAACTATTTGACGCTGTTGCAGAATGTTTGATACATGGTCCTTGTGGACCAGAAAGAATGAGTTCGCCTTGCATGGTGGATTCAAAGTGCTCAAAGAGGTTCCCGAAAGATTACATGGAGCGTACAAAATTAGATTACAATGGATATCCAGTCTATCGGAGGAGAGACACATGTGCCACTCTTGACAAAAATGGAATCCTTCTTGATAACAGATTTGTGGTTCCATATAATGCGTTTTTGGTTATGAAGTATCGGGCTCATATCAACATTGAGTATTGCAATCAGGGCCAGTCTGTGAAGTACCTCTTTAAGTACATTAATAAGGCCAGCGATAGGATGGGTGCCAGAATAACGAATAGAAATAATGATGAAATCAGCGAGTACGTCGATTGTAGAGACATTTCTGCATGTGAGGCTGTGGAGAATATTTGAGTTTCCAATTCATTCGTTTGTCGTTCCATTTGGAAGGTGAACACACGTGCGTATTTAGAGAAGGCGATTACATTGATAATGTCCTGGTGAGGAATACTATCGCAGAATCTCAATTTCTACAGTGGATGGAAATTAATAAAAACAATATGGAGGCTCGACAGTGGTTGTACAGTGAATTTCCCCAGCACTACGTTTGGAATGGAACGGACAGAATATGGACAAAGAGACAAAAAGGCTTTGCCATAGCACGCATCTTCCATGTTCCTCCATCTGCTGGTAAAATGTATCATCTTAGGATATTATTGAATCACGTCAGGGGCGCTACGTGTCACGATGACTTCCGTATAGTGAATGGAGAATTGAAGGAGAGCTATAAGAAAGCATGCTATGCAATGGGTTTATTAGACGACGATAAAGAGTACATCGGAGGAATTATTGAAGAAAATTCTTGAGGAACAGGAGACTACCTACGACGCCACTTCACAACGTTACTCATTTCGAATAGTATGTCAATACCTGAGGAAGTGTGGAAACAAACTTGGCAATTTATGTCAGACGACATTCTTCACATGAAGCGAAAGACTCTTAGAAGACCAGGAAACTTAATTTATGTAATATTAATGTATTACATAATAAAATACTTATTAAGATTCTCTGCCTAATAAATTCAATTTATAATATTATGTGTATATAATTAATTTGATATACCTCGATTAAGAAATGCTTCTTCCTTATTTTTTCTAAACTATTATTTTTTGACATCAAATTTAAAGTATATAGTAACAATAAAATATGTATTTTAGTTGAAGATGTAAATTAAAAATATGTTGCAGTAATATAAATAAAATATAACTACTGTTTTTCATTAATAAATATATTCTACGGCATGTTCTCATGTTCTACACTTTTTACATCTACCAATTATCGTCTCATGTTTTTCTAGACTTGCAGCTGACAGAAGACCAGTTAAAAAATCTAGCTTTGGGTGAAATTGAAAAATTACTTGTGGAAAATTCCACCAGTCTAATTAATTTTCCGGGTATGCCTATACCAAATGAAAATGTCACTTCTGATACTGAAAACCTGCTCATATTAGAAGAGATGTCTTACAATATTGAAGAAATGAAGGCAGACCACGCTAAACTATATCCTTTGTTGACTGATGATCAAAAACAGTTTATGAGCAAAATAATGACCGCAGTTGATAGTGCTAAGGGTGGTCTTTTCTTTGTATATGGACACGGTGGTACAAGAAAGACGTATATTTGGAGGACTTTGTGCGCAGCTTTACGTGGAATGGGCGACATAATACTTCCTGTAGCATCGAGTGGTATAGCTTCGCTCCTCCTCCCTAAAGGCAGGACAGCTCACTCTAGGTTCGGCATACCTTTGCAGTGCCACGAGAAATCCTCATGCAGCAAGATCACATCTGACTGGATTACTCAAAAAGACAAAGGCACCAATGACGCAAAGGTATTGTTTCGAAGCGCTTAACAGGAGTTTGGTTTATGTCATGCGAATGCCCAATGGGAGTTGTTCTAGCAGCCTGTTCGGTGGTTTAGTTGTTGCTTTGGGAGGCGATTTCCGTCAAATCCTTCCAGTTGTTCCTAAGGGGAACCGACATGATATTGTGCATGCCTCAATAAGCTCATCTCAACTATGGGATTCTTGTGAAGTTCTTAAGTTGACTAAGAACATGAGATTACAGGTAATTTAACTAACCAAAATCCTAATTTATTTATACTGCTCATTTTTGAAATTGTTATATTTATTGAAAATAATGTTAACGTAAGCACTTAATTAATTAGAACTTGATGGGAAAATATTGTGTTATACGAATTAAGCTTTTGGTTATTAATTAATTAAAAATAGACTAATACATCTCAGCCCCTTACCAAGATGTATCTAATCGAGTTCATATGCCTTTAGTCACATATCAATTGATATCTTAGACACTAACGTTGGAACAACATATATATTTTATATGTTATTTATTATGTATTTATATAATACTACTCTCAAATATCTGACAAAATAATATGGGCCAAAACCAAGAATAGAGGATGAAGGTAGTTCAATTCACATACCAAGACGCCTTCGTAAAGGTTTAGTTGTGGCGTCGTAGCCATCTATCCGCCATTTAATGGAATCCGAGCAAAACCTTTCTTTTCTGTCCTGTATGCTTCTCATCTGATTTTTGTAGTGATTCTCGGTGAACTGCAGCGGCAACTTTTTCCTGTCAAACTTGAACCTAGAATTTCTTCTCCCCCATTATTGTTGTTTTCTGCTCCCTCCATTTTGCCTGCCTCTCTCCTTTTTGCATATTCATTCTCCTTTCTACTCCCCCACCGTCTCATGTGCCTCTCTCACTCTTCAATTATCAATGGCCACCGCCCGCCCCTATCTCCTTTCTGCAACATCTCTCCTTTCTACTCCCTCCCCCAACTCATATCTATATCCCTCTCTCTCACTCTCTCAATCATCAATGGCCACCGCCCACCCCCTTCGCCTTTCTGCAACACCGCCCAAATGCAAAATTCTCTCTCTCCCCGTGCAAACTCTCTCTCTCTCTCTCTCTCTCATATCTCTCTCTCTCTAGGGTTTGGATTTTGGATCTGATCGCTCGTGATGGAAACAGAAAAGTGGAGTCTTGGCTTTCGGGTGAGAGAGGCGTGTAAGACTTTTCAATTTGATTCTTACCTGAAACACATTGGCTGCTTTAAACCACTGGCCTCGCCGCCAGACACTGGTGCGAGTGTATTTATGCAGGCGGGTGTGTGTATGGTGGGCAACATATTTGAGATTTGAGTTAGGAATATTCGACTGAACCTCAATTATGGGTGTCTTTGTGTGTTTAATGTTTGATGATATCTTTTCCGTTCTGTGATTTCAATCGAGAATGTGTAGAGAGAGGAAATCGAGAGGCTGAGAGAAGCTTAGTGAGAGAGAGTTGAATGGAGAAGAGAGAATAGGGTTCAAAACTTCAAAGGGTGAATTTCGGCTTCCAGTGAAATGGGTGTTATATATATATATATATATATATATATATATATATCCTTCATTTTTCTAGACTATTCAACTCATTCCCACTTTCCCAGTTTTTTCTAAGTTCTGCAGATTGACCACTAATTAGTTTTAGTTGCATTCAATTTCAGTCTCTAATTTTTTAAGTTTTGCTGATTAACCCAATTAGTTTTAATCATTCCAATACAATTAATATCCAATTATCTTATTACCCCTCCATAATCCAATTAATCCAGAAGCAGTTCAATTTAACTCAGAAATGTTGATAAAGTTCTATCCGATACATTTCATATAAAAGATTAATTATCTACTAATGGAAATAAATACTCACACATTATGTGTAGATAATAGCGTGTATTCTTAGGAGTAGAAGCATACGTCGCAGTGCATTGCTCAATCCAAATTCTCCATATTTAAGGTGCAAAAAATATATATCAAATATTAAAATGTGTCCATTAGTACATCCCAACCCAAGTCAGGTTTTAGTACACACTGAGTCCATTAGTATACCCCAACCCAGTCAATTTTAAATACACACCCAACCCATTAGTATACCCAACTAAGTCTTCCTGCATTTTAATTTTATGTTTGAATTTTTATTTATTGGCACAGTTGTTGCAACAGTCGAATTTCTTTATTGTTATTGTATCCAGTCTCTCTGGTTATATATTGTTGGAAAAAGTGCAAAAAAAATCAAGAATTCGGAACCGTCGTAACCATCTATCCGCCATTTAATGGAACATATTTACCATTTTGCCACCGGCACACCAGCCCATAATGTAAGTCAGACCGAATAGTAATGTAAATGACGAGATATATGGATAAGCATTCTATTTTAGTTTTTAAGATTTTACCTCTTCTTTTAGTATAAATTAATTAACAGTTTACTAAGAGTATGGAACCAAAGATAATTAGTCTCTTTGATTTTTTTACATTGATCACTTTTAAGTTATTGCATTTATTGAGAATAATATTATTGTAATTATTTTTTATATTGAGAAAAGCTATCATAATTATTCTTTTTCCATCGGGCTGATGCATCTGGGTTTGATATTGACGAGACCAGGGAGTTTGCAGAATAGATACTTAACGCTGGTGACTGCATTGCTAGTGATGCTCTTGGTGATGGGGAAGCAGTTGTGACATTATCAAACGATTTTTTTTATACGAGATGCAGTTAATCCTATTGCAGCTATGGTGGAAAACATATACCTAGATGTATTACAGACTACATCGAATCCAGAAATTTTTAAGGATAGGGCTATACTGGACCCCACTAATGAGATAGTTGATACGATTAACGATTACATCATGTCTCTAATGCCTACCAAGGAAATGGTACATCTTAGTTCAGACAACGTCTGCAAAGCGGACGGAGTAGTTGATATGGACGATGAAATATTTTCAGTTAAATATCTCAACACAATCAAATGTTCGGGATTGCCAAGTCATGAAATCAGATTGAAGGAAGGGTGCATCATTATGCTTCTCATGAATATCGATCCATGTAGTGAGCTCTGCAATGGCACTAGAATGATAGTAACTAAACTCGGAGACCGCATAATTGAAGCAACACTAATTTCGGGAAAGAATATAGGCAGGCAGTTTCCAATTGCGAGGATGATCATGAGCCCTTCAGATTTCACTAAGTTTCCCATTCGATTTCAAAGGAGGCAATTCCCATTGACTGTCTGCTTTGCTATGACCATAAACAAGAGTGAGGGACAATCTTTATCCAATGTAGGACTATACCTACCAAAACCTGTGTTTAGCCATGGTCAATTGTATGTCGCACTCTCATGAGTCACTAGTAGAAAAGGTCTGAAAATTCTAGCCCTTGACAATGATGGTCGGGCGCATAACACAACGACTAACGTTGTGTACAGTGAAATTTTTGACAAATTATGAGGTAGTCGCAAAGTCAATTGTTGTTCTTTAAAGTCATATTTTATTAAAATTAATGTTCAGTTTGTATGAAATATTACGTTATTAACTTTTTTAAAAACGTTTTTTTTCTTGGAAATTAAAGAGGTACTTGGACAAAAATAAAGTGAAAGTGATGAATAGTATGTTGGGTTTCTTTCAATTAAACATTACAATATACAACTTTATTTTATGTATTTACATAAAAATTCCACATAACGTTATTCCCCGTCGAAACTCGACGGGTTATACACTAGTATGTATATATATATATATAAACATGAGAGCTTTCCTCTATTCATTAAATCATTTTAATTGTTTTTTAATTTAATTTATGCCTTTTTATTTGGTTTTCCGCCCATACTAATCCCTAAAATCACGCTGAATAATTTTAATGGTCCTTTCCGCTGCTTCTACCATTCTACCGCTTTCTACAAAACATTCGTTTCTCTATTGTGCTCTTTTTTCCCTTTCCAACGTCAACCTTTCCTTTCTCTTCTGTACTTTTTCATCTTTATATCTTTTTAGAATTTTACAATTTGGAAAGAAACCTCACTATCAGTTTTTTCTCATTACAATTAATCTTATACTTCTGTATATTTTTTGATTTTTTAATTATTTTTACAAATATTTATTGAAATTAAGTTATAGGTTCGAAAACTGATTCTAGAGTTTTATGAGGCCAATGTTAGGCGTATTTTTATGCGCTTATTTATCATTATTTTATATCCATTTGAAGTCTAAATCTGCATAAATGAGCTTTTGATGCACTATCTTTATATGTTTTGAAGGAAATTGGAGTCCGGAAGCCTAAACGACGAAAAATGGGTGAAAACGACAAATTTTGGTCAGGGGCCGCGGCACAGCAAGGCGCCGAACACACTGTACCGGGGGCCGCGACACGCACTTACTGAGCCGCGGCCCGCGGGGCGGCAAGGCTGTAATTGCCGCATTTCTGAGCCGTTTTTGAAGCCCGTTTTCGACCTAATCCACGGACGCGTTTTGGAGATGAATGATGGTTATAAATAGGGATTAAAGGTCTGAAAAGAAATCATCGAGGAAGAGGAGAAAACACCAAGGAGCAGCTAGAGAACGGAGGAATCCAAGTTCTTCGACTGCGTTTGATTTCTATTATGCTTTCTTTAATTCTTTTTGTATTTTTATTTTCTAGCATGTCAGGCTAGAACCCTATTCTAGGATTTTGATGGAACCGAGGTTTTTGACGAATTAACTTTTAATTTCGCATTATTAAATTATATTTCTCTTTCTTATTGAGTTTTCCCAATTGTGCTATTTACTATCAATTATGTGGCCTATGATTGATTTGTTTTGATTACGCAACTCGAATCGGGAGAGGAGAGTTGGTAGAAAAAATTGGTGAGAACCGTTTTATCTTGTGAGATAGGAATATACTCATAGGAATTACGTGGCCTTTCTGAAGATTTCGTACTTTTTGCCTATTGTCGAATTAATTCACCTAGGAATGGAGTGTGTTATTCGCCTTAGAAAATTCTATTGACCTCGGGAGAGGCGGTAGAGTATTTTAGCAACCTTCGCCTTCAATAAATTGGGAAATCATTAAATTCATATAATCAAGAGTAATTCGGATAAACCAAGGTGGATTCACAATCCTAGATTTATTCCCTATTTGATCTTCTTTCTTCGAGCAAATCGATTTTACTATTTATTCTTTTAGTAATTTTCTTTAATTAACTTGCACCTCCAATTTCGATAGTTCAAATAAAATTAGAATACACATAAATCGGTAATTAGTGAGTCAGTCCTCGAGGGAACGATAACTTTCTTACCACTTTATTACTTGCTTACGACAACGTGCACTTGCGTTAACCAAAATATCGTAACAAGTTTTTGGCGCCGTTGTCGGAGACTGATTGTTTTACTAATATCGATTTCAGAATTTCTAGTCTTAATTTGAACATTATTTTAATTTTGTTTAATTTTTTTATTTATTTGTTTTCCTTTCAGGAATTTCTGGTTAGTGCATGAGAAAATTTGGTAACTAAGGCCTACTACCTTTGGATACTGAACTCGAGCGCATTCTTCGGAAAAACAAGAAGGAAAAGCGTGAGCTACCGACAAAAGACAACATGGCCAATAACACAGAAAATCACGGAGGAGACAATCCTATGCAGCCAGCTCAACCGGCATTGGCACTCCGTGATTATGCAATGCCACAAATCAATGCAAACTTTTCGGGGATTCGGCGTCCAACCATCCAAGCGAACAACTTCGAAATTAAGCCAGATATTATTCAGATGGTGCAAGCAAGCCAATTTTGTGGACTGGCAAACGATGACCCCAACGCACACATCGCTTCATTTCTCGAGATATGTGACACCTTCAAGAATAACGGTGTTACCGATGATGTTATTCGTCTGCGGCTTTTCCCTTTTTCTCTAAGGGACAAAGCCAAGTTTTGGTCGAATTCATTACCGCCGGGCTCTATCACGACTTGGGCGGAATTAGCACAAGCCTTTCTGGCTAAGTTCTTTCCACCATCGAAGACAGCGAGACTAAGGAACGAGATAACTACTTTCGGGCAATTTGATATGGAGTCGCTTCATGAAGCTTGGGAGCGATACAAGGATTTGCTAAGGAGATGCCCACACCATGGTCTACCGGATTGGCTGCAAATTCAGACATTCTATAACGGATTGAGTTCTTCTACACGCACTCTTGTTGATGCAGCTGCTGGAGGAGCGTTAATGGGAAAGACTATGGCGGAAGCTCATTCTCCATTGGAGGCGATGGCTGCAAATGCTTATCAGTGGCCTTCCGAACGAGTGAACCCAAAGCGAGTTATGGGAGTTTCCGACAACGATCCGATCTCTACACTATCAGCCCAAGTCGCAGTGCTAACTCGGCAATTGCAAGCTTTTTCACATGCTCCTACCACCGTTACCGCATAATCATGTAATTGGTGCAACGGATCTCACCCTAGTGCGGAATGTCAAGTTGGAAATAATTTAGAGCAATCTCCGATGGAACAAGCTCAGTTTGTGGGGAATGGGAATCGGCAGAACAATCTGTATTCCAACACATACAATCAAGGGTGGCGGAATCACCCGAATTTTTCGTGGAAGAACGGGCAAGCTTTAAAACCTCCGCAAGCTCAATTCGCACAGCCCCCACAGCAGCCCCTCAACCACCAAAGGTATCCTTGGAAGATACTCTTTCTTAAATGGCGGCTAATACGAGCCAATTCATGACCCACACTGAGACTACCTTACAAAATCATTCCGCCTCCATCTGAAACTTGGAAGTGTAAATGGGGCAGATCGCAAATCTATTGTCCTCTCGACCTCAAGGTGTATTACCCAGCGCCACCGAAATGAACCCCAAGGAAAACGTGCAAGCAATCGAGCTACGAAGCGGAAAGGAGCTGAAAGTGCAGCCTACCAATAACAAGGACAAGAGCGACCACAGTGAGAAAGAAAAGGACGAGGCGCCCAAGCCAAAGGCAGTGTCGACTACTCATCCCACTCCTCAAATTTCATTCCCACAACGTCTGCAAAAGCAAAAATTGGACAAGCAATTCTCCAAGTTTCTTGACGTCTTCAAGAAACTACATATCAACATTCCATTTGCCGACGCCTTGGAACAAATGCCGAGTTATGTGAAGTTCATGAAAGAAATCTTATCAAACAAAAGAAAGCTCGAGGAGTATGAGACAGTAGCATTGACGGAGGAGTGCAGTGCTATTCTACAGAAGAAGCTCCCACCTAAATTGAGGGATCCGGGAAGCTTTACTATTCCATGCACCATTGGGAATTCGTCCTTTGAAAGAGCCTTATGTGATCTCGGAGCCAGCATAAACCTTATGCCCCTTTCTATTTTTAAGAAGCTGGATATTGGGGAAGCCAAGCCGATGACGGTGTCTTTGCAATTAGCCGATAGATCTATCAAATATCCGAGGGGAGTAATAGAGGATGTCTTAGTTAAGGTCGAAAAATTCATCTTTTCGGCCAATTTCATTGTGCTCGACATGGAGGAGGACCACGACATCCCAATTATCTTGGGAAGACCATTTTTGGCAACCAGCCGAACTTTGATCGATGTGGAAAAGGGGAAGCTTACTCTACGAGTTCAAGAGGAGCAAGTAACGTTCAATATCTTTCGATCCTTAAAATATCCTAGTGATGCTGAAAAGTGTTTCCAAGTTGACGTCATTAACTCGTGTGTAAGTAGAGCCTTTCGAGAGAATTATCCATCCGATCCACTGGAGTCAGTTTTAGTTGGGGCTGCCTCCGAATTAAATTCCGAGCATGTAGCCTATGTACGACACATGGATGCTTCCCCACGATTTTTCACCCGTCGACCATGTGAGGAGCTCGGAAGTTCACCAACTCGACCCGTCCCATCAATCGAGAAACCCCCAAAGCTAGAACTCAAACAGCTGCCGAGTCACTTAAAATATGCATTCTTGGGATCCAACGATTCTTTGCCAGTCATTCTTTCGGACACTTTAGCGGGGGATCAAGAGGAGAAATTATTGAGGGTTCTGAGGGAGTACAAATCTGCCCTTGGATGGTCTATTGCGGATATTAAGGGAATCAGCCCGTCCATTTGCATGCACAAAATTTTGATGGAGGAAGACTACAAACCATCTGTGGAACATCAACGCCGTTTAAATCCAAATATGAAAGAGGTGGTAAAAGTCGAGGTTTTAAAACTCCTCGACGCAGGTATGATCTTTCCTATTTCTGATAGCAAGTGGGTAAGTCCGGTCCAAGTTGTGTCAAAGAAGGGTGGGATAACGGTTATTCAAAATGATAATAATGAATTAATTCCCACTAGGATTGTCACGGGGGTGGCGTATGTGCATAGATTATAGGAAATTAAATAAAGCCACTAGAAAAGACCATTTCCCTTTACCTTTTATTGATCAAATGTTAGATAGATTAGCCGGACACGATTTCTATTGTTTTCTTGATGGTTATTCTGGGTATAATCAGATTTATATAGCCCTAGAAGACCAAGAAAAGACGACGTTTACATGTCCTTACGGCATTTTCGCTTATAGGCGCATGCCTTTTGGTTTATGTAATGCGCCGACCACTTTTCAACGGTGTATGATGGCTATTTTTTCTGACATGGTAGAGCATTGCATTGAAATTTTTATGGATGATTTTTCTGTTTTTGGTGATTCGTTTGATATGTGTTTGCAGAATTTGCAGAAAGTCCTAAAAAGATGCGAAGAAACAAATTTGGTCTTGAACTGGGAGAAGTGCCATTTTATGGTCCAGGAGGGCATTGTACTTGGCCACCGAATATCCTCACATGGAATTGAAGTCGACCGGGTAAAAATTGAAACAATCGAGAAGATGCCTCCGTCTACTTCGGTAACAGGGATAAGGAGCTTTTTGGGACACGCCGGTTTTTACCGCCGGTTTATTAAGGATTTTTCGAAGATCACGAAGCCGTTGTGCAATTTGCTCATGAAGGATGTTCTGTTTAATTTTGACGAGTCGTGTACAGAAAGTTTCGATCTATTGAAAAAAGCTCTAAGCACCGCCCCGGTAATAGTCGCTCCAGACTGGGACCTCACATTCGAGTTGATGTGTGATCCTAGTGATTTTGCCATTGGGGCTGTTTTGGGACAGAGACGAGGGAAAGTGTTCCACATCGTGTATTATGCAAGCCGAACTCTTGACGACGCCCAAAGAAATTATGCCACAACGGAAAAAGAATTGTTAGCGGTGATCTTTGCTTTTGATAAATTTCGGGCGTATTTATTGGGGACGAAAGTAGTAGTGTGGTCTGACCATTCGGCGATTAAATACCTTCTGGAGAAGAAGGATGCTAAACCAAGGTTGATAAGGTGGGTGATTCTCCTCCAAGAATTCAACTTGAAAATCCGCGACAAAAAGGGGACTGAGAATGTTATTGCCGATCACCTTTCACAGTTAGAGAGTCCCCTTGAGAAGGGAGAAAGTCATCCACAAATCATGGAAACCTTTCTCGATGAACAGCTCTACAAGTTGGGTTCGCAACACGCGCCTTGGTACGCTGATCTAGTGAACTATTTGGCGAGTAAAATAATTCCGAATGACCTCTCACGCCATCAAAAGAAGAAGCTGATTTCAGACGCTAAGTATTACTTGTGGGACGATCCTTTTCTGTTTAAAAGGTGCTCTGATCGAATCATTCGCAGATGTGTTCCGGATGAGGAAATCCGCGGAGTGTTGAATCATTATCATGCATCACCTTACGGTGGGCATTTTAGCAGAAATAGAACAGCGGCAAAGGTCTTACAATCGGGTTTCTATTGGCCATCGTTATTCAAGGATGCTCACTCCTTTGTGTCCACATGTGATCGGTGTCAACGAATGGGAAACATCTCAAGACGACATGAAATACCGTTGAACACAATACTTGAGGTTGAATTGTTTGACGTTTGGGGGATTGACTTCATGGGTCCATTTCCTCCATCAAATAAGAATCTCTATATTCTGGTAGCAGTGGACTACGTCTCAAAGTGGGTCGAAGCGGTAGCACTACCAACGAATGGGTCCAATGTCGTAATCAAATTTATAAAAAAATATATTTTCACTCGTTTTGGGACTCCACGTGCTATTATCAGCGATGGTGGTTCACACTTCGACAACAAATTCCTTGATGCGGTCTTGAGAAAATACGGAGTCACTCATCGTGTTGCTACAGCCTACCATCCCCAGACGAGCGGTCAAGTCGAGATATCAAATCGAGAGCTAAAATGGATTTTAGAAAAAACAGTCAGCTCGTCTCGAAAAGATTGGTCCTTCAAACTCGATGATGCACTTTGGGCATACCGTACTGCGTATAAAACACCTATCGGGATGTCTCCTTACAGATTGGTTTATGGTAAAAGTTGTCATTTGCCAGTAGAGATGGAACATCGTGCATACTGGGCGATAAAGAAATTGAATTTTGATCTTAAATCTGCTGGTGAAAAGCGTTGTTTGCAGTTGAACGAGCTGGAGAAAATTCGCCATGATGCGTACGAAAATGCGAAGCTTTATAAGGAGCGGACAAAGATTTGGCATGATAAGCACATCGCACATCGAGAGTTTGTCCCGGGTCAAGAGGTGTTGTTGTTTAATTCTCGCTTAAGGTTATTCCCTGGGAAATTGCGTTCACGATGTTTGGGACCGTTTACAGTAGTTCAAGTATTCCCACACGGAGTAGTGGAAGTACAAAAAGATGACCGTAAATTTAAAGTTAATGGGCAGCGGTTGAAGGCCTACTTGGGTAATCTAATAGACGCGCAGAAGACGAGCGTCGTCTTATCCACCGCCGGATGAATGCTAGAAAAGTCCGGCTGAAGACTATAAACTTAGCGCTTCTCGGGAGGCAACCCGAGTATTAGTTGTATATTTTTTTCAGTGTTTTCATGCATTTTAGTGTCTATAATTTTCGTCATTTTCACTTTGATATGCTTATCTATCACGTTCTAAGTGTTTTCCTTTGAAAATTCTGTGCAGAAATCACCCCAGGGGAAAATTCAGCAATAGGCCGCGGCACAATGGAAGCGAGCCGCGGCACACACAAGTCGACACAAGAAGGATAACAGCACTGTACTCTGTGCCGCGGCACGAACTTACTGAGCCGCAGCACACCCTAAACCTGAGACGCGGCACATATGTACTGAGCCGCGGCACGCGAAACGCTCCAGAAATGCCCAGGAAACTGTACTTCGTGCCGCGGCACAAACTTACTGAGTCGCGGCACACTTACACTACGAGCCGCGACACCCATATGTTGAGTCGCGGCACACAACAACATTACAAAAAGGCCCAGGCAGGCTGTACTCTGGGCCGCGACTCACTTAAGTTGTGCCGCGGCCTCTGTTGCGAAGTTGGAACGCCCAGGCCTCCTTCATATACTCGATCGTCCGACACCAGGAACCTCTCCATGACTAGAAAAAGGAAGATTAGTACGAGGGCTAGGACACAATCATCCCCCACAAGAGGGGAGACATCTCGAAGCCTAGCCGATTTAGAATCTCATCAATTCTCCGATCCGGAAATTCACAGAATATGCAACGAAAAAATCCGGCCTCGACCAATAATCCCGGAGCGGGGATTCACTCCCGCCCCCCAGGACGGTGAGCTTCTGACTATGATTGACGAGATAGGATGGGCTCGTTTCACTGCGCCACCCGAGCCGGCTGTGATCTATATCGTCGAGGATTTCTACGCCAGTGCTCTATTGCGACATATTCGGGCAGGGCAGATGATGGGGCAATCAGATACTCGGACTCAGGTCGTCGTCCGAGGCCATACTGTGGATTTTTCGGTGGCAGCAATTCGGAGACTATACGAGCTGCCAGTGGTGGACGAGACGGCGTATACGCGGAGTATGAGTATCTTTACGAGGGAGGCTCTTCTTGAGGCACTCACACAGCTCGGTTCCGTCTGGGAGACGCGCACCCCGGGTTCTTCAGCCTTCTATTTTAAGAGTTCGCGCCTCAGTCGGCTCGGGCGAGCCTGGTTATACTTCCTCTGCGCACGAGTCGATCCTACCTCGCAGATCCGCTCAGTCTTACTCTCTCGTGCTCGACTACTATATGCTATCACTACCGGGCTCAGATTCGATGTGGCCCCTCATCTGGTCCGATATATTCTTCAGTGCATTCAAGGAGGGGCCAAGACGGGGCTGAAGCACCCCTCTCTCATTTGCGTTATATGCCGCCGGTCGGGCATGACTTGGTCGGATGATGAGCCAACGCTAGCACCCCAAGGTCCGATAGATCATTGCATTATTTCTCACTTTGACCAGTGGGGTGGAGCGCCGGCACACGCTCGGGGACGAGGATTTCTTCTTGACGAGCTACATGAGCAGTCCCCCGAGCCTCTTATTCTGACGCATGAGCAAGCGGATTCCAGCCCACCGCTCGAGAGAGAGCACCTTCAGGCGATGTTCGACAGCCTGAGAGAGGAGATGCGGAGAGAGAGAGAGAGTCATCTAGCTGCCGTGGGAGAGGAGATGAGAAGAGTTTTAGAGAGCCATCTAGCTGCTTTGAGAGAGGAGATGCGGACAGAGAGAGAGAGAGAGCCTCCTCGCAGCTGTCCGGGAGGAGATGAGCGAGCAGGCCCGCCGGGCCAATCGACGTGAGGAGAGGCGCTTAGAGGCGAGGGATGCGTACCATCAGGACTACCTTTCTGCATGGACGAGCTATATACTGCACCCGGACGGGCCCTTCATCCCACCAGTTACGCCATCTACACCACCCTCCTCGCCGGACGAGGCCGACACCAGTTCCTGAGCTGATATTAGGGGAGTACTTGACCTTTTCTCTTATTACATATTATTATCTATGTCCATTGAGGTCAATGTACGTCCTAAGTTTGGGGGGGTTTACTTTCAGTTATTTTTTTACTTATTCGTTGACATTTTTCGTTATTTTTTACGCTAGCCTTGCTTGTCTTGATTTTATCTGCATTCGTGGATTTTACGTGTTTCCTTGTGTAAAATTGATGATATGATACTGATTTCTTTTTGAAGAACCGGTTGAGTTTTGGTCGAGTTTACAGTCTGCGATATTTGTTTCCTCTGAGTATTCATTTAGGTCTGAAATTTTTCGTTATTGTAGAAATCTTAGCATATAAGAAAGGAGACATACGTGTTTTCAAATCGCCGTCTATACGTTTGGTTACACTTTTCGCGTAGTTAGTCGTCCAGTAATATGAGTCTTGTTGGCACTCAGATGGAGTTTAGAGTCGGATAGTCTTTCCCAAAAAGTCGAGAAATTGTACATGTTCTATGATGGGAAGTCTAGTAACCGGGGGTATTCACGTGACCCGTTGTTTACTCTCACGTAAAACGATAACCCTGAATAGACTAAAGGTTTAGTGATATCGCATTTGCCGATGATGGGAAGCCTAGTAACCGGGGGTATTCACGTGACCCGTTGTTTAGTCTCGCGTAAAACAGCAACCTTGAATCGGACGTGCGGGAATAGCTATTCGAGTTTTTTCTCCGCTGTAGAGGGAAACTTAGTAACTAGAAGCATTCATGTGCCCCATGAGTGTCTTTTACGTCAAACGGTTCCCCAATACATGAGAATGGAAATCCACCATAGGATTATCCCGATGAAACATCCCGAGAGCCGAAACCTAGTGGTTAACTCGAATGGGGTTATTGATCATATATAAGGGAAAGTTGTCCGAGGATTATTTTTGACGTTGAAACTCTTGAATTTTTGCCACTAGACTGTGGGACTGGGCGAGTTGGCTTGTTTAATCTAACCCTTCATATTGGCGGTCAGTTAAATTCACGCTTGTTAATCTTTGAGCTTGATTTTCTTCATGAACGATTGATTAGCACCAAAAATAGTTACTTTGTGGAATTAGTGTCCTTGATGTGACTCACTAATACGATACTCGTATTATTCTTTGAGATTTTCAGGGTAGTATTGATTAAGTTGAGCACTATGGATTTGCACGATCATTCACGATACTTCTTATTTGAAATTGATTTTTGCTTGAGGACAAACAAAGGCTCAAGTTTGGGGGTATTTGTTAGGCGTATTTTTATGCGCTTATTTATCATTATTTTATATCCATTTGAAGTCTAAATCTGCATAAATGAGATTTTGATGCACTATCTTTATATGTCTTGAAGGAAATTGGAGTCCGAGAGCCTAAACGACAAAAAACGGGCGAAAACGACAAATTTTAGTCAGGGGCCGCGGCACACCAAGACCAGGCCGCGGCACACGCACGACACAGCAAGGCGCCGAACACACTGTACCGGGGGCCGCGGCACGCACTTACTGAGCCGCGTCCCATGAAGAAAACTGCGCCCAGGCATAGGGCGCTGGACATTAGGGGCCGCGGCACGTACTTACTGATCCGCGGCCCGCGGGGCGGCAAGGCTGTAATTGCCGCGTTTCTGAGCCGTTTCTGAAGCTCGTTTTCGACCTAATCCACGGACGCGTTTTGGAGATGAATGATGGTTATAAATAGGGATTAAAGGTCTGAAAAGAAATCATCGAGGAAGAGGAGAAAACACCAAGGAGCAGAGAGCGGAAGCTAGAGAACGGAGGAATCCAAGTTCTTCGACTGCATTTGATTTCTATCATGCTTTCTTTAATTCTTTTTGTATTTTTATTTTCTAGCATGTCAAGCTAGAACCCTATTCTAGGATTTTGATGAAACCGAGGTTTTTGACGAATTAACTTTTGATTTCGCATTATTAAAATATATTTCTCTTTCTTATTGAGTTTTCCCAATTGTGCTAATTACTATCAATTATGTGGCCTATGATTGATTTGTTTTTATTACGCAACTCGAATCGGGAGAGGAGAGTTGGTAGGAAAAACTGGTGAGAACCGTTTTATCTTGTGAGATAGGAATATACTCATAGGAATTATGTGGCCTTTCTGAAGATTTCGTACTTTTTGCCTATTGTCGAATTAATTCACCTAGGAATAGAGTGTGTTATTCGCCTTAGAAAATTCTATTGACCTCGGGAGAGGCGGTAGAGTATTTTAGCAACCTTCGCCTTCAATAAATTGGGAAATCATTAAATTCATATAATCAAGAGTAATTCGGATAAACCGAGGTGGATTCACAATCCTAGATTTATTCCCTATTTGATCTTCTTTCTTCGAGCAAATCGATTTTACTATTTATTCTTTTAGTAATTTTTTTTAATTATCACTTGCATCTCCAATTTCGATAGTTCAAATAAAATTAGAATACGCATAAATCGGTAATTAGTGAGTCAGTCCTCGAGGGAACGATAACTTTCTTACCACTTTATTACTTGCTTACGACAGCGTGCACTTGCGTTAACCAAAATATCGTAACAGCCACCTTCAACTTTTTATATGCTAATGATTGAACATTCTTTTTGTGCGTTTTGATGAAAGTGTGGTGTTCGGACGAGCATTCTGATTCGTGGTGTACATGGTTATCATTTTTCGGTCTATAAAAGGTCGTCGTCTCTAATTTTATTTCATTATTACTTTTTAGACTGGTGTGCATTTGTTTGTACTCCTTTTGATTTTTTAGATGTTTTAATCGTTTTAGTTTTCTCAGCTTCCTTCATTAAATAAACTACCCCACTATAGAGCCATAACGAATTACATAAGCAATTACATAATAAGCTAAAATGACATTTTTATCCTTACTTTTTTACCATTTTGTAACATTCACAATCGGCAATTATGTCATTTACACCCCATTATGTCATCTATTATGGCAATGTCAATGGCAATCTATTGTTTTGCGGAGTAAATATGCCAATGAACAAAAAATGGGATATTAGATGTTTGTATTATTTTACATATAGAAGCTAAAAGTTAAACAAATTAAAAAAGGGTATTTTGTGAATAAGTTGTACAAGAGTTATTTTTATTTTAAGCCAAAAGCTGAGAAATTATGTTAATTAAGTTTTTTTAGAGTTTGCCAACACTCCATATATCATTATTATGATTTAATTTTTGTATTTTTCTAGCTTTCATATTTCTAAACTTTGCTCCCACTTCTTTTCTTCTTCTCGCAGATGTATGAAGAATTGCAGGCTGCAAGTGTTTTTTTTTTTCCATCTTCTTCAATTGGTGTTCCGCCAAGACTTTAGTGGTTGTTCGATTTTTAGGTTCATAGCCGGCATTGAAGTAAGTAAGAGACTTACTTGTAACTAATATTTCTTATTTCAATTTAGTTTTCATGTAGTTTTCATGTTTGAATTATTATTACATCATTAAAACATGAACTCCTTCCAAGCACTCTGTTTGGTTTCCATTTTTTTCCGCTTTTTTTTTCGCCCCTACTTGATTAAGCTGGGAATATGATTTCTGATTCAAGCAATGAACTTTCTTTGTTATGACTTGTGAACGTTGGAATAATCAGGCCTCTACAGAGTACTTTGTGCAGATGAATATGTGAAATATGTGTACATTTCTCTAGATCAGCTAAGATAAAAAAATTATTGAAAATTTTCTTTTCATTGTTTATGTACCACTATCAGGTAACTCGAGTTGAACATGGGAATTCGAAGATCAAGCGCCAATTCACAGGCTTTATAGAGATTCATAACAGCTTAGTTTTTGGAGCCGAAGCATGTTTTCGACTCTTCTAAGGCTGTGCAAAAGTTTTTTTATGGTTACTTCCTACTGGAAATCCGACTCGTGACCTTGGAGGATGTAAATGAATCATAAAAAATCTTGCAAAGGATGGATCTCATTGTAAAAAAAAAAAAAAAAAACTAAACCCCAGCCAAAGGAGGCAACAATTCTATAAAGCCTCAGAGATCTTCGTTTATCTCTTCAGATATGATTAGCATCAGTGTCCAATCATCATCCTCAAATGCAGGTTTGTATATATGCATTGCACGTATAGTTGTTAAAGACGAAAGGCGCGCCAATTCGATATGGGTTCCTATCGCCTGAGGAGCGAGGCGTAAGGCGGGGCGCGCGCCTGAGAGAGGTGAGACGCACAAAAAATAAAGAATAAATTAATTAAATAATAAATTTTATAAACACATGATGACAATAAAATATAACAATTCACAAAATACTTGATAATTCACAAAATTAAAGTGTCAGAACTGTAACACCCCCAAAACCATATGGGAATATTACACGCCGTAGACCCTTTCCACAAGGATCTACCAGGCTAAACATCCATAAACAACCAAATGCTTGCCCGGCCAGGGTCAAACAATATAATAATACAGACCGTTAAGGTCACTTACACATAACATACAGACCGATGAGGTCACACAACTCTATCAACAGAACTGACTAACAACATTACCCACACAGGGGTCGAAACACAATAAAGTGGAAGATTGAATCAACTCTAACAATACAACCAAACTCTACCAACTCTCGACTCTTTCATTAGTATCGCAGCTCGTCATCCACTTATGCCAATCCTGTGACTGCTCCCCTGAACCTGCATGTACCTAGACGCAAAACAGACATCCATCCCATGATTACCCGGGGGTTAGTAAAACTCCACTGTTTTACTAGTGCAAGTATAATACGATACGAAAAGCAACAAGTAAATAGCAATTACAATTTTAATACAGAAATCTATTATGAAAATGTTCCCGAGAAGTTTTAGAATTTCGAACTCAAGCAAGTGATATTTGAAAAGGAACACATCATCTCGGGGATTTTTAAAGCAGAAATTCTTTTGGACCTCGAGTCCCAATTTACAAAACCTTTTCGAAAACATTAGGGCCTTGGCCCGATTCTCGATTCAAAACACACTAGATAAGATATCATTATGAGTCCGAGACCCATATTTAAAAGGTTACCCAAACAAGCACTATAACACGATCATTGTTCGTACACATCATGTACCGAACTCCGGAGGCCTCGACGGACCTTACCCGGACCGCACACTCTGTTCGTACACATCATGTACCGAACTCCGGAGGTCTCGACGGACCCTACCCGGCCACAAAAATCGTTCGTACACATCATGTACCGAACTCCAGAGGCCTCGTCAGACCCTACCTGGATCACACACCTTGTCCGTACACATCATGTACCGAACTCCAGGGGCCTCGTCAGGCCCTACCTGGATCACACACCTTGTTCGTACACATCATGTACCGAACTCCAGAGGCCTCGTCAGACCCTACTTGGAACACACACACACACATATTGACACGACACAACTCATAATCATCAAATATCAAGCCATTCCACATTACACCGAAATGTACAATCAAGTATGTAAACCAAGACAACACACACATCATAATCATCACAACAACTCAACAATTACCGACCACGCCCGGCACAAACTTAGATGATTTGCACATCCAACACGATTCCCAAAATGTTAACTAAGTGAAGGTATCATCGTTACCATCAATTGTTCGTAATAATCAATTCATACGAAGTATATACACTGTTGTATTGAGAATTATTCGTCTCAACAGGCGATCGCCTCAAAGACCGGGCGACCGAGCCAGAGTCCAGCAGCCCAGGCAGATCGGCCGACCGAAGGTCCCAGGACAAGCCCCGGTGCCGAGCGATCGACATCTAAGGCGATCGTCTCTCGGTACTTCGATCGTCTCTCGGCACTTGGTGACCGACCCCTGGCGACCGACCAAATGACGATCGTCTCATGCCACTCGAAGCCATCGATCGTCCAGTCGGCAAAGGCCGAAGCTCGGCACAGACCCACGTGCAGTTCCGAGACAAGATCCGCATTTTATGGATCGTTGACCACAGCCTGTCAGTATCTTTCCACCAACCGACAGACCCGCCGAAAGGTGTCCGTGAGACCGCCCGTGACAGCAACTCCGGGCGCGTGCTGGCTCCTCATTGGACCGCACAACTGGCGGCCAGCAGCAGCCTTGGACTTTAGGCAAACAGCCCATGTGACATAAAGACGATCGCCCCATTATTATATTGGACGAAAGGCGATCGCTGACACGTTGTTAGTGTAACTATCGCAAATGCACGATATCGTATCAAGTAGTAAAGTGGACTTTTTGAGTCCGGTTTATCGATCCCACAAGGAAGTTTGGTTATAATTTGAATTATACACTATTAGTCTATTTTTATAGATACTAAGATTAGTGAAACACAGAATTAAAGAGTTTGGTTTAATAATTGCAAAGATAATGCAATAATAGTTCTAATATTATAAGGAAATAAAAAGATAGCAATAATAATAGATTGATTAACGATAAAATGAAATAGTTGGGATTACAAACTTAGTTCGTCATTAGTTATAAAAGATGTATAGGAGATCATAAGATGAATTTACTTATTATGTTGTGTAGATTCGATTTTCCTTAAAAAGACGGTTTCTCTTTCGAACTATAAACGCCCTTACATATTGAATCAATCCACTATATTTCTATGTTGATTGGCTTCAATACATAGCATTAGGATTTATGAAAATAACTCAAAGAATCATCTAAGGACTAGAGGTATATTTCTATCCCCTAGAACAACTTAGAGTGAAGATCATTTGATCTAATCAAACATATTTTCTTTCGAAACATATGAAGACCATAAATATCTTCATTTATTGGCCAAATAAATAAAGATTGTTAAAACAATGAAAATCACACACAATAATAAGTAATTCACAATAGATCTTTTATACAAACATAAATAACATGACTAACCTTGTTTATAATCCCAACTAAAGGTTACTTAGCCCATGAAGGGTTTATTACACATATTACAAGCTTGTGTGGTCATTATTAGTTGAATCAAGAGAAAGAATTGATCCTAACTCCCTTAGTAGATAAAGGAGATAGAAGCAATAAACTCTCTGAACAACATATGCTATACCACACTTACAAATATCACTCAAGAACACAAGTGTGTTCTTCACACAAAAAGAAAAGTTTACAAAAAATGGAAAATTATAAGATGAATGATGAATGATGAAGGATCCAAGGGGTCTATTTATACACCTAAAGTCATCTAATAGCTCCAAAACTCCAGAATTATTACAATAGATCGGATCAATGTCAGCCATCCCCTCAATAATACACAAAAAGTATAAAAAATTAGACAAATCATCACAATCTGTCAAGAGTTACGGCCGTAACATGTAGGAGTTACGGCCGTAACTTGGATGACTTACGGCCGTAACATCCAGTAGTTACGGCCGTAACTTGGCTTCGTCAATTTGCTCACTGGTATCTTTGAGAGTTACGTTTTCAGCCCAGAATTTCCCAGACTTTGCGTTTTTGCCCCAAATCTTCTTCGGATGATAACTTTTGATATATAACTCTGATTTTGAATCCTAAAGACTGTCAATTGCTTTGGGAAAGCCCTACAACATGAATATATCAAAAATTCAACAAAGAGAATATTTAATAAACATGTTATTTCTTGAGTAAATCAGTTATTTAATCCGATCATCATCCGATAAAAATAAAATTATTTAAACTAATTAATTAAAAGCAAAAAACGAGTAGACTAGCTCAATTATGGGTGAATTTTATCGATACAAACCATGGATAAGTGTAGACACTTATCACACCCCCAAACTTGAATTCTTGCTAGTCCCGAGCAAGACTCTTTATTATTCACTCTCCAAAAAAAAAAATAAGAAAAATAATACACACATAAATTAAAATATAAAAAGAGAAAAGGAGATCAAAATGCCATTAATACACAACAACTAGCTTTATACAGTAGATAGAAATGAATCAAGATTCAAAATAAATCTACTAATGATTTTGAAGTTAAAACACGGTTTTATTTTGTAATTCCAAAATGCAAGGTTTTCCCCCCAAAAGACTGATTATTTCTTTCCCACTCGTGATACACACGACTCCCTTTAATGGTTGCTCTCGATCACTCGTTTATTTTTCGACTCAATATGAAAAAGAATTTAATTGGCGTCATCAAATATTGTGATTTTTCACGAAATTGAGTGTATTGAAATTCAGCCGCTAATTAATTCAAATCTGCTCATAAACTACATCCCTTTTAGTGATAGCTTTCACACCGTTATTTGCTAACGTGTAGCTCTTTTCACTAACACAATTTCTATCTCTTTTTTTAAAAAGGTGATAGCTTTCACACCGTTATTTGCTAACGTGTAGCTCTTTTCACCAATTTTCTGTGAGACGGAAGCTACGCACCAACAATGGTTAGTCCTTTATTTTTCGCAAAATTTAAGACCCCCAAAATTAGGCAGTTGTTGCTGCTCAACACTTCTCCTTTTCGTCATCTTTTTTTTAGGTGATAGCTTTCACACCGTTATTTGCTAACGTGTAGCTCTTTTGACCAATGACTCTTTTTTTTTTTTTAGGGAATAGAATTTTTGCAGAAAATCATTTCTTAGTTTAAGCATGAAAAATCAAAAACTCCACAAATTAAGTAAATTTCAGTTCTATTTTTCATCAACCGATTGATTCTTCTTTTCTCAAGGTAACGAATGACTCGATTTTATATGATAATTACAAGGCTTGGAAAGAGAGATTAAGGCTCAAAATTTTTGGAATATACAATTTTTTACCGGTTAAAACGATTTTAGAAGCTTGTATGTAGCTAATTTATTGGTGTTATGGCCAGATCTAGAAATCTCACAAATCAAAATACTATATATAATAAAAAATTTTTTAAGGCAAATAACCAAATCAATAAAAACACACCAAAATTATAAAACAAACCACCCCCAAACTTGAAAATAGAACTGTCCTCAGTTTAAAAATAAAATAAAAAATAATGCAGAAAAGCAGAATACTCCCTGTTAAGAAAATTGATGCTTGAGCAAACGCCTTCTAGAATCTGCAACAGAATAAATATACGAGGCACACAACTAAAGAAAATATACTCGGAAGTATAACACAATTTTTAAGATGCGCATCAACAAAGTCCGAAGAGTCGCCTTACGCTGCCATCAATGCTTTTATAAAAAAACACACAATAAAAATTATAGCAATAAAATAACAATACATAAATTGCGAATAGATGCGCGTCAAGAGATCAAGAAGAAACTCCTTAAGCTGCCATCATTTAGCACGATTATTACACACGACAGAAAGTAAAAATACAAGAGGTCCGACATGGTTTATCAAAGGGAGAGGAATGAATCCACTTTTCATTTTCTCACGGTAAAATCTTCTACCCAGACAATTTTAGCAAGAGCTGGATCTGGTTGAAGAACAAATTCATTGAGTTTTTTGATTAGTTCTTATGGTGTTGTTGCAACGACTATGATTTGTTTAGCACGCTCGGAAATAAAACCCTTTTCAGCAGAGTAGTCGATGAAAGACAATAAACCATCAAAGAAACCATTGACATTGAGCAGACCTATTGGTTTTTGATGAACATTTAGCTGGGCTATGGTAACCACATGAAAAAGTTCCTCAAGGGTGCCAAAACCACCGGGAAGGGTGATAAAGGCGCCAAAATTATTTATCATGTGAGTTATGTGATCTTGCATATTTACAGATCTAAACTCATCTCCAATAGTTGACCCGGTGATTTTACTTTCAGCCAGAGGTTTTGGAATTATTCCCAACACTCTTACTCATTCCATATAGGCAGAAGCAGCAGCTCGTCCCATTAATCCTAGACTTTCTCCTCCGTAAACTACATGAATGCATTTTTCTCCTAAGGTACGACCCAAGTTGTGGGCTGCTTCAGTAAAGCATGCCTCTTTTCCATAACTAGCTCCACCAAAAATGCAGACTGTGCTAAATTTTTTGTTGAAGATGATGACTCCATTTTTGAAAATAAATTATTTAGAGAGATATAGAGAAAAGTGCAAGTGTGAGGGATGAATAAAAGAAACAATCACAAAGTTTATTTATATAAGGAAAAGAAGGTAAAAATTGTTTAACAAGTTTGTGATTGCGTTGATTGCGCTTCAACTACTCAATAGAATAATGAAAGCATTTATCGCGTATCACATTTTTTATTCAGAAAATCTCACCACACGACAAAAATAAAAGATACTTACGCGTATGTACAGTAGTTGTGATTGTGGCTCACATCTTCCTCTGATTTTACGTTCAGAAACGGCCTAAACGCCTTCTATGAGTCGGGGAGAAGCTTTCCATCCAAGTTTCTTACAAATTGGCAAACAGGGTCTTTTAACGTCAGATTCCCAAGACGTTGTTCATATTCTGGTTTGAATTTATTCCACAAACATCGAATTCCGTAATGTACGAGTCCACTAGGATGCGTGTCAAGAGAAATTTCGATATCATCTAAATTCTCTTTATTCAGACCATCCTTAATGAATTGAATTTTATCTTCTCTGTTTGTAGATGGAATTCCCAAAGATCGACATTTTAAGTTATAGTTCCATCTGGCACATTTATAACAAACGGCTATCATCTTTGCTCGTCGTTTCTTGGCATATGAACTTTTTCCTAGCCCTGGTAAAAATCTGGTCGGTGTTTCTGTGAATTCACCTTCTATTCTTACTTTGGCTTCAATTATGAATCTTATGTCAAAAGGTATGCTTTTATTCATAAGCAACCTCATCCTTTCAAGTCTTGTCTTATAAATCTTTAAAATAACATTTTTGCTTAGAAAGGGAAATCTTTTTTCGATTTTAAACAAAGTTTCTTCCATGATAAAAAAAATAAATAAAAAGACAATGAAAATAATTGAAGAAAATATCTACAAATATCAGTTGTTGTGGGAAACTGAAAAATCCGACTTTAATAGTCACGGAGTACCGTTATCCGCCACTTGACCGGACAAACACAATTGAGTACTAAGTTACAATGTCGAGAAATATGTACCTATAAAAATAGTTTACAATGTGAGATTTCAAATATAACTTATACTTCCCCGTCAACGGCGCCAAAAACTTGACACGTTGTTAGTATAACTATCGGAAGTGCACGATATCATATCAAGTAGTAAAGTGGACTTTTTGAGTCCGGTTTATCAATCCCACAAGGAAGTTTGGTTATAATTTGAATTATACACTATTAGTCTATTTTTATAGATACTAAGATTAGTGAAACACACAATTAAAGAGTTTGGTTTAATAATTGCAAAGATAATGCAATAGTAGTTCTAATATTATAAGGAAATAAAAAGATAGCAATAATAATAGATTGATTAACGATAAAATGAAATAGTTAGGATTACAAACTTAGTTCGTCATTAGTTATAAAAGATGTATAGGAGATCATAAGATGAATTTACTTATTATGTTGTGTAGATTCGATTTTCCTTAAAAAGACGGTTTCTCTTTTGAACAATAAAATGCCCCTTACATATTGAATCAATCCACTATATTTCTATGTTGATTGGCTTCAATACATAGCATTAGGATTTATGAAAATAACTCAAAGAATCATCTAAGGACTAGAGGTATATTTCTATCCCCTAGAACAACTTAGAGTGAAGATCATTTGATCTAATCAAACATATTTTCTTTCGAAACATATGAAGACCATAAATATCTTCATTTATTGGCCAAATAAATAAAGATTGTTAAAACAATGAAAATCACACACAATAATAAGTAATTTACAATAGATCTTTTATACAAACATAAATAACATGACTAACCTTGTTTATAATCCCAACCAAAGGTTACTTAGCCCATGAAGGGTTTATTACACATATTACAAGCTTGTGTGGTCATTATTAGTTGAATCAAGAGAAAGAATTGATCCTAACTCCCTTAGTAGATAAAGGAGATAGAAGCAATAAACTCTTTGAACAACATATGCTATACCATACTTACAAATATCACTCAAGAACACAAGTGTGTTCTTCACACAAAAAGAAAAGTTTACAAAAAATGGAAAATTATAAGATGAATGATGAATGATGAAGGATCCAAGGGGTCTATTTATACACCTAAAGTCATCTAATAGCTCCAAAACTCCAGCATTATTACAATAGATCGGATCAATGCCAGCCATCCCCTCAATAATACACAAAAAGTATAAAAAATTAGACAAATCATCACAATCTGTCAAGAGTTACGGCCGTAACATGTAGGAGTTACGGCCGTAACTTGGATGACTTACGGCCGTAACATCCAGTAGTTACGGCCGTAACTTGGCTTCGTCAATTTGCTCACTGGTAGCTTTGAGAGTTACGTTTTCAGCCCAGAATTTCTCAGACTTTGCGTTTTTTCCCCAAATCTTCTTCGGATGATAACTTTTGATATATAACTCTGATTTTGAATCTGGAAAGACTGCCGAATTCGTCTCAGAAAGCCCTACAACATGAATATATCAAAATTCAACAAAGAGAATATTTAATAAACATGTTATTTCTTGAGTAAATCAGTTATTTAATCCGATCATCATCCGATAAAAATAAAATTATTAAAACTAATTAATTAAAAGCAAAAAACGAGTAGACTAGCTCAATTATGGGTGAATTTTATCAATACAAACCATGGATAAGTGTACAAAATTGACCCTTATCAATTGCCCGCCAGGAGACAAGGCATCTCAGCCCTATAAATAGAAGGCTGCCTGCACTTGGAAAACTCTATGATTCTCGCTGCTTCTTAACAAGCTCAACTCACAACTTGGCTTTCTCGCTCTTGGCAACAGCTATCTCTCGGTTCTTTCTTCTCTCTCAGCATCTCCTACACAGAAGACGATCGGCAGAGAGCAAGAACACCAAAGCTCCGCTCAAGAGCTAGATAAATAGGATCTTTTACACTCATTGTAATTAGATTCTTACATTAATACTTGTATCCACGAATATTTGTATTAATGACATCTCGCGAGAGCATTCAAGCCTGGGCCTAACAAACCCGGCAAATCTTGTGTTATTCACACCCCCACGGAAGTGCTCCCTCAACCTTGTTTGCTGTCCGTCATTTCCAGCAATATTCGTCTCCGGATAATATTTCGGGCAGCAACAATTGGCGCTAGAAGAAGGGGGGTATCTAACCCTCAATTTTATTCCTACCGTCTCGAAGAACACTCACTGTTCTCCGGGGCATATACCTGAAGAAACACTAACTGTTCTTCAGAGAAAGCTTTCAGAATCATGACTTCTGCCTCTGCATCGAAGAAAGCCGCCGGTCGATCCGCCAGACGCCTCTTTCCGTCTCAGTCTGAGCCACAACCTATGGCAGAGGGAAGCCTCCGCGGTTCGAGACTCTAGATCCCGCCCCTGAGGGACGGCCCAAGCCTCTCACTCGATCAATTCCAAACCGCGAAACAGATCGAGGAGGCCATGGCCATCCTACAGGAGCGACGGAGAGCTTTCGATGCGCCGCCCGCTATAACCCCCTCGGCCATCCGCCGCGTGAGAAGACGGAAGTTCAAGGGGCTACTGGCCGAGCGATCGCCAGGAGGTCCCGATCCGCAAGAAGAGGCGATCGCCAGCCGGGGCACCTCTGTTTTCGATCGCCTAGGCAGCGACCTATCTTGGCGACCGGGGCAGTCCGGCCCTAGCCACGAGACGACGGAGCTCGAGTCCGTCACCAGGAGTTTGGCATATCCAACTCCCCGAAGGACGACCATCCATCTGGCTCCCCCTCGCCAAAGAGCCGAGGTCGGCAGCAGCGGAGTCAGGAGATCGGTACACGATCGCCTCGGCTCCCGCTCGAAAAGCCGATCCACGAGCGACCAAGCTACAGTGATGGCCACGATGCAACGTCAGCTCGACGACATGAAGGTGCTCCTAGAATCTGGGGCAGGCGCCAAGAGCAAGATCGCCGGGCCGAGCGAGCCGCTCGCGGTCCACATCGAGCTCGCCCCCATGCAGCACAAGATCGCTCCTCCGCAAACACCTTTGTACGAAGAGAGATCAGACCCCGGAACTCACCTGAGCAAGTTCCACATCTACATGACTGGGTGTGGGGCGTCAGACGCGACCAGGTGCCGAATGTTCCCTCTGACACTGGACGACCTTGCCCACAGATGGTACACCTCATTGCCGCCTCGATCCATCGGCTCCTTTAACCAGCTGGCGACCACCTTCACAGCGTACTTCGCCACCAAGGTCGCTCGACCAGAAGGTCCCCATCGCATGATGCAGATCAGGCAAGATGAAGAAGAGTCCGACTCGGACTACATCGACCGGGTGGACGAGATCATCCTCAACGGCGAGCCCGTAAGCGATGAGATCGCCCTCTACTCAGTCCTAGGGGGATTCCATGGTCTTTCGCCTATGTTCAGGCATCTTACGAAGGACCTCCCCCCGACCTACGCGATCTTCCGCGCCAAAGCTGCAGACTTTCTGGCCAGGCAAAGGTTACTTCACAAGCTATGAACAACGCGATCGGCAGCCGAATGACGATCACCAGTCTCCCAGCCCGATCGCCATCATCAATCAACATCACCAAAACCGGAGGACTCGTTCGCCATCTACAGTTCACCATCTAACATGATGGACTAAGGCATGAGATCGCCTCCACCGCACAACGTATACCGTCGAAGGTCGGCATCCACATGACGATCTGAGGTAGAAGAGTGCAGCCATGGTCCTGGTAGTCGATGGAACCGGCTGCTTCGGCCATGCAAGGTCCCTTTGGGCCAAGATCGCCCGCCCTTCGTTTAAATACGAGGCCGGCGTAGTCTGAGGGCCCTCTAAAACTAATCAGTGGACACGATCGCCCGTCCTCAAAGGTTCATCATCTAACATGGCGAACCCGGACAATGCGACGTGCCACTACCCCCGTCTCAACGTACACCACCGAGGGTCGCCATCTTCACGGCGGGCCGAGGTGGAAGCAGAGCTAACAATCCGCGGAAGTGGAGTTGATTAATCCGACGACGCCCCGCGCAAGGACTCCTCTAGACCAAGACCGCACGCCCTTCGTTTAAATACGAGGCGAGGCGCAGCCTAACAGAGGACCCTCACAATAAAATGAGTCACGAGACAGAAAACGTCGTTCGCGCATAAGACACGGTCATGGAGTCGGTCCATCGAACTCCGCGACTGTGCACGGTTCCTCAGCGACGAAACTATCAAGTTTTTATGAGGGATCGGCCAAAATTGTTTTCTTTTTTGCAGGTATAAGAACGAAGATAGCTAGCCAATCGACAAGATCGCCTAAGTCTAAAACCGAAGTCCTAGACGGTCGCCCGTCTTTATCCTACACGATCGCCAACAAGAACCAGCTCACCCCATGTCTTCAACATCGGAGCAAGCTGGGGGGCAATTGTTGTATCGAGAATTTTTCGTCTCAACAGGCGATCGCCTCAGAGACCGGGCGACCGAGCCAGAGTCCAGCAGCCCAAGCAGATCGGCCGACCGAAGGTCCCAGGACAAGCCCCGGTGCCGAGCGATCGACATCTAAGGCGATCGTCTCTCGGTACTTGGCGATCGTCTCTCGGCACTTGGCGACCGACCCCTGGCGACCGACCAAATGACGACCGTCTCATGCCACTCGAAGCCATCGATCGTCCAGTCGGCAAAGGCCGAAGCTCGGCACAGACCCACGTGCAGTTCCGAGACAAGATCCGCATTTCATGGATCGTTGACCACAGCCTGTCAGCATCTTTCCACCAACCGACAGACCCGCCGAAAGGTGTCCGTGGGACCGCCCGTGACAGCAACTCCGGACGCGTGCTGGCTCCTCATTGGACCGCACAGCTGGCGGCCAGCAGCAGCCTTGGACTTTAGGCAGACAACCCATGTGACATAAAGACGATCGCCCTATTATTATATTGGACGAAAGGCGATCGCCCGCCAAGAGACAAGGCATCTCAGCCCCTATAAATAGAAGGCTGCCTGCACTTGGAAAACTCTCTGATTCTCGCTGCTTCTTAACAAGCTCAACTCACAACTTGGCTTTCTCGCTCTTGGAAACAGCTATCTCTCGGTTCTTTCTTCTCTCTCAGCATCTCCTACACAGAAGACGATCGACAGAGAGCAAGAACACCAAACCTTCGCTCAAGAGCTAGATAAATAGGATCTTTTACACTCATTGTAATTAGATTCTTACATTAATACTTGTATCCACGAATATTTGTATTAATGACATCTCGCGAGAGCATTCAAGCCCGGGCCTAACAAACCCGGCAAATCTTGTGTTATTCACACCCCCACGGAAGTGCTCCCTCAACCTTGTTTGCTGTCCGTCCTTTCCAGCAATATTCCTCTCCGGATAATATTTCGGGCAGCAACATACACGAAAGTTAACCAATGCATCACAACCATAATACGATGTCCCTATTCACAAGACACAATTCGTATAGTAAAATACTTGCCTTAATAACCGCTACCGAATACTCCGAAGAACACGATTCGACCGGGAAGCTCGGACCCCGAAGAAGACAATGAACGGAAGGGTTCCGACTCAGTTTCTTCGAAAGAAACTCGACCCTAACAACATATAATCAATAAATCATCGATCATACGAGGAAGAATAATTGTAGAACGCCCGAAAACCCCTCTATGACATTCTACCGGACACCTTCAAGGCGTCAGTCAAGAACTCGACCCAAACAACGAATCGATACGATCCAACCATGGAATAACAAGGGAAATGATATAATACATCTAAATAATCATCAATTCATCATAATCCTAAGTTAAATCGGATAAAACGGATGAAATCAACCAAAATACCCAAATTCCCCAAAACTAGATTTCTAGGAAATCGGCTGGTCAGTAGATCGGAGGATGTTATAGGATGGATGATTGATGATTTGAACTTCAAGACTTCATGGATTGATTGTCCAACAACATCTCTCCATGATTAACCAAGCTCCAGCCGCGGAAGGGAAGAAAACGAGTGAGAAATGGCTGAAGAAAAACGTCTGGTGGCCTTAAATAGGCTGTCTGCCGGCCGCCTTACGTACGTAACCAGCCATGGCTTACGTACGTAACCGGCCATGGCCGAACTCGCTGCCTAGAAATGCCGGAAACGTTATGTACGTAACTGCCGAGCACTACCGGCCGTAACTCGGCCAGTGCCGGTCTGGGCCCAGACTGCCCGGCCATGACTCGGCCGGGGCCAACTCCGACGGCCCGAACGACCCCGAAACCCGAACCTGAATACGAATCGAAGATACGGTTACGAAGTACTCGCAAAGACGAATTCGAGCACTAAGAGAACACACGATTCCGACCACCCGAAGGCTCGAAATTCGGCAACGGAAAGTAATTACCCCAAACTTTGAGAAATTATGAAAATGGCCCAAAACGTCCGAAAATCACGATACGTGATCGCATAACTAAACCGAAGTTCACAACACGTCTAACAAAGTTAAACGGACTTACGGAAAACTCGATACAGCAGTTTCCAATGAGATTCGCAAGAATCGAACTCAAGTGCGGAAAAGTCGCCAAAAAGCACGGAACTCAACAAAACGACACCGAAACGAACTCGGATGACAAAAAGTGCAGAATTAATCATTCTCGGAATGACGAAACGGTCATGAGCGAGTCGTCAAAACGGACTTTCGCCGAAAAAAAAGAAATTACCGGAAATCGAAATTACGGGTATTACATTCTACCCTCCTTAAAAGAAGTTTCGTCCCGAAACTTAAAACAAGTAGGGAGAAGCAATATCCCCACCAGGAAAACTCGACGAGATACACAAAACCGAAAACTTGCGCCCAACGGCGAAACGCTGCAAGAAACGCAAAGACACATACGACGTGAAAACACGCTCCACGACGACCAACACAACGCCACCGATAAAGACATAATAAAACCAACAAGTGACAAGCGTCATCAAACTGATAACACAACCAAGTCGATTATCCGAACAATCACAAAACACAAAGCACCCATTACAAGGAAACACGCACAATCAAGAAAACAGAAATAAACACACAAACGATCCACAAGGACAACCACAAACAATTCGGACTACGCCGAAGTCTTCAAAAACTACACTAGGCATTTCTGTGTCCTTTCGGAGCACAGATGCAACCTCAAACCCCAAATCTCTCAACTACCGTCTCACAATGCACGGCTCGGTGACCCACTTGGCCACACTCGAAACAATTGACTAACGGTGAACGACAATTCTTCGCAGTACGAGATCAGGCAACAGTCATACAACCCCAATCGAACAAAAACGATCGAACAACAACGACCGAACAACAATGATCGAACAACAACGATCAAATAACAATGATCAAACAAGAATGATCGAACAACAACGATCAAACAACAATGATCGAATGACAACAGTCGAACAATGACTCCGAAGTCCCCACTTCAACTCCAGACATTAAAAGAACTGGTAGAAAGTGAAAGACGTTGCTTCCAAACAAGGTTCACAAGAATCGAACCGAACTCGGAAAGGTCACGATGATAAACAGGTTGATCTGAAACAAGGTCACAACCAGTTCGAACGATGACAACTGAGACATCAAACAAGTTCAAAAAGTATCGACGAACACGTGCAAGTCGATAGAATTTAGAAGGAGAAACTGCAGAAGTCAAATATAGTACGGGTATTACATCCGACCTCTTATAAAAGAAATGTCGTCCCCGCAACTCACAACAACGGAAACAAGGTTACAACACAAAAAGCATCCGACAGGAAAATCTCCCATGGGTCTCTCAGAGCCGATCCTGATATCTGTGCTGAAGCGCGAACTCCGAAAGTCTCAGTAGCCAATTCACAAATCTGAATTCGGTGTCCCTCGAGTCCGCACTTGAAACGCGTTACTGGCGAGAAGGACAATTTACTCGTGCATGCCCTGACACATCACGGTTGAGACACAACAAAGAATCATAACACATATCATATACAACGATTACCATCGTAAAGTAATACACACACAAACACTTACAACAACGACGGTATCGTTCGGCGACCTCAACGGCCCGAACGATAACCAACACATAATTACAAACATTATGAAACAATCACACATGTACACAAACGTACAAACCCGAGCTTCAACAGCTCACACTCGTGCGACAACACGCAAATCACCACGAGACGATAAACAATAAACACCAGTTCACACCTCTCACAGAGGGTTAATACAACAAATGCGTGGCAACGCCTCAACGTTCATGCCACCAATTCGATCATACTCGGGAGCAAACATCATACAACGCGAACATCATACATACATACCCAGCGGGAATGGATAGGTTTTAAAAACGAAAACCTCCTTTTGAAAATAATTTAGAAAAACACCGGTTGATCTTGAGTATCACCTTTCAAAAAAAAGTACAAACGTGAAACATTGTTATCGAGACTTTGGAGAACCATTTCGTATTTGATAAAAATGAGGACACTCTCTTAGTGAAAAACTTTCAGAATAACACAACCAACCTAACATCCCAACGTCAACATAGGACGACAAATAACAGCACGATAAAACATCAACTCCAAGTCATCACACAAGTGCACGAACTAACACTGTAATTTAAGAACTTCATTAAAAAATAATTCACACAGTCACATCAACAGAGATGTTTGGATTTTACCAAATCAAACACAGTCAAAACCACACACGTATCGTAGGGATCAAATACTAGCAACAAAAATAAAATATTTCCGGGGTATTATTCAAATGATAAAATTTTAAAATTCTCAAGTTTGAAAAATTTGGTGAAATGAAATTTTTGAAAACACTTTTAATACCCCGATCGTCCAATCAAAACCATGTATCTCAACATTTAGAAAACACTGAAACATTCTCCGGCGAGCACAACAACACCACAAACTTATCACAACCACTTGCCCCAACACGTGGACATATGAAGTTCAAAATTCCAAAAACCAAAAATCGTTCTGCAAAATAAAAATTTTCTAAAATCCTTTAGTTCATAACCAAAACGACGGTAATATTTTACAATGTCCGAAGTACTTCAAAACACATTTTTTAAATACCGTCTGATTGTGTCATTTGAAAATACACGACCCATTTGTCAAAGTTTAACAAATTTTAAAAATCCATATAAACCGTGGTTTGACCGCACCACCAAAATATTTTCCAAAAATCAATTTTTACAAAAATTCTCAAACTGTAAAGTCCTTCAGAAAACATTCTCAAACTTACCCATAGCGGACAAAAATTACAACATTCCAAAAACAGTCGAATTTAAAACCACACACTCAAATGGCAACCAGGGTCGCCAATTCAATCAAATGCATCTCGTGGTATCAAGTTTAAACACACAACAAAATCATTCATCGGAGTTTCTCACAAACTCTACCGTAAAACCCACCAAGGTTCACAACTTTCACACCATACCAACCCAAATGGTGGTTCAAGGGCCAAACATCAATACCTCCAGTTCTATACACATACGGCGTATCCAAGTATCGAATACAACTTCATTGCACAACACCACGTAAATAAAATTATGCACTACAAATATCACACATAAATGAAATCATGGACACATATATTATGCATAAAAGAGGAGACTTACGTCCACAGGCCGCACGGAGATGACGGTCGCCCACGATACTAATCTCATCCGACAACATATCCAACGCGTTGTGACTACGCACAACTCAACTTGTCACCTGACGACTCGAACGACAAGACAACACATTACTCGACAAATCACGACTCGACTCGACCCGACAGTCTAGGTTTCCGCAACCTAAGACCCGATACCATAAATGTAACACCCCCAAAACCGTATGGGAATATTACACGCCGTAAACCCTTTCCACAAGGATCTACCAGGCTAAAGTACATCCATAAACAACTAAATGCTTGCCCGGCCAGGGTCAAACAATATAATAATACAGACCGTTAAGGTCACTTACACATAACACACAGACCGATGAGGTCACACAACTCTATCAACAGAACTGACTAACAACATTACCCACACAGGGGTCGAAACACAATACAGTGGAAGACTGAATCAACTCTAACAATACAACCAAACTCTACTAACTCTCGACTCTTTGATTAGTATCGCAGCTCGTCATCCACTTGTGCCAATCCTGTGACTGCTCCCCTGAACCTGCATGTACCTGGACGCAAAACAGACATCCACCCCCCGATTACTCGGGGGTTAGTAAAACTCCACTGTTTTACTAGTGCAAGTATAATACGATACGAAAAGCAACAAGTAAATAGCAACTACAATTTTAATACGGAAATCTATTATGAAAATGTTCCCGAGAAGTTTTAGAATTTCGAACTCAAGCAAGAGATATTTGAAAAGAAACACATCATCTCGGGGATTTTTAAAGCAGAAATTCTTTTGGACCTCGAGTCCCAATTTACAAAACTTTTTCGAAAACATTAGGGCCTTGGCCCGATTCTCGATTCAAAACACACTAGATAAGATATCATTATGAGTCCGAGACCCATATTTAAAAGGTTACCCAAACAAGCACTATAACACGATCATTGTTCGTACACATCATCTACCGAACTCCGGAGGCCTCGACGGACCTTACCCGGACCGCACACACTGTTCGTACACATCATGTACTGAACTCCGGAGGCCTCGACGGACCCTACCCGGCCACAAACATCGTTCGTACACGTCATGTACCGAACTCCAGAGGCCTCTCAGACCCTACCTGGATCACACACCTTGTCCGTACACATCATGTACCGAACTTTAGAGGCCTCGTCAGACCCTACCTGGATCACACACCTTGTTCGTACACATCATGTACCGAACTCCAGAGGCCTCGTCATACCCTACCTGGAACACACACACACATATCGACACGACACAACTCATAATCATCAAATGTCAAGCCATTCCACATTACACCGAAATGTACAATCAAGTATGTAAACCAAGACAACACACACATCATAATCATCACAACAACTCAACAATGACCGACCACGTCCGGCACAAACTTAGATGATTTGCACATCCAACACGATTCCCAAAATGTTAACTAAGTGAAGGTATCATCGTTACCATCAATTGTTCGTAATAATCAATTCATACGAAGTATATACACGAAAGTAAACCAATGCATCACAACCATAATACGACGTCCCTATTCACAAGACACATTTCGTATAGTAAAATACTTGCCTTAATAACCGCTATCGAATACTCCGAAGAACACGATTCGACCGGGAAGCTCGGACCCCGAAGAAGACAACGAATGGAAGGGTTCTGACTTGGTTTCTTCGCAAGAAACTCGACCCTAACAACATATAATCAATAAATCATCGATCATACGGGGAAGAATAATCGTAGAACGCCCGAAAACCCCTCTATGACATTCTACCGGACACCTTCAAGGCGTCGGTCAAGAACTCGACCCAAACAACGAATAGATACGATCCAACCATGGAATAACAAGGGAAATGATATAATTCATCTAAATAATCATCAATCCATCATAATCCTAAGTTAAATCGGATAAAACGGATGAAATCAACCAAAATACCCAAATTCCCCAAAACTAGATTTCTAGGAAATCGGCACGGTCAGTAGATCGGAGGATGTTATAGGATGGATGATTGATGATATGAACTCCAAGACTTCATGGATTGATTGTCCAACAACATCTCTCCATGATTAACCAAGCTCCACCGCGAAGGGAAGAAAACGAGTGAGAAATGGTCAAGAAAATGTCACCGCCTTAAATAGCCGTCTGCCGGCCGCCTTACGTGCGTAACGGCCATGGCTTTACGTGCGTAGGCCATGGCCGAACTCATTACTAGAAATGCGGAAGCGTTACGTGCGTTACGGCCGTGGCCTTACGTGCGTAGCTGCCGAGCACTACGGCCGTAACTCGGCCCGATCTTACTGGGCCTGCATCGCCGGCCATGACTCGGCCGGGGCCAACTCCGACGGCCCGAACGACCCTGAAACCCGAACCTGAATACGAATCAAAGATACGGTTACGAAGTACTCGCAAAGACGAGTTCGAGCACTAAGAGAACACACGATTCCGACCACCCGAAGGCTCGAAATTCGACAACGGAAAGTAATTACCCCAAACTTTGGGAAATTACGAAAATGGCCCAAAACGTCCGAAAATCACGATACGTGATCGCATAACTAAACCGAAGTTCACAACACGTCTAACAAAGTTAAACGGACTTACGGGAAACTCGAGACAACAGTTTCCAACGAGATTCGCACGAATCGAACTCAAGTGCGGAAAAGTCGCCAAAAAGCACGGAACTCAACAAAACGACACCGAAACGAACTCGGATGACAAAAAGTGCAGAACTAATCATTCTCGGAATGACGAAACGGTCATGAGCGAGTCATCAAAACGGACTTTCGCCGAAAAAATAGAAATTACCGGAAATCGAAATTACGGGTATTACAAGAACAATAAAAATAATTGTAAAAGTATAATGAAAAAACATAAAAAGAAAAGAAAAAGAGACATAATAGAGAGGCACACCTACGCTCAGCGAGTCGCAGTAAAAAGGCGCAATGAGACGCACCTAGGCACGCGCCTGACTGAGGTCGCCCGCCTTAGGGCTAAAAAGGTGATGTGCTCTTTTATTTAAGTGCCTTGAGCCTGAGGCGCGCCTTTAACAATTATGATTACACGTGATTGTGATAATTTTTTATTTACCTGTTTATGTTAAAGTTAATGTATATGGTCCAGATAGTATCCTAATAGCTGTTTGTAAACTTTTGGTCTAAAGTTTTTTGACGAAGAATTCCACTTGATATACCACTCTGCAATCTAGACCAGTGTTTTAAAAAATGCTCGAGGCGCACGCCTCGAGGCGCTCCATAAGGCTAGGCGGCTGGAAAATGCCTCTGAGGTGGCGCCTCTTCATGCGAGCTTTAGGCGTAAGCCTCACTGATGGGTTGTTGGGAAAAATATTTCTGTTTTGATAATTGCCAACATACAGCAAGGTAGGACTGTCCATACAGCTCGTCCCTACAGCAAAGAGATCTTTTACAGTCCATCCTACAGAGACCTCATCATACAACAAAGAGACAAAACGTTGGATACTGTAACACCCGAGATATTCAGAATAATTACAACGCCGTAAACCCTTTATATAAGAATTTACAAGGCTAAATTAAAAGAAATGCTAAACAATACGAAAATACCACCAAAAGTTGAATAATTCGATAACCGGTTTAATCAACCCAAATCAATCCATTTAATACAAACTTCTTAAATCATCAAAAGAACACACGTACTCGAGTACTAAAACGAAACCAGAATAACAAAATAATACAACGAATAACATCACTGTGCCCCTTCGTCATCATGTCGGTACTGTGGTTGCTTCCCCGCTCCTAGGCTACCTGAACATCAAAACAAATGTCCACCCCGCAGGGATTACCAAAACGATGCTAGTATAAGTATCATAATATACAAAGTCAGATATGCAACAACGATGCATAGCAAAAATACAAAACAGGGACTTCCTCTACTAGAATCCAACGATGCGAATCCACATGATTCCATCAACACAATACAGGGTAATCCAATGATCCAGCGCCCTCAACATAGATTCCAAGATAATCCCGTCGGACCAACACGAGGTGGAAAACCCATCCAATGATCCAGCGCCCTCAGCATAGATTCCAAGATGATCCCGTCGGACCAACACGAGGTGGACAACTGATCCAGCGCCCTCAACATAGATCACACGATCACTTCAGATCAACACAACATATACAAAACAACCATTCATACTCATATGCAAATCAATAGGTTCATCAATATGAACATATGAATCAATAATCTGAACGACATTATGACAATACAATTTAGATGATCTCATGTTCAACAACATGAATTACAATATGCATGATCAAAATCATCAACATTAAACCAATAGTCAAATTACGATACTTGCCTTAAAGATGGCAAGAATTAAATACTCCAACGACTGTCAATACGCCCGAAGGTCGCCTCCCTCGATCAATCACCTTGCAAGGCTCGGACCTTGTTCAAAAGAAATAACAAGGGATTCAACATACTCCTCAAAACTAACGTATGAGCACCAAACGCCCTAAGTCATAATCGGGTTAACATTAACGTAAGGCCGGTTCACGGTTTATCGACTCGATGAAAGCTAAGCCGGAAACAATGTCGTACTTCATACAAATCGAACGACCATATCAAAGATGAAATGACGACGTCTACAGATTCAAGGATATACATGTTTCCGACCAATTTCATAACGAGACATTATTTTCGATCCATTACGTCCACGAACATTATTTTCAACGCATATGCCCCAAGATGTCTTTGGCCCATTTTGTCTTGTAACGCCATTTTTGTAATACCCCAGAGCCATCTGGGAATATCACAGACCCATAAGCCCCGCACCAGAATCCACAAGGCAAAAAGACATTTCGCAATCATTTCAATACGCCCAAGAGGCTAATAGTAATATCTATCAAAATACTAAAAAATTTAAATAAAATCCATTTACTAAATACCATCATAAAATCTCATTTGAAAATACAAGGTCCGAATGCAAAAAATTCAACAGTTTAAAACGTACATTAAGCCACCACTTACACGCACCGATAAAATAATTTAGGGAATCAATTTTTCGAAATAAACCCCAAGTTGCAAAATACCAGGAATCCATTTTAAAACACTCACGCAACGGATATAATCAACAGTTAAAAATACATTTGCAGTGGAATATAATAATCAACCGCAATACTCAATTCCCAAATACAAATACATTTGCAACGAAATATAATAATCAGCCGAAATACTCAATTCCCAAATACACACGTCATAGCCAGTATCAACAGGAAAGCTCATCTCTTTACGACCGTTACATGCTCGATCTCCAAGTACCTAAAAATAAAGCCCGCGACGAGATCAGCCTTAATACTCGACAATGATACATATCACATAAACATCAATAATTACATACCAATTAAATTAGAAAGTAAGAATACTACCAATGTAATCTTACCGTCATAACGTTACCAACTCGTGGTAATCCATAACAAATCCGTCCTTGCCATAATCCACATCTCAAAATCTTGATCACAAAATGAACTCAAATACAACATATGTACTGTATCCAAACAATACTGAGATCCTCAAAGTATCATCATAACTCACCAATACGAAATATACAATCTTGTCCACTCCATTCCCTCGGATAACATCATCAAATCTCAATATGACAATCGACTAGCAATCGAAAGACAAGTACCAAGAAGGAAATACGGAACACACCTCAAGATACGCAACGCCACAACGAATCGTGTCAGTCTAATCCGAGAGTAGATCAAAACAACATTATGGTCATAACAAAACACCTAAAATGCATGCACACTCAACATGAAAATATCAATATGCTCAACAAGACAACAATAGCATACACTCAAAACGACAATGACAACATACACTCATGGTAATCCGTGATCTGACGTTCACATTCACTGCATAGATCACAAGATGATCCTGTCGGACCAACACGTGGTGGAAAACCTCATCCAATGATCCAATGCACGCTAGCATGAATCCCAAGATGATCCCGTCGGACCAACACGTGGTGGACATACAACAATGCACAAATGCATGACGATAACAATCACAAATGCATGACAATGACAAGAATGATTAGAGTACTTGCCACGATTCCTTCGAGAGCCATCTCGATGTCAAAAACCATTACCAATCAATATTCGCGATCCAAATATCGTTGACTGTAGATAACTCATATCCTTGTCTTCCACCAAAACGTATCCTCATTATTCAAATATACCAATAACGAATGTAAATCATATACCTTATGATTTTACTCCAAAACCGGAAAACAACATATAATCCAAATCTCCAGAATTCACATTTATACTCATTGCTATATGAATTATAAATGAAATAAAACCGAAACTATTTATCAAATATTATAAACTGAACAAGTATGGACTTGCCTCAAATACCGAAATGACGATGACGAAGTCGTTACCAATTTCCTTACTTTCGTCTACGAGCTCCTCGGCTCCAACTAAAGCAATCCACGAACTCCTCAATCTCAACCGCAACATAACAGCTATAATCAACGATCAATTATCATAACCTATTGCAATAATCGATTAACAACAAATTCGATAACAATCAACAATCGATATAACCAATCAACAAACCCGACGATTCAACATTATCTCGATTAAATACAAATAATTCACTCCAATTAATCACGAATACATAACCACAATGCGATCCAGAAAACCGATAATCATACCAACAATCAATTCAACCTGATAACAAAGATTATAACATACTTAATTTCAAATTCAACCTCATAAACGAATTAACAAGATTCCTCCCTGTTCACAATCGTAAATTCATAATAAAACAATATCAATATTATCAAGAATCCAAACGATCCAAATAATTCAATACCATGAATAATCATATTCCAAGATTAATCATAATCTTTCTAAATTCAACCTCATTTCCAAAATATTGTGATCATCCTTTGTTAATATCCATCGAATTCATCAATCACAATTCCAAGACGACCAAATAATCCTCACATCCGAATTGAACACTTGTTCAATACGTATGAATACATATACTCGAAAACATAACTTGATTATAGATATAGACATTCTATGTTCATATCTAAAAACATTAACACCTTGCACTTATTCATATTATCTTGGTGTATATATATATATATACATATATATATATATATATATACTCAAGAGTTCTCAAGAACATGAATTAATCCATAACCATGTCCAATTAACATCACTTTGTTTACAATCACCAAGACAACATAATCCAATATGTTATCTAAACATCTAAGCCATCATCTTAACTCATAATCCAATATATATCAACATATTATCATCTTCAACAAGATTCCATGAAACACCAAGAACTACAACATACTTTCATATCTTATCATCATATGAAGCAAACATCAAGAATCTGAAAATGAAGAGAGGGATTGACCAACATACCTCTCGAAGATAAACACAATGCAAAACCACAAGAATCATCAATAATCATAAGCCAAAGAGATAAGCATATTCTTCTCATAATCATACATAAAAACTCATATATATGATGATTATCAACTAAGAACACCAATATCCTCAAATGCAAACAACAATAGTAGAAATTTAGGATGACATTTTTACAAGCTTCACGACTTGACGACATTTTCGACCATTTCGCCTCAGGATGACATTTTCGATCGGTTTCCCTTCAGGACACCATCTTTGACACGTTACACCCTGTGACATTATTTTCGACCATTTGTCCTGGGACGTTATCTTCGACTATTTCGGCATGGGAGGCTATTTTCGTCCTGTTTCTCCCAAAACATCATTTTCGACCTGTCTTGTCTTAGGACGTCATTTTTGATCCGTTTTGCACTGGGACGTTATTTTCGGTTCTTTTTGTCCTGGAACTAGAGCTGCCAGTGGGCCGGGTCGGCCCAGCCCAGCCCAACCCGAATTTTTAGGCCCACGTGCCGGGTGGGCTAGCCCGGCCCACACCCGTGGCCCAACCCATCGCGGCTGTGGGCAGTCCTGGGCTTGGCCCTCTTCCCCCATCCCAAGCCCAACCCAGCCCGCCCAACCCACCATTCAAATTTCAAAATTTGAATGGTATTCTCATCCCATTAAATAATCTAATTTTTACAAATTAAATCCAAATCCAATTTTTCCATTTCCTCTCAATGTAATTTATTGTTAACATATTTTGAAAATTCAAAACGTATTTTTTTAAATCTAAATTATTAATGTTAATAGATTTTTTTTTAAATTCAAAACATAGTTTTATAAATTGATTTTTTAAGTAATGTTAACAGATTATTTTAAAACTTTAAAACATATTTTTTAATTTAATCAACACATTTTTTTCTTAAATTCAAAAAAGTTTATTTTAATATAGGCCCAGCACTACCAAAAAAAGTACTTTAGCCGACGACCCGAAAAAAAACGGCCGACGACTATAAAGTGTCGTCGGCTAAACTTCGCACTTTAGCCGACGACTCAAAATACCGTCGGCTAAAGGGTTTTAGCCGACGACTTGGTGGAGTCGTCGGCTAAAGCTCGAAATAGTCGTCGGCTATATTGAAGATATTTAGCCGACGACCGTCATAACGTTTAGCCGGCGAAAAGAAAAAAATATACTTTAGCCGACGACCTAGATCTAGGTCGTCACAAAGTCCTTCCGAAAAAAATAATAATGTAATAGTTTAGCCGACGACCTAGATCTAGGTCGTCTAAACCCTTTTTAAAAAAAAAAATAATTTACTTTAGCCGACGACCTAGATCTAGGTCAGGCTAAACTCCTTCCGAAAAAAAATAATAATGTAATGGTTTAGCCGACGACCTAGATCTAGGTCGTCGGCTAAACCCTTTTTTAAAAAAATAATAATTTACTTTAGCCGACGACCTAGATCTAGGTCGTCGGCTAAACTCCTTCCGAAAAAAAAAATAATAATGTAATGGTTTAGCCGACGACCTAGATCTAGGTCGTCGGCTAAACCCTTTTTAAAAAAAAAAAAATAATTTACTTTAGCCGACGACCTAGAGTGAAAATTATTTATAGTTCAGGGAACACCAACCCAATGTTGCACCTCTCCTCGCTAAAGAGCACATTTCTATTCCCGATTATTTCAATTATTCCCGAAAAAAGCTTGTGAGTTGCTACTTTGAGTTGTGCTAGCTGGAGTGCCGAAGGTTTCTATCGGTTGTTATAATCACCATTTCGGTTGTTATAATCACCATTTCGATTAAGGTATGTGCTAGCTGGGAGCATCCTAATGAAGACCTCACGAGATGTCCTGTATGTGATACAGAGAGATATAGGATCACTCCTTCTGGAAAAGAGAAACCGGTGAAGGTACTTTGGTATTTTCCACTGAAGGACAGGTTGGAACGGCTTTTTATGTCTCCTCACACGGCAAAAGCAATGAGATGGCATGCCGAGCCGCGCACTAATGACAGGGATACTATGATACACCCTTCAGATGGAGAAGCGTGGAAGAATATAGATAGGGAGTATCCGAATTTTTCTTCAGATATCCGAAATGTGAGGCTCGGGATTGCATCTGATGGTTTCAACCCTTTTGGTAACATGAGTCTTTCATATACCATATGGCCTGTTGTAGTGATTCCTTACAATCTTCCTCCGTGGATGTGTATGCGGAAGGAGTATAATATGTTGACCTTGTTAGTCCCGGGATATCCGGGAAAGTGTATCGATGTGTATATGAGACCTTTGATAGAGGAGCTGAAATTGTTGTGGGAGCAAGGTCATCCCACGTACAACAGTTATTCTTCCGAGACGTTCTACTTGCACGCCATGTGTATCGGCACTATTAGTGATTTTCCTGCATATGGAATGCTGTCTGGATCTGTTATTAGCGGATATAGAGGTTGTCCAGTGTGTTTGAATGCAGATTGTGCTAGGTACCATCAGAGGAAAGTTATCCGAATGCGTCATCGGATATGGCTTGACAGGAACATGAGTGGCGTATGGATCTGCGGCATTTGATGGCACCGTAGAAATGGGCGAGCCACCACGACAGTGGGACAGTGATGAAATACTATCAATTCTTAATGAGTACGATTTTGGTCGACTTAGCAACCATCCTGACATGTGCTTGCGGCAACCCCGAAAGGCCGACAGTATAAGTATTGGTCGCACAAAAGTATATTCGGGAATTGCCTTCTTGGTCAAGTTGCGATAAGGAACTTCTTGGATGTCATGCACATTGAAAAGAATGTTTGCGAAAGTGTGGTTGGGACAACCTTAGGTTGGGATGGAAAGACCAAAGACGGCCAAAAGCATGCAAAGGTTTGGAAGAAATGAGCATAAGAAAACATTTGTGGTTGAAAAGCTCACAAGGAAAACAAAAATGCCTAAGGCGACTTACACCATCAACTGAGCAGAGAACCGAGATATTTTGTTGGATAAAGATCGCTAGGTATCCTACCGGTATCTTTGGAAATATAGGAAGATGTGTTAATTTCGGGAGAACAAGTTAAGCTGGTTTGAAGAGTCATGATTGTCATATCCTACTCCAACGCCTATTTCCGTATTTATTCGACCGTACTTACCAAAACAGTGGTCGAGCCGTGTGTTGCATTGTCAAGATTTTTCCGTAAACTATGTACGAGAGAAGTCAAGAGATCCGATTTGCGTAAAATGCAAGATGAGATCATCTATATCTTGTGCAAGTTTGAGCGAATATTTCCTCCAAACTTTTTGACCTCATGCCTCACCTCATGATCCACCTTCCCGTGCGCTTATTGGTCATGGTCCAAAGGCACTACACGTGGATTTACCGGTTGAAAGGCAACTCGGTGATTACAAAGACTCGTGGCCAATAAGTCTCGCACTGAAGGATGCATTGCGAGAATCTTACCTTGCGTCGGAGTGTATTACGCATATCAAGTTGTATTTGGGCAACTTCGATCCCCTTCCCGCTCTATTCCAAAGAGATAAAATACAATTCAATCTTTCTATCATATCCACCGAGGTTGACGTCTATGGGAGGTTGCCAGAAGACAATTAGACCCGTCATTTAGTCACGAATTGCACATTGGTGGATATTGCTCAATTGTCCGAGTTCTGATCGAAAGACATCCACTTGTCATGCGATATGGTGCGAGGTGACACTAGATTCCACAATGACACTTTTGCCGACTATTTTGGAGAATGGGTACGTATACATTCAATTGCTATTGCATTTTGGACTTAAGATATTTTTTTACATAAAAGTTTATTTACAGATGACACACATACAAGATGACGGACATCCTAGCGGTCGCGTGAACTTATGCTTCTTTCTATGAAGCCGGTTATGTCAAGAATTTATTCGATGGCCAAAGTCAACGGTGTCACATTCGTATGCCTTGGGAGAGACCAAAAAGAAGATGTCAAAATTGCGGGGTTATGATAGATGGTTGATATTACGGAGTTCTTTTGGAAGTGGTAGAACTAATTTACTGGGAAGGCATGACAATTTACTTGTTTAAGTGTCTATGGTACGACACCGATCTTGGAACCGATATGCAAGACGACTACGGATCGTTATCTGTTGACACTTCCACTTCATGGTATGAAAGTGATCCTTTTGTATTTGCTACATCAAAGAAAGTCGGTGTATTATTTGGACGACTTGGTGAAGAAAGGCACATGGAAGGTAGTGAATGTTGTGACAACGAGGAATATTTTTAGTCTTTGCTACCTTTGGGAGAAACAACAGTGCGATGACGATGATGCTTATCAAGAGCCAAATGCAAAGAAATATTCCACCATCAACGACAATTACAATGAATAATGTTCTGAAGGACGAGTCATCCGACTCGTGGTGATGCTCGCGGTACGTTGACGTTGATACAAACGAATTACTTGAAAATTCGATGACGATAATGTGGACGACTTGAGGCATATGTTGCCGGATATCAACTCGTATAATGAGACAGATCGTAGTGATGACTAAAACTATGAGCCATAAATTTAGTAGATGTATATTTTTATTTGTTAAATATAATTAAAAAAATAGTAATAATAATAATCATAATCATAAAATTAATATAATATAAATAATATTATTAAAAAAAAAAACCTGGGGTTTAGCCGACGACAAGATCTACGTCGTCGGCTAAAGTTTTTAAAAAAAAAAAAAAATTATACTTTAGCCGACGACATATATGACGGTCGTCGGCTAAACACGGAAGTGACCCGACCGTGTTAGACAACACGGTCGGGTCAGTCATACAGTTTGTTTTCCCATTCTGGGCTGGTGCGACACGGTCCGTGTCCCCTGACACGATCGACTAATGTTTTTTTAAAAAAAAAAAATGAACTTTAGCCGACGACTTATAAGAAGGTCGTCGGCTAAACCCCCGACCGTGTACATCAACACGACCCGTGTCGCACCCGCTCAAAAATTGAAAACAAATCATTTACCGCCCGACCGTGTTGTCTAACACGGCCGGGTCACTCGGTTTAGCCGACGACCGTCATATATGTCGTCGCTAAAGTATAATTTTTTTAAAACTTTAGCCGACGACGTAGATCTTGTCGTCGCTAAACCCCCACCTTTATACGTTTCTCGTACCTCCCTTTTCTTATTTTCTTCTTTCTCGCCCCTTAGCCATTCGCCCACCGATCGTCACCTGTGCCCAACTACAATCGCCCGCCGATCGTCTGCCAGCCTCGACCGGCCTGCCGCCCGCTCGCCGCCTGCCCCGCCGCCCGCCTCGGCCCGCCACCTCCGCCCGGCCCGTCCTGCCGCCCGCCCGCCCGCCATCCGCCTGTCGCCCTACGGCCGTCGCCCGCCCTGTCGCCCTCCCGGCCGCCAGAACCCTTGTCCCTTTTTTTTTTATTTTTTTTGTTGAATTTATTGTATTTGTTTGATGAATTTGTTTAGAATATGTGGTGAATTTGATAAAATGTTTAATGAGTTGTGATGCAATATTTGATTAATTTAGTATTTTCAATATTTTGTGTTTAATGAGTTGCGAATATGATGAATTTGTTTGAGGAGGAAGGGATTGTATGGCGGCGTTAATCGAAAGATTAACGTGGTATGGCATTGATAATTACCGTTGTGTTGAATTGTTTAGTTGATGAATTTGTTTAGATTATTTGATGAATTTGTTTAGAAATATTTGATGAATTTGTTTGAGGAGGAAGGAATTTTATAGCGGCGTTAATCGAAAGATTAACGTGGTATGGCATTGATAGTTCTTGTTGTGTTGAGTTGTGAATTTGATTGATTTGTTTAGATTATGGATAGAATAAAGAAAGCGTTGGGAAGAAGTCGACAAAGTCGACCACTCCCGATTCGGGGAGTTCGCACCTCTAGTAAGGCGGATCCCAGACACTATACATATCTCGGAGCAGCGTTCGTGCCCGCCGTATACTAGAAGCTACCGGCATGAACGCCGACGATTTTTATAGGGCGACAGATGAGCCCGCCGCACTAGCGCGGCGTTTATCCTTTCGCACACCACGGCCGACCCCTCGCAGTAGGAGACTCGTATGCCTCCCATCCACCGACCCACGTCTAGCCCTCACACATCGGAGATGTACGGAGTTCCTCGTCGCGGTGCCCCACGGTCCGCCGCCGACTCTATTCATGCCTCCGATGGTTCCGACTATTCCGAGGTCGATGAGTCGGGAGCCCGAGTTCCCGTTCGATTGATTAGCCACCGACGAGGCATACGTGTATGAGTCTTGGCCAGACAACATGTTTTGGCGCAGTTGTCGGGTTTCGAAGACGAAACTGTATGAGGAGATAGAGAGGGAGAAGGAGAAGGGGAAAAATGTAGTCGAGGAGGAGAAGAAAAAGAAGAAGACTCGTGGCCCAGCAAAGGGTCTGGCGCTCGACTCGTACGTAACTAAGAATGGCCGTTATGAGATTCCTCTGCAGCATACCACCACGGTGATGTCTTCTCGACGCCGCGGCGTCATATAGCCGTAATGTTGGCTTTGTCATTGGGGGAGTCCCCGTTTTGTGGCCCGATTGGGGGGACGTGCCGCAGTGCGTGAAGGATGCTTTGAATAATGCTATGTCGGTAAGTTAATAAATATTTAATAAGTGTTTTTCAATCAACACGTAGTTCTTGAAAATGCAATATGTGATGTTTTTAAATTATTGCGTATTTATGCTGTTCATAGGTGTGGTTTGTCATTCCCGACTCTCTACTACGTACTTGATGTGACGAGGTGCAGTCTACCAAGTAAGTCATTTTAATTTATTTTGTATCTACATTGTTTGCGTAATTTTTTTTCTTACGAATGATATATGTTGTGCAACGTGTGTTGTAGGTACAAATCTTGGAAAAATGAGATGCACATGTTCTGGACAGCATGGGGTGATACCCGAGAGGCTACCCCGGAAGAATTCAAGTTCCGGGAGTACGAGTGGAAGTGGCTACGCGCCCATTTTCGCGACCCAGAGTTCATGGTATGACTAAAATACCCTCATTTCATTCTTCCTCTTTCAGATTTTATTTTTGAATTCTAAATATAAACTCCATTTTTTAAATTAATGTTTGAATATAAAATACTTGAAGTTCGGTTTTTAAATTAGAAAAATCGGAACTTCATGTATTTTTTTAAAATTCTGAATATTATTAATATTAAAAATCGGAATTTTTTATTCAAAAGTGGAAATAAATTGTTTTAATAAAAATAAAAACTAGAATATTATTTTCCATAAAAATAAAAATCAATATTGTATTTTATTTATTAAAAAAATGCTAGTATTTAATAAAAATAATAATATTTCGCTTTTATTTTTTTAAATTCTAAATATAAACTCGATTCTAAATAATATTTTTTGAAGGCGACTAGCTTGACCAACACGACCAATCGTCTTGATCGACCATCACATGCGGGTTCCCGGTCGTTAGCGAGTTGCGCACGAGGCCATTTCTTGATTCGTTGGATGCATTTGCCTACGTGACTCGAAAGCATTTCGAACCGTCCCGAGGAGCATGTAAGTCTTTTTATTTTATTTTAGTAATAAAATAAATGCATTTGTATCATACTTTTATTGATATTCAAATATTTATTTTCATATTAACTTAGGAGCGTGTGCGGGAGGAGTCTCGAGAGGATGCTTGCCGAGATTGCTCGGGAGCAGATCCGGACTTAGCGAGACTCGACCTCGATTCTGCCATTGGACGGATCGATCAGCCGATCCTTATGTTCGCGCTAGGGTGTGGGTACCGTCTACCCTCCTGAGGTAGTCGGTGCCGCACTAAGATGATGGGAGCCGAGGGTCACCATGTATTGAAAGATACCCCCGGCTTCAGCGCCCTCGCAGACGGATGCACTGACCGCCTATCTCGAGGAGCGATTGAGGGCGGAGAGGGAGCTCCGGCCGAGAATGAAAGGAGGACTCGAAGCGGTTACATGAGAGCGAGCAGAGGATCGAGTCGCGGTTAGAGAGTTTCCAGAGACAGCAGCGAGCCATGATGGACTATATGATGACGCCGACTGCACCATTACTCAGCCGGATCGCAGCACCTGCTCCACCGCCTTCTCTCTTCTGGACAGACCCCATCTTCACAGCCTCGTGACGAGGATCTAGGGGATGGTGGTAATCCTTCTACTACTACATTTCGACATTTAGATGATTTTGGCAGTGGATTCTAGTTGTGTTGTTGTAGTACTCTTGTATATTTATATTTGTGTTACAATTGTGTAAGTGATTTTATTGACGCTACTAGTATGTTGATGAAATTAATGTTGTTGAATATGTTGTGCGTTGATTGTTGTTGATAATGAGAGCTGGTGTATAAAAATTGCAGGTGCAAAAAATACAGGTTTTGGGATACCAAAATCTGAATTAATTTTTTTTTTTTTAAATAGGGTTTTAGCCGACGACATATAAGACGGTCGTCGGCTAAAGTAATTTATTTTTTTTTATTAAAAAGGGTTTTAGCCGACGACAAATAAGACGGTCGTCGGCTAAAGTTAATTTTTTTAAAAAAATAGGGTTTCTTAGCCGACACTGTAAGACTGCGTCGGCTAAAGTAATTTGTTTTTAAAAAATAGGGTTTTAGCCGACACCAAAGACTGGTCGTCACTAAAATAATTTAATTTTTTTAAAAATAGTTTTAGCCGACGACATATAAGACGGTCGTCGGCGAAACTATATATTTTTTTTTTTTAAAAAAAATGGTTTTAGCCGACCGTCTCGTTAAGGTCGTCGGCTAAATGTTTTTTTTTTCCAACAGGTTTAGCCGACGACCGTGTACTAGTGGTCGGCTAATGGTTGAACTTTAGCCGACGACTGCACAAAGGTCGTCGGCTAAACCTTGGCCGACGAATATCGGCCGACGATTTTTTAGCCGACGGCTGGCATGATTAGCCGACGACTTTGGGGTTTAGCCGACCACCTTAACTCGTCGGCTAAAGTCTGATTTTTGGTAGTGCAGCCTGACCGGACCCGGAGCGGGCGGTGGACTACGACCTTCCGGCCCAGCCCGCGAGCCTCTACCTGGAACGCCATTTTCGACCCATAGCACAGCTATTGTGATTGTTAGATTAATATTTCATTGTAACGAAGTAAAGCATGAAATCTTTATGATAAAAAGTGGACCTTCACAGTCTATACCTCTCCAAACCAGAACCCCCCGAAGATGGCAGAAAATAAATTTTCCACCACAATAGTGACAATCTTTGCCCCTTCAATTGTAAACATTACTATTTTTCTGTTTCTCACTACTATTGGTGCAAATTTTTCGCATAATATTTTGCTCTTAGACTTTAGACCGCTTCCGAGTCAGTCAAATTTATCACTAATCGCACTTGATTTGTAGCTATGTATAAAACGACTTGAATGGATGTTGACCGTACACAGGTCATACTTACATGGATAATCCTTTATGGATGAAAGGTGATCGGATACAAGTCAACTTGTTACAAAATTTAGCTGCTCACAATAGTAGTAGACATTAAGAACTCTACCATGGAACATGTCACAAAATTTAAGTTAATCCAAAATCTGGTCAAACTCAATGCAGCCAGCGAGTTTAGATTGCGACATAAGCATTCACTAACATCAACACTACTCATTCAGTTTACAAACAAATGATTAAAATATCAGCAAGTCTATTGGGCCCGAGACCCAAAATATACTGAAATCTTCTCCCGTTTGATCCTTAAATCACCATATTCCCGAACCACAGAAGTACTTGTCCATTTTGAGACCTACATGAGCAACACGTACAGTCAAACTAGAGTCAGGCCACACCAGTAAAATCCGGGAATCGGAACAACTTAATTTGGTTTTAGATAATGGTAACGCCAAATCTAACCAATTTAAACGGGTTCCCAAAAATAGGATTTTGTCGGTCACCGAATTGGTTTTAGACAGAATCCTATTTTTAGGAACCCATTTAAATTAGTTAGTTTTGGCGTTACCGTTGTCTAAAACCGAATTAAGTTGTTCCGATTCCCGAATTTTACTGGTGTTGCCTGACTCTAGTTTGACTGTACGTGTTGCTCATGTAGGTCTTAAAATGGACAAGTACTTCCGTGGTTCGGGAATATGGTGATTTAAGGATCAAATGGGAGAAGATTTCAGTATATTTTGGGTCTCGGGCCCAATAGACTTGCTGATATTTTGATCATTTGTTTGTGAACTGAATGAGTAGTGTTGATGTTAGTGAATGCTTTATGTCGCAATCTAAACTCGCTGGCTGCATTGAGTTTGACCAGATTTTGGATTAACTTAAATTTTGTGACATTTTCCATGGTAGAGTTCTTAATGTCTACTACTAATGTGAGCAGCTAAATTTTGTAACAAGTTGACTTGTATTCGATCACCTTTCAACCATAAAGGATTATCCATGCAAGTATAACATGTGTACGGTCAACATCCATGCAAGTCGTTTCATACATAGCTACAAATCAAGTGCGATTAATGATAAATTTGCCTGATTCCGAAGGAGTCTAAAGTCTAAGAGCAAAATATTATACCAAAAAATTGCACCGGTAGTAGTGAGAAACAGAAAAATAGTGATGTTTATAGTTGAAGGGGCAAAGATCGTCACTGTTGTGCCGGAAAATTTACTTTCTGCCATCTTCATGAGGTTCTAGTTTGGAGAGTGTTATCATAAAAATTCCATGTTTCTTTGTTATAAACAATCACAATAGCTGTGCTATGTGCCTTCCTCAAACCATTCTAAGATGCGGTTGTTAGTTATACTCTACGTATGGGGGCATGGAGTCGGTTTGTCTATACGCATTGCAGTAATGAGGAAGTAGGTTTTGATGGGGGATTTTGTTAGACCTTTATTTGGCTTTTGATATGGTCCGTTCGAATCTGCATATTCTAAGATGCTCTAGCTGGCGCTTCAGACTCGTTGGTGATGGCTCCTGGTGATTTGCTGGATTTAGTTTTGGCTCTGAACCAAGGCCTGATACTCAGTTGGCGCTCAAACTTGACCTAGGTATGTCGTTAAAGTACCTAATTCTAACACGGCTCATGGTGCAGTTCAACAAATATTCAAGCTCGAACCAGACACTCAGCTGAAGATATTTGTTTGTGTCGTTTGTCGTGTGGCTATGTTAGGGATTTGGCCTCCCTTTAATTTACTTGCTTTCTAGTTCTTAGTTAGCTTGTTTTAATTTCTTTCGGGCTATGTTTGGGATTTGGTCCCCCAGAAAAATATCGGCTATGTAAGGGAATAGGCCCCCCTATCATCTTTGTGCTATAATATATCACTTTAAAAAAAAAAAAAAAAAAAACCATTCCACTAATAAGTCTTACTTTGTTATAAACATTCACAATAGCTGTGGTATATGCCTTCTTCAAATCATTGCAATAATAATTCAATACGGTTGAATCTATGGTTCTAGATTCTCATTCATATGTTGTTGTAGATTTCTTAAGCTAGTTGCTATGTTAGCAAATTAGGAGCTAATTTGATGTTTCTTTTATGTATAGTTGTGTATTTGGGATTTAACTGGCGTATTTTGGTAATTAAATGTGATTTTACCAAAAAAAAACCAATACAATCTTTCTCCTTTACATGAAATTCTGGAATTGATCGAAGAAACTTCAATTTTCTTCAAGAATTATCATAATTCTTACCAACATCTTTAAACATCAATTTTAGTCAAATTAACCATTAAATCAACATGGTGTGTAGAAAATTGTTACTCAACTGATCTTCTAAACCGTTCATCCAAATAATTAATCATGATTTAAAACATATGGATCCTTACTATTCCTAATGGTCATACACATCAACTTATGAATGTTCAAAATGGGAATTGGATCCCTCCTTTATAGTGATCAAACTCTATGGCCAACTATTTCAACTTATGAAATGGTAAGACTTTGGATCGTAAATGAAGGGGAAGGAGTGAGCAAAATAAAGAAGAGATATTCGGTTTTTAAAATTTCGTCAGTCATAGCGTATGCCAAAACAACCAAATAACATATGATACAAGCCCTTACACAAGTAAGCCCTCACTCCTGCGTACGTTTTGTCCCGGGACGTCATTTTCGACCATTTTCGCCATGGGACGTTATTTTGACCTGTTTCGTCCTAGTACGACTTTTACTGCTTGTTTCGTCCTGAGACGTTATTTTCGACTCGTTTCGCTAATAGAAGACATTTTCGCCCCGTTTTGCCCCAGGACGACATTTTCGGCCCGATCGAAAATATCGGCCCGAGACGTCATTTTCGACATGTTTCGTCTTGGGACGATATTCTTGACCAGTTTCATCAAAAGATATCATTTTCGGCTCTTTTTGCCATAGGACATCATTTTCAAATAGTTCAACTTTGGATGTTGCAGTTGAAATGACTACCCGAGGTGAAAAAAATAACGATCCAGAGTGAAAATTGTCGATATGACATCCTGGGTATAATGGTCGAAAATAGTCTCTCAAAGGTTGAAAATTAGAACTGGCAAAACAGGCCCAGGCACGCGGGCTGGGCCAGCATGCCCGTTTTTGGGCGGGCATTGGGCTCCACTTTTGTGGCCCAAAAAAACCCAGGCCTTTATGGCCCAGCCTAATTTTTGCCAACCCGTGGAAGCCCGGCCTACGGGCTGCCCGTCCGGTCAAGCTTTTTTTTTTTAAAGTTATGTGTAATTATAATATTTGAATCTCTTTCCTTATGTATTTTATTAGATTATATTACATCTATATGTTCATTATTGATGTAAAATTAGTTTTCTATGGGAATTTGTGGTTATTTTGTATGATCTCATATGAATATATAATATTATTTCATGATTTTTTTGATAGATGATCTAATAATCAAATAAAAATATTTGTATATTCATTTTTTATTGTGGTAATGTAATAAATGATATAAAAGATCAAACAAAAATATTTGTATATTTATTTTTTTAATTGTGGTAGTGTAGTAAATAATATAATGACCAATTAAAAATATTTAAAAAAGATATAAAAAAGGCCCGCAGGCCGGGCCAAGCCCGACCGAGGTGGGCCACGGGCCTTAGTTTTTTGGCCCAAAAAAATCTGGCCGTTTTTGCCCGACCCAGAAAATGCCCGCTCGTTTTGGCCCAGCCCGTTAGGGCCAGGGCCGCCCGTTTGTCAGGTATATCGAAAATGACATGTGATGAAATTGGGCGAAAATGTCGTCCATGGACGAACATGTCACAAACGATATCCCACGACGAAAATGATGTTCCGATGTGAAACTGGCTGAAAATAATATTCGTGATGGAACGGACCGAAAATGTCGTCCCTGGACGAAAGCGGATAAAAATGACGTTCCGGGACAAAAAGGACCGAAATAATGTCCCGGGGCAAAACAGGTCCAAAATGACATCCCGCGACGAAAATGACGTTTCAGGAGAAATATGACGAAAATAACGCCCCGGGCCTAAATAGTCGAAAATAACGTCCTGGGATAAAAATGGTCGCAAATAATATCACGGTGCAACAGGTCAGAGATAATGAAGTGAAACTGATCGAAAATGTCGAGAAGCCAAACTGGTCGAAAATGTTGTCCAGTGGCGAAACAAGTTGAAAATGACGCCCTGGGGCGGAACGAGCCGAAGAATATTATCCTTTGATCGATTTCTCTGTAATTTTTTCTAGCCCTGACTTGAACATCTTTAAATCAATAACATCCGGACCAAAGAAAGGTATCAATTAATTTATCGAGGCAAAATTTAACACACTGTCCTTTATGTTGGGACCGACATGAAGTATTACTTAATCGAGATTATTGATTTATCAAGTATTAATTTATCGATATTCTACTATATATATCAAGCATATTAACATAATAATAATTTAGGCACTCTTTCAAGAAACACAAATAAATTAAGCACATATAAACTAACACATTACTAATTCAAGTACTATTTCAAGAAGCTCACCTGTGCAAAGAAACAGTCCAACGTCTGATCCAGATCATCGTATTTCCTGTAGCAAAATATGATCAGTTTCAATAAAAAAAGAAACACATTTAATTACATACATTAACAAACAAACAAAATCATACATGAAATTGCTCCAGGCGTCTCTGAGAAGTGGCTGGTCACACACAACTTATGATTCTCTCCATCAACCTCCACTTCATGGTTACAACTTTTTTGCGTAACTGGACTCGCGTACGTCTTATAGCTGGGGAACTCGACGTATTTAAAAAACATGGAGCCGCTGCGACAAGCATCCACCAGCAAGAGATGTGCCATGGTCAAAAAAGAATTTATAGTCAGCTAAAACATCAAGTATTTATGGAAATTCAGATTTATGACTTACATTTACCATCGACTTATACGAGTGTATCATCCACTTCCTCTCTAGCATTTCACGCCACAGAGTGAGCGGACCATCAGGCATCCCTGGAATTTAATAAACAAATAGTTTCCAATCATCGCATATAAGTGTAGGAGTTAAACGAATTTTATCCAAGTTATCAAGTAAAAGGAAAACGGGCAATAATGACAAAATAAAACTAAGAATGTCAGGAAAAACAATAACCGGAAAGTTAAAGCCTTCAAATTATCAAGGGAATGGTAAAAAAGAGTAAAGCTAAAAAAAATAATACCATAAAACTCATAATAGGTGGAAAAATTAGTTCATTTTTTCCCAAAAATACACTCTGGCGAAAAATCAAAGGCGTGCACACACAGTAATTTGGTGCGAGCTGTAATCATCTTCTAGGTGGTTTTTGAGAAGAAAGAGCGATTGCGAGAAAGGCATATAGCCTGTTGTTTTATTTGACGTTTGGCTTGTTCTTTGACATTTGGACCGTCTTATGTTAAACAAGTGTCTAGCAGCTAAATGTTCAGGTTCTAATATAATTTTATTTATAAAAAATTATAGAGATAAAGAATTTGGGGGCTCATATAAGATAGTGCACCGTCCGGGATCAATCCACGTAGCACCCGCAAAGATAAAACACTCCTCGTTAGCGGATCAAGCACTATCAAGCATGGCTAAGATAAAACACTACGCGTAGCGATCAAGCATCGCTAAGCATCGTGAAACGCGTTAGCAGACGCGTCGCCCACTTTGACAACTATTCTTGGATCGTAGATGGTAATCTAACCTAAATGGTCGTTCCTTGAATAAACTTGTTAAAGCTCTATCATATTACATCTAATAAATATATAAATATATATATATATATGAAAGACTTGTCGACTACTCTTATTGAAGGTACTCAAGCAACTTGGCTTGACTTAACGTCGTGATAACCATGCTAACAACACTATTGCAATTCAGAAAATCATAGACAAATCAGCATGTTTGTAAGGTAAAAAATCGTACCCAAGAAGCCGTCCTCGCCATGGTCGGAGGAGAAGAACAAAACAGTGTCATCTGGTCCTGTGGCGAGCACCTTTCCACTCCCCCCAACTACCAAGTTACGTCTTGCTAGAAACACGCCTAGAAAGTTTTGCACCGATACTGCTTGTCCAACATAATCCTGACAATAATATGATTGTTTGTAAAATTCTATAACATTAATAATATCAACGATATTTGGGATATTACCAGAGGGATGCCTTAATATATGTTTTCATCATAACTGTTTATGATAGTGCCCTTAAATGGATTACTAGGATGATAAACAATATCATTGCATATCATTACAATGATATTATCATCTTTCAGGCCATTCCTCCTGAGAGTGTGGTAAGCCTGAAAAACATTGGTCTGCTTATAATATACATAAGAGGTGACCGGGAAGTTTCTTGTTGCAGCAGCCCTTGTCCTTGTCTTGCTATGCGTTGCTGCTTTTTGTTTGAAAATCAACTTCCATGAGATGGGTGGAGATAAGATACAAAGGAGGTAAAAATTGGGCTCTCCTTATTGCTGGATCTAAGGGGATAATTGATTATAGGCCTCGGGTAACTATGTTTATTGACATGCCATGTATCTTGTATATGTTACCTGATCCAGCTGCTTTCTGGACCAAGATACATGACATGCCAATAAACATATTTACTTGATGCATATAGTCGATTATCCCCTTAGATCCAGCAATAAGGAGAGCCCAATTTTTACCTCCTTGTATCTTATCGCCACTCATCTTATGAAACTTGATTCTCAAACATTTATTGCAGGAAATGAAACTTAGGGAAAGGCATGGCTAAAGGTATGGATAAAAAGACACCTCGCAGTCAAAGGGCTATAGCCCGCTAGCCCGGTCCCATCCGGTCCACTCCCCAGCCCAATGTTCTAAGCAGAGGCTTACCACACTCTCAAGAGGAATGGCCTGAAAGATAATAATATCATTGTAATGATATACAATGATATTGTTCTATCATCCTAGTAATCCATTTAAGGGCACTATCATAAACAGTTATGATGAGAACATATATTAAGGCATCCCTCTGGTAATATCCCAAATATCGTTTATATTATTAATCTTATAGAATTTTACAAACAATCATATTATTATCAGTTTATTGTCGATTACGTTGACAAGCAAGATCGGCAAAACTTTCTAGGCGTGTTTCTAGCAAGACGTGACTCGTAGTCGGGGAGTGGAAAAGTGCTCGCCACGGACCAGATGACACTGTTTTGTTCTTCTACTCCGACCATGGCGAGGACGGCGTCTTGGGTACGATTGTTTACCTTACAAACATGCTGATTTGTCTATGTTTTGTGAATTGCAATAGTGTTGTTAACATGGTTATCACGCCGTCAAGTCAAGTCAAGTTGCTTGAGTACCTTCAATAAGAGTAGTCGACAAGTCTTTCATATATATATATATATATATATATATATATATATATATAGATGTATAGATGTAATATGTAATGCAACTAAATGCCATAGTAGTCAATGGCGATTAGCGGCCCGTAGCGGTCACGTGCCCGTTTAGCTATATAGCGATAGCGGTACAATAACTAAATTCATTAAAGTGAAAACAAAGTCTAGTTCATTAATCGTCATCAAAGATGAAACATCAAATGGACGATTACTAGAATAAAAAAACATTAAGAGTGAACTGGAGTCTGGACTTCGGCGATGAGTAGGGAAATAGGAGGAAAATACGTAGGAATGAAAAGAAAGAAAAAGAAACGGGGGAGTCGGGAGGGTTAATTAGGGCTGGGCCCTTTATTATTTCAAAAAAAAAAAAGAAATAAAAGAAAGAAAAAGAAACGGGGGAGTCGGGAGGGTTAATTAGGGCTAGGCCCTTTATTATTTCAAAAGAAAAAAAAATTAGTGACCGCTAAGGCCGCTATCGCAAAACTGGGTTAGCGCTAATAGTGGTGGTTCGCGGCCGCTACACAGAAACCCCTAGCGTATAGTGGCCGATAGCGATAGGTGGCCGCTACGCATCGCTAATCGCTATAGCGACTATAGCGGCCGCTTTTGACTACTATGCTAAACGCGCGTCAATTCCATACTTTAAATCAAAAGTAACAGAAACAATTCTCTTTTTATTAAGATCTAGGGTTATGAGAGTAGAGAGGAGAGAGAGACGACTTATGAAGAATAGAGTAGAGTTGCCGGATGGAGAAGATGGCCAAGGTTGTTAAGTCGACAAGTCGACAAGTCGAGCCCGAGTACCGTGGAATTGATTAGTCGACAAGTCGCCCGACTAGTCGTAAAAAGTCGTAAATAGTCGACAATATCCTATTTAGAGTAATTATAATATATAATATAGGTAAACATACTTCAATTTTATAGTTCAAAATAAAAATTAATAGATAAAAAGTTCAAGTACCTAAAATCAAACATCTACAAGCAAATAAAAACATAATTAAATAGTCAAATCAACTAAACAAACACAATCATGCATCAAAGTATGGTTATATAGGACGGGGTTCGGTTCGAAACGAGGTACGGAAACGGATACGGGAAACTATAACTTTGATGAACCTGGTATGAGGGAACGTATGGGTACGAGGGAACGTATGGGTACGAGGGAACGTACGGGTACGAAGGATAATATATTTATATTAGTTTTTTATCTAAATAATACTATATCAAATTAGTATTCAAAATTAATATCATAAATGTTTTTCAAATTACTATACTAATTCAGAATTAATATTTAAATATTTTCAAATTAATTTTATAATATTTTTTTAATATGAAATAGAACCTATATAAAATTTGAAAGATAAATGCAAAAGATTTGTAAAACTTAAAATAATGTAGAACCATTTTTTTTAAATAAGTTAAAGATTAAGTTTTATTTTTATATCATAAAATAATAAAAAAGTTAAAACTTTTCTCTTCCAGATCTACTTTTCTTTCGAGGCATTGACTCTTCTCCTCCAGATCTACTTTTCTTTCGGTCTTTTCCTCCTCCTTTCCTCTTCTGCCTACGTTCTTATCTTTTTCTTCTGTCTTCTTTCTTCTTTTCCTCTCCTTATACTCCTTTCTTCCTTCTTATACCGGAAAAGATGCCGGAATCACAGAACTCGTCGGAGTTAGCGATCTGGGACGCAACCCGTCGCGACTGTTCCGCGTTCTGGAACGGACGACCCAGATCGCAAAACGGGGGTCGACTATCACAAAAGTCGGGCATCGACTTTTTCAGGTATGTCGACTTCTCGACTAGTCGGCGACTAGTCGTCGACGTGACAACCATGAAGATGGCCTTAGAATATCACGAGTCGTCGCTCGAGGTCTCATATCGAGTGTTTTTGGAAAACGAATGGAATGTGTGTAAGTTCTATGTGTTCAACTCTTATTTTTTAAATTTCAGATCCGGATTTTCAGGTTGGGTTCTGGATCAAATCCATTAGCATCCAAACCCATATGTCAGTTGATGCCTATAGTCAATTATTCCCTTAGATCCAGCAATAAGGAGAGATCAATTTTTACCTGTTGTATCTTATCTCCACCCATCTTATGGAACTTGATTTTCAAACAAAAAGCAGCAGCGCATAGCAAGATAAGGACAAGGGCTGCTGCAACAAGAAACTGTTGATTTTGGCTTCCTTCTGAGCATTTTTTTTTCTTCTGAGCATTTTCTTTTCCTTCTTCCTCTGATACGCTCTCGCCATATTTTAGTTTATTGCAGGAAATGAAGCTTAGGGAAAGGCATGGCTAAAGGTATGGATAAAAAGACACCTCGCAGTCAAAGGGCTTCAGCGCAAGTAGGCATGGCATTTTGACCCAACCCGGTGGGGAACCCGGTCGACCCGCCCCGACTGGGGCCGGAAATTCCCCGCCAAACCGGGTACCGGGGTCGGGTATACCCGCTTACATGAAACCGGGGCCGGGGCCGGGATGGCTATCCCCCGACCCGCCCCGGACCCGGTATATATATAATTAAAAATTTAATTTTTTATATATTTATTAAATATTTAATTTTAAAAGAAGTTGAAAGTCTTTACTGTTTTACATAGTGATACGGGATACCCTATTCTTTCATTTTGTCTAATTCAGAGTTGAAACCCTACTCCTACTCTCGCCTCCCAACTCCCAACTCCCAAATCTCCGCCGACCGCCGCTCCCTTCTCTCCTCCGGCCTCCGACCGCCGCTCCCCTTTCTCCTCCGACCGCCGCCTCCCTCTCTCCTCCTGCCGCCGACCGCCGCTCCCCTCTCGCCTCCCACCCTCCTGCGGCCAGCGCCCAACGCCAGCGGCCCTGCCTCTCACGCCACCGTAGGTCCGTAGGTCCGTAGCTCCGCCTTCTCTGCCTCTCACGCCACCGTAGGTCCGTAGCTCCGCCTTCTTTTTTGGCATTCTTCACTTTGTGCTTAAAAGCTGATTTATGTTTTTTCATAAACTGCTTTTTTATGAATGTATCATTTTTTATGTTTCTGTATCCTTATGTTAAGAAACCTTTTTTACGTTTTGGTATCCTTATTATTTACAAGTTTTGACATGTTTGTTCCATCAGATGGATACTACAGAAAATGAGAACGTTGGTGATATAGGATGCAATGCTATTGAAGGAAACGAGAAACAGCAGAAACGAATCCGACTACCCACATATAGGGCTATTATCGGACCGGTCCGGACCGATTTTTGACAGACCCAGAACCGGTCCGGTAAGGTACCGGATAGACCCGGTCCGGACCGGTAAGAGAACCGGGTCATATTTAAGATCCGGAACCGGTCCGAAATAGTTCGAGCCAGAACCCGGTCCGAACCCGAAACACGAATCCGGAAATAATTAACCTATAAAAAAATTAAAATCACCAAATTAGAACAATTATTTTAAACCCCCCAAATCTGGAACACTTACTTGAACCCCTCAAATCCGAATCCTAAACTAATTTGAAACCCCCAAATTTTATAAACCTAAGCCGAATTCGAAATAAACTAAAATCCCCAAAATTGAAACTAATTGGGTTAGGTGCAGCCGTGCATCAAGGGAGGGGGAGGGGGGAGTGAGAGATTTCAGAATTTCTAACCTAATTTGTGTTATATATCAATGGCCTAAGGCCAGGTTTGGTGCATGATTAAAAATTTTATATACCAAAGGCCTTAGGCCTTGTTTGGTGTGTGTGTGTATATGTATGTATGTATGTATGTATGTATATATATATATATATATATATGTTACCTGGTTTTTTTCCGGTTTTCTCGGTCCGGGTCTTATCGGTTTCGGTTCATTGTTTAGAACTCGAATCCGAACTCGTTAATTGTCGGGTGGGTTTCGGTCCCGGGTTTTTCGGTCCGGTTCTTGACCGGGTTTCGAGTTCACTCGGACCGCTAACAGCCCTACCCACATATATGAAAGCATGCATATAAGGTCGACTTCTAGTACCGTTGAAGTAGAACCACCGAACAAAAGATTAAAATCTGTAGTTTGGAACCATTTTGAAACAGTATATGTAGATGGTATTCGTAGATTTGCTAAATGTAAGTATTGCAATAAGCAGATAACTGGTAGACCAAATGATGGGACGACCCATTTGAAAGATCACTTTAAGATATGTCCTAGAAGAGTTACAAAGGACATAAAACAACTTATTCTGGTTCAAGAGCAAATGGCTAAGGATGGGAACACATCTTTGTTGAGTAATTATGCTTTTAGTGGTGAAATTACTCGGGGTGATTTGGCTAATATGGTCGTTATTCATGACTATCCACTTTATATTGTAGAGCATTATGGTTTTAGAAAGTATCAACTGGTCTTCAACCTATGTTTAAGGTGCCTTATAGAAATACCATCAAGAACCACATCATGAAGCTATATGAAACAAAAAAGGGTGGTATGTGCTTAGCTGAGATTTTGTGTTGATGAAAACCCAACTGATATTTTAACTGGTCAAGCTGATATTTACCTGTTTTTATACTTATCCAAATTTCTACCTGATGAACATGATCAATACTTAGCCTAATATGTAAAGGATTATAGAAGATACTCATTTTGTTCTTCTTTACAATACCAAGTACATACGTTTGAAATAATCTTTGAATATAGGGATGACATCATCAAATACAACAGTCATTTATTTGAAAAAAAAAATAGTGTCCTTACTACTTAGTAGGTCTGCATAACATGAGGAGATTACTTGGAAGAATGATTACCCTTCCTCCCAGATTTCATCATGCATGGTTCATCTGGGTCCCTGGGAAGGGTGGCAAAACCACAAGAAACTGGATGTTACGCAATATATTTGTGCCAATGTGTTGACTAGTTGCCCCAGGTGCCGCAGCTGTCGCTCTTCTTGATAGCGGTCGTTGGAAAGTTTATAAATGGGGAAAGAGGGCAGTAATTAATTATTAGTTGGATTTAAATGTTGTTTAATCATTAGTTATTATTATAAGTTGTTAGTTACTACTAAAAGCCCAACCCTATTTTACTTGGGCTTACTTTAGGGATTAAATAGCTTTTCAGTATCTAGGGTTAGCAGCTTTTGGATTGTTGAGTTTCACAGAGATTTCTTTGTGGCCCCACTTTGAGGAGTTCGTTTTTTATTATTCTATTCTTCCAATCACCTTATTCTATTGCAACTACCGTAACTCTATCACTTCTCCAGGATTAACAAAAGACAGACCTGAAATCCGTCACCCTTGTATCATCTCTTTGTCCCGATGCAGCAGAAGGTCCATGTGTAGGGCTTAAGATTTTCCTGGAACATTGCATCGCATTGTACCATACACTTGAATAGAGACGCATGATGTCAGCATTAATATGACATTACAAAGGACGGAAAATGTATCAAAACTCAGGAAAACTTACTCGACGGCCAATATTAGATGCGTTCTCAGAAACTCCTTAGCGCATCGTGAGCATATGGGTCAGGTTTCCCGGGTTTTGATTAGCTTTTTGATCCCTAGTACTCGAGTTCGACTCGCATCTACGCGGATAAATCTCCAAATGGCAGAGAACCACCAGCAAGAATGATACAGTTCCCACTTGCAACTTCAATGACTTGGCTTTAAGTTCAAAATAAGTTTCTATTTCACTGGCAGACGTAAGTAAACTGCAACCACCAACTTACTCTTCCTGTGAAAGTTCGTCATGCATGACTGGACTGTAATTCGTCATTGGTGCAACATTGTCAGTCCACATTCTTAACTGGATCTTCTTTTGCTTGTTCAGCATTCTTAAACATGCGCTCCACACGTCTTCGAGCAAGCATGCACCCCACTCAACATACTTACCAAACCCTGGCACCATAACAAAACAGGAATGACAAATTTAACGTATATCCTTGGCGAAGAATCTAAGATACTAAGAATTAACCCCCCAAAAGTGCTGTATTATGATCAGAAAGATTCACTCTTGAATGCAAGATAGCGCATTCCCTCCAACAAGCAATTGGAGTTCACGTCGTGGGAATGAAACCAACCATATTAAGTAAACAGTATATCTCGAACGTGATTTACTTAAATGTTACATAAGACAGTATCTCTTTAAATGTATCACTCCAAGTGAACAACAAATCCCCGCAAATGTGGAATTTGATCACCGAATTTAGTATATTCAAGAACCTACACCTGTTGTTACAGGAACCTTCAGCAATTTTAAAACCACGAACCTTTCTCGACCAGAGATGCATTTTCAATCACGAACCAAATCTGAGATCTTTATGGCAGGAAAAACGAAACCAAGTGCAATGTTTGGATTCTTTACCAAATTGGTGTGCCGGGGCTTCAACCACAGAAGCTAAAACAACAACTCTTATGTACGGAAGTCAATTTTGTTCGTTCGAAGCCATTTCACCTCCTACCAAAAGCTGGTGCCTGGTAAAGAGTTTAAAAAGGAACAAAGTCACATTTTTTCTAAATAATACTACCTCCATCTCATTTGAAGAAGTAATCTGGTTAAGGTACAACTTACTATCTTTACTCGTTTTGACGAAGGTAGAACACATTTTAAATCATCCATTCTCCCTCATTTTGTAGATTTTTTTCCAATCGACTAATATTGTAATTTAAATAACGAAAAACTTTAATTTTAAAGATATTATATAAATTCTAATTAAATATTAGGATTTTATTTTGAAAGTATCATCTTCAAACGGGACAAAATCGTGTTTTGAAAATACCCTCTTCAGGTAGGATGGAGGGAGTAATATGAATAAAATGATTGCAAAATCTTTCTCGATTACTAGGAGTACATCGGTACAAGGTTCCTTAACCCCGCCGCAACAAGGACTTGGACGTACTGAAATTCTGGAAGCACATAAACACACAGTGTGCTTCCACTATGAAATATGTCAACCTAGAGACGCCTGCATTTGTTTTTAGCCAATAGAGCTATAGAATCGGAACACCAGGTGCGGTCACCAAAAAGCTGATGGAGGCAGCTTCCTGGTGGAAGCCACAGAAGCACCTCATACATGTATACGCATCACAAGACCAATATTATTTTCCAACCATATAAAAAAAATAATGCATTTGTTTTCCAATCATAAATGTCTAAATCCATCTTTCATAGTCCTCATACCCAAAAAGGCGGAAGCAGACAATCTTCATGACTTTAGGCCTATTATCTCGAAGGTACTCCCGAACCTGCTATGCAAAGTCTTGGGATCTATTATCTCAGATCATCAATCGGCTTTTACTAGAGGTAAGCAAATAGTTTCACAGCATAATGGTTGTGAATGAAGCAATTAACGACGCCAAATAAAAAATGCATGCTTTTTTAAATTGATTTTGCTAAAGCGCATGACTCTGTGGGATGGGGATTCTTGGAAGCTCTTATGGAGTGTTTTGAGTTTGATGCAAGACGGATTAGATGGGTGATGGAGTGGTAACGTGTGTTACGGCCCATCAGGTGATTTCAAACTTGAGAGAGGGCTTAGGCAGGGCGGTCCACTTTCCCCCTTACTTGCACCTTCAATTCACCGACGATACCATCTTTCTTTGGGACAGCTAAGGAGGATAATATTTGGTTTTTAAGACCGTTCCTTCTAATCTTGGAGCTTACCTCTGGTCTGAAAATTAACAGGGTAAAATATTGACATTTTGGCTTGAATTTTGGTGAAAAATGGCTGAGGTGTGCTGCAGAGCTGCTGGGATGTAGAGAAGGGCAGCGCCCATTGTAAGGCTTCGGACTGGGTATATGTTCAAAAGAGTAGAAATGGGAGGGCTTGAAGTACTCACCAAAGAGCAGCAAGAAGAAAGCAAGAGCGCCGAAAAAACCAATTCCGTGAACAAAGCCTTATGGAAGAGGGAGTTAGGGATTTGCAGGGACTGTGTGAGTTCCGTCGAGTTCCTGTTCAGCAGCGACGAGGTAGGGAGAGGAAGTTAAGAATTTGTCATTTGCGGCCGATGGAATTGGAAAGAGAAGACTGAAAAGAAAAAATAGGTTAAGTTATTAATATTAATAACTTTTAATTTTAATTTTTAAGGTTGGCCCGGCGGGTCAGCCCGGTAGCCCCGGGCAGCCCGCCCGTTAAGCCCACGGGCTAATCGGTCCTGATCAAAAAGGCCGGATTTAAACGGGCTGCGAATTAACGGCCCTAACCCTGTTTTTTAACGGGTTAAACGGGCTGATCCGGCAGACCAGAGCCCGTTTAACATTATGTCATGTCATAATTCTATTGACATATAGCACCCAACAAGTAGGGCTGAGAATTTGGGACTGGAAAATCCCGAGTCCCGGTCCCGTCCCGAGTCCCGACGTGAAACGGGACCCCGAGTCCCGAATTTTACGGATCGACCGGATCGGACTGAGTTTTGAGAATTTCGACTCAGGAGTCCCGAGTCCCGATCGGGACTATCCCGAAGTCCCGATTGAAATTTCTAATTTCAATTAAGTTTTGACCCTAATCCCCTTTACCCCTAGTCCCGATTGAAATTTCTAATTTCAATTAAGTTTTAACTCTAATCCCCTTTACCCCTATCCCGAAGTCCCGATTGAAATCCCCAATTTTTTTTTCCTGTTCTCATTTCGGGTATTTTTGTCCTGATCGGGACATTCGGGACGTTCCGGGCATTCCGAGAAATAGTCCTCCGAGACCGGGACTTACATTTATCCCATTTCGGGAATCGGGACTCCCGACGTCCCCAACGGGACCGGGACCACCAAATTGATGATTTGCGGGACCGAGACAATCGGGACTCGAGACCGGAACCTCGGGATTTCCCGATTCTCGACCCTACCAACAAGACAAGACTCTTCTAAATATAAAAACAAAAAAAATAAATCTCAAGATTAATCTGCATTAATTAGAACACAAAATAAGTCGCATAGAACTTTCACAAAACCACTTAATCCTCCAAAACTCTGTCATACTTCTTGTGATGAAGTTGAACAACTCATAGGCAGGGGCGGAGGGAGAGGGTCCAAGGGGGTCCAGGCCCCTTCCGGCAGACGGAAATTCCCCTATAAAATAGGCAAAGCTATATATAAATATATAGTTGTCCGACCTCCGTATTTTATATAACTCTGTACCCCTCTGAGTAAATGTTCTGTTTCCGCCACTGCTCATAGTAACTTTGAGCGGAATTAAAAGAAATAAATTATAATATTAATCATATGTCGGCCTGCTCTGCACCCGTTCTCTCCATTCTGAATTAACCTGAAAATTTTACATAAAAATGGGATGAGCTTTCTATTGCTCGTGAGAACATCACAAGTCAACAATAATCACAATACGTAACGGAGGCATAACATGAATATTTGTTATATCAACTTGAGCATATAAACATGTGAATGCATGTAAACATATACTAATACTTGGTATGAAAAACATGTGACTGCATGTTAATCATATACTGATACTTGGTACGAAAAACATGTGACTGTATGTTAATCGTAAATATAACATATCACATATACAGTCCAAATAAAGCAATTAAAATTGACAAGTAATAATTCCCACCTGAAATTGAAGTGACTTGAATGCAAATGCTTGAATGCTTATGAATCGTCTTAATCGTGTCCTTGATTCTCGTAGCCTACAATTAAAGAGGCGAATGTCTTACTTTTTTATTGATATAATATTTTTCAATAAGATTATAATTATTTTGAAATAATTGAATATAAAAAAAGGAAAATATTTTAGGTGAAATAGGCAGATCGGGTCACTATTAAGAATAAAGTTAGACTTATAAAATGGGCTGAATCAAGAGAAAGGACAGATCGGGTCATATTTATAATAAGGGTTGGACTAATCGATCCAAGATTGAAAATTGAGATTGGGCTAAAAATTAATTGGGCCTTGGTGTAAAAGGTTTGGCCGAAGGTACTTTGGCCCACTGGATGTAATTATTTAGAAACTCTATTTTAACTCAAATCGGTCTTCTCTCTTTTTTTTTTGCTTTCACCGGGAGATTGGGAAAACTCCTTCCCTTCGGCACGCAAGACGGGCGGCCATTGAAATCAGCGGTGGCTTTGGTTAATCTGACCAGGATTTGGGTCGTCTTCCACGGACCTTCACTCGAACTCTTATCGGGAGGAAGTAATGGAGTTGTGGACCTCTCGTGTGACAAGGTTTAGCGGCAGCGGCGACGGAGACGCGAACTGGCCACGCTCGCCGGGAATTATGGCGGCGGCGCGATTTGTTGAAAGGAAAGTAAGTGGTCGGTGGCAACATGCTGAGTTTGGTCGGGATTAGAAAAATTCTCAGGTGAGTTTCTTTCCATTCTCTGATTCCTTTATTCCTAGGAATGGTTCATTTGTGTGAAATTGTTGGAAGATGAATTTGGCTCTGTTCTTTTGGACTGAATTTAATCGAATCGAATCGACCGAATCAATAGATTCGAATCAATCGAATCAACTAATGGACCGAATCGAATCGAATCAAATATATATTAAGGGTAAATAATAATAATTATAATAATGGTAAATAATAATAATAGTGATCAACAACAACAACGATAATAGTAATATTATTAGTAATAATAACAATAATAATAATAATTAAGATGGGGACATTGGGCTTTATGGAGATGGGGACAGATCCTTGCGCCCAGCTGATATACTATTGTACTCTTGGGATAATGGGCGTGATGTATGTGTTGATCTTACAGGATCGTCGCCCTTGACGCAATCTGGGATGACTGATTTTATGCCAGGGCGGGCGATCGTTGATGCTGCACGACGTAAACGTGTCAAATACTTTTAATTTTAATTTTTAAGGTTGGCCCGGCGGGTCAGCCCGGTAGCCCCGGGCAGCCCGCCCGTTAAGCTCACAGGCTAATTGGTCCTGATCAAAAAGGCCGGATTAAACGGGCTGCGAATTAAGGGCCCTAACCCTGTTTTTTAACGGGTTAAACGGGCTGGTCCGGCAGACCCGAGCCCGTTTAACATTATGTCATGTCATAATTCTATTGACATATAGCACCCAACAAGTAGGGCTGAGAATTTGGGACTGGGAAATCCCGAGTCCCGGTCCCGTCCCGAGTCCCGACGGGAAACGGGACCCCAAGTCCCGAATTTTACGAGATTGGGACCGGGATTGGGACCTGGAGTTTTGGTAATTTCGGTACTCAGGAGTCCCGAGTCCCGATCGGGATTATCCCGAAGTCCCGATTGAAATTTCTAATTTCAATTAAGTTTTAACCCTAATCCCCTTTACCCCTAGTCCCGATTGAAATTTCTAATTTCAATTAAGTTTTAACTCTAATCCCCTTTACCCCTATCCCGAAGTCCCGATTGAAATCCCCAATTTTTTTCCTGTTCTGATTTGGGGTATTTTGTCCCGATCGGCACATTCCGGGAAATTGTCCTCCGGGACCGGGACTTACATTTATCCCATTTCGGGAATTGGGACTCCCGAAGTACCGAACAAGACCGGGACCGGGACCACCAAATTGATAATTTTCGGGACCGGAACCTCGGGATTTCCCGATTCTCGGCCCTACCAACAAGACAAGACTCTTCTAAATATAAAAACAAAAAAGATCAATCTGCATTAATTAGAACACAAAATAAGTCGCATAGAACTTTCACAAAACCACTTAATCCTCCAAAACTCTGTCATACTTCTTGTGATGAAGTTGAACAACTCATGGGCAGGGGCGGAGGGAGGAGGGTCCAAGGGGGTCCAGGCCCCTTCCGGCGGATGGAAATTCCCATATAAAATAGGCAAAGCTATATATAAATATATAGTTGTCCGACCTCCGTATTTTTTATCTGCTTCCGCCACTGCTCACAGGGGCTGGCGATATTTATACGCATCACAAACTCTCAAGAAATGGAAAAAGCATGTAGAAGTGAGACGAAAAAGTATAGATCACTATATGCAAGTAGATGTCAACCAAAAATTCACACTGAGAACAGAGATCAGACATTCAAACACGAATTATCAGCAACAGCTACTCAAATGACATTAAACATTCACGAAAAAAAAGATCAATTAACTTTAGCTCGAATCGAGCACATAAGTTATCGAATATAGAGCTTCACGAACAGAGATATGGGATATAAACCTAAGAGCTCGACTGAGTTTTGATCAATTCGAGGCTACGGGGACGAGATCAAAACAAACAAAATCCAATCGGTTTGTTTTTCAGCTTTTTTCCTTCCAAATTGATTGCAGAAGTGAGAGGAAAAAGGTACAGGCGATGAATCAGAAGTACATATGATGAGTGATGTACGAACTAGGAAACAAGGGAACGGCGATTCATCTCTCAATTTGCGATGACGGCTTTCAGTAGCCTATTTAACAATTTTTCTTTATATATATATATATATACTAGTGTATAGCTCGTCGAAACTCGACGGGTAATCACTTTACATTATAATTTATAAGTAAAAACTTAAAAATAATTTAGTACTTTATTAAGGTCCAGTCACTTGGAATCGTATCACAGCAGAATACACCAATAAATAGAACTGATGAGGATAAGATTCAACCACTCGAACTCATTTAGAATTTATGTACTTGTACTCGTCCTAAACCCGATTGAAAATAATTTTCCTACTTATTCGAGTTAAAAACTCGAATAGTAACATATGAAATAATGGGAGTATGGTTCAGCCACTCATACTCGTTTAAAATCCTTATACTCATATTCATCACAAACTCGATTAAACGATAAATTTATTACCCCTTTAAAAACCCAGACCCTATATAATAGCTACTAAGTACTAAAAATATTTAAATTACACAATTTAAATAACTAAATATAAGTTGCTATAGTAATTGGTTAACGCATCTCAATAAAACCTCAACCATTGTAAAGTAAAAGTTAAGAATAAATATCATAAATTATAAAAGATTACAACAAAAATTCCTAGTATAAGTTTGGAATATACAATCTTCAAAAACTCGTAACAATTTATGTAGCTATATGTTGGAACATTTTGTTCCATACATAAATTAAAAGTGTTTTGATGATTAAAGTTGATAAGCAAAACAAAACAACGAAGAGGCGAAGCCAAGAATCGAAGAAAACGAAGACTCAAAATGGTGTTCTGTGCAAGCTTAACGTACGTAACGAAGCCTGCTTACTGTACGTAACATTGCAAGGATAACGTACGTAAACCTAAGTGCATACGTAACACATGTTCAAACCAAGTGAACGTTGGAGGAGTCAAAGTCAGAAAAGCGGCAACGGATATATGACGTCAGCAATGACATAAGCCTTGACGTACGTAATGGATGGTATGTTAACGTACGTAACCAAAATGACGAAACTCCCCCTGAACTGTTTTGTGAAGAGGCTTACGTACGTAACCTGTCGAGGTTAACGTACGTAATCAAGCTTACGTACGAATGTAGAGAAGATAGCGTACGTAATGATGGTTCTGGCAGCAAAACGGCTAGTTTGATGATGGAGCCTATAAATACCATTCTATGGTATTGTTTCAAATACAACTTCAAGCATACGAGATAATCATCTGATATTCATATTGATATTATTGTTGTTATAATATTGAGCTTACATAGAGTGATTTAGTGTTATACACAAAATCATACACGAGTGGTAAAAGAAAAGATACGATTGGATTCGATGTTATTAGGATCAAGGATCCGGCATTATTAGAATCGCAATCGCTATCTAAGTGAGGCTTATCTAGTACCCATAGAAAGCTAGAGAGGTTGATTCCTTGTCTTACGAAAAGGAAAACAGTTTAACTTAGACCGACACAAAGACAAGTACGAGTGGTTTATCACGGACCAATAGAAGACGTGATTGTAAACGGTTATCCATCGACCGATAGAGGAGAGGTGCAGAGGTTTTTATCTTGAACCTATAGAAAAAGATATCGAGAAAGGACGTAGGCTCGTTTATAGCTGAACCTCTATAAATTCGTGCGTCATTTAATTTCCGCATTTTTTCTACGCTTCCGCAACACGGCGCAATATCCGATCTTGTACCCAAGGCCAACACTATATTTTGATGTGTGATTCAAGATTTTAGATAAATAAAAATAAAAAAATAAAAAAAAATCATGCAAGAGAGGGAGTTAACATGCTACTCCGAATCCGTAATTGCTTTTAGATACTTTAAGTATTTATTTATAAGTGAAGAGTATCAAATTTATTAAAAAATAAAAAAATTATAAAAAAAAATAATATTTATGCATATATAAGTTAGATATTAAAAAAAATACTTACATATTTGGGCCATTGAGGTTTACTTAAAAATTTGCCAAATTAAATTTCCTAATAAGAATAAAGCCGTTCATTTGGCCAACTCAATTGATGACCAAATTAAAGTAACAATGTAATAGTTAAGGGTGGTAAAATACACATTTATTTTAAATATATGTTTAGTTATTCATTCATTGGAGTGTCATTCACAACTATGGTATATATATATATATATATATATATATATACACACAAGAGTTCTCAAGAACATGAATTAATCTATAACCAAGTCCAATTAAAATCACTTTGTTTATAATCACCAAGGCAACATAATCCAATATGTTATCTAACATCTAATCCATCATCTTAACTCATAATCCAATATATATCAACATATATCATCTTCTTCAGCAAGATTTCATGAAACGCCAAGAACTACAACATTATTTCATATCTTATCATCATATGAAGCAAACAACATCAAGAACCTGAAAATGAAGAGAGAGATTGACCAACATACCTTTCGAAGATAAACAACACAATGCAAAACCACAAGAATCATCAATCATCATAATCCAAAGAGATAAGCATATTCTTCTCATAATCATACATAAAAATTCATATATATGATGATTATCAACTAAGAACACCAATATCCTCAAATGCAAACAACCATAGTAGAAATTTAGGATGACATTTTTACACGCTTCACCACTTGAAGACATTTTCAACCATTTCGCCTCAGGATGACATTTTCGAACAGTTTCCCTTCATGACATTATCTTTAACCCGTTACACCCTGTGACATTATTTTCGATCATTTGTCCTGGGACGCTTTTTTTCGACTATTTCGGCATGGGACGTTATTTTCGTCCTGTTTCTCCCGAAACGTCATTTTCGACATGTTTTGTCTTGAGACGTCATTTTTTATCCATTTTGCCCTGGGACGTTATTTTCGGTCCTTTTTGTCCTGGGACTAGAGTCGCCGATGGGCGGGTCGCCCGGCCGTAACCCGGATTTGGAGGCCACGCGCCCGTGGCTAGCTTGACCAGTCTGGTGTGGGCGGTCCTGGGCCCTTTTCCCCCTTCCCAAGCCCAAGCCCAGCCCAGCCCGCCCCGCAACCCGCCCAACCCACCATTCAAATTTCAAAATTTGAATGGTATTCTCATCCCATTAAATAATCTAATTTTTTCAAATTAAGTCTAAGTCCAATTTTTTTCATTTTCTCTCCATGTAATTTATTGTTAACATATTTTTTTAAATTCAAAACGTATTTTTTTAATCTGAATTATTAATGTTAATAGATTTTTTTTTAAAAAAATTCAAAACATAATTTTGTAAATTGATTTTTTAAGTAATGTTAACAGATTATTTTAAAACTTTAATTTTTTTCTTAAATTCAAAAAAGCTTATTTTAATAGAGGCCCGGCCCGACCCAAAGCGGGCTTCGACCTTCCGACCCAGCCCGCGAGCCTCTACCTGGAACGCCATTTTCGATCCATAGCACAGCTATTGTGATTGTTTGCTTAATATTTCATTGTGACGAAGTAAAGCGTGGAATCTTTATGATAAAAAATGGACCTTCACATTCTATACCTCTCCAAACCAGAACCCCCGAAGATGGCAGAAAATAAATTTCCCACCACAATAGTGACAATCTTTGCCCCTTCAATTGTAAACATTACTATTTTTCTGTTTCTCACTACTATCGGTGCAAATATTTGGCATAATATTTTGCTCTTAGACTGTAGACTGCTTCCGAGTCGGTCAAATTTATCACTAATCGCACTTGATTTGTAGCTATGTATAAAATGACTTGCATAGATGTTGACCGTACACAGGTAATACTTACATAGATGATCCTTTATGGTTGAAAATTTAAATGTGATCGAATACAAGTCAACTTGCCACAATATAACTGCTACCATGGAACATATAACTGCTCACAATAGTAGTAGACACTAAGAACTCTACCATGGAACATGTCACAAATTTAAGTTAATCCCATTTAAGGGCACTATCATAAACAGTTATGATGAAAACATATATTAAGGCATCCCTCTGGTAATTTCCCAAATATCGTTGATATTATTATGTTATAGAATTTTACAAACAATCATATTATTATCAGTTTATTGTCAGGATTACGTTGGACAAGCAGTATCGGTGCAAAACTTTGTAGGCGTGTTTCTAACAAGACGTGACTTGGTAGTTGGGGGGAGTGGAAAGGTGCTCGCCACGGGACCAGATGACACTGTTTTGTTCTTCTACTCCGACCATGGCGAGGACGGCGTCTTGGGTACGATTTTTTACCTTACAAACATGCTGATTTGTCTATGATTTCTGAATTGCAATAGTGTTGTTAGCATGGTTATCACGACGTCAAGTCAAGCCAAGTTGCTTGAGTACCTTCAATAAGAATAGTCGACAAGTCTTTCATATATATATATATATATATATTTATTTATTTATTAGATGTAATATGAATGTAACTAAACGCCATAGTAGTCAATGGCGATTAGCGGCCCTTAGCGGTCACGTACCCGTTTAGCTATATAGCAATAGCGGTACAATAACTAAATTCATTAAAGTGAAAACAAAGTCTAGTTCATTAATCGTCATCAAAGATGAAACATCAAATGGAAATCGATTATTAGAATAAAAAAACATTAAGAGTGAACTGGAGTCTGGACTTCGGCGATGAGTAGGGGAATATGAGGAAAATACGTAGGAATGAAAAAAAAAAACAGGGGAGTCGGGAGGGTTAATTAGGGCTGGGCCCTTTATTATTTCAAAAAGAAATTAAAAAAAGAAAAAGAAACGGGGGAGTCGGGAGGGTTAATTAGAGCTGGGCCCTTTATTATTTCAAGAAAAAGAAATAAAAGAAAGAAAAATAAACGGGGGAGTCGGAAGGGTTAATTAGGGTTGGGCCCTTTATTATTTCAAAAAAAAAATTAGTGACCGCTAAGGCCGCTATCGCTAAACTGGGTTAGCGCTAATAGCGGTGGTTCGCGGCCGCTACACAGAAACCCCTAGCGTATAGCGGCCGATAGCGATAGGTGGCCGCTACGCATCGCTAATCGCTATAGCGACAATAGCGGCCGCTTTTGACTACAATGCTAAACGCGCGTCAATTCCATACTTTAAATCAAAAGTAATAGAAACAATTCTCTTTTTATTAAGATCTAGGGTTATGAGAGTAGAGAAGAGAGAGAGACGACTTATGAAGAATAGAGTAGAGTTGCCGGATGGAGAAGATGGCCTTAGAATATCACGAGTCGTCGCTCGAGGTATCATATCGAGTGTTTTTGGAAAAGGGATGGAATGTGTGCAAGTTCTATGTGTTCAACTCTTACTTTTTAAATTTCATATCCAGATTTTCAGGTTAGGTTCTGGATCAAATCCATTAACATCCAAACCAATATGTCAGCTGATGCGTATAATCAATTATTCCCTTAGATCCAGCAATAAGGAGAGCCCAATTTTTACCTCTTGTATCTTATCTCCACCCATCTTATGGAACTTGATTTTCAAACAAAAAGCAGCAGCGCATAGCAAGACAAGGACAAGGGCTGCTGCAACAAGAAACTGTTGATTTTGGTTTCCTTCTGAGCATTTTCTTTTCCTTCTTCATCTGATACGCTCTCGCCATATTTTAGTTTATTGCAGGAAATGAAGCTTAGGGAAAGGCATGGCTAAAGGTATGGATAAAAAGACACCTCGCAGTCAAAGGGCTTCAGCGCAAGTAGGCATGGCATTTTGACCCAACCCGGTGGGGAACCCGGTCGACCCGCCCCGACTGGGGCCGGGAATTCCCTGCCAAACCGGGTACCGGGGCCCGGGCCGGGTATACCCGCTTACATGAAACCGGGGCCAGGGCCGGGTTGGCTATCCCCCGACCCGCCCCGGACCCAGTATATATATAATTAAAAATTTATTTTTTTATATATTTATTAAATATTTAATTTTAAAAGAAGTTGAAAGTCTTTACTGTTTTACATAGTGATACGAGATACCCTATTCTTTCATTTTGTCTAATTCAGAGTTGAAACCCTACTCCTACTCTCGCCTCCCAACTCCCAACTCCCAAATCTCCGCCGACCGCCGCTCCCTTCTCTCCTCCGGCCTCCGACCGCCGCTCCCCTTTCTCCTCCGACCGCCGCCTCCCTCTCTCCTCCTGCCGCCAACCGCCGCTCCCCTCTCGCCTCCCACCCTCCTGCGGCCAACGCCAAACCATATCAAATCACATAGGTTTGGTTCGGTTTCGGTCCAAATTATTCAGATTTTGAAATTTCAGTAATCAATTTCGTTCAATATTATCCTTTGATCGATTTCTCTGTAATTTTTTCTAGCCCTGATTTGAACATCTTTAAATCAGTAACATCCGGACCAAAGAAAGGTATCAATTAATTTATCGAGGCAAAATTTTAACACACTGTCCTTTATGTTGGGACCGACATGAAGTATTATTTAATCGAGATTATTGATTTATCAAGTATTAATTTATCGATATTCTACTATATATATCAAGCATATTAACATAATACTAATTTAGGCACTCTTTCAGGAAACACAAATAAATTAAATTAATTTATTTGCTCGATTGATTTCTACAAAAAAAAATTAAAAGTAAGAAAATTATTTACTATAACATTCATTTTATTATCATTGATTCTAACATATTAAGATATTATATGAAACATTTAATCTATTCACTTTGAAATTAGACTACTATATTATATTAATACATACTCATTTTTATAATTTTGATGTCATAATTTAAAATAGTTATTGAGATTTAAATTATAAATAAAAAATTGATTCATGAAAGGGAAACAAAAAATTAGAGCATAAGATTAATATGGACCAAATTTTACATAGGTATTGTAATGTTAATATTATTAAAATGTAAGTAAATACATACTAATTCTATACATAATTTTTAAAATGGTTAAAACAAAGCATGTAGTGAGAAAATAAAAAAAAAAAAAAAAAAATAAAGTTACCGGGTCGGCGGGTACCCGCTAATATTATTTGGCCGGCCCATTACCCGACCCGGTAACTCACATAATTAGCGGGTCGGGTACCCGATAATTTATATATCATTGGGGAGGTTGTTGCAATTGCTCCAAAATATAATATAGCTTCCAAATGTTAAAGAGGAAGAATGTCATTCATCTAAACAGAAAAATGTCCCAAGTGTAACACCCCAAACCAGGCGGATATTACAGTGCCGTGAATCCCCGACTGGGACCCACCAGGCAAATGAAAATGATGAATTAAATAATATAATTGTAGTACCGAACCACATTATATTACTAAGTACTCCGATGAGGAGTTTAAGTACATTACACCAGGACAAAACGGAATACGAGTATATTTTATATGGAGATAAAATACACCACCCTGAACAAATAAGCATCTTAAACGGAATTTGCAGCGGAAAATACAAATGATCAAATGATCAAAATGATCAAACAAACGGAATGATGGGCCCCCTACTAGTATCACTTGGACTCGCCGCCAACATGCTCTTCCGTGCCTTTGCCTTGCCGTGACTAAACAAAATCCCCAACGGTCGGGCCATACGTAACAACAATCCTCAAGAATTGAAATTACTCTATCATGATTTATCTGTAGTTATGATATATTCTTAATTATGAATTACGGCAAGAGGAGTACCATAGTACGCCCGTAGTGTTCTGCGGCGAGTGTACAAGACGAATGACCGGACACACCCGTCTTGTACCTAATTAGTCTCACGGTGTAACGTTTTCCGTGTGCACGGTCCATCAGACGGTGAACCCAATACATAACCATCGTGTGCCCGACTAAAAATTCCACACACCACACCCGCCACGCAATATGAACCCAGAAGGTCATATGAACGAGAATGACCATAATGAATATCAATGAATAATAATTAGACAAGGCCAAGATGACTCACCGATATGAAAGTAATAGTGACGTGATTGATAACCCAATGAAATGATTTGGAACCGTCGTTCCTCGTGAATGAAATGATTATTCGACAATTACAAGTCTCAAAATGATTAATATTATGATGAATGAATTATGATTATGAGCAATCAACAACAAAAGGAATGAGTATCCTTTTAACCGAGTAAGATTTAACTTACTCAATACCGATGAAGAATGTCCGTCCACGAACAACGTCCTAACCAAGATACCGGTCGCTCGAACAACCTTGAATAACAATAATTACCAACAATCGTTCAATACACGTATTAAACAACAAAACACGACTAACCCAAAGGTCGAAACAACGATAATCAAACTCATAGGGCATTCCAACGAATACATAATCAACCACACAATTTCGAAAAATATTCAGTCCCGAATATGTCGAAACCAACACCAAATTGAGTATTTCGAACCAACAAAACACTTCAATGATATCAATAATCCATTAGGAATCCATAATCCATGATTACAACAACATCAATCGGAAAATCCCCAATTAACCGAAGTCAACCCCAAGGGTTCTTGAAATAAATCCGAAAATAACCATTAAATCCGTAGGAATATATTTATCCAAGGTAGATAATCCATATCTAACATATTCCAATGATAATCCAAGCTTACACGAAGGAATCGGAAGGAAAACCCAAAAATCCGAAATTCTAGATCCAAGAAATTAATACCTTTGCTTCGGTGTTTTGGAGATGATGAAGTGATGATTAATCCAACTCAAAGACTTGAAGATGATGATTGATGATTACACCTTGAAGAATACTCTCTAAATCGCCCAAATCGCCAAGAACCGACGAGAGAATGAGATTAGAATGATAAATGACGAACTCTGACTAAACTGTCCAATTTATAGCCAGTCCAGGTTAGCGTGCGCTAGCTCAGCGTAGCGTGGCGGCGCTAACGAGTAATGGGTAGTCCAAGCACTCCACCGTCCGAACACGGTAGCGCGCCACGTACCTTTGTAGCGTGCGCTACGACCATACTACTAGCGTCGTTAATGCTCATAGTTAGCGTGCGCTAACGAATAATTTGATGCCCGATCGGAGTCCAGAACCGCCTGTTCTTCCGATTCGACTCGATAAGGCGCTACAACCATAATTTAGCGTGCGCTATACAATCGGTTGCAGACGCTAAAAACAACACATAGCGCGCTATGAATTAATCAATGCACCCAAGAGCCACCGGACTCAACTCGATCCGCCTTAGCGCGCTACACCACATATTAGCGTGCGCTACTACAACTCACTAGCGCGCTACTTACCATTCGTAGCGTGCGCTACTTATAACTCACCGCTGCAAGATCTTCCTGGATCGCAATCTGGTAACCTTAGCGTGCGCTAAAGCTGAGTGGTAGCGTGCGCTACCTATACCCAATTAGCGTACGCTAAAAGGAGTACGTAGCGTGCGCTACTCCTCACGCACAGCTCGCAACGAAAATGACAATGATGATAAACACGGCACGAAACTCCAATCGGATTAGTGATGAATGACGATTGATACACGATACAATTACTCTGAATGATGAATACCATGACTGAATCTGAGTGACAAATGATTAATAATGAGTGAAAATTACTGAGTATCAATTACTGAATGATAAATACTGAATGATAATTACTGAATTACAACCGGGTATTACATACACCCCCTCTTAAAAGAGTTTCGTCCCCGAAACTAAGGGTCAAACAACTCGGGATAACTCTCCCGCATACTATCCTCGGTTTCCCAAGTAGCCTCTTCGACTCCGTGTCTAGACCACTGAATTTTAACCAAAAGAATCGTCTTATTCCTCAACTGCTTGATTCGCCGCTCTAAAACTCGTATAGGGCGTTCCTCATATGAATGATCATCGGCAATCTCGATTTCATCGAACTGAAGTATGTGACCCGGTTCGGAAACATACTTCTGCAACTGAGATACGTGAAACACATTATGAATTCGGCTCAACGCCGGAGGTAAAGCCAATCGATAAGCTAGCTCGCCTACTCGATCCAAAATCTCGAACGGTCCAATGAATCTCGGACTCAACTTTCCCCTCTTCCCAAAACGGAAGATACCACGACTCGGGGATACCTTGACCAATACATGGTCACCAGCCTCGAACTCTAATGGTCGGCATTTATACGCATATGATTTCTGTCGACTCTGAGCGGTCAACAAACGACTCGTGATCAAAGCTACATTCTCACGGGCGGCTATAAGCATATCGGGCTCGGTGCCGATTGATTCTGATAAGTCGTCCCAACACAACGGGGATCGACAACGACGACCATACAAGGCCTCGTAAGGTGTCATCTTGATCGAAGCATGCCAACTATTATTATACGGGAACTCGATCAAAGGTAGTTGGGCTTCCCAATCGTCTTTCCAATCGAGGACGCATGCCCTCAACATGTCCTCTAATGTCTGAATGGTCCTCTCTGATTGTCCGTCGGACTGAGGATGAAAAGCGGTACTGAGATTAAGCTGGGTTCCCATAACACGATGAACTGATTTCCAAAAATGAGACACGAACCGTCCGTCACGATCGGAAACGATACTTTTAGGAGTACCGTGAAGTCTCACTATCTCTTTGATGAACAGTTGAGCAAGTCTCTCAGGACCCCACGTTTCCTTGATCTCAGGGAAATGAGCTGATTTGGTTAAGCGGTCCACGATCACCCCGATCGTATTCATGCCACGACGACTCATCGGCAAACTCGTGATGAAATCCATAGAAATGTCTTCCCACTTCCATTCGGGAATAGGAAGAGGTTTCAGCATACCCGCCGGTCGCTGATGTTCAATCTTAACTTGTTGACAGGTTAAGCATCTCGAAACAAATTCGGCGACTTCTCGCTTCATATTACTCCACCAGTAATTTTATTTCAAGTCCTTGTATATCTTGCTAGACCCCGGATGAACAGAATAAGGGGTAGCATGAGCTTCTTTCAAAATCGAGCTTTTCAACTCGTCATTCGCCGGTACGCACAACCGATTCTTAAACCGCAAAAGTCCATCCTCGTGGACCACAAATCCAGGGGCTTTCCCCTGAGCCACATCCTCTCGGATGCGCAATAATGATGGGTCCGAACCCTGATCCTCACGAATTGTCTCCTCGAGTGATGATGAAATCTCTAACATACAAATCTGCCCCTGAACTCGCTGAAGCCAGACCTCGATCTCGGGTCTAAGGAATTCCTGCTGAAGCTCCTTCTGAACTGTTAAACGGGCAAGCATCTGCTCCTGAACGGACTTACGGCTCAAGGCGTCGGCGACAACGTTCGCCTTGCCCGGGTGGTAGAGGATCTCTATCATAATCCTTGATTAATTCCAACCACCGTCTCTGACGCATATTTAACTCCTTCTGAGTAAATATATACTTTAAACTCTTATGATCGGTGAATATCTGACAGGTGACGCCATAAAGGTAATGACGCCAAATCTTCAAAGCGAACACCACGGCTGCTAGCTCAAGGTCGTGTGTCGGATAATTAACCTCGTAAGGTCTCAATTGCCGTGAAGCATAGGCAATTACCTTCCCGTTCTGCATGAGTACACATCCGAGACCCTGTCGGGACGCATCACTATAAACCACAAATCCTTCCGTCCCCATGCGGCAAGGAAAGTACAGGTGCCGACATTAACCGGCTCTTGAATTCCTCAAAACTCCGTTGACACGCTTCGGACCACGTGTATTTCTTATCCTTCCGCAAAAGGTTCGTCAAGGGTTGAGCGATTTTAGAAAATCCTTCTACAAATCGCCGATAATAACCCGCTAATCCGAGGAAACTTCGGATTTCCTTAACGTTCTTCGGAGGTAGCCAATCTCGAATAGCCTCCGTCTTCTGAGGGTCGACACGAACTCCGTCTGATGAAATTACATGTCCGAGAAAAGTCACTTCGGACATCCAGAACTCACATTTGGAAAACTTCCCATAAAGTTGTTCTCGTCTCAACACGTCGAGCATTTGATGAAGGTGAGACTCGTGTTCCTCCCGGTCACGAGAATAAATCAAAATGTCATCGATGAAGACAACAACAAATTGATCCAAAAGTCGAATGAAAACCCGATTCATTAACTCCATGAATACCGCAGGTGCATTAGTCAATCCGAACGGCATAACTACAAACTCATAATGACCATAGCGTGTTCGAAACGCCGTCCTCGCGATGTCCGATTCTCGGATCCGCAACTGATGATATCCAGACCTTAAGTCAATCTTGGAAAATACTGAAGCTCCCTGAAGTTGATCTAAGAGATCATCAATACGGGGTAAGGGATTCTTATTCTTGATCGTCACCCTGTTCAACTCCCGATAATCAATACATAAGCGGAATGAACCATCCTTCTTCTTGACAAACAACACTGGTGCTCCCCACGGGGACGCACTCGGTCGGATATAACCTTTCTCGAACAACTCTTCAAGTTGGTTCTTTAATTCCTGCATTTCGGTCGGGGCCATCCGGTACGGTGCCTTCGATATCGGGGACGTACCAGGCTCCAACTCAATCGTGAATTCCACATCCCTCTGTGGAGGCAAACCAGGTAACTCGTCTGGGAGTACATCGTCAAGCGATAATGATGATACCACGAATGGTTGAACACCTCGATTGCCTGAGAATGGCCAATCGACGACAACGATACAATGAATGATTGAACACCTCGATTGCCTTAGAACGGCCAATCGATGAAAATGATACAATGAATGATTGAACACCTCGATTGCCTTAGAACGGCCAATCGATGAAAATGATACAATGAATGATTGAGCACCTCGATTGCCTTAGAACGGCCAATCGATGAAAATGATACAATGAATGATTGAACACGTCGATTGAGTAATTATATCTGAAGTACACGCTCGACTCCGATGACGGAAATGATAGTGACCATACGTTTACGAACATTGAGGATGGTATCATGACGATCCATCCCACTAAAACCCAATATTACATCGTCCTCAAGTAAATCCACCACGATTTGGTCTATCAACAAATCGCGGTCATTAAGCTTAATTCGGTATGATTTCCGAAAATTCTTCCATCATCAGATAGACCGATGGTATGAGGTCCACAAGCAATAGGACTAACCAAATTAAGTTTATTCAAACATGATTCGAAAATGAATGAATGCAGTGCACCAGTATCAAAAGGTACACACAGGTTGAAATAAAATTACGAGTATACCTGAGATCATTCGGGCCACCGGATCCTCGATCCTCTTCATCACATGAATCCGGGATTTACCGGCCCCCGGACCGGACGCTCCCGACTGATAAATATGAGCTCCGACTTTATTTGCTTCCATCGTCTTAAACGACGCTGACAGAGTAGTCTGATTCTGAATCGCTGGTTGCTTCGGGGCCTGAGATGCCGCGAGCCGACTTGAGTCCCTTCGGCAAAAACGGGCCTTATGCCCAACAATTCCACGATTATGGCATGTGATAGACGGCGTCGTACATCTAGTCTTGAAATGGCCCCGCCCCAGCTTGAACAGTGATGGTCGCACGGCGCCGGAATGAGATCCCGCAGTTTAGGCGCCTTAGAGGTTGCTCCGAAAAGTTAGGGCCCGCACGAGGCTTCTTGAAGGTCGACGACCGCCTTGACTGATTACGCTTCGTTGATTTCTTGCTGCCAGATGAAGGTTGTTGCTCAGCAATTTCCTTAGCAGCAGGCTTGTACGTGAGAGTCCTCTCGATTAATTCAGCCAGAGTGGCACAATGATGATTAAGCAATTGCATATGGGTCATCATGACCTGCATAAAAGTGAGTGGATCAACCCGAACATCTTCCGATCGAGCTGAGTCCTGGGTACGACTTCCTGGTAGTGAGTGATTATTTCCCAGATTTCGGCCCGTACCGCGGCCTCTCCCTCCGCGTCCTTTGCCGGCTCTCTCCATACTGAAGTAGGAAAGTCGCATGATGATCATAGATCTCGTATGAGTACCGCATTATGATTTACGTCATGAAATGATGAAAATGAGCATATGCGCTCTAACACAGTGATTATATGAATGATTAACTGAGGTGACATGATTATCTGATGAAATTCTTGAAATGATTATCTTGAACAAGTTAACAAGATTAATGATATGATCTTCCTGATCAACAACTGAATAATGAAATGAATTGAGTGATTAATGAGTTAACCTGACCGTCCTGGTCAAAGTGACAATGATGATTGAGGATTGTTAACTGATGAATTATGAATGAATGATTAATGCCAGAAATTATACCATGGCATTAGGAATCTTACAGTTCTTGGTCTGATTGGCTCGGCATTTGCACAGGTCACACGTGACGCAAAAGTCCAATGATACTAGTCCGATGACGATGATTTCAAACGAGACATGACTTGGAGGGTAGTATTCAAAACCACTCTCCGATACCAACTCTGTAACACCCCAAACCAGGCGGATATTACAGTGCCGTGAATCCCCGACTGGGACCCACCAGGCAAATGAAAATGATGAATTAAATAATATAATTGTAGTACCGAACCACATTATATTACTAAGTACTCCGATGAGGAGTTTAAGTACATTACACCAGACAAAACGGAATACGAGTATATTTTATATGGAGATAAAATACACCACCCCGAACAAATAAGCATCTTAAACGGAATTTGCAATGGAAAATACAAATGACCAAATGATCAAAATGATCAAACAAATGTAATGATCGGGGCCCCTACTAGTATCACTGGGACTCGCCGCCACAACATGCTCTTCCCGTGCCTTTGCCTTTGCCGTGACTAAAACAAAATCCCCAACGAAGTCGATTACGTAACAACAATCCTCAAGAATTGAAATTACACAATCATGAATTAACGAAGTTATGAAATATTCTTAATTATGAATTACGCCGAAGAGGAGTACCATAAATGCGCGTAGTGTTACGTGCGAGTGTACAAGACGAATGACCGGACACACCCGTCCTTGTACCTAATTAGTCTCACGGTGTAACGCTTTCCCGTGTGCACGGTCCATCAGACGGTGAACCCGATACATAACCATCGTGTGCCCGACTAAAAATTCCACACACCCGGCCACGCAATATGAACCCAGAAGGTCATATGAACGAGAATGACCATAATGAATATCAATGAATAATAATTAGACAAGGCCAAGATGACTCACCGATATGAAAGTAATAGTGACGTGATTGATAACCCAATGAAATGATTTGGAACCGTCGTTCCTCGTGAATGAAATGATTATTCGACAATTACAAGTCTCAAAATGATTAATATTATGATGAATGAATTATGATTATGAGCAATCAACAACAAAAGGAATGAGTATCCTTTTAACCGAGTAAGATTTAACTTACTCAATACCGATGAAGAATGTCCGTCCACGAACGACGTCCTAACCAAGATACCGGTCGCTCGAACAACCTTGAATAACAATAATTACCAACAATCGTTCAATACACGTATTAAACAACAAAACACGACTAACCCAAAGGTCGAAACAACGATAATCAAACTCATAGGGCATTCCAACGAATACATAACCAACCACACAATTTCGAAAAATATCCAGTCCCGAATATGTCGAAACCAACACCAAATTGAGTATTTCGAACCAACAAAACACTTCAATGATATCAGTAATCCATTAGGAATCCATAATCCATGATTACAACAACATCAATCGGAAAATCCCCAATTAACCGAAGTCAACCCCAAGGGTTCTTGAAATAAATCCGAAAATAACCATTAAATCCGTAGGAATATATTTATCCAAGGTAGCTTACACGAAGGAATCGGAAGGAAAACCCAAAAATCCGAAATTCTAGATCCAAGAAATTAATACCTTTGATTCGGTGTTTTGGAGATGATGAAGTGATGATTAATCCAACTCAAAGACTTGAAGATGATGATTGATGATTACACCTTGAAGAATACTCTCTAAATCGCCCAAATCGCCAAGAACCGACGAGAGAATGAGATTAGAATGATAAATGACGAACTCTGACTAAACTGTCCAATTTATAGCCGGTCGTGTTAGCGTCGCTAGCCGCATGCGTAGCGTGCGCTAACGAGTAATTTGGGTAGTCCAGTACCCACTGTCCGAACACGGTAGCGCGCGCTACGTACCTTTTGTAGCGTGCGCTACGACCATACTACTAGCGTACGTTAATGCTCATAGTTAGCGTGCACTAACGAATAATTTGATGCCCGATCGAGTCCGAACCGCTGTTCTCGATTCGACTCGATAGCGTGCGCTACAACCATAATTTAGCGTGCGCTTATACAATCGGTCAGACGCTTAAAAACAACACATAGCGCGCTATGAATTAATCAATGCGACCAAAGAGCCACCGGACTCAACTCGAGCCGCCCTTAGCGCGCTACACCACATATTAGCGTGCGCTACTACAACTCACTAGCGCGCTACTTACCATTCGTAGCGTGCGCGCTACTTATAACTCACTGCAGTCCGACCTTCCGGATCGCAGCCTGGTAACCTTAGCGTGCGCTAAAGCTGAGTGGTAGCGTACGCTTCCTATACCCAATTAGCGTACGCTAAAAGGAGTACGTAGCGTGCGCTACTCCTCACGCACAGCTCGCAACGAAAATGACAATGATGATAAACACGGCACGAAACTCCAATCGGATTAGTGATGAATGACGATTGATACACGATACAATTACTCTGAATGATGAATACCATGACTGAATCTGAGTGACAAATGATTAATAATGAGTGAAAATTACTGAGTATCAATTACTGAATGATAAATACTGAATGATAATTACTGAATTACAACCGGGTATTACACCAAGCGCCCCCATGTATCGATATTCTAAGTGCCTTAATCCTTTTAAGACCCGACATTAATCATTGTAATGATCCGTAGTTGACATGACCCCAGTATTAATTGTTGTAATGATTCATAGTTGACATGACCTAATTTATCATGCTACAAATGTAGTAAATCACAAAAACGTGAAAATTTGTAAATACGGCTGGCATTATTCACATAGCATACATTATCTGAACACCAAGAGCACCAAGGACAGTATTTGCGTAAAAAATTTAAATAACTAGAAACTATAGTCAAGTTATCTGAAAACCAAGGGCAGAAATACATTTTGAGTAAACTGACTCACAACATCTTAAGCTTAACTTGCAACAATAATTACAATTGTCAAAAACAACATTTGACTGTTTTCTCACAATTTCAAAAAGAAACCAGGTCCAACTACACAAAAGGAGGCCCAGGACACAATAAATGGGCCCAACAAGCTACAATAAGTGCAAGATTAGCAAGATAATGTAATTAGAACAATGATAAAATCTGGTCCAAACGGAGCGAAGTGTTGGAGCTAACCACACTGGAAAGTCAAATTCGGCGTTAATAAGGCCTCGCAATGAACACATTCGAGCAAGTTATGATAATCAACAGTACAAAGCCCAACAACTAGAGTCCAGAACACGCGCCCACTTAGTTTGAAGTTCCAAATGAGACCTATATGATTAGTCGTCAACGACATATGGGTTTAGATGCTAATGGATTTGATCCAGAACCCAATCTGAAATTTAAAAAATAAGAGTTGAACACATAAAACTTGCACACATTCCATCCGTTTTCCAAAAACACTCGATATGAGACCTCGGGCGACGACTCGTGATATTCTAAGGCCATCTTCTCCATCCGGCAACTCTACTCTATTCTTCATAAGTCGTCTCTCTCTCCTCTCATAACCCTATATCTTAACAAAAAGAGAATTGTTTCTATTACTTTTGATTTAAAGTACGGAATTGACGCGCGTTTAGCTACATTACATCTAATATATATATATATATATATATATATATATATATGAAAGACTTGTCGACTACTCTTATTGAAGGTACTCAAGCAACTTGGCTTGACTTGACGTCGTGATAACCATGCTAACAACACTATTGCAATTCAGAAAATCATAGACAAATCAGCATGTTTGTAAGGTAAAAAATCGTACCCAAGACGCCGTCCTCGCCATGGTCGGAGCAGAAGAACAAAACAGTGTCATCTGGTCCTGTGGCGAGCACCTTTCCACTCCCCCCAACTACCAAGTCACGTCTTGCTAGAAACACGCCTAGAAAGTTTTGCACCGATAATGCTTGTCCAACGTAATCCTGACAATAAAATGATAATAATATGATTGTTTGTAAAATTCTATAACATTAGGGATATTACCACAGGGATGCCTTAATATATGTTTTCATCATAATTGTTTATGATAGTGCCCTTAAAAGGATTACTAGGATGATGAACAATATCATTGTATATCATTACAATGATACTATCATCTTTCAGGCCATTCCTCTTGAGAGTGTGGTAAGCCTGAAGAACATTGGTCTGCTTATAATATACATAAGAGGTGACCGGGAAGTTTCTTGTTGCAGCAGCCTTTGTCCTTGTCTTGCTATGCGCTGCTGCTTTTTGTTTGAAAATCAACTTCCATGAGATGGGTGGACATAAGATACAAAGGAGGTAAAAATTGGGCTCTCCTTATTGCTGGATCTAAGGGGATAATTGATTATAGGCCTCAGGTAACTATGTTTATTGACATGCCATGTATCTTGTATATGTTACCTGATCCAGCTGCTTTCTGGACCAAGATACATGGCATGCCAATAAACATAGTTACCTGAGGCCTATAGTCAATTATCCCCTTAGATCCAGCAATAAGGAGAGCCCAATTTTTGCATCCTTGTATCTTATCTCCACCCATCTTATGAAACTTGATTCTCAAACAAAAAGCAGCAGCGCATAGCAAGACAAGGGATGCTGCAACAAGAAACTGTTGGTTTTCGCTTCCTTCTAAACATTTTTTTCCTTCTTCCTCTGATACGCTCTTGCCATATTTTAGTTTATTGCAGGAAATGAAACTTAGGGAAAGGCATGGCTAAAGGTATGGATAAAAAGACACCTCGCAGTCAAAGGGCTACAGCCCGCTAGCCCGGTCCCATCCGGTCCACTCCCCAGCCCAATGTTCTAAGCAGACCAATGTTCTTCAGGCTTACCACACTCTCAAGAGGAATGGCCTGAAAGATGATAATATCATTGTAATGATATACAATGATATTGTTCATCATCCTAGTAATCCATTTAAGGGCATTATCATAAACAGTTATGATGAAAACATATATTAAGGCATCCCTCTGGTAATATCCCAAATATCGTTGATATTATTAATGTTATAGAATTTTACAAACAATCATATTATTATCAGTTTATTGTCAGGATTACGTTGGACAAGCAGTATCGGTGCAAAACTTTCTAGGCGTGTTTCTAACAAGACGTGACTTGGTAGTTGGGGGGAGTGGAAAGGTGCTCGCCACGGGACCAGATGACACTGTTTTATTCTTCTACTCCGACCATGGCGAGGACGGCGTCTTGGGTACGATTTTTTACCTTACAAACATGCTGATTTGTCTATGATTTCTGAATTGCAATAGTGTTGTTAGCATGGTTATCACGACGTCAAGTCAAGCCAAGTTGCTTGAGTACCTTCAGTAAGAATAGTCGACAAGTCTCTCATATATATATATATATATATATACATATATATATATATATATTAGATGTAATATGTAATGTAATTAAACGCCATAGTAGTCAATGGCGATTAGCGGCCCTCAGCGGTCACGTACCCGTTTAGCTATATAGCAATAGCGGTACAATAACTAAATTCATTAAAGTGAAAACAAAGTCTAGTTCATTAATCGTCATCAAAGATGAAACATCAAATGGAAATCGATTATTAGAATAAAAAAACATTAAGAGTGAACTGGAGTCTGGACTTCGGCGATGAGTAGGGGAATAGGAGGAAAATACGTAGGAATGAAAAAAAAAACAGGGGAGTCGGGAGGGTTAATTAGGGCTGGGCCCTTTATTATTTCAAAAAGAAATAAAGAAAGAAAAAGAACGGGGGAGTCGGGAGGGTTAATTAGGGCTGGGCCCTTTATTATTTCAAAAAAAAAAGAAATAAAAGAAAGAAAAATAAACGGGGGAGTCGGGAGGGTTAATTAGGGTTGGACCCTTTATTATTTCAAAAAAAAAAAGAATAGAAGAAAGAAAAAGAAACGGGGGAGTCGGGAGGGTTAATTAGGGCTAAGCCCTTTATTATTACAAAAAAAAAATTAGTGACCGCTAAGGCCGCTATCGCTAAACTGGGTTAGCGCTAATAGCGGTGGTTCGCGGCCGCTACACAGAAACCCCTAGCATATAGCGGCCGATAGCGATAGGTGGCCGCTACGCATTGCTAATCGCTATAGCGACTATAGCGTCCGCTTTTGACTACAATGCTAAACGCGTGTCAATTCCATACTTTAAATCAAAAGTAATAGAAACAATTCTCTTTTTATTAAGATCTAGGGTTATGAGAGTAGAGAGGAGAGAGAGACGACTTATGAAGAATAGAGTAGAGTTGTCGGATGGAGAAGATGGCCTTAGAATATCACGAGTCGTCGCTCGAGGTCTCATATCGAGTGTTTTTGGAAAACGGATGGAATGTGTGCAAGTTCTATGTGTTCAACTCTTATTTTTTAAATTTCATATCCGGATTTTCAGGTTAGGTTCTCGATCAAATCCATTAGCATCCAAACCAATATGTCAGCTGATGCGTATAGTCAATTATTCCCTTAGATCCAGCAATAAGGAGAGCCCAATTTTTACCTCTTGTATCTTATCTCCACCCATCTTATGGAACTTGATTTTCAAACAAAAAGCAGCAGCGCATAGCAAGACAAGGACAAGGGCTGCTGCAACAAGAAACTGTTGATTTTGGCTTCCTTCTGAGCATTTTCTTTTCCTTCTTCATCTGATACGCTCTCGCCATATTTTAGTTTATTGCAGGAAATGAAGCTTAGGGAAAGGCATGGCTAAAGGTATGGATAAAAAGACACCTCGCAGTCAAAGGGCATCAGCGCAAGTAGGCATGGCATTTTGACCCGACCCGGTGGGGAACCCGGTCGACCCGCCCCGACTGGGGCCGGAAATTCCCCGCCAAACCGGGTACCGGGGCCGGGTATACCCGCTTACATGAAACCGGGGCCGGGGCCGGGATGGCTATCCCCCGCCCCGCCCCGGACACGGTATATATATAATTAAAAATTTAATTTTTTATATATTTATTAAATATTTAATTTTAAAAGAAGTTGAAAGTCTTTACTGTTTTACATAGTGATACGGGATACCCTATTCTTTCATTTTGTCTAATTCAGAGTTGAAACCCTACTCCTACTCTCGCCTCCCAACTCCCAACTCCCAAATCTCCGCCGACCGCCGCTCCCTTCTCTCCTCCGGCCTCCGACCGCCGCTCCCCTTTCTCCTCCGACCGCCGCCTCCCTCTCTCCTCCTGCCGCCGACCGCCGCTCCCCTCTCGCCTCCCACCCTCCTGCGGCCAACGCCAAACCATATCAAATCACATAGGTTTGGTTCGGTTTCGGTCCAGATTATTCAGTTTTTGAAATTTCAGTAATCAATTTCGTTCAATATTATCCTTTGATCGATTTCTCTGTAATTTTTTCTAGCCCTGACTTGAACATCTTTAAATCAATAACATCCGGACCAAAGAAAGGTATCAATTAATTTATCGAGGCAAAATTTAACACATTGTCCTTTATGTTGGGACCGACATGAAGTATAACTTAATCGAGATTATTGATTTATCAAGTATTAATTTATCGATATTGTACTATATATATCAAGCATATTAACATAATACTAATTTAGGCACTCTTTCAGGAAACGCAAATAAATTAAGCACATATAAACTAACACATTACTAATTCAAGTACTATTTCAAGAAGCTCACCTGTGCAAAGAAATAGTCCAGCGTCTGATCCAGATCATCGTATTTCCTGTAGCAAAATATGATCAGTTTCAATAAAAAAAAACACATTTAATTACATACATTAACAAACAAACAAAATCATACATGAAATTGCTCCAGGCGTCTCTGAGAAGTGGCTGGTCTCACACAACTTATGATTCTCTCCATCAACCTCCACTTCATGGTTACAACTTTTGCGTAATCGACTCGCGACGCCTTATAGCCGGGAACTCGACGTATTTAAAAACATGGAGCCGCGACAAGCATCCACCAAGAAGAGATGTGCCATGGTCAAAAAAGAATTTATATTCATAGCTAAAACATCAAGTATTTATGGAAATTCAGATTTATGACTTACATTTACCATCGACTTATACGAGTGCATCATCCACTTTCTCTGTAGCATTTCACGCCACAGTGAGCGGCATAGCACCATCAGCATCCACAGAATTTAATAAACAAATAGTTTCCAATCATCGCATATAAGTGTAGGAGTTAAACGAATTTTATCCAAGTTATCAAGGAAAAGGTAAACGAGCAATAATGACAACATAAAACTAAGAATGTCAGGAAAAACAATAACCGAAATGTTAAAGCCAATCATATTCAAATTATCAAGGGAATGGTAAAAAAGAGTAAAGCTAAAACAATAATACCACATGCTATGCACATCATTTCTCTTTAGATATGATTAACAGGATGACGGCAGACAAGTGGTTTCAAAAACAAAAACCAAACCATGACTGCCTGGATAAACATGTTTGGAACATGTTTGACATGTTCGGCAGTAAACGAAGTTCATAAGAGGTGTTGTCTTTTGCATCTTCACCTTGTTGCAAGCAATTTTTTCAAAATCAAGTCATAATCATAATTTTTTTTTTCCCCACACACGCACACGAGGGGAATCGACCCCTGTCCTGAGTACCCCCCAAGAGGCTCGAGCTCACCCCGATCTAGAGGTAAGTTTGCCATGACCTGATCGCCTCATTGTCCCCCGCTTGGGTTACAGGCCCGCGCTTACTGGGCCCGGTCAGGGTTAATGGTTTATCCCCGGACATTGCCTAAGAGCTCCAGCCGTTCCCCTAGGGAGGTTATTGCAATTGCTCCAAAATATAATATAGCTTTCAAATGTTAAAGAGGAAGAATGTCATTCATCTAAACAGAAAATGTCCCAAGCGCCCCCATGTATCGATATTCTAAGTGCCTTAATCCTTTTAAGACCCGACATTAATCATTGTAATGATCCGTAGTTGACATGACCCCAGCATTAATCGTTGTAATGATTCATAGTTGACATGACCTAATTTACCATGCTACAAATGTAGTAAATCACAGAAACGTGAAAATTTGTAAATACGGCTGGCATTATTCATATAGCATACATTATCTGAACACCAAGAGCACCAAGGACAGTATTTGCGTAAAAAATTTAAATAACTAGAAACTATAGTCAAGTTATCTGAAAACCAAGGGCAGAAATACATTTTGAGTAAACTGACTCACAACATCTTAAGCTTAACTTGCAACAATAATAATTACAATTGTCAAAAACAACATTTGACAGTTTTCTCACAATATCAAAAAGAAACCAGGTCCAACTACACAAAAGGAGGCCCAGGACACAATAAATGGGCCCAACAAGCTACAACAAGTGCAAGATTAGCAAGATAATGTAATTAGAACAAAGATAAAATCTGGTCCAAACGGAGCTAAGTGTTGGAGCTAACCACACTGGAAAGTCAAATTCGGCGTTAATAATGCCTTTCTATATGACTTTTTTCTTATATTTCCGTATTTTATACGGATGGTATACTAGTGTATATATATAAAGAAAAATTGTTAAATAGGCTCTGAAAGACGTCATCGCAAATTGAGTATTTTTTTCCATAACCGAGATGAATCGCCGTTCCCTTATTTCCTAGTTCGTACATCACTCATCATATTTACTTCTGATTCATCGCCTGTACCTTTTTCCTCTCACTTCTGCAATCAATTTGGAAGGAAAAAAGCTGAAAAACAAATCGATTGGATTTTGTTTGTTTTGATCTCATCCCCGTAGCCTCGAATTGATCAAAATTCAGTCGAGCTCTTAGGTTTATATCCCATATCTATGTTCCTGAAGCTCTATATTCGGTAACTTATGTGCTTGATTCGAGCTAAAGTTAATTGATCTTTTTTTTTTCGTGAATGTTTAATGTCATTTGAGTAGCTGTTGCTGATAATTCGTGTTTGAATGTCTGATCTCTGTTTTCAGTGTGAATATTTGGTTGACATCTACTTGCATATAGGGTTCCAAGGGGGTCCAGGCCTAAAGTCATGAAGATTGGCTGCTTCCGCCTTTTTGGGTATGAGGACTACGAAAGATGGATTTAGACATTTCACAAGCTTCCCATGTATATGGAATCAAGTTATGAGCTTCATAGAATTTCCCAAATTCTCTCAAGAAACCAAAGTTATAGAACTTCCACAAGACTCAATCGCCTCTTTGTGACCTCTTCTACAGAAAAACAGTCCGCAAGCATGCGGTTTTCCTCCTCTGAAATTTCATGCTGCTGAAATCCGAGCCTAGACCAGGCCTGCGAGGCTGTGCCGATCAAACCCTTTGACCTCTTTCTGTAAAGTTTTACATGTTTTCTTCTGGTTATTTTTTGACCTTTTAAAATCTATGGAAGTGGTGAACAGTTTAGTTACTTTGAGCATTGCGTAAGTCTATCTCGAACCAAATTTGCACTCGCCCACAGAATTCCAAGTTTCTCTTATTAAATTCCTCTATTTTGTTTTGCTGAACTTGGACTTAACCTATCCTTAATTTGACTGTCAAGTGTTAACTCAGTTAAACTGAGTCGGTTGACATATCTGCTTTTTGTCTTGTTTACTCTCATGAGATTATTAGTATGATTTTCAAGGAGGTTATTCGAGTTCCTTTTTTGAGGTGGTGGCTTATTTCCTTTTTTTTTTTTTTTCATTTGTGTGCTTACTGGAGTGCGTCTTTATTTTACTTGTCCTGGTCCAACTAACATCATCTCTTGTAGTTATAGGGCTTAAGCTGAGGTGGCACTTATGAGCCGTTTGCATGGCGTATGGGACAGTCGGGGATATCTAAGGAAGCTTTATACTATAAAGGCGTGGATGCTCTGTCTTTGCTTGTCCTTGAGTGATATTTCATTTTTTGTCACCTCAGAAATTATAGCTTATATTTACATGGCCTTTTTTGCCGAATAAAAGGTGATTCTGGGAATGTACTATACTTGTACCATCCATAAATTGAGTTTGGTTCTGTATCTATTGGGGATAAATGTTGCTGTGGTCGTTTTTGCTGCCGGATGGGATAAGGTTCTTGTTTTTATGTGTTCATCTTATCTTTGTTTGGCAGTTGCTGAATGGTTTGGTGCTGAATGATTAAGTGGTAAGAGGCTCTTATGATATAGTGCAAAATGAAATACAATTGTTTTTTAATTGTTCAAAGTGAAATCAGGACTCTTAATGGTTAAGGGAGAGTCAGGATACAAAACCATTCAGAGGGTTTTGGAACCATTAAGAGGCAGGCACTTTTTCCGCCAAACAAGAATTACCTCTTAAAAACAAATGCAGGCGTCTCTAGGTTGACATATTTCATAGTGGAAGCACACTGTGTGTTTATGTGCTTCCAGAATTTCAGTACGTCCAAGTCCTTGTTGCGGCGGGGTTAAGGAACTTTGTACCGATGTACTCCTAGTAATCGAGAAAGATTTTGCAATCATTTTATTCATATTACTCCCTTCATCCTACCTGAAGAGGGTATTTTCAAAACACGATTTTGTCCCGTTTGAAGATGATACTTTCAAAATAAAATCTTAATATTTAATTAGAATTTATATAATATCTTTAAATTAAAGTTTTTCGTTATTTAAATTACAATATTAGTCGATTGGAAAAAAATCTACAAAATGAGATAGAATGGATGATTTAAAATGAGTTCTACCTTCGTCAAAGCGAGTAAAGATAATAAGTTGTACCTTAACCAGATTACTTCTTCAAATGGGATGGAGGGAGTATTATTTAGAAAGAATGTGCTTTGTTCCTTTTTAAACTCTTTACCAGGCACCAGCTTTTGGTAGGAGGTGAAATGGCTTTGAACGAACAAAATTGACTTCCGTACATACAAGTTGTTTTAGCTTCTGTGGTTGAAGCCCCGACACACCAATTTGGTAAAGAAGCCAAACATTGCACTTGGTTTCGTTTTTCCTGCCATAAAGATCTCAGATTTGGTTCGTGATTGAAGATGCATCTCTGGTCGAGAAAGATTCGTGGTTTTAAAATTGCTAAAGGTTCTTGTAACAACAGGTGTAGGTTCTTGAATAAACTAAATTCGGTGATCAAATTCCACACTTGCGGGGATTTGTTGTTCACTTGGAGTGATACATGTAAAGAGATACTGTCTTATGTAACATTTAAGTAAATCACGTTCGAGATATACTGTTTACTTAATATTGTTGGTTTCATTCCCACGACGTGAACTCCAATTGCTTGTTGGAGGGAATGCGCTAGCTTGCATTCATGAGTGAATCTTTCTGATCATAATACAGCACTTTTGGGGGGTTAATTCTTAGTATCTTAGATTCTTCGCCAAGGCTATATGTTAAATTTGTCATTCCTGTTTTGTTATGGTGCCAGGGTTTGGTAAGTATGTTGAGTGGGGTGCATGCTTGCTCGAAGACGTGTGAAGCGCACGTTTAAGAATCCTGAACAAGCAAAAGAAGATCCAGTTAAGAATGTGGACTGACAATGTTGCACCAATGACGAATTACAGTCCAGTCATGCATGACGAACTTTCACAGGAAGAGTAAGTTGGTGATTGCAGTTTACTTACGTCTGCCAGTGAAATAGAAACTTATTTTGAACTTAAAGCCAAGTCATTGAAGTTGCAAGTGGGAACTGATGGTTCTCTGCCATTTGGAGATTTATCCGCGTAGATGCGAGTCGAACTCGAGTACTAGGGATCAAAAAGCTAATCAAAACCCGGGAAACCTGACCCATATGCTCGCGATGCGCTAAGGAGTTTCTGAGAACGCATATAATGTAGGCCGTCGAGTAAGTTTTCCTGAGTTTTGATACATTTTCCGTCCTTTGTAATGTCATAATAATGCTGACATCATGCGTCTCTATTCAAGTGTATGGTACAATGCGATGCAATGTTCCAGGAAAATCTCAAGTCCTGCACATGGACCTTCTGCTGCATCGGGACAAAGAGATGATACAAGGGTGACGGATTTCAGGTCTGTCTTTTGTTAATCCTGGAGAAGTGATAGAGTTACGGTAGTTGCAATAGAATAAGGTGATTGGAAGAATAGAATAACAAAAAACGAACTCCTCAAAGTGGGGCCAGAATGAAATCTCTGTGAAACTCAACAATCCAGAAGCTGCTAACCCTAGATACTGAAAAGCTATTTAAACCCTAAAGTAAGCAGTAAAATAGGATTGGGCCTTTAGTAATAGCCAACAACTTATAATAATAACTAATGATTAAACAACATTTAAATCCAACTAATAATTAACTACTGCCCTCTTTCCCCGTTTATAAACTTTCCAACGACCGCTATCAAGAAGAGCGACAGCTGCGGCACCTGGGGCAACTAGTCAACACACTGGCACAAATATATTGCGTAACAGCCTGTTTCTTGTGGTTTTGCCACCCTTCCCAGGGACCCAGATGAACCATGCATGATGAAATCTGGGAGGAAGGGTAATCATTCTGCCAAGTTATCTCCTCATGTTATGCAGACCTACTAAGTAGTAAGGACACTATTTTTTTTTCAAATAAAATGACATTTGATTATGTCATCCCTATATTCAAAGATTGTTTCAAACGTATGTACTTGGCATTGTAAAGAAGAACAAAATGAGTATGTTCTATAAACCTTTACATATTAGGCTAAGTATTGATCATGTTCATCAGGTAGAAATTTGGATAAGTATAAAAACAGGTAAATATCAGCTTGACCTGTTAAGATATCAGTTGGGTTTTCATCAACACAAAATCTCAGCTAAGCACATACCACCCTTTTTTGTTTCATATAGCTTCATGATGTGGTTCTTGATGGTATTTCTATAAGGCACCTTAAACATAGGTTGAAGGCCAGTTGATACTTTCTAAAACCATAATGCTCTACAATATAAAGTGGATAGTCATGAATAACGACCATATTAGACAAATCACCCCGAGTAATTTCACCACTAAAAGCATAATTACTCAACAAAGATGTGTTCCCATCCTTAGCCATTTGCTCTTGAACCAGAATAAGTTGTTTTATGTCCTTTGTAACTCTTCTAGGACATATCTTAAAGTGATCTTTCAAATGGGTCGTCCCATCATTTGGTCTACCAGTCATCTGCTTATTGCAATACTTACATTTACCAAATCTACGAATACCATCTACATATACTGTTTCAAAATGGTTCCAAACTTCAGATTTTAATCTTTTGTTCGGTGGTTCTACTTCAACGGTACTAGAAGTCGACCTTATATGCATGCTTTCAGATATGTGGGTAGGGCTGTTAGCGGTCCGAGTGAACTCGAAACCCGGTCAAGAACCGGACCGAAAAACCCGGGACCGAAACCCACCCGACAATTAACGAGTTCGGATTCGAGTTCTAAACAATGAACCGAAACCGATAAGACCCGGACCGAGAAAACCGGAAAAAAAACAGCTAACATATATATATATATATATATATATATATACATACATACATACATACATATACACACACACACACCAAACAAGGCCTAAGGCCTTTGGTATATAAAATTTTTAATCATGCACCAAACCTGGCCTTAGGCCATTGATATATAACACAAATTAGGTTAGAAATTCTGAAATCTCTCACTCCCCCCTCCCCCTCCCGCAGTCGCACGGCCTGCACCTAACCCAATTAGTTTCAATTTTGGGGATTTTAGTTTATTTCGAATTCGGCTTAGGTTTATAAAATTTGGGGGTTTCAAATTAGTTTAGGATTCGGATTTGAGGGGTTCAAGTAAGGGTTCCAGATTTGGGGGGTTTAAAATAATTGTTCTAATTTGGTGATTTTAATTTTTTTATAGGTTAATTATTTCCGGATTCGGGTTTCGGGTTCGGACCGGGTTCTGGCCCGAACTATTTCGGACCGGTTCCGGATCTTAAATATGACCCGGTTCTCTTACCGGTCCGGACCAAGTCTATCCGGTACCTTACCGGACCGGTTCTGGGTCTGTCAAAAATCGGGCCGGACCGGTCCGATAATAGCCCTATATGTGGGTAGTCGGATTCGTTTCTGCTGTTTCTCGTTTCCTTCAATAGCATTGCATCCTGTATCACCAACGTTCTCATTTTCTGTAGTATCCATCTGATGGAACAAACATATCAAAACTTGTAAATAATAAGGATACCAAAACGTAAAAAAGGTTTCTTAACATAAGGATACAGAAACATAAAAAATGATACATTCATAAAAAAACAGTTTATGAAAAAACATAAATCAGCTTTTAAGCACAAAGTGAAGAATGCCAAAAAAGAAAACCACAACTTGATATCCCCAAATTTCAAAGTTTATCAACTCAAAACATAAACTCTAACATGCGAGTCTTGATTATGAAGTCTAACCTGTGAGAAATTGATAATCGAGAGCTTGAGAGTGGGAGACAGGGAGAGGCAGAGAAGGCGGAGCTACGGACCTACGGTGGCGTGAGAGGCAGGGCCGCTGGCGCTGGGCGCTGGCCGCAGGAGGGTGGGAGGCGAGAGGGGAGCGGCGGTCGGCGGCAGGAGGAGAGAGGGAGGCGGCGTTCGGAGGAGAAAGGGGAGCGGCGGTCGGAGGCCGGAGGAGAGAAGGGAGCGGCGGTCGGTGGAGATTTGGGAGTTGGGAGTTGGGAGGCGAGAGTAGGAGTAGGGTTTCAACTCTGAATTAGACAGAATGAAAGAATAGGGTATCCAGTATCACTATGTAAAACAGTAAAGACTTTCAACTTCTTTTAAAATTAAATATTTAATAAATATATAAAAAAATAAATTTTTAATTATATATATACTGGGTCCGGGGCGGGTCGGGGGATAGCCAACCCGGCCCTGGCCCCGGTTTCATGTAAGCGGGTATACCGGCCAGACCCCTGCCGGTTTGTGGAATTCCGGCCCGGCCGGGCGGGTCGACCGGGTTCCCCACCGGGTTGGGTCAAAATGCCATGCCTACTTGCGCTGAAGCCCTTTGACTGCGAGGTGTCTTTTTATCCATACCTTTAGCCATGCCTTTCCCTAAGCTTCATTTCTTGCAATAAACTAAAATATGGCGAGAGCGTATCAGAGGAAGAAGGAAAAGAAAATGCTCAGAAGAAAAAAAAATGCTCAGAAGGAAGCCAAAATCAACAGTTTCTTGTTGCAGCAGCCCTTGTCCTTGTCTTGCTATGCACTGCTGCTTTTTGTTTGAAAATCAAGTTCCATAAGATGGGTGGAGATAAGATACAAGAGGTAAAAATTGATCTCTCCTTATTGCTGGATCTAAGGGAATAATTGACTATAGGTATCAGCTGACATATGGGTTTGGATGCTAATGGATTTGATCCAGAACCCAACCTGAAAATCCGGATCTGAAATTTAAAAAATAAGAGTTGAACACATAGAACTTACACACATTCCATTCGTTTTCCAAAAACACTCGATATGAGACCTCGAGCGACGACTCGTGATATTTTAAGGCCATCTTCATGGTTGTCACGTCGACGACTAGTCGCCGACTAGTCGAGAAGTCGACATGCCTAAAAAAGTCGATGCCCGACTTTTGTGATAGTCGACCCCCGTTTTGCGATCTGGGTCGTCCGTTCCAGAACGCGGAACAGTCGCGACGGGTCGCGTCCCAGATCGCTAACTCCGACGAGTTCTGTGATTCCGGCATCTTTTCCGGTATAAGAAGGAAGAAAGGAGTATAAGGAGAGGAAAAGAAGAAAGAAGACAGAAGAAAAAGAGAAGAACGTAGGCAGAAGAGGAAAGGAGGAGGAAAGGACCGAAAGAAAAGTAGATCTGGAGAAGAGTCAATGCCTCGAAAGAAAAATAGATCTGGAAGAGAAAAGTTTTAACTTTTTTATTATTTTATGATATAAAAATAAAACTTAATCTTTAACTTATTTAAAAAAAATGGTTCTACATTATTTTAAGTTTTACAAATCTTTTGCATTTATCTTTCAAATTTTATATAGGTTCTATATCATATTAAAAAAATATTATAAAATTAATTTGAAAATATTTAAATATTAATTCTGAATTAGTATAGTAATTTGAAAAACATTTATGATATTAATTTTGAATACTAATTTGATATAGTATTATTTAGATAAAAAACTAATATAAATATATTATCCTTCGTACCCGTACGTTCCCTCGTACCCATACGTTCCCTCATACCGGGTTCATCAAAGTTATAGTTTCCCGTATCCGTTTCCGTACCTCGTTTCGAACTGAACCCCGTCCTATATAACCATACTTTGATGCATGATTGTGTTTGTTTAGTTGATTTGACTATTTAATTATGTTTTTATTTGCTTATAGATGTTTGATTTTGGGTACTTGAACTTTTTATCTATTAATTTTTATTTTGAACTATAAAATTGAAGTATGTTTACCTATATTATATATTATAATTACTCTAAATAGGATATTGTCGACTATTTACGACTTTTTACGACTAGTCGGGCGACTTGTCGACTAATCAATTCCACGGTACTCGGGCTCGACTTGTCGACTTAACAACCTTGGCCATCTTCTCCATCCGGCAACTCTACTCTATTCTTCATAAGCCGTCTCTCTCTCCTCTCTACTCTCATAACCCTAGATCTTAATAAAAAGAGAATTGTTTCTATTACTTTTGATTTAAAGTATGGAATTGACGCGCGTTTAGCATAGTAGTCAAAAGCGGCCGCTATAGTCGCTATAGCGATTAGCGATGCGTAGCGGCCACCTATCGCTATCGGCCACTATACGCTAGGGGTTTCTGTGTAGCGGCCGCGAACCACCACTATTAGCGCTAACCCAGTTTTGCGATAGCGGCCTTAGCGGTCACTAATTTTTTTTTTTTTTTGAAATAATAAAGGGCCTAGCCCTAATTAACCCTCCCGACTCCCCCGTTTCTTTTTCTTTCTTTTATTTCTTTTTTTTTTTTTGAAATAATAAAGGGCCCAGCCCTAATTAACCCTCCCGACTCCCCCGTTTCTTTTTCTTTCTTTTATTTCTTTTTTTTTGAAATAATAAAGGGCCCAGCCCTAATTAACCCTCCCGACTCCCCCGTTTCTTTTTCTTTCATTTTTTTTTTTGAAATAATAAAGGGCCCAACCCTAATTAACCCTCCCGACTCCCCCGTTTCTTTTTCTTTCTTTATTTCTTTTTGAAATAATAAAGGACCCAGCCCTAATTAACCCTCCCGACTCCCCCGTTTCTTTTTCTTTCTTTTCATTCCTACGTATTTTCCTCCTATTCCCCTACTCATCGCCGAAGTCCAGACTCCAGTTCACTCTTAATGTTTTTTTATTCTAGTAATCGTCCATTTGATGTTTCATCTTTGATGACGATTAATGAACTAGACTTTGTTTTCACTTTAATGAATTTAGTTATTGTACCGCTATCGCTATATAGCTAAACGGGCACGTGACCGCTACGGGCCGCTAATCGCCATTGACTACTATGGCATTTAGTTACATTATATATTACATCTATACATATATATATATATATATATATATATATGAAAGACTTGTCGACTACTCTTATTGAAGGTACTCAAGCAACTTGACTTGACTTGACGGCGTGATAACCATGCTAACAACACTATTGCAATTCACAAAACATAGACAAATCAGCATGTTTGTAAGGTAAACAATCGTACCCAAGACGCCGTCCTCGCCATGGTCGGAGTAGAAGAACAAAACAGTGTCATCTGGTCCCGTGGCGAGCACCTTTCCACTCCCCCCAACTACCAAGTCACGTCTTGCTAGAAACACGCCTAGAAAGTTTTGCCGTCTTGCTTGTCCAACGTAATCCTGACAATAAACTGATAATAATATGATTGTTTGTAAAATTCTATAAGATTAATAATATCAACGATATTTGGGATATTACCAGAGGGATGCCTTAATATATGTTCTCATCATAACTGTTTATGATAGTGCCCTTAAATGGATTACTAGGATGATAGAACAATATCATTGTATATCATTACAATGATATTATCATCTTTCAGGCCATTCCTCTTGAGAGTGTGGTAAGCCTGAAGAATATTGGTCTGCTTAGAACATTGGACTGGGGAGTGGACCGGATGGGACCGGGCTAGCGGGCTATAGCCCTTTGACTGCGAGGTGTCTTTTTATCCATACCTTTAGCCATGCCTTTTCTTAAGTTTCATTAACTGCAATAAATGTTTGAGAATCAAGTTTCATAAGATGAGTGGCGATAAGATACAAGGAGGTAAAAATTGGGCTCTCCTTATTGCTGGATCTAAGGGGATAATCGACTATATGCATCAAGTAAATATGTTTATTGGCATGCCATGTATCTTGGTCGAGCGGTGGATCAGGTAACATATACAAGATACATGGCATGTCAATAAACATAGTTACCCGAGGCCTATAATCAATTATCCCCTTAGATCCAGCAATAAGGAGAGCCCAATTTTTACCTCCTTTGTATCTTATCTCCACCCATCTCATGGAAGTTGATTTTCAAACAAAAAGCAGCAGCGCATAGCAAGACAAGGACAAGGGCTGCTGCAACAAGAAACTTCCCGGTCACCTCTTATGTATATTAAGCAGACCAATGTTCTTCAGGCTTACCACACTCTCAAGAGGAATAGCCTGAAAGATGATAATATCATTGTAATGATATGCAATGATATTGTTCATCATCCTAGTAATCCATTTAAGGGCACTATCATAAACAGTTATGATGAAAACATATATTAAGGCATCCCTCTGGTAATATCCCAAATATCGTTGATATTATTAATGTTATAGAATTTTACAAACAATCATATTATTTTCAGGATTATGTTGGACAAGCAGTATCGGTGCAAAACTTTCTAGGCGTGTTTCTAGCAAGACGTGACTTGGTAGTTGGGGGGAGTGGAAAGGTGCTCGCCACAGGACCAGATGACACTGTTTTGTTCTTCTGCTCCGACCATGGCGAGGCCGGCGTCTTGGGTACGATTTTTTACTTTACAAACATGCTGATTTGTCTATGACTTTCTGAATTGCAATAGTGTTGTTAGCATGGTTATCACGACGTCAAGTCAAGCCAAGTTGATTGAGTACCTTCAATAAGAGTAGTCGACAAGTCTTTCATATATATATATATATATATATATATATATATACACACATATATATTTATTAGATGTAATATAACTAAACGCGCGTCAATTCCATACTTTAAATCAAAAGTAATAGAAACAATTCTCTTTTTATTAAGATATAGGGTTATGAGAGGAGAGAGAGACGACTTATGAAGAATAGAGTAGAGTTGCCGGATGGAGAAGATGGCCTTAGAATATAACGAGTCGTCGCCCAAGGTCTCATATCGAGTTTTTTTGGGAAACGGATGGAATGTGTGCAAGTTTATGTGTTCAACTCTTATTTTTCAAATTTCAGGTTAGGTTCTGGATCAAATCCATTAGCATCCAAACCCATATGTCGTTGACGACTAATCGTATAGGTCTCATTTGGAACTTCAAACTAAGTGGGCTCGTGTTCTGGACTCTAGTTTTGGCTTTGTACTATTGATTATCATAACTTGCTCGAATGTGTTCATTGCGAGGCCTTATTAACGCCGAATTTGACTTTCCAGTGTGGTTAGCTCCAACACTTAGCTCCGTTTGGACCAGATTTTATCGTTGTTCTAATTACATTATCTTGCTAATCTTGCAGTTGTTGTAGCTTGTTGGGCCCATTTATTGTGTCCTGGGCCTCCTTTTGTGTAGTTGGACCTGGTTTCTTTTTGAAATTGTGAGAAAACTGTCAAATGTTGTTTTTGACAATTCTAATTATTATTGTTGCAAGTTAACCTTAAAATGTTGTGTCAGTTTACGAAAATACTGTCCTTGGTGCTCCTTGCGTTCAGATAATGTATGCTATGTGAATAATGCCAGCTGTATTTACAAATTTTCACGTTTCTGTGATTTACTACATTTGTAGCATGGTAAATTAGGTCATGTCAACTATGAATTATGCCGGGGTCATGTCAACTACGGATCATTACAATGATTAATGTCGGGTCTTAAAAGGATTAAGGCACTTAGAATATCGATACATGGGGGCGCTTGGGACATTTTCTGTTTAGATGAATGACATTCTTCCTCTTTAACATTTGAAAGCTATATTATATTTTGGAGCAATTGCAACAACCTCCCTAGTAAACTTCTGATTATGACTTGATTTTGAAAAAATTGCTTACAACAAGGTGAAGATGCAAAAGACAACACCTCTTATGAACTTCGTTTACTGCCGAACATGTCAAACATGTTCCAAACATGTTTATCCAGGCAGTCATGGTTTGGTTTTTGTTTTGAAACCACTTGTCTACCGTCATCCTGTTAATCATATCTAAAGAGAAATGATGTGCATAGCATGTGGTCTCTTGTCTCTGGGCAATTTTCGCATAGCTCAGAACACTCATCTTGTTGCAAATTCATCTTGTTGAGTCTACTTTTTGTTGCAACTCTGTCTTGACAACAAACCATGTAATAAAAGAGCGTTTGCCGGTAGAAACTTGATTCAAAGCTAGAAAATGCAAAGATCTTATATCCAAAACTTGGAATTGAGCTTGTGAATTCTGTACCTTGGTTTAGAATTAGATAGAGCTTTAACAAGTTTATTCAAGGAACAACCATTTAGGTTAGATTACCATCTACGATCCAAGAATAGTTGTCAAAGTGGGCGACGCGTCCGCTAACGCGTTTCACGATGCTTAGCGATGCTTGATCGCTGCGCGTAGTGTTTTATCTTAGCGATGCTTGATAGTGCTTGATCCGCTAACGAGGAGTGTTTTATCTTTGCGGGTGCTACGTGGATTGATCCCGGACGGCGCACTATCTTATATGAGCCCCCAAGTTCTTTATCTCTATAATTTTTTATAAATAAAATTATATTAGAACCTGAACATTTAACCGCTAGACACTCGTTTAACATAAGGCGGTCCAAATGTCAAAGAACAAGCCAAACGTCAAATAAAACAACAGGCTATATGCCTTTCTCGCAATCGCTCTTTCTTCTCAAAAACCACCTAGAAGATGATTACAGCTCGCACCAAATTACTGTGTGCGCGCCTTTGATTTTTCGCCAGAGTGTATTTTTTTTGGAAAAAATGAACTAATTTCTCCACCTATTATGAGTTTTATGGTATTATTGTTTTAGCTTTACTCTTTTTTACCATTCCCTTGATAATTTGAATATGATTGGCTTTAACTTTTCGGTTATTGTTTTTCCTGACATTCTTAGTTTTATGTTGTCATTATTGCTCGTTTACCTTTTCCTTGATAACTTGGATAAAATTCGTTTAACTCCTACACTTATATGCGATGATTGGAAACTATTTGTTTATTAAATTCCAGGGATGCCTGATGGTGCTATGCCGCTCACTGTGTGGCGTGAAATGCTACAGAGAAAGTGGATGATGCACTCGTATAAGTCGATGGTAAATGTAAGTCATAAATCTGAATTTCCATAAATACTTGATGTTTTAGCTGACTATAAATTCTTTTTTGACCATGGCACATCTCTTGCTGGTGGATGCTTGTCGCAGCGTCTCCATGTTTTTTAAATACGTCGAGTTCCCGAGCTATAAGACGTACGCGAGTCCAGTTACGCAAAAAAGTTGTTACCAGCCACTTCTCAGAGACGCCTGGAGCAATTTCATGTATGATTTTGTTTGTTTGTTAATGTATGTAATTAAATGTGTTTTTTTATTGAAACTGATCATATTTTGCTACAGGAAATACGATGATCTGGATCAGACGCTGGACTATTTCTTTGCACAGGTGAGCTTCTTGAAATAGTACTTGAATTAGTAATGTGTTAGTTTATATGTGCTTAATTTATTTGTGTTTCTTGAAAGAGTGCCTAAATTATTATTATGTTAATATGCTTGATATATATAGTAGAATTTCGATAAATTAATACTTGATAAATCAATAATCTCAATTAAGTAATACTTCATGTCGGTCCCAACATAAAGGACAGTGTGTTAAATTTTGCCTCGATAAATTAATTGATACCTTTCTTTGGTCCGGATGTTATTGATTTAAAGATGTTCAAGTCAGGGCTAGAAAAAATTACAGAGAAATCGATCAAAGGATAATATTGAATGAAATTGATTACTGAAATTTCAAAAACTGAATAATCTGGACCGAAATCGAACCAAACCTATGTGATTCGATATGGTTTGGCGTTCCATATGTTAAAACCAATACTGAACCAAAAGCGACCTAATATTTAAATAAATAAATAAAATAGATACACAACACATATATTTCATCACGGGGCATCATTTTCGATCTTCTTGAGATATTATTTTGGACCCGTTATCAGTATGACATTCTCAACCCATTTCACTGTGATGACATTTTCGAACGGTTTTCTCCCGAGATGTCGTTTTCGATAGTTTTCGTCCGGAGAAGTCATTTTCGGCTCGTTCCGCCCCGAGACGTCATTTTCAACTTGTTTCGCCATTGGACGACATTTTCGACCAGTTTCGCTTCTCGACATTTTCGATCAGTTTCACTTCATTATCTCTAACCTGTTACCTGTGATATTATTTGCGACCATTTTTATCCCAGGACGTTATTTTTGACTATTTCGGTCCGGGACGTTATTTTCGTCATATTTCTCCTGAAACGTCATTTTCGTCGCGGGATGTCATTTTTGACCCGCTTTGCCCTGGGACATTATTTCGGTCCTTTTTGTTATCCGCTTTCGCCCAGGGACGACATTTTCGGTCCGTTCCGTCACGAATATTATTTTCAGCCAGTTTCACACTGGAACATCATTTTCGTCCTGGGACATCGTTTGCGACATGTTTCGTTCATGGACGACATTTTCGCCCAATTTCATCACATGTCGTCATTTTCCCCGGGCGGGTTTGGCCCGGACCGCGGGCCTTTTTATCTTTTGTAATTTATTTTTAATTTTTAAGTCGAAAATATAATATAAAAATACTTAATAAATATATAAATATTTTTAATTAGTCATTATATTATTTACTACATTACCAAAATTAAAAAAATAAATATACCAATATTTTTGTTTGATATTTATATCATTTATTATTTTATCACAATAAAAAATGAATTTACAAATATTTTTATTTGATTATTAGATCATCTATCAATACCACTATCAAAAAAATCATGAAATAATATTATATTCATATGAGATCATACAAGTAACCACAAATTCCCATAGAAAACTAATTTTACATCTAGATGTAATATAATCTAATAAAATACACAAGGAAAAAGATTCAAATATTATAATCACATAACTTTTTAAAAAAAAAAGCTTGACCGGGCGGGCAGCTCGTAGGCCGGGCCTCCTCGGGCGGGCGAAAATTAGGTTGGGCCATAAAGTCCTGGGTTTTTTTGGGCCACAAAAGTGGAGCCCAATGCCCACCCAAAAACGGGCGTGCTGCCTGGGCCTGTTTTTAAAATAAATGAAGGGAAAGGAGTGAGCAAAATAAAGAAGAGATATTCGGTTTTTAAAATTTCGTCAGTCATAGCGTATGCCAAAACAACCAAATAACATATGATACAAGCCCTTACACAAGCCCTTACAACCGAAATTTTAAAAATCGAACATTGGTCTGCTTAGAACATTGGGCTGGGGAGTGGACCGGATGGGACCGGGCTAGCGGGCTATAGCCCTTTATCCATACCTTTAGCCATGCCTTTCCCTAAGTTTCATTTCGTGCAATAAATGTTTGAGAATGAAGTTTTCATAAGATGAGTGGCGATAAGATACAAGGAGGTAAAAATTGGGCTCTCCTTATTGCTGGATCTAAGGGGATAATTGACTATATGCATCAAGTAAATATGTTTATTGGCATGCCATGTATCTTGGTCCAGAAAGCAGCTGGATCAGGTAACATATACAAGATACATGGCATGTCACCTGAGGCCTATAATCAATTATCCCCTTAGATCCAGCAATAAGGAGAGCCCAATTTTTACCTCCTTTGTATCTTATCTCCACCTATCTCATGGAAGTTGATTTTCAAACAAAAAGCAGCACAAGGACAAGGGCTGCTGCAACAAGAAACTTCCCGGTCACCTATTATGTATATTATAAGCAGACCAATGTTTTTCAGGCTTACCACACTCTCAAGAGGAATGGCCTGAAAGATATAATATCATTGTAATGATATGCAATGATATTGTTCATCATCCTAGTAATCCATTTAAGGGCACTATCATAAACAGTTATGATGAAAACATATATTAAGGCACCCCTCTGGTAATATCCCAAATATCGTTGATATTATTAATGTTATAGAATTTTTACAAACAATCATATTATTATCAGTTTATTGTCAGGATTACGTTGGACAAGCAGTATCGGTGCAAAACTTTCTAGGCGTGTTTCTAGCAAGACGTGACTTGGTAGTTGGGGCGAGTGGAAAGGTGCTCGCCACATGACCAGATGACATTGTTTTGTTCTTCTGCTCCGACCATGGCGAGGACGGCGTCTTGGGTACGATTTTTTACCTTACAAACATGCTGATTTGTCTATGATTTTCTGAATTGCAATAGTGTTGTTAGCATGGTTATCACGACGTCAAGTCAAGCCAAGTTGCTTGAGTACCTTCAATAAGAGTTGTCGACAAGTCTTTCATATATATATATATACATATATATATTTATTAGATGTAATATGTAATGTAACTAAACGCGCGTCAATTCCATACTTTAAATCAAAAGTAATAGAAACAATTCTCTTTTTATTAAGATATAGGATTATGAGAGGAGAGAGAGACGACTTATGAAGAATAGAGTAGAGTTGTCGGATGGAGAAGATGGCCTTAGAATATCACGAGTCGTCGTCCAAGGTCTCATATCGAGTTTTTTTGGGAAACGGATGGAATATGTGCAAGTTTTATGTGTTCAACTCTTATTTTTTAAATTTCAGGTTGGGTTCTGGATCAAATCCATTAGCATCCAAACCCATATGTCGTTGACGACTAATCGTATAGGTCTCATTTGGAACTTCAAACTAAGTGGGCGCGTGTTCTGGACTCTAGTTTTGGCTTTGTACTGTTGATTATCATAACTTGCTCGAATGTGTTCATTGCGAGGCATTATTAACGCCGAATTTGACTTTCCAGTGTGGTTGGTTAGCTCCAACACTTAGCTCCGTTTGGACCAGATTTTATGGTTGTTCTAATTACATTATCTTGCACTTGTTGTAGCTTGTTGGGCCCATTTATTGTGTCCTGGGCCTCCTTTTGTGTAGTTGGACCTGGTTTCTTTTTGAAATTGTGAGAAAACTGTCAAATGTTGTTTTTGACAATTGTAATTATTATTGTTGCAACTTGCAAGTTAAAGCTTAAGATGTTGTGAGTCAGTTTACTCAAAATGCATTTCTGCCCTTGGTTTTCAGATAACTTGACTATTGTTTCTAGTTATTTAAATTTTTTACGCAAATACTGTCCTTGGTGCTCTTGGTGTTCAGATAATGTATGCTATGTGAATAATGCCAGCCGTATTTACAAATTTTCATGTTTCTGTGATTTACTACATTTGTAGCATGGTAAATTAGGTCATGTCAACTATGAATCATTACAACGGTTAATGCTGGGGTCATGTCAACTACGGATCATTACAATGATTAATGTCGGGTCTTAAAAGGATTAAGGCACTTAGAATATCGATACATGGGGGCGCTTGGGACATTTTCTGTTTAGATGAATGACATTCTTCCTCTTTAACATTTGAAAGCTATATTATATTTTGGAGCAATTGCAACAACCTCCCTAGTAAACTTCTGATTATGACTTGATTTTGAAAAAATTGCTTACAACAAGGTGAAGATGCAAAAGACAACACCTCTTATGAACTTCGTTTACTGCCGAACATGTCAAACATGTTCCAAACATGTTTATCCAGGCAGTCATGGTTTGGTTTTTGTTTTGAAACCACTTGTCTACCGTCATCCTGTTAATCATATCTAAAGAGAAATGATGTGCATAGCATGTGGTCTCTTGTCTCTGGGCAATTTTCGCATAGCTCAGAACACTCATCTTGTTGCAAATTCATCTTGTTGAGTCTACTTTTTGTTGCAACTCTGTCTTGACAACAAACCATGTAATAAAAGAGCGTTTGCCGGTAGAAACTTGATTCAAAGCTAGAAAATGCAAAGATCTTATATCCAAAACTTGGAATTGAGCTTGTGAATTCTGTACCTTGGTTTAGAATTAGATAGAGCTTTAACAAGTTTATTCAAGGAACAACCATTTAGGTTAGATTACCATCTACGATCCAAGAATAGTTGTCAAAGTGGGCGACGCGTCCGCTAACGCGTTTCACGATGCTTAGCGATGCTTGATCGCTACGCGTAGTGTTTTATCTTAGCGATGCTTGATAGTGCTTGATCCGCTAACGAGGAGTGTTTTATCTTTGCGGGTGCTACGTGGATTGATCCCGGACGGCGCACTATCTTATATGAGCCCCCAAGTTCTTTATCTCTATAATTTTTTATAAATAAAATTATATTAGAACCTGAACATTTAACCGCTAGACACTCGTTTAACATAAGGCGGTCCAAATGTCAAAGAACAAGCCAAACGTCAAATAAAACAACAGGCTATATGCCTTTCTCGCAATCGCTCTTTCTTCTCAAAAACCACCTAGAAGATGATTACAGCTCGCACCAAATTACTGTGTGTGCGCGCCTTTGATTTTTCGCCAGAGTGTATTTTTTTTGGAAAAAATGAACTAATTTCTCCACCTATTATGAGTTTTATGGTATTATTGTTTTAGCTTTACTCTTTTTTACCATTCCCTTGATAATTTGAATATGATTGGCTTTAACTTTTCGGTTATTGTTTTTCCTGACATTCTTAGTTTTATGTTGTCATTATTGCTCGTTTACCTTTTCCTTGATAACTTGGATAAAATTCGTTTAACTCCTACACTTATATGCGATGATTGGAAACTATTTGTTTATTAAATTCCAGGGATGCCTGATGGTGCTATGCCGCTCACTCTGTGGCGTGAAATGCTACAGAGAAAGTGGATGATGCACTCGTATAAGTCGATGGTAAATGTAAGTCATAAATCTGAATTTCCATAAATACTTGATGTTTTAGCTATGAATATAAATTCTTTTTTGACCATGGCACATCTCTTGCTGGTGGATGCTTGTCGCAGCGGCTCCATGTTTTTTAAATACGTCGAGTTCCCCAGCTATAAGACGTACGCGAGTCCAGTTACGCAAAAAGTTGTAACCTTTCTTTGGTCCGGATGTTATTGATTTAAAGATGTTCAAGTCAGGGCTAGAAAAAATTACAGAGAAATCGATCAAAGGATAATATTGAATGAAATTGATTACTGAAATTTCAAAAACTGAATAATCTGGACCGAAATCGAACCAAACCTGTGATTCGATATGGTTTGGCGTTCCATATGTTAAAACCAATACTGAACCAAAAGCGACCTAATATTTAAATAAATAAATAAATAGATACACAACACATATATTTCATCACGGGGCATCATTTTCGATCTTCTTGAGATATTATTTTGGACCCGTTATCAGTATGGCATTCTCATCCCATTTCACTGTGATGACATTTTCGAACGGTTTTCTCCCGAGATGTCGTTTTCGATAGTTTTCGTCCGGAGAAGTCATTTTCGGCTCGTTCCGCCCCGAGACGTCATTTTCAACTTGTTTCGCCACTGGACGACATTTTCGACCAGTTTCGCTTCTCGACATTTTCGATCAGTTTCACTTCATTATCTCTAACTTGTTACCTGTAATATTATTTGCGACCATTTTTATCACAGGACGTTATTTTTGACTATTTCGGTCTGGGACGTTATTTTCGTCATATTTCTCCTGAAACGTCATTTTCGTCGCGGGATGTCATTTTTGACCCGCTTTGCCCTGGGACATTATTTCGGTCCTTTTTGTTATCCGCTTTTGCCCAGGGACGACATTTTCGGTCCGTTCCGTCACGAATATTATTTTCAGCCAGTTTCACACTGGAACATCATTTTCGTCCTGGGACATCGTTTGCGACATGTTTCGTTCATGGACGACATTTTCGCCCAATTTCATCACATGTCGTCATTTTCGATATACCTGGCAAACGGGTGGCCCGGGTTGGGCCAAAACGAGCGGGCATTTTTTGGGTCGGGCAAAAAAGGCCCGGGTTAAAAAAATAAATATACAAATATTTTTGTTTGATATTTATATCATTTATTATATTATCACAATAAAAAATGAATTTACAAATATTTTTATTTGATTATTAGATCATCTATCAATACCACTATCAAAAAAATCATGAAATAATATTATATTCATATGAGATCATACAAGTAACCACAAATTCCCATAGAAAACTAATTTTACATCTAGATGTAATATAATCTAATAAAATACACAAGGAAAAAGATTCAAATATTATAATCACATAACTTTTAAAAAAAAAACTTGACCGGGCGGGCAGCTCGTAGGCCGGGCCTCCACGGGCGGGCGAAAATTAGGTTGGGCCATAAAGGCCTGGGTTTTTTTGGGCCACAAAAGTGGAGCCCAATGCCCACCCAAAAACGGGCGTGCTGCCTGGGCCTGTTTTGCCAGGTCTAATTTTCGACCTTTGAGAGACTATTTTCGACCATTATACCAGGGATGTCATTTCGACAATTTTCACCGTGGATTGTTATTTTTTTACTGTTTACACCTCAGGTAGTCATTTCAACTACAACATCCAAAGTTGAATTATTTGAAAATGATGTCCTATGGCAAAAAGAGCCGAAAATGATATCCTTTGATGAAACTGGTCAAGAATATCGTCCCAAGACGAAACATGTCGAAAATGACGTCTCGAGCCGATATTTTCGATCGTGCCGAAAATGTCGTCCTGTGGCAAAACGGGGCGAAAATGTCTTTTAATAGCGAAACGAGTCGAAAATAATGTCTCTGGACGAAATAAGCAGAAAAAGTCGTACTAGGACGAAACAAGTCGAAAATAACGTCCCATGGCGAAAATGGTCGAAAATGACGTCCCGGGACAAAACGTACGCAGGAGTGAGGGCTTACTTGGGTAAGGGCTTGTATCATATGTTATTTGGTTGTTTTGGCATACGCTATGACTGACGAAATTTTAAAAACCGAATATCTCTTCTTTATTTTGCTCACTCCTTTCCCTTCATTTACGGTCCAAAAGTCTTACCATTTCATAAGTTGAAATAGTTGGCCATAGAGTTTGATCACTATAAAGGAGGGATCCAACTCCCATTTTAAACATTCATAAGTTGATTTGTATGACCATTAGGAATATTAAGGATCCATATGTTTTAAATCATGATTAATTATTTGGATGAACGGTTTAGAAGATCAATTGAGTAACAATTTTCTACACACCATGTTGATTTAATGGTTAATTTGACTAAAATTGATGTTTAAAGATGTTGGTAAGAATTATGATAATTCTTGAAGTAAATTAAAGTTTCTTCGATCAATTCCAGAATTTCATGTAAAGGAGAAAGATGTTTTTTTTTTTGGTAAAATCACATTTTATTACCAAAATACGACAGTTAAATCTCAAATACACAACTATACATAAAAGGAACATCAAATTAGCTCCTAATTTGCTAACATAGCAGCTAGCTTAAGAAATCTACAACATATGAATGAGAATCTAGAACCATAGATTCAACCGTATTGAATTATTATTGCAATGATTTGAAGAAGGCATATACCACAGCTATTGTGAATGTTTATAACAAAGTAAGACTTATAGTGGAAGGGTTTGAGGAAGGCACATGGCACAACTATTGTGATTGTTTATAACAAAGTAAAACATGGAATTTTTAATGATAACAGTGTGGACCTTCACAGTCTATACCTCTCCAAACTAGAACCTCCCGAAGATGGCAGAAAGTAAATTTTCCGGCATAACAGTGACAATCTTTGCCCCTTCAACTATAAACATCACTATTTTTCTGTTTCTCACTACTATTGGTGCAAATTTTTGGTATAATATTTTGCTCTTAGACTTTAAACTCCTTCGGAATCAGGCAAATTTATCAGTAATTGCACTTGATTTGTAGCGATGTATAAAACGACTTGCATGGATGTTGACCGTACACATGTCATACTTACATGGATGATCCTTTATGGTTGAAAGTTGATCGAATACAAGTCAACTTGTCACAAAATTTAGCTGCTCACAATAATAGTAGACATTAAGAATTCTACCATGGAACATGTCACAAAATTTATGTTAATCCAAAATCTGGTCAAACTCAATGCAGTTAGCGAGTCTAGATTGCGAGATAAAGCATTCAATAACATCAACACTACTCATTCAGTTCACAAACAAATGATCAAAATATCAGCAAGTCTTGGGCCCGAGACCCACAATATACTGAAATCTCCTCCCGTTTGATCCTTAAATCACTATATTCCCGAACCACGGAAGTACTTGTCCATTTTGAGACCTATATGAGCAACACATATAATAAAACTAGGGTCAGTAAAACCCGGGAAGCGGAACAACTAAATTCAGTTAAACCGACCCAACCGATAGAATCCTATTTTTGGGAACCCATTTAAATTGGTTAGATTTGGCGTTACCATTGTCTAAAACTGAATTAAGTTGTTCCGATTCTCGGGTTTTACTGGTGTGGCCTAACCATAGTTTAATTGTATGTGTTGCTCATGTAGGTCTCAAAATGGACAAGTACTTCCGTGGTTCGGGAATATGGTTATTTAAGGATCAAACGGGAGAAGATTTCAGTATATTTTGGGTCTCCGACCCAGTAGACTTGCTGACATTTTGATCATTTGCTTGTGAACTAAATGAGTAGTGTTGATGTTAGTGAATGCTTTATGTCGCAATCTAGACTTGCGGGCTGCATTAAGTTTGACCAGATTTGGGATTAACTTAAATTTGTGACATGTCCATGGTAGAGTTTTTAGTGTCTACTACTATTTTGAGCAATTATATTGTGGCAAGTTGACTTGTATTCGATCACATTTCAACCATAAAGGATCATCCATGTAAGTATTACCTGTGTACGGTCAACATCTATGCAAGTCATTTTATACATAGCTACAAATCAAGTGCGATTAGGGATAAATTTGACTAACTCGGAAGTAGTCTAAAGTCTAAGCAAAATATAAAATTTGCACCGATAGTAGTGAGAAACAGAAAAATAGTAATGTTTACAATTGAAGGGGCAAAGACTGAACTCTATTGTGGTGAAAAATTTATTTTCGGCCATCTTCGGGGGTTCTGGTTTGGAGAGGTATAGACTGTGAAAGTCCACTTTTTAAAGATTCCATGCTTTACTTCGTTACAATGAAATATTGAGCAAACAATCACAATAGCTGTGCTATGGGACGAAAGCGGTCGAAAATGGCGTTCCATGTAGAGGCTCGCGGGCTGGGCCTGAAGGTCGAAGCCCGCTGCCCGCTCCAGGCCGGGCCTCTATTAAAATAAGCTTTTCTGAATTTAAGAAAAAAAATTTTGTTGATTAAATTAAAAATATGTTTTAAAGTTTTAATATAATCTGTTAACATTACTTAAAAAATCAATTTACAAATTTATGTTTTGAATTTTTTTAAAAATCTATCCCATTAATAATTTAGATTAAAAAATACATTTTGAATTTAAAAAATATGTTAACAATAAATTACATGGAGAGAAAATGGAAAAAATTGGACTTGAACTTAATTTGGAAAAATTAGATTATTTAATGGGATGAGAATATCATTCAAATTTTGAAATTTGAATGGTGGGTTGGGCGGGCTGCGGGGTGGGCTGGGCTTGGGATGGGGGAAGAGGGCCCAGGACTGCCCACAACTGCGGTGGGCTGGGCCACGGGCGTGGGCCGGGCTAGCCCACGGGCACGTGGGCCTCCAAATCCGGGTTGGGCCGGGCTGGGCCGACCCGGCCCATTGGCAGCTCTAGTTCCAAGACAAAAAGGAACGAAAATAACGTCCCAGGGCAAAACGGATCAAAAATGACGCCCCAATACAAAGCAGGTCGAAAATGACGTTTCGGGAGAAACATGACGAAAATAACGTCCCATGCCGAAATAGTCGAAAATAACGTCCCAGGACAAATGGTCGAAAACAATGTCACTGGGTGTAAAGGGTCAGAGATAATGTCCTGAAGGGAAACTGATCGAAAATGTCATCCTGAGGCAAAATGGTCGAAAATGTCGTTAGGTGGTGAAGCATGTAAAAATGTCATCCTAAATTTCTACTATGGTTGTTTGCATTTGAGGATATTGGTGTTCTTAGTTGATAATCATCATATGTATGGTTATGAGAAGAATATGCTTCTCTCTTTGGATTATGATTATTGATGATTCTTGTGGTTTTGCATTGTGTTGTTTATCGTCGAGAGGTATGTTGGTCAATCACTCTCTTCATTTTCAAGTTCTTGACGTTGTTTACTTCGTATGATGATAAGATATGAAAGTATGTTGTAGTTCTTGGCGTTTCATGGAATCTTGGTGAAGAAGATGATAATATGTTGATATATATTGGAGGCTTAGATGTTAGATAACATATTAGATTATGTTGTTTGGGTGATTATAAACAAAGTGATGTTAATTGAACATGGTTATGGATTAATTCATGTTCTTGAGAACTCTTTGAGTATATATATATATGTGTGTGTGTGTGTGTGTGTGTATATATATATATATATATATATATATACATACCAAGATAATGTGAATAAGTGCAAGGTGTTAATGTTTTTTGATATGAACATAGAATGTCTATATCTAGAATCAAATTATGTTGATTTATGATGTGATTTTCGTATAGGAATATGAAAATTGATTATGAGTTTAATGAGTTCATTATTCATCTTCTTGTATATGTATTCATATGTATTGAACAAGTGTTCAATTCGGATGTGAGGATTATTTGGTCGCCTTGGAATTGCGATTGATGAATTTGATGGATATGAACAAAGGATGAACACAATATTTTGGGAATGAGGTTGAATTTAGAAAGATTATGATTAATCTTGGAATATGATTATTCATGGTATTGAATTATTTGGATCGTTCGGACTGTTGGTAATATTGATATTGTTTTATGAATTTACGATTGTGAACAGGGAGGAATCTTGTTAATTCGTATATGAGGTTGAATTTAGAATCACGTATGTTATAATCCTTGTTATCAAGTTGAATTGATTGTTGGTATGGTTATCGGTTATCGGGGTCGCATTGTGGTTATGTGTTCGTGATTAATTGGAGTGGATTGTTTGTATTTAATCGAGATAATGTTGAATCGTTGGGTTTGTTGATTGGTTATATCGATTGTTGATTATTATCGAATTTGTTGTTAATCGATTATTGCAATAGGTTATGATAATTGATCGTTGATTATAACCGTTATGTTGCGGTTGAGATCGAGGAGTTCGTGGATTGCTTTAGTTGGAGCCGAGGAGCTCGTAGACGAAAGTAAGGAAATTGGTAACGACCTCGTCATCTTCATTTCGGTATTTGAGGCGAGTTCATACTTGTTCAGTTTACAATATTTGATAAATAGTTTCGATTTAATTTCATTTATAATTCATATAGCAATGAGTATAAATGTGAATTCTAGAGATATGAGTTATATGTTGTTTTTCGGTTTTGGAGTTAAATCACAAGGTATATGATTTACATTCGTTATTGGTATATTTGAATAATGAGGATACGTTTTGGTAAAAGACAAGGATATGAGTTATTTACAGTCTGCGATATTTGGATCGCGAATATTGATTGGTAATGGTTTTTGACATCGAGATGGCTCTCGAAGGAATCGTGGCAAGTACTCTAATCATTCTTGTCATTGTCATGTTGTCATGCATTTGTATATTGTTATCGTCATGCATTTGTGCATTGTTGTATGTCCACCACGTGTTGGTCCGACGGGATCATCTTGGGATTCATGTTGGCGCACACTGGATCGTTCGACAAGGTTTTCGACCACGTCTTGGTCCGACGGGATCATCTTGCGATCTATGCGGTGAACGTGAACGTCGGATCACAGATTACCATGAGTGTATGTTGTCATTGTCGATTTGAGTGTATACTATTGTTGTCTTGTTGAGCATATTGATATTTTCATGTTGAGTGTGCATTGTAGGTTTTTTTGTTAGGACCATGTTTGTATGTTGTTTTGATCTACTCTCGGATTAGACTGACACGATTCGTTGTGGCGTTGCGTATCTTGAGGTGTGTTCCGTATTTCCTTCTTGGTACTTGTCTTTTGATTGCTAATCGATTGTCATATTGAGATTTGATGATGTTATCCGAGGGATTGGATTGGACAAGATTGTATATTTCGTATTGGTGAGTTATGATATTTTAAGGATCTGGGTATTGTTTGGGATACAATACAGATGTTGTATTTGAGTTCATTTTGTGATCAAGATTTTGAGATGTGAATTATGGCAAGGACGGATTTGTTATGGATTACCACGAGTTGGTAACGTTACGACTAGGGCTGAGCACAAATGATCCGGACTCGGTTTTACCGGACGGACCACTAGGACACATTAGGTCCGGTCCCGGTCTGTATTTTGTCTAAAACCGGTTCGGGCGGACCGGTCAAAACCGGAAAATCCGGTCTAGCCCTAACGACCAGTAAAAATAAAAATACAAAAAAATATATTTTTTTTATTGTAATTTACCCTCGGTGGTGATGAAATAATGATGATTAATGGCTCGATTATGATTGCACATTATTCTAATTAAGTTTATTTATACTAAAATATTGTTGAACTTGGGAGTTTGATGACTAAATGAAAATATTAAGATTGATAATTGTATTTTATGGGAGTATGTAAATAAGAAAGCATTTTATATGTAATAAAAGGACACTTAATATGCAAAAAAAAAAAAATTTTTTTTTACAAAATCAGTAGGCAAGACTGGCGGACCGACCAGTTTCTGGTCGGACCGGTTGGCACAGTTACGAACAGTCCGGCTTCGGGTCGATAAAGTCCGACCATTTATAATCCGGGCCATTCCGGACCGGGTTGTTACGGGCCGGGTCAGACTCGGTGCTCAGCCCTAGTTACGACGGTAAGATTACATTGGTAGTATTCTTACTTTCTAATTTTATTGGTATGTAATTATTGATGTTGATGTGATCTGTATCATGGTCGAGTATTAAGACTGATCTCGTCGCGGGCTTTATTTTTAGGTGCTCGGAGATCGAGCATGTAGCGGTCGTGAAGAGATGAGCTTGCTTGATGATACTGGTTATGGCATGTGTATTTGGGAATTGAGTATTTCAACTGATTATTATATTCTGCTACAAATGTATTTGTATTTGGGAATTGAGTATTTTGGCTGATTATTATATTCCACTGCAAAATGTATTTTTAACTGTTGATTATATCCGTTGCGTGAGTGTTTTAAAATGGATTCCTGGTATTTTGCAACTTGGGGTTTATTTTGAAAAATCGATTTCCTAAATTATTTTATCGGTGCGTGTAAGTGGTGGCTTAACGTACGTTTTAAACTGTTGAGTTTTTTTGCATTCGAGCCTTGTATTTTCAAATGAGATTTTACGACGGTATTTAGTAAATGGATTTTATTTAAATTTTTGAGTATTTTGATACATATTACCATTAGCCTCTTGGGCGTTTTGAAATGATTGCGAAATGTCTTTTAGCCTTGTGGATTCTGTTGCGGGGATTATGGCACTGTGATATTCCTGGATGGCTCTGGGGTATTACAAAAATGACGTTCCGGGATAAAATGGGCCAAAGGCATCTTGCGGCATGTGTCGAAAATAATGTTCGTGGACGTAATGGGTCGAAAATAATGTCTCGCTATGAAATTGGTCTGAAATATCGCCTTGTGGCGAAATTGATCGAAAATGACATTCTGAGATAAAACGGGTCAAAAATGTTGTCCCAATGCAGAGCTGATAGAAGACGTCATCACAGGGTGAAACGGGTCGAAAATGTCATGAATTGAAATTAATACCCCGTGACGGAATTAGTCTTTCTCTGTACCATCACCAGAATAGAACTCTTCCTTCTCTGCTTCACTGTTGATTGAAATATTGTCCCAAAGATAAATGGTTTGAAAATGACATTCTATGACAAAACGGTCGAAAATAACATTGTGATGAAATGGCTCAAAAGAGCATTAATTTGGTGTTTTTTTGTAAGGTTTAATGATTTGTGAAACAGAGGTAATTTGTTAAAACTGATTAACATTTAAATGAGAAATTTATTTTGGGAAACAGAAAAAAAAAGGTAAAACCTCCCACTTATATTAGGAAAAAAAAGGAGTGTATATATATATATATATAGGGTTAGGATATGGTGAAAACTATTTATAAGGTGAAATCTAGAAACTAATAGACACCCTAGATAAAGAAGCAATCAATGGCTTAGATTAAACAAATTAATAATAAATGAAACAATTTTTGAAAATCTTGTGCTGCATTTATCTAAATCTAAAGGGCATAATAGTCAATAAGTAGCAAATAAAACTACTATACTCACGTCCGCGATTTATAAGGAATACAGAATCTTTCCAACATCCTGAAATACTGAAGAACACGATCTTCTCCCCATATAAAGGATAAACGAAACCTCAATCATGCTACTGAAGAACACGAAACCTCAAGCCTTCAAATAACCTTTGCAAATTCTGTATTTGCTGGTGTTGCATTTTCGAAGGTAAAAGGTTGTTGGGCGTGAAAAAGATTGATGGGCGTCTCTATCATAGATAGAAGGTAATCATTTCTAGATTCGAATCTAGAATGAGTTCATCTCGAAATCGAAAACTCAAAATAGTTGTAAAATTATTAGTTGCATAAGATTCGATTTATATTACATGTTTTTAATTTCTTGAATTTAAGTTTTGGGCAAAAAAAAATGTTGAACCGTAAATTAGACAATGATAAGTTTGTATATGTATGTATTCATATAATTGCATATTTGTTTATTATCGTTGCATATTTATCCCATAAGATGGAGGCTTGAGATGCTTGTAGGATATATGCTTCATAAAAATTATTTTTTCATATGATCTATTTCCTATCATGCATATATATCATGCATTTCGAATGAGTCATTAGGTTAAGGTTTAAATTACATAGAAATCTTATTCATTATCATATTTTTCTGTTTGCGTAATTCAGACTCAGACTATCAAACATGTATTGTTTATGATTACATTTACTTTTTGTTTCTTTTTGAAATCCTGGCACAATTTTTCTTCTGAAATCTTATTAGTCATAATACAAGGAAAAAAAAATAAATTTGGGAATATTAGTGAATTGAGACTCGATATTTCTTCGATTGAAGCTCATAGCGTGTAGGCTTGTCAAGCCCATCCATACGGCCAAATTGATTGGCCTACAGGTAGTAAGTTATTTTCATTATTGATCGGCCAAATGAATATTCGATAAATGAATAACCTCGCCAAATGAATAATTTTCTCTGGTCCCAACTCTTTATAACATGTTCAAATTTTCTTTCAATAAATGAATAATTTCGCTACTCCGGTCCCGGCCATATTCATTTATCGAGGTTTTACTGTAATATAAATTGCCGCTCAACTATACAAAGCGAATGTGACAGAAAGGAAGTACCAGTCTTCTCACCACTTTCGAGTCTATAACACCAACTTAGAATTTATTATACCTCATAATCATATCCCAAAGTATCATCCGATGATTATGAATAACATTGCTTGTGGTAGTTAATGTGTACTTGTCCCTATGGAGACGTTTTATTGGAAAGCAATTGTTTTCAGGGTAGAAGCTCACACATCCTACTCGTTAAACACCACTCTAAATTGTAGGCACGGTTCAATTTTACTGTTTCAAACATGTGTTTCAAACCCTATTTCATCCAATATATAGTCGCCACGAGTGTAAGTGTAATTTTAAGTTTTAAAATTTTCATCTCTAATTTATGATCACCTGTACACGTGGCGACTATGTATTCGGTGGAATAATATTTGGAACACACGTTTGGAACAGTAAAGTTGAACTCCATTAGTATACCCCTTTGGGGATCTTGACACAATGTAGATACAAATAACCTAAAAGAATGAGACATTACATAAAAAAATATTTCCACTAGACCTCTACTCTTTTCCATTCTATAGGGGAAGAAAGCAAGGCTCTTAAGGGAGTGAAGGCTCTAGTTATTATGCATTAATTCCTCCCATTAAATTATTCATTAATTTGTGATTTAATATATCATTATGAGAGCAAAGTTCTTAGTTTTCTCAACTTCCATGTATTTTGAAAATAACTCCAACACTTGGAACAGTCACATGTTAAATATGTGAGCCATGAGAAGCACAAACGGATGAGATGATCATCAGTCTTATGAGAATCATAACCCACCTCTATAAGTTGCAATGTACAAATTAGCAGCAAAATACAGTTCCATAATCATATAACAGCAAACACCACACCAAATGTTTCCAACATAACTAGTAATATTAGCCTCTCACTTTCACTGACGTCAATCTCAATTAAAACCCATTGTTTTAATGAAAAATAGTGGAAGGCAAAGACATGCGGTAGAATAAAAGAGGCGTTGCTAACTATTCGCGTTGACAACATTGGGACAAAGTGATGCAGAGCGATAATTAAAACGATAATTAAATAGAGATTTGACAAGGAATTATACGATATCTCAAGTATAATTATTCAATATTATTCCCAAGAAGAAAAATGTATAAGCCAAGTGTACGTAATATGTCTGACATGATTCAGTATATATATTGAAATATAAACTCTAATGGGCTAACAAACCAAGGCCCGCAACATAATAATAAACCAAAGCCCTAAACATGTAGGCTAATAAAAATTCAATAAAAAGTTCAATAAATAATAATATATCGGAAGATCCCCATCAAATCTCCTCGGCTAAGAAAAGTTCGGCTCTATCGAACTGAACTCCGTATAGCTCGCAAAAAGATCAGGAGCAAGCCGGCAAAAATCTGATGCGCTGATCCAAGTGCGTTCATCCTCTGACCTGCCACTCCAATGAACGAAATACTGTCGATAACCACCACCACGCCGAGTCGGCATAAAACTCTCATCCAGAACATCAATAGGCACATCAACTGTCTGTTGTGAAGAAACATAAGGGGGTGCAGGAGGCACAAGTACTGCTGGGGTAGATATAGGCTCAATGGAGCTAGAAGGAGCTGATATAGTAATGGGCGGTGAAGATGAAGGAATATCAAGTGGAGAAAGTGAAGGGGATAGATAAATATCAGCTGGTTCATGAAAAAAAGTAAGATCTTCCACATTAAACACAAGGCCAATAGCCATACCACTAGGAATATCTAACTCATAAGCATTAGTACCAACTCTCTTTCGAATCCGAAATGGACCCGCACTCTTAGCATGCCTTTGTTCCAGGCACAAGGAGTTAACCTCTCAGTGCAGTGTCGCCTGATCACCCTCATTATACTCTCAAAACTTGCGGTGAACATCTTCAGTAAACTTATAATTTTCATTGCTCAAATTAATTTTCTGTCGTATCTCAGCATGTAAATCATGAATGTGATGTGCAAAAGACTCTGCGGACTCGCTAGACCTATATGCAGGTGGAAGAGGAACTAAATCTATGGGTTTCCTAGGCTGACGACCAATATAGGCCTCGAAAGGACTGAGTCATGTAGACCTATTAATAGAACTATTATAAGCAAACTTAGTTGTAGGTAAAACCCTATCCCAACTAGACACATGTTCTCCTACAAGACACCTAATCAAATCACCTAGACTCATATTAACGACCTCAGTCTATCCGCTGGTCTGTGGATAATGGGCGGTAGAGAACTTAAGACTACTTCCAAGTAACTTTCATAGAGTCCTCCAGAAGTAGCTCACAAACTTGACATCTCTGTCAGAAACTATGGTCAATGGGACGCCATGTATCCTAACTACCTTACGAAATAAGATAGAGGCAATATGAGCAGCATTATCAGTCTCACTACAAGGAATGAAGTGAACCATCCTAGTAAAACGATCCACTGCAACAAAGACTATATCATGCCCACTACGTGTCCTAGGCAATCCTAATATAAATTCCACACTAAGGTCAAGTTTAATCTGAAGAACCCAAACCAACAAGTTTTGTGTCAAGTATACACTGAAGTTTAATCATTAGTCCCAAAAAAAGACATCAATAGATCAAACCATAGCTTGCAACCATTGCACAAAATTATGTAAATGTATTTTCTCTAGCATGTTTGAATTAGATATCAACCGTTGGTCAGAGCACCTTAACTCTTCCTTATGAACCCTAATGAGAAAACAAACCGAGATGTGCAGATATGTATATGTAAGGTATCTATAAAATATCCATTAATTAAATGAAATAAATATAAGTCACTGGAGATTTACTAACTCGATATAAGGTTCAGTTTCTTGACTATTGATAAGGACACATAGATGTGCAGCCTTATGCAACTCATCAGTCAATTGTAAAGGTCGGCCTTTACGCAGTGCAGATCCTTTGATTATTGTTTCATTTTCAATGACATCATTACGTTTTCATTTGTTACCAAACAAAGAAGAGTTTTTCATATATCTGCCACAAAACCTAACACACTCATCAGCCAAGTAGTTTTCTGCAATACTTTCTTCCGGAGCAGCACGATTCTTAACATAACCTTTGAGGACCTTCATGTATCTAAAATTTCATTAAGTTAATATAACAGTAAGCTAAACATATAGAACAACCATTATATAGTTTATGATGAAAGTTATAAGCACTAAATAATACCTCTCAAAAGGGTACATCCACCTGTAATGGACAGGACCACATAATTTCGCTTCTCTTCCTATATGAATTTTAAGGTGAATCATTATGTAGAAAAATTATGGAGGGAAGTACCTCTCGAACAAGCACAAGGTCTCAATAATTTCATATTCCAGCTCCTCTAATCTTTTCTTATCAATTACTCTTTGACACAACTCGTGAAAAAATGAAGATAAACGAAATAATGATTTTCGTAAACCTTCAGGTAAAAGCCCCTTAATAGCAACAGACAATAGTTGTTGCATTAGGACATGGTAATCATGAGACTTCATCCCTAGAATTTTTCGAGATGTAATCTTGATGTAGTTTCCAATATTAGAACAATATCCATCAGGAAACCTTTGCATCCATAGCCTCCAAAGAATTTTTCCTTCTCAAGCTTTGTAAAGGTGTAAGCACCAGAAGCATCTAACTTATCTGCTCTTGCTTCTAATACAACATCTTCCATTAATTCTTGTAATTCTAGATCTCTACGTGAATCTGTCCAATTTTAGATTTTCCCTTCACATCTGAGAGTGTATCTAAAACACTCTCACAGACATTTTTTTTCAATGTGCATAACATCCAAATTATGTCGCACAAGTAGTTCCTATAGTTAGCAAACAAAATACGTATCAAACTTAATTATAATTTTTCATCAGAATCTTATTGAATTAAAGTAGTAAATAATAGTAAGAATATAACTCTGACCTCCCAATACGGCAAGTCAAAAAATAAGGACTTCTTTTTCAATAACTTTGTTGGGTCTCCTTTTTTAAGCTTCTTTTGTTTTTTTCTTTTCCCCCCCACTTATTTGTGAACCTAACTAAAGCATGAATCGTATCTCTCCATGTAAAAATCTTTGGCCGCACCCTTCTCTCATTTTTTCCATTGAACCACTTAGGTTTTCTCCGAAACATATGGTTTGATGGCAAAAATCTTCTATGATCCACGTAGATAGTCTTCTGAGCAAGTGGTAGCCAGTAAGAACACGTTTCAGGTCCACATACAGGACAAGCAAATTCCCCTTTATTAGTCAACCCAGATAAATTCCCATAAGGTGGGAAATCATTAATGGTCCACAATAGGATACCTCTAAGGTTAAACATGGCTTTAGTATATGCATCATACATATTAACACCATCCCACAACAATTTTAGATCATCTATAAGGGGCTGCAAGTATACATCAATGTCAGTTCCTGGTTGTTTAGGGCCTGGAATAAGTAAGCTTAGTATCAGGTTTCGTAAGACGTGCACACATTTGGTGGAAGATTATAGATGACTAAGATAACTGGCCAAAAATTGTGTGTGGAGATAAGATTGCTGAATGGGTTGAACCCATCAGTTGCAAGTCCAAATCTTAAATTCCTCGGATCTGATGCAAAATCGGGGTATTTTTTATCTATGGAACTCCAAGAAACTGAGTCCACAGGATGACGCATCTTGCCATCTTGACTATGATGACTAGAATGCCATGTTAACTGCTCACTAACGGATGCAGGAAGAAACATCCGCTGAAGTCTTGGAATTATAGGAAAGTAACGTAATACTTTTGCAGCAACACCTTCTTTTATCTTTCCAGTACGTAGGTTTACTTTATATCTAGAAGCATTACATTCAGGACATTTATGTAAGTCTCTATAGTCCTCTCCCCTATACAAAATACAATCATTGACACATGCATCTATCTTCTCATACCCTAAATCAAAATCTTTAAGTGTTTTCTTGACTATGGATAGTGACTCCGGAAAAGTATTTACCTCCGGTAGCATATCTTTAAACACACTCATGATTTTATCAAAACCAGAATTAGATTGACCTGATTCAGCTTTCAAAGTATACATGATTAAGGTTGCTGAAAGTTTTGTGTACTTGGTACAACCAGGGTACAGAGGAACTTCAGCATCTGAAATCTTTTTTTGATACATATCATCTACATTCAGGGATTCACCCTAAACTGGTAACTTAAAACACGCATCTTCATACATCTGATGGACTTCTAACATTTCAGAATCCTCACGAACATTATATGATGTTACAAACTCATCGACTTGTGTACATCTTCCTATAAGATTTGGCTCACCATGAGCGACCCAGACCTTATATGTAGGATCAAATCCATACTTAGTTAGGTGAAACAATAATGTTTCATCATTTTGTGAAGAGCGGTTTCTACATATTACGCAAGGACAGATGATCCTGTCAGGATTCTTTGCAAACTTCTAAGAATTTATAATAAATTCTTTAGCCTTTTCTTGAAACTGAGAACTATTTGGGTCCCAAGATATCCAGCTCTTATCCATGCTAACTTATACTTGCTTTACACCTACCAATATTTAAAAACTCACACAGATTAAATTCATGACTTTAAGACTTAAGAGTGCTACCATGTTATGATATATACCAAACACAAATTAATATGAAACAACAACATGTGACCTTATTAACATCCTTATAAAAAGCACTTTTCTGCAGAAAAATCATGACATTAATGACATTGTTTCCATCAAGGCTGAGATTCATGACTTATTGAACAAGCCTCTTGGTGAATAATCTTCTGCAACCGAAAAGTTATTGCTGGATATGGCAAGAAGAATGATGAAGAAGTACAACAAATACTTTGAGGATCTTAAAGACATTAATGAGTATTTTTTGGTGGCTGAAACAATTGAGGCATTGATTTGCCTTCAGAATTGTCTCAAGTCAGATAGCATCTTGGGGCATTCTTATCTTCCTCATGTAGGAGATTTGAGTTTTTTGAAGCTACGACAAGAGGTACTTTACATTCTTATACCCTACATAATTTTACTTTCAGTTTCAGTTTTGTTAATTACTTAATGAGTTAATCATGTAATTTTTTATGAGTGTAGAACAAACCCAAGAAAAAAATGTCAACTTGTAGTATCTCAAAAATCAAGTACAAGGGAGCCTCCAGCTACATCATATGATGCAATTCCCCCAAAGCCTCCAAATATTGCTAAAGTGGCTACTACATCAAATGCTCTAAGGTCTCCTCAACTATCCAAACAAAAGAAGAAAATACCTAAATAAAAGTGAGCTATCTAATCTAAACTATTGTGAATTTATACTTGTCTAACTTATTAATTATATATATAATTGCTGCTATAGTCTTCCAGCTTATAATCTTCTTAATTATACAAATTTACAAAGAATTGTTGCTGTATACTTGTATGTGATTATTTCACTAATTTGTTTATTTGATATATGTAGGGAAGGAGGCTGATGAAACATGAACTGGGAGTTATTCTGTAATCTATATTTCATAGTGACTCAGACCGAATTTTAAACTTTTTGTTTGATTGTGTTGTGCGATGATTTATACGCCTCGACGGCGATCGATAACAAGGCCAAGCGGCCGAGTACACAACCAAACGAGCTACGGCGAACTTGTCTAAACGAAGATAACTGTCCACCTTCAAGCATCTAGCGATCGACTCCCAAGGCGATCGCCTTTTGACACCTAGCGATCGACTCTGGTGCCCGACCAAGGACGACCGACCTATGCCACAAATTAGGCCTTCGTCCGTCAAAGTCTACGAAGACTGGATCACGAAACAAGCGCCCATGTGCAGATCCACGAAAGGTGCCGCAGAACATGGATCGTCGACCATCAACAGCTGTCAATGACAAGGACGACTTCACCTACCGACAGACCCGCCGAAAGGTGCAAAGTGGGTCCTCCCACGACAGCGACACGAATGCGTGTTGGCCTTTCATTGGTCCGCACCTCTGGCAGCCAGCAACTTCTGCGGACTTCAAGGAGACCAACCCATGTGCTATTGATGATCACCCGCTTATTATAATACAGCGGAGGCGATCGCCCAGCAACATCCAGTGCTATAAATAGAGAACCTCCAGCAACTGGAGAAAGGTTCGCAACTACATTGGCAAATACATCCTCAACCGGACACACTTTCAGACTCTCGGCTTCTTCTCCCGAATCTATCTCAGGATTTCTCTCTCAGCACCTCTCAACCCGTAGACGGTCGGCAGAGGCAAGAACTCCCTGCAGCATAGATTCGAAGAGACTCGCAAGCCCGGGAGTTCAGACATACAGCGAATACACACTGTGAGAGACCGTCGATTTCTCACAGTCGTCACAACACACCATCGTTGTTACAAAAACTCACAGAGCATCACATCTGGTTCTTCCGGCAATCTTCACGCTCAATAGCTAAGATGACTAGGGTCTTTACACTCATTGTAATTGTACTCTAATATTAATATTTGTACTCCAAAGTATTCGTATTAATAATATCTCACGAGAGCATTCAAGCCCGGGACTAACAACCCCGGCAAATCTTGTGTTATTTACTTTTCCCACGGAAGTGTTCTCGTATTTGTTTGTTACTCGACCATTCCAGCAATATTCATCTCCGGATAATATTTTGGGTAACAACAATTGGCGCTAGATGAAGGGGTTTTTAAATCTTAACTTTCATTTTTTATTCCTACCGTAACACTCACTGTTATCGGGGCATATACTTGAAGTGACACTCACTGCTCTTCAAATAAAAACCTTCAGAGTCATGACGTATGCCACCATATCGAAGAGAGCCGCTCTCCGAACCGCCGGACTTCATATACCGGCTCGATCCGAGCCCCATCCGACGGCAGAGGGTAGCCGCGGCGATGCGAGACTCTCGATCCCGCACCTGAGGGGCGGCCCCAGCCTTTCACTCGACCAGTTCCAAACTGCGGAACAGATCGAGGAGGCTATGGCCATCCTAAAGGAGCGACGGAGAGCATACGCGACGCCCGCTATAACACCCTCGGCCATCCGCCGCGTGGGCAAACGGAAGTTCAAGGGATTACTGGGCGAGCGATCGTCAGAAAGCCCCGATTCGCGAGAAAATGCTCTCGCAAGGCTGGACGGTTCCGTGTTCAGTCACTTGGGAAAAGATCCATCATGGCGACTGGGCCATTCTGGCCCCAACCACGAGACGACGGAAACCGAGTCCGTCACCAGAAGCTCGGCCTACCCGACTCCCAGCCGAATATAGGTCAGCCGTCTGGCTCCCGCTCCGAACGCTAGGGGATCAGTACTTGATCGCCTCGGCTCCCACTCCGAGCACCTAGCCGCGAGTAGCCAGGCCGCGGCGATGGCCGCCATGCAACGCCAACTCGATGAGATGAAAGCGCTCTTGAATACTGGGGCAAGCACCAGTAGAAAGATCATCGGACCGACTGAGCCACTCGCGGTCCACATCGAACTTGCCCCCGTGCAACCAAGGATCGCTCCTCCCAAAACACCTCTATACGAAGGGAGATCGGACCCCGAGACCCACCTAAGCAAGTTCCGGATCTACATGATTGGGTGTGGGGCATCAGATGCGACCAAATGCCGAATCTTCCCGTTAACATTGGGCGAGTTGGCCCATAGGTGGTACGTCTCACTACCACCGCGATCGATCATCTCCTTTGAGAAACTGGCGAGTGACTTCACGTCATACTTCGCCGCCAAGGTCGCCAGACCAGAAGGCCCCCACCGCATGATGAAAATCAGGCAAGGGGAAGACGAATCCGACGTAGATTACATCGACCGGGTGGATGAAATAGTCCTCACCGGCGAGCCCATCAGCGACGAGATCGCTCTATACTCGGTCCTAGGGGGTTTCTACGGTCATTCGCCCAAGTTTAGGCATCTCACAAAGGACATCCCCCAAACTACGCGATCTTCCGTGCTAAGGCTGCCGACTTTCTGGCCAGGCAGAGGCTACTCACCCTCCGCCTAGGCGAGGGAGCGCCACCTCCTGTCCGAAAGACGGCGATCGCCAAAACCAAAAGGCGGTCGCCAAGCCACCCGGCGATCTCAAGGCCTTCGAGGACGTGTAAACCCATCTCCTCCACAAGTTCAACCGAACTCCGGCCGACATTTTTTGCGCCATCAAGGGGTGCGAACCGCTAAACAAGCCAAAGGCAATAAGGGACCACGGTCATCTGGACCACAATCAATATTGTGCTTACCACAAGAGTCCCGGCCACAGCACCAACCAGTGCCGCGACCTCCTCATACAACTCTGGAGATTGTTCGAGGAGGGCAAGTTGGATAGCTTATTGGCTTAGCCGGAGCCCTATCAATCTCCCGATACGGTCACCTGAGTCGAACGCGAATAGGCCGGAAAGCTCATATGAGCCGACCCCTCGATCAACCTCGGCGACCGAATCCATATACTTCAATCAAGAGGAGGAAACTTCGGAAGTCTCTCCCCGATTCCCGCCTCGTCAAATCCAAAGGCTACTGCCTGAGCAAACGCCTCGAAAAAGAGGATGACTCGCTCGTCTTCTAAAGTTCGTCATCAACATGATGGACCTAGGCAGCGATCGCCTCCCCTAGCACAACATATACCGTCGAGGATCGTCATCTGACATGATGGTCCGAGGTAGAAAAGTGCTGCCATGGTCGCGAAAATCGATGAAACCGATGATCCGACCATGCAAGGTTCCTTTGGGCTTCGATCGCTCGCCCTTCGTTTAAATACGAGGCGGGCATAGCCTGAGGACTCTCCAAAGACAAATCAGAAGATGACTCGCTCGCCCTCTAAAGTTCGTCATCAACATGAAGAACCTAGGCCAGCGATCGCCTTCCCTTACACAACGTATACCGTCGAGGATCGTCATCTGACTTGATGGTCCGAGGTAGAATAGTGTCGACATGGTCGTGGAGGACAATGGAACCGTTCTCTGTGCTCGTGCAAGGTCCCTTTGGGCCACGATCGCCCGCCCTTTGTTTAAATACAAGGTCGGCGTAGTCTGAGGGCCCTCCAAAACAGATCTGTGGACACGTTCGCCCGCCCTCGAAGGTCCATCACTTAACATGGTGGATCCTTCCCGGACAATGCGACGCGTCCCTCCCCCCGTCACAACGTATACCGTCGAGGGTCGCCATCTTAATGGCGGCCCGAGGTAGAAAAGTGCTAACAAGCCGCGGACGTGGAGTCGATTAATCCGACGACGCCCCACGCAAGGAATCCTCCAGATCAAGACAGCAAGCCCTTCGTTTAAATACGAGGCAAGGCGCAGCCTACGGAGGACCCTAACAATTAAGTGAGTCGCGAGAACTTAGCCATCAGACGGAATGTCTCTCATGCACAAGACACGGTCGTGGAGGTCGGTCCATCGAACTCCGCGATCGTGCATGGTTCCTCAAGACCGAGATGGACGGCCTTCCTCGAGGAATCTGCATAATTGAAGACCGCTCACTCAACGATTTATTTTCGTCCCCTTACTTTCACCAAGTGAACAAAAACAAGGGGGAAGGGCGGAGCTATATATACGACGATCGTCCCTATTCAATTACATACGGAGATCGGCATTTTTCAGATGTATATGCAGCAATCGAATTTGTTGTAAAAGTTATCTATATGAATTTATCAATTCACTTGGAGCTATACACGCAACAATCTCTCCTCATACATTTGTACAAAGTCATGCAAAGACTCAGAAAAGCAATCATTCAAGTAATAAATCGGAGAAACAAACATTCATTTCATTACTTGAAGTATCAGAGTACATACACGGTTGCCCGAAGGCCTAAGTACAGCAAATCTACAAAATTACAAGGCAAAAGCGAAAACAAAAAGGACATAGACCCTCAGGATGTCCCAGCCTGGCCTTCGCCTTCAACCACTGGATCGGCCCGCGACCCTTCGCCAGCTTCCGGAGCTGCCTCCCCGTCCTCTGGGGCATTTGGATGAACAAGATTTCCGGGAGTCGGGTACCAGCTCAGGTCCACGCCGATTTCCGAGAGATCCAAGATCGGCACAGAGAAGGCAGGATGAAGAGGGTGCTCCAGCACATATGCCTTGAAGCTTTCAGCAAGAGGGCCGACCTCCAGCCCTCCCTTCTTAGCAGCACGGAGCGAGTCAGTGAACGCCATGTAATAGGCAAACTCGCTGACGAACTCCACGTTGAGAAAGGGATCGGCCTCGGTCGCCTCCAGCTTCCCTTTCAACTCCGCAACCGCCTGTTGCGCACCCTGGAGCTCAGAATCTTTAGCGGACGTCTCTCCCCTCGACGACGCCAGCTCGCTAGTCAGCCGGGCAACAGTCACCTTCAGCTAATCGGTCTCCTTATGAGCGGCCGCGTACGACCTACGGGCATCTGTAATCTGGTCCCAAAGTCGGTCGACCGTCGCCCGGGCTCGCTCATAATTCTCTTTCGCCAGCTCAAGATCCTGACTCGCCCGTTTAGCTGCATCCAAGGAGTCCTTCTCCATAGCCACAATCCTGTCGGCAAACTCGGAGTTCTCTTTCCGAGCGGCCTCGAGTTCCGCCTGCAGACGAGAAGTAGAATGACGCCTCTCGAATTCCTTCACAGCCTGGGCAGCCATCGTCGCCGCCTGGAGGGAGAGAGCGAAAGCAGCCTGCATCGTATTCCCAGATCGCTGGAGGGCGATCGCATCCAAGTCGGTCGTCCAGGCCTTCGGCAAAGCAGAAACAGCCCGGTTGACATATAGTGGAAAATCACAGGCCGTGCGAGGAGATCGGCTCGCGAGGAAATCCAACACCAGCGGCGAGCAAGCTGGGTTAGTGCTGCGGATCCTGCATCAAACAACAAAAAGTTAGCACATCTACCACGCAAGTGACGATACTCAACAAACAAACAAAGTTTACCTCTCGGCTTTCTCGGGGTCGCGACCAAAGTACGATTTCCCGCGAGGGGTCTTGGCCTCGGCGATCGCCATCTCTTGCAAGAAAGCCGCAGAGGGCGTAGGCTCATCCATCGGAGGGACCGCGGTGAGCGGAGACGCGACGATCGGTACCTCACCAGCAGGGGCAGAGACTGGAGGTTCCCCCGACCTCTGCCGCTTGCGATTCGACCGGAGTCCCTCCTCCGGAACCTCCTCCTCCGCTACGATCGGCTCTACGTTAGGCCTCACCTCCGGAATAAGAGGTAGCCCTACCGGAGGAACTCGAGACGACTTCTTCTGGCGAAGACGGCTCAGAACTCCGGGGTCCGACATGGCTATCTCCGCGGGAGGCTCCAAGAAACGAGGAAAGCGGACCTTTGCAATAAGGAACAATCGCACAATGCTTAGACACATTCTCCAAGCAGGACGATCGCCGAGCAAATGGAGATCGTAGAAATTTATACCTGGGACCGAAAGATGTCGCGGAAAATGGACTAACCGAGCAGACAACCAACGACTCTCTTTGTTAATCCGGCGAGCGTCTAAGTCGTCGTCCGGCAGACTTCGTATCCGCTCCCAGACTACCAGAAAATCGAAAGGTGGCTCGTCGACCGCCGGAATATGTAAACCTGCAAAAGGAAAACCAAATTAGATCAGTTCAGAACATATCCAAACGAGGGGAGAGTCAAAACCCTTACTCAGATTCCTCTCCCGAAAGCCTGTGGGAATGTCCAGCTCGCCCATAAGATTGTCACTCGTAGATGCCTTCCAAGCACCGGCAACCCAGAACCACTTCGCCGGATCGCCCCGCACCTTGTTCGGGACTCCAAGGATCACCCGACCGGAACGGCCTTGAATATGATAGCCTCCAACCGACCCTTTATGAACCGTCAGCTTGAACAGGTGGTTCATCTCCAATGGCGAAGGAAGGCGGTACAGTCGGTGACCGCCGAACAAGGTGAGGGCACAGATGATTTGGAGCCAGGCGTTCGGAGTGAGCTAAAACGGCGCCACATTCCAAGCGACCAGCAGATGGGAGACGGCGAAAGACAGAGGGAACCGCAGCCCAGCCTCCATAATTGCCTCATTCACGGTGACCATACCCTCCGGAGGTTGGTCGGCTTGTTCGTTCTCGGCCGGCGCAAATAGATCCACATCTGAGGGGACATGATACCTCGCCCTCCAGACGGCCAGGTCCTTACTGGTCGCCGAGCTTTTTATCTGGACGAGGGACCATGAAGAGCGCTGCGCAGCCCAAAACAGCGACCGCCTAGCAGATTGGTAGGGATGAGCGATCGAGTACTCCCGGTAATCGAATTTAGGAGACGGACCGGCCAACCTCTCCATGATGTCAGCAAAGGCCAAATAGGCCTGGCCAAAAGCACTATGCTGCTCCCAGTACGCCCTCACCGCCAAATCCTTCTCCATCTGCGAGCGTCTTTGCTCAATCGCCGCCTCCCTGGCATCATCGGCTTCATTGAATAGTGCCTCGACTTCCGCGGGATCAATACCGGCGTGGATAGCCTCGGCGGCCGTCTCCAAATGGAATTCTGCGGAGGATCCTCTCCGGACAGTCGAAGTTCCGATGGCAGAGGTGGTGTCCATTCCAGATGATGAAGGTACTCCAGACATTTTCGAAAAGAAGAGGAGAAAAGGAGTGTTTCTTACCGAGGGTTGAGTCGATCGACGATCGGCAGTCAAAGCTTCAGAAAATCCTTCGGCAATATTCTTCTTCTCCGATGAAATCGCATAAGGTTCTTAACACAACAGTCCAGCCCCTTTTTATAGGAGAAGGCAGGGGCTTCCAAACAATTAAGGAGAATCTCACGGGCCGAAGTGCAACCGTCGCAATTAATGCTCCCTTGAAACCCACGTACGCGTCGTTTCAAGGACACGCCAGATGAGGAGTCATAACTAACCGTCGGTCTCCCCCAACAGGAACCCAACATGTGCCCCGGAGACTTTTCCACGACCGCTGTCATCTCCCGCTCATTTCAGCGACCGAACTGGTCGTCCATATTCAAAGTCATTCCGCTCAAAGACGATCGCCAGTTCCGCAAAATGCAGGGTCACTCGTCAAAGTTAAGCGATCGCCAGTAGAACCACCTCACCCCACGTTTTCAACATCGGAGCGAGATGGGGGGCAATTGTTGTGCGGCGATTTATACGCCTCTATGGCGATCGATAACAAGGCCGAGCGGCCGAGTACACAACCAAACGAGCTACGACGAACTTGTCTAAACGAAGATAATTGTCCACCTTCAAGCATCTAGCGATCGACTCCCAAGACGATCGCCTTTTGACACCTAGCGATCGATTCTGGTGCCCGACCAAGGATGACCGACCTATGCCACAAATTAGGCCTTCGTCCGTCAAAGTCTACGAAGACTGTATCACGAAACAAGCGCCCATGTGCAGATCCACGAAAGCCGCCGCAGAACATGGATCGTTGACCATCAACAGCTGTCAATGACAAGGACGGCCTCACCTACCGACAAACCCGCCGAAAGGTGCAAAGTGGGTCCTCCCACGACAGCGACACGAATGCGTGTTGGCCTTTCATTGGTCCGCACTTCTGGCAGCCAACAACTTCTGTGGACTTCAAGGAGACCAACCCATGTGCTAAAGATGATCGCCTGATTATTATAATACAGCAGAGGCGATCGCCCAGCAACATCCAGTGCTATAAATAGAGAACCTCCAGTAACTTGAGAAAGGTTCGCAACTACATTGGCAAATACATCCTCAAACGGACACACTTTCAGACTCTCGGCTTCTTCTCCCGAATCTATCTCAGGATTTCTCTCTCAGCACCTCTCAACCCGTAGACGGTCGGCAGAGGCAAGAACTCCCTGCAGCATAGATTCGAAGAGACTCGCAAGCCCGGGAGTTCAGACATACAGCTAATACACACTGTGAGAGACCGTCGATTTCTCACAGTCGTCACAGCACACCATCGTTATTACAAAAACTCACAGAGCATCACATCTGGTTCTTCCGGCAATATTCACGCTCAATAGCTAAGATAACTAGGGTCTTTACACTCATTGTAATTGTACTCTAACATTAATATTTGTACTCCAAAGTATTCGTATTAATAATATCTCGCGAGAGCATTCAAGCCCGGGACTAACAACCCCGGCAAATCTTGTGTTATTTACTTTTCCCACGGAAGTGTTCTCGTATTTGTTTGTTACTCGACCATTCCAGCAATATTCATCTCCGGATAATATTTTGAGTAACAACAGATTGTAAGTTGGTTTTGTTGCCGGGGCAATTTATTAAACTATTTGAGACATTTTGCTGAACTAGCAGAGGCATTTTGCTGAATTTTACTATGGTTTTGGTAGTCTTTTTGTTAGAATAATGTTGAATTTTTATTCACGTTTACAAACTTTTATTTCTGGACTTCTTTTGAGCTTTAAAATTGCAGTAGGTTATGATATAGCTAAATGTCCTGATCAAAACATAGACAGTGTTGCTGAAAATAAGACTTTTTGTTGGATTTAACAATCGATTAGGAATCGAGAAACCGCGAAAACCAGACCAGTTTGCAGCGTTCCGGTTCCACTGCGGTTTCTAGTTTTCAAAGTGACAAAACTGAACTGCAAAATATGCTTTTGCAAATAACAGGCCAGGAAATATAATGTTATGAAGGTAATCAAAGGGAAAGATACCTCATGAATTGAAATTGTTATAAGGTAATATATATCACTTTTTCTTTCTCACAGGTGTTTACAACACAAATACAGAACCATCACACCAGTAATATATTTAGGTTTCATATACAAACAAAATCATAAAAAAATATTATCATAAACCTCTTGTAATTATACGTTCTGCATAATAAATTGTTCTTGGAGTTGTTACAGGGTGAATAGACCATGGTTGTTACGTCGACCAGTCGAGCCCAGTCGACGGAGGGTCCGACAAGTCGAGTCGTAGACTAGCCGTGACTAGTCGACAAGGTATAAATAATAAATAATAATTATACATATAGAATAATATATGTTTCTAACATACCTAATACAGCAGCAGGCCCAAATTATAACATTCAACATATATTGCAATCAACTAGTCTGTATTGTATATGTAATTATATATATATATAATATATATTATAAACATAGTATATATATATATACACAGAGTATATTTACAGACGATGGAGGCGACGACGGTGGAGCCGACTGGGTCACGAAGCGATGGACTGGAGGCGATGGAGACGGGTCGCGATTTCTGAGCCAAATACAATTAGGTTAAAATTAGATTACTTAATACTTTGTTTTTTGCAATAGGGTCGGAAATTCTGAACCAGTCAAGTGATTGGGTCGCTAAGTCGGCCTGCCTAGTCGACTCAGTCGACCAGTCGATGGCGAGTCGCTCGAAATAGTGACAAACAGCCAGTCGAGGGCTCCAGTCGATCCTTCCGGACCGACTGCTCGACTAGTCGGGCGACTTAACAACCATGGAATAGACCCATAATACCATCCAAAAGTTTCAAAGTCAGCATATTAAATTTTTTTGAGATTGAAATGTAGCCAAATGGACATTTACGAGCATTAAATATTTGTATAAAGGATTAGTTAGACTTTTATGTAACTACGACCAGCTATATAAATTGATGATATTTTTTTTCAAGGCGAGACAGTTTTCTCCAATCCGAAAATGCTCTAAACAATCAAAATTTATGTGATCTTAATACATATTCTGCTGTTTAATAATTCGAAGATTTTAAGAGATAAAAGAAAAACTTCAATATTAAGTGATTAATTATTTAAAGACTTGGTAAAAACTGCGACAACATTCCTTAAAAACTAAAAATCAGTAAAAACAAACAACATGAGTCATTACTTGTCAAATGTATTATGCACATAAATAATGGATATAAAAAAGTGTTATAGTAACCTATTAAAACTAGTGAGCTTCTAAAAGTGTCATTTAGTGTCTTCAAGAATGCTAAACAAAATGCACGACCACCAATTAACATAAAAATATTATCTCGGTGACTATGCGCATTCCAGATTGATAACTCTCATCACGTATATCACTTATTCCTTCCAAAACCTTAGAGAAAAGGTAGAAAGTTATCGTAAAAATAATAGCAATTTATATTAAGTGAAACTAATAAACTAGAGAAAGATGAAGTAGGTGATGGAAGATCTCAGAGAAGCAAGCATAACATAGCACTCTGAACAATAGAGAGAACTCGTCTAGAAGTAACATCTTCAGCATAACATGTGTGTGGGTGAGGAAAACAATATATACCATCTCTACAATAGATAAAGGCATAACACGGTCTATAACAAATAAAACAATTACAGACAACATTAAGACTAATGGTAGCATCCCAAAAACTCGATGGATGGCCACAACTAATTGGGGAGAAATAATTTAAGTATAATATCCCATACAAACATATACTAGCTCCCAATTTATATCAGTTCATCTATCCATAAATCTTTAAACTTTGAACAAACCGATATTAACTGAAAAGAAGCATCTTCATACATTTCATGCACTTCAAGGATTTCGGTATCCTCATAAATAATAAATAATCAGATATTGTGCACGTGGTGTGAACATTCTTCAGAAAAAGAAAATAATAAATAAAAAACAAAACAGAATTGAATAAATCGATCGTGAGGCTTACGCTGAAGACAATCAACCGTGAACCCAAGAGATAAGAGAGTAGCACACGTTGCGTTCGGCCGGAAGAGAAGCAGGGGTCGCTGAAAGAGAAGCGGCAGTGGCGTCGTGTGAGAAAGAGAAGCAGATTTCTGAATCAGATTTTGAAGGTCGCGAGCGCAGACGTGAGAAAGAGAAAGGGTGGCGTACTGAGTAACTAGGGTTTTTTTGAGCAGTTTTCTTATTTTCTCTTCAGACTTGTTTTCTCAAAGTCTTCAATCAATAGAAACTTCCCGAAAATAAGGGCGGCAGATACAATTGGGCTAAGGCGCCAATACTTGTGTATTGTCATGGCCCACCTAAAATTTATGACGTTTAACAAATGTCATTGAAACAATATTCAATCATACTTAGAAACTGTCGTCAATAGATCTACTATGACGTCCGGAATTCATCATGGAAGATTAGTATATGACGTTTATAAAATGTCATAAATTTTATGACGGTTTTTAAACATCATGAAATTAACTATTCACGATAACTGTTACTAAACATCATAAAAGTAAACTCCAATTCAAATTTATGATGTTTGATGCAGGAGACGTCATGGAAATACGTTACAATGACGTTTTTGGCAAAACGTCATAAAATTTCTGTCATTAAAGGTCATATTTGTAGTAGTGTTGGACCCTTCTGTCTGGTCCATTGTTCTTATGTGGGCACTGAGAGACCATGTGTCCTTCTTCATGGCACCGGTAGCATCGATTCTGTCCTAACATGCAAACTCCCTTGTGCCTCTTCCCACATTTTGAGCAGGTTGGGTAGTCGTATTGTGTCTTTGACCCGGATAGTCCTTCTTAACTACCCTTGTTGCTAGTATTATTACTTAGTCCTTGCCACTTTCTTTTGTTCGAACTCACCATTGGTAGAGCCCTAGCCTTTTCTGTTGGAACATTTTATTCCATACATAAATTAAAAGTGTTTTGATGATTAATGGCGATAAACAAAACAAAACAACGAAGAGACGAAGCAAGCATCGAAGGAAAATGAAGTGCAAAATGCTGGATAAAATAAAAGCTAACGTACGTAACAAGGGTAAGTTAACGTACTTAATATGGGCAAGGTAACGTACGTAATGGAGGTTGTATAACGTACGTAAAGGAGTTCAACCAAGTGAACGTTGGACGAGTCAAAGTCAGAAAAGCATGCAACGGATATATGACGTCATCACTGATGTAATGTTAACGTACGTAACGAAGTCTATGCTAGCGTACGTAACTCAAATGACGAATCTCCCTGGACTGTTTTGTGTAGAGGCTAACGTACGTAACCAGTGAAGGTTAACGCACGTAAAGGAGCTTACGTACGTAATGGAGATCATATAGCGTACGTAACGATGGCCCTGGCAGCTAACGGCTAGTTTGATGGTGGAGCCTATAAATACCATCCCTATGGTATTGTTTGAGCACAACAACCTTGAGCAAATAGTATATACTTGTGATATTATTATACACATTCTTGTTGTTGATATTGAGCTTAATTGTAAGTGTTTGAGTGAGAATTCACGAAAACATACACGAGTGGTAAAAGAAAAGATACGATTGGATTCGGTATTATTATGATAAGGATCCGGCATTATTAGAATCACAATCGATATCTAAGTGAGGTTTATCTAGTACCCATAGAAAGCTAGAGCGGTTGATTCCTTGTCCGATAGAAAAGGAAAATGGTTTAACTTGGACCAACGCAAAGACAAGTACAAGTGGTTTATCACGGACCAATAGAAGACGTGATTGTAACGGTTATACCTCGACCGATAGAAGAGAGGAGAAGAGGTTTTTCTTTAGCCTATTGAAAAAGATACCGAGAGAGGACGTAGGCTCATTTATAGCCGAACCTCTATAAATCCTTGTGTGCTTTAAATTTCCGCACTTGATATTTACGCTTCCGCAACACGGCGCAATATCCGATCCCATTCCCAACAATTGGTATCGGAGCAGTACTCCAATACACGGCTTAACATCCGAGGAGAAAAAGATCCAATGGCATTTCAATTTGCTCCTGTCGAAGGCCTTGCTCTCAACCGACCACCATTCTTTGATGGCTCAAATTATTTGACATGGAAGAAAAATATGTCAATCTTTATTCGTGCCTATGATATAGAGATTTGGAAGATTATTTGCCTTGGCCCAAAAATTTCTCTCAAATCCGACGGTACGCTCAAATCTTTTGAAGAATACGACGATGCCGATTGGAAAATGACCATCTAAATTGTAAGGCCACCCAACTTTTATTTTGTGCCTTAAATCTCGAAGAGGTCAATCGAATCTCGTCGTGTGAAAGTGCGAAAAAAATATAGAAAATTCTTGAAATCACACACGAAGGGACAACTCAAGTCAAGGAGACGAAGATCAATATGCTTCTCCATGACTACGAGTTATTCATGATGAAGGGTGACGAGTCCATCACCAATATGCTCGACCGATTTTCGGTCATCACCAATGGACCTGCTTCGTTCGGAAAACCATTATCTAGTAGTGAAAAAGTTAAGAAAATTTTACGATCACTACCTAGCGAATGGGACGGCACCGTGACCGCGATTATGGAATCCAAAGATCTCAACACGCTCGATTTTAGTGCCCTTGTTGGTTCACTAATCAATTATGAGATTGTATTAAAATCACGAAGTGTCAAGCCAAAGCCGAAGGAATGATCATTAGCCATGAAGGCTAAGATATCGAGAAATAAAGAAGAAACCCCAGTGGAGGAAAGCGACAAAGAAGCAGCATATTATGCCAAGAATATTAATAAATTCCAAACTTTATTAAACCGGAGGAAGAAGGATATCTCGAGCGAAACGAAGAAATTCGACAACTCTTGTCGACTATGTGGAAAACCAGGCCACTTCGCTAAGCATTGCCATGCCAAACCTAAGAGGGAGGTCCTCGTGGCAACATGGAGCGATGAAGACGAAGACGACGAATTTATCGAACAAAATAATCTCGCTCTCATGGCCCGGAGTTCGTTCGACGACAGCGAAGTCGAAAGCCAGGTTAGTACATCCTCCCGTGATTAACTTTTTGATGCATTTGAATTATTACATACGGATTTTCAAAATGCTTTATCCGAAATAAAATCCCTCAAGTCTAAAATTAAATCTTTGGAAATTGAAAATTCCAAAATTATCGAGAAGGGAAAATTTGTTGAAATCGATCATTCAAAGTGTATTGAAAATGAAACTATTTTTAAGAATGATCTCGCTAAAATCAAAACCGAGCTTAAATCTTTGACAAAGAAATTCTCGCACGGAAACGAGAAATTTGAACAAATGCTTGGTGTTCAAAAATTTACTTTGAATAAAGAGGGGTTAGGATTCAAAACTCGTTTGAAAAATGAATCCGTTAATTTCAAGATACCCCATTGCGAAAAGTGTTTAAATATCGGGCATCATATTTCAAGTTGCAAAAGCCCGAGACGTACGATAAAAATTAAGAAAATTTGGGTTCCTAAAGGAACAATCGTTTCAAATATCGTCTACGTTTCTAAACAAAAACCAACTATAGGTTGGATCCCCAAATATTGATTTTTGGTATTTTACTCAGGGGGAGTAATTTTTTAAAACAGATAATATTTTTAGGGGGAGTTAATACCCTTGTATTTATTTCTGCATATGTCATTATTTTTTATGAATACAAAAAGGGGGAGAGATAGGAGAATGGAGAAATAAGTCGAAAATGTGATTAACCGTGAAAGGGGGAGAAAAATCGAAGAAAATCGATAGCATACAAAAAGAATTGGAAAAACGAAGGAGTTGAACAAAAATAAGGAGAAGTCGAATATGAAGGAAAAGAAAAATGAGGAGACGTCGAAAAGACGATGAAAAATTAAAAATGAGAAAAGAAAAGGAGAAAAGAAAAGAAGGAGTCGAAAATGAAATGGGAGAAGAATCTAACGAAACGGACAAAGTCGAAAACTTTAGTCTGTAAAGATATACATATATTTGTATTTTTTCAGGTAAATCCCTTTGGCGTATTGTTGTTTTGTAATCATCAAAAAGGGGGAGATTGTTGGAACATTTTGTTCCATACATAAATTAAAAGTGTTTTGATGATTAATGGCGATAAAAAAAACAAAACAACGAAGAGACGAAGCAAGCATCGAAGGAAAACGAAGTGCAAAATGCTGGATAAAATCAAAGCTAACGTACGTAACAAGGGTAAGTTAGCGTACGTAATATGGGCAAGCTAACGTACGTAATGGAGGTTGTATAACATACGTAAAGGAGTTCAACCAAGTGAACGTTGGACGAGTCAAAGTCAGAAAAGCATGTAACGGATATATGACGTCATCAGTAATGTAATGTTAACGCACGTAACGAAGTCTATGCTAGCGTATGTAACTCAAATGACGAATCTCCCTGGACTGTTTTGTGTAGAGGCTAACGTACGTAACCAGTGAAGGTTAATGTACGTAAAGGATCTTACGTATGGAGATCATATAGCGTAAGTAACGATGTCCCTGGTAGCTAACAGCTAGTTTGATGATAGAGCCTATAAATACCATCCCTAGGGTATTGTTTGAGCACAAAAACCTTGAGCAAATAGTCTATAGTTGTGATATTATTATACACATTCTTGTTGTTGATATTGAGCTTAATTTTAAGTGTTTGAGTGAGAATTCACGAAAACATACACGAGTGGCAAAAGAAAAGATACGATTGGATTCGGTGTTATTAGGATCAAGGATCCGACATTATTAGAATCACAATCGATATCTAAGTGAGGTTTATCTAGTACACATAGAAAGCTAGAGTGGTTGATTCTTTGTCCGATAGAAAAGGAAAACGGTTTAACTTGGACCAACGCAAAGACAAGTACGAGTGGTTTATCACGGACCAATAGAAGACGTGATTGTAACGGTTATACCTCGACCGATAGAAGAGAGGAGAAGAGGTTTTTCTTTAGCCTATTGAAAAAGATACCGAGAGGGGACATAGGCTCGTTTATAGCTGAACCTCTATAAATCCTTTTATGCTTTAAATTTCCGCACTTGATATTTACGCTTCCGCAACACGGCGCAATATCCGATCCCGTTCCCAACATTTTCCATATCCAAGCTAGTTGATATACCCTCGGCTCTGGACATGGATTCCTTATATGTCATCTTCCCATGACTAGCCAGATGATGACGGATTGTGTCTTGAAGTCCATCACGAAACTTTTGCGCCTTCATGTCTTCAGTCTCAACCATGAATGGTGCAAATCGACACAAGTGATTAAACTTTCTTTCGTACTCAGCGACCGTCATGCCTCCTTGGGTTAAGTCTAAAAACTCTTTTTGCATTTTGTCCTTATACGTCCTAGGGTAATACTTATCCATCACCGTTTCCACGAATTCCTCCCAAGGCAGCATTCTACGTTCTTCTTCGGTTCGGTGTCTCCAGGATCCGTTCCACCAAGTCCTGGCATCCTCCTCTTCCTCTGGATCCTCCTCGGGACCCTCCTCAAACTCCTCCATCGGCTGTGATGGGGTATCGTGCATCTCAAATATCCTGGGAATCTCGCCCCTCGAATACAAGTCGAGAATCCTTCCAGCAGCGTACTGAAAGTCATCTACGACTGTTCTTTCCTCAGGGGTCCTGCGGTTCACCTCGTGCCAAAGGCGGTATATGGAATAACTCCAATCATTAAGCATAGTTATGATCATGTGCTCGACTTCCTCAACCGGATCTCTGGTCTTCCCAGACATGAACCATTTATGTATCCTCTCGACCACGTAGTGTGGGGCATTCTCGGGTAGCCCTGGATTTCCCCAAGAGTCTCGGGAGCTGGACCCCACCTCAACCCTCTTACATGGAGTCACTGTGAATCCGACAATACTAACCGGATACATGTATAATTACATAAAATTATTAAGTTTTATGATGGTGGTCTAGACATATGTACTATTTTTTTTATTATGTCTTATATGACAATCACAACAATTGTTTGAACAATGCTAACAATAAAAAATTAAAACCAACATCATCACAAAGTTTTTAGGTAATAAACCAACGAGTTATTTACCAAACGAAAAGACAAAAGTAACATTTCTATTTTCTTCCGAATATCTTGAGTCGATAACCGATCTTTATCTGCAAAAAACAAAGAAATGAGAGATATAGTCATACCAATTAACCGAATAAATTTTCTAAAATTTGTCATTATATACCGTGGCTTAGATGGACATCCTTTTCGGTTGTGACACTACAAAAAAACAGTTTTTACCGATGCCATTATGAAAAAAAAGAAAAAAATAAGTATGTGAACCGATCGTCGGCAATGGCGTCAGTAAATCAATTAAATAACGGGAGTCAGTAGTGACGTTGGTAAATTATAAGTTTAACAACGGCGGGTACGGGCGTCTGTAAAAACTGTTTTTTTTGTAGTGTCACAACCGAAAAGGATGTCCGTCTAAGCCACGGTATATAAAGACAAATTTTAGAAAATTTTCGGTTAATTGGTATGACTATATCTCTCATTTCTTTGTTTTTTGCAGATAAAGATCGGTTATCGACTCAAGATATTCGAAAGAAATTAGGAATGTTACTTTTGTCTTTTCGTTTGGTAAATAACTCGTTGTTTTAGTACCTAAAAACTTTGTGATGATGTTGATTTTAATTTTTTATTGTTATTATTGTTCAAACAATTGTTGTGATTGTCATATAAGACAATAAAAAATAGTACTAAAAAAAGCAGTAAAAACAGTTTAAAAATGCAGTAAAAACAGTAAAAGAAAACAGTTTAAAAAAGTGTAAAAAAAGGCAGTTAAAAAAAGTCAGTAAAAGAAAACAGTAAAAAAATCAATTAAAACCTACTTTAATAGAAAACAACACCCTTTTGGTAATTATGTTTGAGGGTACCTTATTTTGGTAAATATGTTTTCAAAATACACCTCTCTTGTAAATAACTCATGATTTATCCATTTACTTATTGTCATATTATTTTGAATATTATAGTGTTCGTACATTTTTTTTGTCGGTTAGTGCTGGGGAGGAGAGAACCCTAAAGCTTTTAGCGTACAAGGTGGCGAAAAGAGAGGCTAAGAAGGCAGTGGCTAAGGCTAAAGGTGAGACATACGAGGAGAAGTACAAGCGCCTAGACACCAAAGAAGGAGCGAATGCTATCTTTAAACTAGCGAAAGCTAGGGAAAGAGGGCGGCGCGACCTGGGTCCCGTTAAGTATATTAAAGATGATTTGGGCCTAGTGTTAGTGAACGATGTGTCTAATAAGGAGAGGTGGAATAAGTATTTTTTTGAACTTTTCAATGAGGCTAGGGGAAGCGACTCGGTGGTGCAAGGAGTTAGTCTATCTTCTGCTCGTTCGTTTAGTTCGTGTGAGAGCAGCAACAAAGAGGAAGTAAAGGGTGCCCTTTTTAAAATGGGTAGAGCTAAGGCTGTAGGCGCGGACTGTAACACCCCAATTCTCAAATGGGACATTACACGCCGTAGAACCCTCGTGAGGTCTACCAGGCTAACACATGACACATATTCAGTACAAGAAAAATCCCAAAGACACAATCATTAATGTAAAAAATGGGGCCGCGGCCTCGGCCAAAACGTTTTAATAGAAGTACGTGAAAGTATAGGTCGATACCATGTCATTGCCCACGCAGGGGACTTTAACCGAATACAATAAAACCATTCAAATTCCGATACTCAAACAATATAAATGACCCAACATAATTAAAGACTCGAGCCTAATAATCATGCCAACCCAAAAACCACAATTCATCATTCATTTCGAAAACGTAACATACATAATGAAATGTAATACATGTACTTGCCTTGGTTAACACGACGTGAAGGAAAACGGTGAACGGAAATGTTTTGGCCCAAATAATCTTCACAAATCTGATCCTAACACAATAACGATAAACAACCAATCTCAAAACTACGAAAATGTAGGAATACGTCCTAGTTCTACCCGCTGGAACAATTCGTCGAACATTCCTAGGGTATTATCGGGTATAAGTGATGAACAAGGGGAAAATCGGGGTTTAATGTAATATCCGCATTTTTTCTTCTTTGTCCGATATTCCCGTTTTGGTGTATTTTTATTTTTGGTAGCTCGCTTGTAACCATGTCGACATTTTGAATCTATGTTATTCTTGGAGTTTCTCCATCGGGGATGATCTTGGTGATGTTTTGATATTATTCCGTTTTATGTCATGTATTATGGCACGGACGTTCGATTCTCGTAGAACTCGTTCGCTTTTCTAATCCCTTTGGTTTCACGAGTCCGTATAGTTGAGTTGTTCGTATCGTGAGTTTCGGTTTGTTAATCCGACGTCATATCGCGGTTTTGTGAACGTTTGGGCCATTTCGTAATTTTCCCAAGTTTAGGGTATTCTTGTTATCTTTGTTGTTCCTGAACCTTCGGACATTCGGAATCACGTTTCATTTTATATCTTTTGTCGTTGGCGTGAATCTGTTGGAAGTATATCAGTTGGTAGCAGATACGTCTCGTTACTTCCCGATCATTTCCTCGTCGAGAAGTGATTCAGATTTCTTCTTGCTGTCTCAGGCTATGTTACGGCCGTAAGCCGCATTGTTACGGCCGTAATGCTTGAGAGTTACGGCCGTAAGTTTCCATTATACGGCCGTAATATGAGTTCGTTTTCTGTACTTGATTCCAGTGGGGGTTACGCGTAACATGCTAGAGTTACTGGCCGTAAGTATTGATACGGCCGTAATGGTGTCTTGATACTACCGTAAGTGTCGTCAGAATTTTACCCAGCTTCTTTCCAGAGGCCGCCACGGCCGTAAGAGAGTCGGGTTACGGCCGTAATGTTCCCGTGTTACGGCCGTATGTGGGGTGTGTTACGGCCGTAACACTGCCAAGATATAAACCGGCAATGCCCAGCTTTTACCTCATTTCTCACTTCTCTCTTTCCTTTTCGCGACGGGAGCGACGACTGGAGCTAGGGTTCGACCGATTTCGATCCAAACTCCATTGTAAGAGCATATTCAAGTATCATACCATCCACCTATCACTAATCATCCATCGTTCATCTTCAAATCAAGGTAAAATCTCTTATAACCTACCTTGGAGGATTTGGGGATTTTCGGGTGTATTGTTCGATTTGCTTCGTATTGTTGATTAATCCTTGTTGATTATGATTAATCTCGTCATTGTTCTTGTTCTCCTACGAACTCATGATGTATTTCGTGATATTTACATAATCGAGAGGGTTTGGTTGCGATCCGCCCTCGTCGTTGTTTGATACGAATACACATAAATCGTAGGAGGGTTTTCGGGTGTTTCCAATTCCGTATTTAGTTAGAATTGGTGGTGATTGTGTTCTTCATATCGTTAGGTTCGTGATTATCGGCTCCTATCGGTCGTCGGTGTTTTCCTTCCGTTCGTTGCGCCGTCTCTTATTCAAGGCAAGTATTTTTGGAAACCTTTATGCTTAACGTGGAATGGTAATGTATTTTGTATGTGATTTGCTCACCTCGTGTTGGTCCGACGGGACCAAGGAGGGAATCGAAAGGGTTGAGTCCTCGATTCATGAGTTTGTATAGCTAGCCAGTTCGGGAGGGTCCTTAGAGGCCTCGGGCGGGATCAATGATATTACTCTGTTCCCAAGGCGATGCATGTGCGTGTTTTGTTTTTATAATGTGGCCAGCTCGGGAGGGTCCTTAGAGGCCTCGGGTGGGATCTATGATATTACTCTGTTCCCAAGGCAAATTGTTTGACTGTTTGTTTCCGGAAAAGACATGTCTAGTTTTGATTTTTGAAACGATATTGGTGCATGTACTATGAAATGTGTAAGCGATTGGTTTGCCTTGATTACTTGTACTAGCGTAATCGCTAACCCCTTTGGGGACCCGTTTTGGGGAAATTCTTGTTATGGATTTCAGGTTATGATTATCCGGACGAGCGAGCACCAGGACAGTACGAGGATGTTGGCCAGGGTCGTTGACATGTGCATTTGGGTCTACTTATTTCCTTTGTCTATTTCGATATGGTTGTTCCCACAGTTTTAAACTTATAGATGTACTCGCGAGTACTTAGGCTTTTCGTTTCAAACTCCATATTGTATTGCTTTAAATTGTCACGTTGATGGTTGATGCTTATTTTGCCGGTTGCTCCGGGCGTATCTTTATATGTAATATTATTTAATTGTGTATCCTCGCTAACCAAGATGGTTAGTCGAGTGGAGTTTTCCTATTGTAGCCTGGTGGGTCCCATGTAGGGGTCTACGGCGCTGTAACATATTCCGAATATCTCGGGGTGTTACAGAAAATGGTATCAGAGCTCTAGGTTTATGGATACCTAGGCTTGTTGGTTATTTGGGTCTAGTCATGTTTTGTTTGCACATTGTCACACCGCCAAAGATCTCGGTACTTCCAAAGGCTCGTAAGTTTTCTTACTCAGTCCTTTGTTTTCTTACATTGTATTTCTGCTTTTCGAGTTGAAGTTGCTTTTTCCTCCCTTACTCATCATCAATGTACTTCTGTTATCTCTTAACACCAGTATGGACGCCGGAGGTAACCGTGGTCGTGGTCGTGGTCGTGGACGCGGCCGAGGACGTGGGGCAGCCGGTGGGGCGGCCACATCACATTCTTCGGGAGCCGGCAGTACCGGTGACCGTCATAGTCATGCTTCTTCTCAGGAGCGCGCCGATCTTGGTATTGCGGCTGTTATGCAGCTAATGGTTAACCAGATGGCGGCTATAGCTCAGGTGGTCCAGAACCCCAACCAGGCCCATGCTAATCGGGGCGGAGCGGATCGGCCGGCTTGGATGTCATCAAGATGCATCCTCCTCGCCGGGAGCTTCGACCCGATCGGCCGGGAAGGGTGGATCAAGGAGATATCCAAAGTTTTCACCGCTACCAATCGCCCGAGGACCGTAAGGTCCCTATTGCTCAATACTTCCTCACGGGAGATGCTACGTTGGTGGGAGGCCGTCGGTCCCAAAGATCATGTTGCTTCGTGGGCCGAGTTTCGGGAGTTGATGGAGACCGAGTATTGTCCGTGGCCGGTCGATGTGCTCGAGTGCATGCTTTCTACGATGCTCAACCACGGGTATCCCCGTATCTCGTGCCATTGCCGACTTTAACAAGGAGATGGTATATGTGAAGACCCAAGTTGTCGCTGAGAGCGACAAAATTTTCCATTTTTCCAGGAGGATGAAACTGTCCATTCGGGACTATATGTCTGGGCTCGTCTGTACTACCTTGAAGGATTATCAGAGTAGGGCCCTCGCTTATGATATGTCAGTGACGGCGAGTGATTTGGCTCGTGAGAGCAAGAAGCAAAAGTCGGTCGGAAATTTTTCTGGTCCCAAGAGTGGAGGCCAGCAGAAATCTCAAGCTACAAATATTTCTACGGGCGGTTCGGCTCGTTTCTCTGGAAGCTTTCGGAGTGCCGCCGGAACCTCCGCTCGTGAGCCCACATGTTTTAACTGTGGTGCGCATGGCCATAGAAGCCGACAGTGTTCTCGTCCGAAGTTTACCTGTCATACTTGTGGACAGCTAGGCCACAAGGCCCCTTTTTGTGAGCAGATCAAACAGCTCCGCGGTGCCCGTTCTTCTCACCCAGCACCTATGGAGCCAAGTGTGAACCAGGGCTCGCTTGCTCCGCCGCCTCCACCGAGTGCCGGCCGAGGTAGGGGTCGGGGTCAGCCTGCTAGGGGTGGAGCTTCCAGTGTCGGCTCCGCCCAGCCGCGTATATACGAGATGAGGAGGGCCGATGACCCAAAGGCATCGTGGCGGCAGTGCCGTTCATATCCATTCTCATCCTGTCGGTGTGCTTTTTGATTCGGGTGCTACGCATTCATTCATTTCTCTAGAGTGTGTACGCCGTTTGAGTCTCGACTGCTTGTCACCTTGTGAGCCTTTCATCGTTAAACTTCCTAGCGGTGATAGAATTGTCGGTGATCGAGAAGTCCGGGACTGTTCTGTGATTATTTGTGAGAGGGCTTGGCTCTCTAACCTTATTGTCGTGGGTATCGAGGGTGAGGATTTGATTCTCGGGGATGATTGGCTCGAGCGGCATGGCGCGATCATGAACTACCGCACGAGAATCATCACTATGTTAGCCGAGGACGGCACCGAACACTCTTTCGCAGGGCGAAAGAGGGGAAACCAGAAGTTCGTTATTAATGCCTTAAAGGCGATGAAACTCCTGCGGATGGGGTGTACTGGTTATTGGTGTTACGCCTTGAAGGCTGATAATGGTGGGGTCGAGCTTTCGTCGATTCCAGTCGTTAGTGAGTTTCCTGATGTATTTCCTGACGAGTTACCGGGATTGCCACCGGATCGTGAGGTCGAGTTTACTATAGAGTTAGAGCCAGGCGCGGCTCCTATTTCGAAGGTGCCGTATCGCATGGCACCTTCAGAGATGTCAGAGTTGAAGAAGCAGCTGAGTGAGCTTCTTGAGTCGGGGTATGTTCGACCGAGCGCCTCGCCTTGGGGCGCACCGGTCCTGTTTGTGCGGAAAAAGGATGGTTCACTACGTTTGTGTATCGACTATCGCGAACTAAACAAGGTGACCATCAAGAACAAGTATCCTTTGCCGAGAATCGATGACTTGTTTGACCAGTTGCAGGGAGCTGCGGTATTCTCGAAGATTGATTTGAAATCGGGGTACTATCAGCTTCGGGTGAGAGAGTCCGACGTGCCGAAAACAGCTTTTCGGACGAGATACGGACATTACGAGTTTGTAGTTATGCCTTTCGGGTTAACTAATGCACCGGCGGTGTTCATGCAATTGATGAACAAAGTCTTTATCGAGTATTTGGATAAGTGTGTCGTCGTCTTCATTGACGATATTCTTATCTATTCGAGGAATGAGGAAGAGCATGCCCATCATCTGCGGATAGTGTTAGACATTTTGAGGACCGAGCAACTCTATGCGAAGTTCTCAAAATGTGAGTTCTGGCTGAAGGAAGTGATGTTTTTGGGTCACGTGATTTCAGCCGAAGGATTCCGTGTGGATCCGCAGAAAATTGAGGCAGTGTTGGATTGGGCACCGCCCAAGAATGTGAAGGAGATTCGTAGTTTCTTGGGTTTGGCTGGCTACTACCGTAGGTTCGTCGAGGGTTTCTCGAAACTGGCTCGGCCACTTACACAGTTGCTCCATAAGTCCGAGAAGTTCGTCTGGAATGACGAGAGGCAGTCGAGTTTTGAGGAGCTGAAGAGGCGCTTGACTTCAGCCCTGGTTTTGGCGTTGCCGTGCGGCAACGAGGGTTTTGCCGTCTATAGCGATGCTTCGGGCCAGGGTCTTGGGTGCGTATTGATGCAGCACGGCAAGACCATTGCCTTTGCGTCGAGACAGTTGAGGCCATATGAGCTTAACTACCCTACTCATGATTTGGAGTTAGCGGCAATGCTTTTGCGCTCAAGATTTGGCGTCACTATCTTTCGGCTCGGCATGTCGATTTTTACCGATCATAAAAGTCTCAAATACATATTTACTCAGGGAGTTGAATATGAGGCAGAGGAGATGGTTAGAGCTGATTAAGGATTACGACCTCGAAATCCTTTATCATCCGGGCAAGGCAAACGTCGTGGCCGACGCCTTGAGTCGGAAACCGATTGCGTTGCGAACGCTTGAGGTCCTTACGTCTCAGTCTGAGCTTCGGCGGACTTTGATCGAGTTAGATATTGAGGTTTTGTTGCCTGGGACTGTCGGGCAACTTTGTGCTTTAGAGATTTCGTCGTCTTTGATCGATGAAATTAAGCTGAAGCAGTTGGAGGATCCGATGATTACTCAAATCCGAGAGAACATTCTTAAGGGAAAGTCTCCCGGCTTTGTAATCCATGAGGATGGTGTTTTGAGATTCCAGAGTCGGCTTTGTGTACCGAACGACTTAGAGTTGAGACAGAGTATTCTGCGCGAGGCCCATGCTACACCTTACTCCGTTCATCCTGGTTCGAGTAAGATGTATAAGGACCTGAGGAGGAATTTCTGGTGGAATGATATGAAGGAGGAGGTCGCGCAGTTTGTAGCAAAATGTTTGACTTGTCAGCAGGTCAAAATCGAGCATCAGCGACCGGCTGGGTTATTGCAGTCACTTCCCGTTCCGGAATGGAAATGGGAAGATATATCGATGGATTTCATTACGAGTTTGCCGAGATCGAGATCGGGCATGAATATGGTATGGGTGATTGTTGATCGTCTGACCAAGTCGGCACATTTTCTGGGCATCAAGGACACTTGGGGCCCGGAGAAATTGGCTCGTGTGTTTATCGCGCAGATTGTGAGACTTCACGGTACTCCGAAGTCTATTGTTTCGGATCGTGATGGCCGTTTTGTATCGCACTTTTGGCAGGCGGTGCATAAGGCGTTAGGTACCCGTTTGCATTTGAGTACCTCTTTTCATCCCCAGTCAGATGGACAGTCGGAACGCACTATCCAAACATTCGAGGACATGTTGCGTGCTTGTGCCCTCGATTGGAGTAGCGACTGGGAGGAGCACTTGTCATTGATCGAATTCACGTACAACAATAGTTGGCACGCGTCGATTCGGATGGCACCGTATGAGGCACTTTATGGGCGACGATGTCGATCGCCGATTTGTTGGAATGAGGCGTCCGATTTGGTCGGGACCGAACCGGATGTCGTTTTAGAGACGAGACGGAAGATAGAATTAATTCGAGAACGGATGTTGACTGCCCAGAGTCGACAGAAGTCATATGCCGATGTCCGTCGTCGACCTTTAGAATTCGAGGTGGGAGACCACGTCTTGCTGAAGGTGTCGCCGATGAGAGGAGTTTTCCGTTTCGGGAAGAAGGGGAAGTTGAGTCCGAGATTTATTGGACCCTTCGAGATTCTCGAGCGAGTCGGTGGGTTAGCATACCGTTTGGCGTTACCCCCGGCCCTGAGTCATGTTCATAACGTTTTTCATGTTTCCCAGCTGAGGAAATATGTCCCGGATCCTAGTCACATCATCGACTATGGGGAGATTGACGTTGCCGAGAATATTACTTTTGAGGAGCGTCCTTTGAAGATTTTAGAGCATCGGGAGAAACGACTGAGGCATAAGACCATTCCCTTGGTCAAGGTGCAGTGGTCGAGGCATGGTGTCGAGGAGGCGACCTGGGAAACCGAGGATAGCATGCGTGCTAGATACCCCGAGTTGTTTGTTTCTTAAGTTTCGGGACGAAACTTATTTTTAGAGGGGTAGAATGTAATATCCGCATTTTTCTTCTTTGTCCGATATTCCCGTTTTGGTGTATTTTTATTTTTGGTAGCTCGCTTGTAACCATGTCGACATTTTGAATCTATGTTATTCTTGGAGTTTCTCCATCGGGGATGATCTTGGTGATGTTTTGATATTATTCCGTTTTATGTCATGTATTATGGCACGGACGTTCGAATCTCGTAGAACTCGTTCGCTTTTCTAATCCCTTTGGTTTCACGAGTCCGTATAGTTGAGTTGTTCGTATCGTGAGTTTCGGTTTGTTAATCCGACGTCATATCGCGGTTTTGTGAACGTTTGGGCCATTTCGTAATTTTCCCAAGTTTAGGGTATTCTTGTTATCTTTGTTGTTCCTGAACCTTCGACATTCGAATCACGTTTCATTTTATATCTTTGTCGTTGGCGTGAATCATTGGAAGTATATCGGTTGGTAGCAGATATCGTCTCGTTACTTCCCGATCATTTCCTCGTCGAGAAGTGATTCAGATTTCTTCTTGCTGTCTCAGGCTATGTTACGGCCGTAAGCCGCATTGTTACGGCCGTAATGCTTGAGAGTTACGGCCGTAAGTTTCCCTTATACGGCCGTAATATGAGTTCGTTTTCTGTACTTGATTCCAGTGGGGGGGTTACGGGCGTAACATGCTAGAGTTACGGCCGTAAGTATTGATACGGCCGTAATGGTGTCTTGATACTACGTAAGTGTCGCTCGTAAATTTTACCGCTTCTTTCCAGAGGCCGCCACGGCCGTAAGAGAGTCGGGTTACGGCCGTAATGTTCCCGTGTTACGGCCGTATGTGGGGTGTGTTACGGCCGTAACACTGCCAAGATATAAACCGGCATGCCCAGTTTTTCCTCATTTCTCACTTCTCTCTTTCCTTTTCGCGACGGGAGCGACGACTGGAGCTAGGGTTCGACCGATTTCGATCCAAACTCCATTGTAAGAGCATATTCAAGTATCATACCATCCACCTATCACTAATCATCCATCGTTCATCTTCAAATCAAGGTAAAATCTCTTATAACCTACCTTGGAGGATTTGGGGATTTTCGGGTGTATTGTTCGATTTGCTTCATATTGTTGATTAATCCTTGTTGATTATGATTAATCTCGTCATTGTTCTTGTTCTCCTACGAACTCATGATGTATTTCGTGATATTTACATAATCGAGAGGGTTTGGTTGCGATCCGCCCTCGTCGTTGTTTGATACGAATACACATAAACCGTAGGAGGGTTTTCGGGTGTTTCCAATTCCGTATTTAGTTAGAATTGATGGTGATTGTGTTCTTCGTATCGTTAGGTTCATGATTATCGGCTCCTATCGGTCGTCGGTGTTTTCCTTCCATTCGTTGCGCCGTCTCTTATTCAAGGCAAGTATTTTTGGAAACCTTTATGCTTAACGTGGAATGGTAATGTATTTTGTATGTGATTTGCTCACCTCGTGTTGGTCCGACGGGACCAAGGAGGGAATCGAAAGGGTTGAGTCCTCGATTCATGAGTTTGTATAGCTAGCCAGTTTGGGAGGGTCCTTAGAGGCCTCGGGCGGGATCAATGATATTACTCTGTTCCCAAGGCGATGCATGTGCGTGTTTTGTTTTTATAATGTGGCCAGCTCGGGAGGGTCCTTAGAGGCCTCGGGTGGGATCTATGATATTACTCTGTTCCCAAGGCAAATTGTTTGACTGTTTGTTTCCGGAAAAGACATGTCTAGTTTTGATTTTTGAAACGATATTGGTGCATGTACTATGAAATGTGTAAGCGATTGGTTTGCCTTGATTACTTGTACTAGCGTAATCGCTAACCCCTTTGGGGACCCGTTTTGGGGAAATTCTTGTTATGGATTTCAGGTTATGATTATCCGGACGAGCGAGCACCGTGACGACGAGGATGTTGGCTGTGGTCGTTGACATGTGCATTTGGGTCTACTTATTTCCTTTGTCCATTTCGATATGGTTGTTCCCACAGTTTTAAACTTATAGATGTACTCGCGAGTACTTAGGCTTTTCGTTTCAAACTCCATATTGTATTGCTTTAAATTGTCACGTTGATGGTTGATGCTTATTTTGCCGGTTGCTCCGGGCGTATCTTTATATGTAATATTATTTAATTGTGTATCCTCGCTAACCAAGATGGTTAGTCGAGTGGAGTTTTCCTATTGTAGCCTGGTGGGTCCCATGTAGGGGTCTACGGCGCTGTAACATATTCCGAATATCTCGGGGTGTTACATTTAAAAGCACAAATCCTCAAGAAAAACGAAGGATTACAAGTATACGATTGAAGTCTAGCAATAATCCATGATAATTCGGATTAAAAGAGTCGAAGCACAAGAATTCCGCAAAATTTGCCCAAAATATCAAAACAAGGGTTTTAGGGATTCTTACCTCGATTCGGATGGCGGAGAATGTTAAGAACTTGAAGAATTCGCACAAGAAATGCAAGGATGATAGTGGATGATGATATTTGGTTGAAATCGGCCCTAACCCTCGTCTGGAATCGCCCAAAGCCGAAGAGAAGGAGTAAGGATGAAAAATGACGAAGTTGGGCTGTTGCTGTCCTTTTTATATCGGACAGGCTTAGCGCACGCTACGTACAAGAATTAGCGTGCGCTAACGGGGTGCGGAAAAACAATCAGAGGCTTCTGTCCTCCCGTTAGCGTACGCAGGCTAACAAGATTAGTGTGCGCTAACGTTAGATATTAGCGTGCGTTAACACTCAATTAGCGTACGCTATCTGGTCCAGTGCCGAAATACTGAACCTTCTGCCCAGTCCGCTAAAATCGTTAGCGCACGCTACGAACTCCAAGTTAGCGTACGCTAACCATACAGCGATAGCGCATGCAAGGAAACCAGGAGTAGCGTGCGCTACTCAGGCAGCAGTCCAGTACTGCTTAGTACACTGCTGCAGACAGCACAAAAATCGAAATGCAAAGCAAGGCCGGAACCCAGAAATATAAACACGGAATATTCAAGACGACAGAGCTGAGCGTTGAAAGAAAATAAAATTCCGATCACCGGAGAGTCCGTAATGCGACAAAGAAAGTGAAATTCTCTAAACTTATAGGAAATTACAAAAATAGCCCAAGTGCCCGAAAATAACGATACGACGTCGGATTAACAAACCGAAAGTCTCAACACGACTAACTCAACTATACAAAATTATGCAAACCAAGAAACAACGAAAACAAACGAGTTTTATGAGAATCGAACGTACATGCGACAAAATATAATTCAAGATGAAATTATGCAAAAACATCCACGAAACTCGTCCAAACGGAAAAGCTCCAAGAACAAAATAGGTTCAAAATTTCAAAACAGTTACAAGCGAGTTGTCCGAAACGAACATACACCAAAAATAGAAATTACCAAAAATAGAAAGTACGAATATTACATTCTCTCCCCCTAAAAATAAGTCTCGTCTCGAAACTTACAACGCGAATAACTCCGGGTATCTCGACTACATACTCTCTTCCGTCTCCCATGTGGCTTCCTCGGATCCATGCCTCGACCATTGAACTTTAACCAAAGGAATGGTTTTGTGCCGAAGTTGCTTCACCCGACGCTCTAAAATCTGAAGCGGCCTCTCCTCGATGGTAACGTCGGGTCCCAACTCGATCTCTCCAAAATCAATAATATGGATAGGGTCCGGTACGTACTTCCTAAGCTTGGAAACATGAAATACATTATGCACGTGACTCAGGGACGGCGGCAAGCCTAACCGATAGGCAAGCTCTCCAACTCTCTCTAAAATCTCGAACGGTCCAATATATCTCGGACTAAGTTTACCCTTCCGGCCGAAGCGGTAAACTCCCCGTGTCGGCGACACCTTAAGCAAGACATGATCTCCCATCTCAAACTCCAACGGCCGGCGACGCGTATCGGCATAAGACTTCTGCCGACTCTGGGCCGTCAACAACCTATCGCGAATCAGAGCAATCTTCTCTCTCGTCTCAACTACCATATCGGGCTCGGTACCAATCAGCTCGGACGCATCGTCCCAACACAACGGCGATCTGCACCTCCTCCCATACAATGCCTCAAATGGTGCCATTTTGATCGAGGCGTGCCAACTATTGTTGTACGTGAACTCGATCAACGGCAAGTGCGACTCCCAATCATCCTTCCAATCTAAGGCACATGCTCTCAACATATCCTCCAGCGTCTGGATCATCCGCTCTGACTGCCTGTCAGTCTGAGGGTGGTAAGATGTACTGAGTCTCAACTCAGTCCCCAAAGCTCGATGAACAGCCTGCCAAAAATGTGATACAAACCGGCCATCTCGATCCGAAACAATACTCCTAGGAGTCCCATGCAATCTCACGATCTCTGCAACAAATACTGTACACCTCTCCGGCCCCCAAGTGTCCTTAATACCCAGGAAATGAGCTGATTTGGTTAGTCGATCGACAATAACCCAAATCATGTTCATTCCAGTCCGAGTCCTAGGAATCCCGGTAATGAAATCCATAGAGATATCTTCCCACTTCCATTCCGGAATGGGAAGTGGTCGTAGCAACCCCGCGGGCCGCTGATGCTCAATCTTAACCTGCTGACAGGTTAAACACTTCGCCACAAACTCGCCAACGTCCGTCTTCAAATTGCTCCACCAGTAGTTACTCCTCACATCCTTGTACATTTTGCTCGTACCAGGATGTATGGAGTAAGGCGTAGTATGAGCCTCACTCAAAATCTTCTGCCTCAACTCAATGTCATTCGGTACACATAATCTGCCGCGATATCTCAAAACTCCGTCATCCTGAATCACAAACCCATGGGCTTTCCCCTTTCTCACATCTTCCCTCAACTGGACCAAAAATAGATCATCATACTGTTTCGCCTTGATATCATCAGTCAAGGACGAAGTGATCTCCAACGCACATAACTGACCCTGAACTCTCTGAACCCAAACCTCGATATTCTGACAAATCAAATCCCACTGGATCCTGCTCTGTGGTGTAAGTACCTCTAACATCTGTAACGCCATCGGTTTTTGTCTCAGCGCATCAGCCACTACGTTAGCCTTACCCGGATGATAAAGTATCTCGAGGTCGTAATCTTTAATTAGCTCCAACCACCTACGCTGCCTCATATTCAACTCTTTCTGACTGAAGATATACTTCAGACTCTTGTGATCCGTAAAAATCTTACACGACGACCCATAGAGATAATGCCTCCATATCTTTAAGGCGAAAATGACCGCAGCTAACTCCAAATCGTGCGTGGGATAATTTACCTCATAAGGTTTCAACTGGCTGGATGCATAAGCAATCACCCCGTCTCTCTGCATCAAAACACATCCGAGCCCAAGGCCCGAAGCATCATTATACACCACGAAATCCTTGTTCCCCCGAGGCAATGCTAAAACGGGTGCGGTAGTCAATCGTCTCTTCAGCTCATCAAAACTATCTTGTCTGTCTGCGGTCCACTCGAACTTCTGAGTTTTCTGGAGTAACTGAGTGAGCGGTCTAGCGATCTTAGAAAATCCCTCAACGAACCTACGATAATAGCCTGCAAGTCCCAGAAAACTTCTCACTTCCTTCACATTCTTGGGCGGTTCCCATGCCATCACCGCCTCTATCTTCTGTGGATCTACTCGAACTCCCTCCGCTGAGATCACGTGCCCAAGGAACATCACTTCCTTGATCCAAAACTCACACTTATAGAACTTCGCGTACCACTGCTTAGTTCTCAAAATGTCCAACGCAATCTGGAGATGTAAAGCATGCTCCTCTCGACTCTGGGAGTAGATAAGGATGTCGTTGATAAATACGACTACGAATTTGTCGAGATACTCGATAAAAACTTTGTTCATTAACTGCATGAACACTGTTGGGGCATTGGTTAGTCCGAAAGGCATAACCACAAACTCGTAATGGCCATATCTCGTCCGAAAGGCAGCTTTCGGTATATCGCTGTCCCGAATCCTCAACTGGTAGTAGCCCGATCGTAAATCAATCTTCAAAAAGACTGTCGATCCCTGAAGCTGATCAAACAAGTCGTCGATCCTGGGCAAAGGGTACTTGTTTTTGATGGTCAACTTGTTTAATTCTCGGTAGTCGATGCATAAACGAAGCGATCCATCCTTCTTCTTAACAAAAAGTACGGGCGCACCCCAAGGCGATGCGCTCGGTCGAATATACCCTTTATCTAACAATTCTCCTAACTGTTTCTTCATTTCTAACATTTCCGACGGTGCCATACGGTATGGCGCTCGAGAAACGGGAGCCGCATTCGGCTCAAGATCAATAGGAAACTCAACCTCTCGCTGTGGTGGTAATCCCGGCAAGTCATCTGGAAATACGTCGGGGTACTCGCTGACAACTGGAATCGACGACATGTCGACTCCGCCATCCTTCGCCTGCAAAGCGTAACACCAATAGCCGACACAACCCTGATTCAGAAGTTTCATTGCCTTCAAGGGGCTAATCACACTTCCCGATCTACCCCGTTTAGAACCGACGAGAGTATGCTTGGCGCCGTCCTCAGCCACTATCGAGATGGTGCGAGTCCGATAATTCATGATAGCGCCGTGACGATCCAACCAATCGTCCCCGAGGATCAAATCCTCACCCTTAAGATCTATAACAATAAGGTTCGAGGGCCAATCTCGGCTCCCGATCCTCACTGGACAATCCCTAACTTCCCGGTCCCCAACCATACGATCCCCACTACTACGAACGGTTCGCACTCATACAAGCAATCAATACCAATATGACACACACAATACGAAGCAATAAAAGAATGAGTAGCACCCGAATCAAAAAGCACCGAAACTGGATGAGAAAGGATCTGAGTGGTACATGACGCCACTGGAACGTCTGTCTCCTCCATGCGCCTCATCTGATATAACCGAGGGTGGACTGAGCCCGAACTAGATGCAGCTCGGCGGTCCGGCTGACCCCGACCCCTACCACGGCCCGAACTCTGAGGGACATGAGGAACTGGAGTCTTTTGATCAATACTGTGCTCTCTCTGTACGGCGGTGGTATTCGGAGCTCTGGCAGCCCTGGTGGCTCTCGCACAATGTGCTGCTCGGTGCCCGGTCTGCCTGCAAGTAAAGCAAGTAACTGGAGGGGAAGGGCAATCCTTCATCAAATGCTCATATTGGTTGCAGTTAAAAAAAACCCTGCCACCAGAAGCAACGGACTGGACTGAACGATTACCCTGAGATCCCCCAGCCTGATGAAATGGCCTCTTCCCAGGTGTAGGCTCTCGAAAATCGGCCACTCTTGCCGGCTGAAAAACTACCAACCGTTTTCTGCTTCTTGGCCTCGGTACCCAACTCTGATTCCGGTGCGGCCATCTCGATCGCTAGAGCGCGATCCTGATACTCCTTCAGAGTGACACACATGAGCGGTGCCATACTCTGCCTGATATGCGGTTTCATGTGCATATTGAAATAACGGATCTTGTCGGCCTCGGTCCTCACCTGATCTTTCACGAATCCTAATTGCTGATTATAAGTGATGATGGACTGAGAAATAGGCACATCCTGAGGTGTAGCGGTGAAGAACTCCACAATTCTGCACTCCTTGACTGGCGGTGGACAATATTCTACTTCCATAGCAGCCTTAAATTCCTCCCAAGTGGCCTGGCGGTCTCTGGGTGTCACAGCCTCCCACCATTCCGCAGCTTCCTTATCCAGGAGGTACTGAGGTACCCTTCTGTCATCGGGACAAGCTACGACATCAAAAGTCCTGCCCAACTGAAAGAGCCAATTCTCCCAACCGAGGGAGTCAGAAGAACCAGTGAAACGAGGGGGGTGCATCTTAGTTACTATCTGAAGCCATTTACTAGCTTCGTCCTCTGGAGTCGGGGGCGGATTTTGGCGTCCACCACCTGGCTATCCGAGTGAGTGGGCTACCAAGCTGAAATCTGGCGTGTAGCAGGCGTCGGCGTTATTACCCGACAGCACTGAATGAGAAGCTGAATCCGCAGAGGACTGAGAAAGTGAGCCTTCCTCATTATTAGCACCACGACCACGGCCTCGGCCGCACCACCTAGATGGTCTACCGCGACCTCTCAACATACTGAAGAAAATATGAAAAGGACAAGATTAGAAAGATTAACAATTTACAAAGTTGGTATCACAATTCACAATTCCGAACAATGCAAGAAAACGAATTACAGAAGTATAAGAGTTCGAGGAGACTTACAGCCATGGGTTGCACAAAAAGACGGTAGCATGATGATATTAGGCTCAACAACTGACTCAAACGACTTAACTGACAGACCCAAAATTAACCGACAGCCTAGGTATTCAAAACCTAAGCTCTGATACCATAAATGTAACACCCCAATTCTCAAATGGGACATTACACGCCGTAGAACCCTCGTGAGGTCTACCAGGCTAACACATGACACATATTCAGTACAAGAAAAATCCCAAAGACACAATCATTAATGTTAAAATGGGGCCGCGGCCTCGGCCAAAACATTTTAATAGAAGTACGTGAAAGTATAGGTCGATACCATGTCATTGCCCACGCAGGGGACTTTAACCGAATACAATAAAACCATTCAAATTCCGATACTCAAACAATATAAATGACCCAACATAATTAAAGACTCGAGCCTAATAATCATGCCAACCCATCCTTTGCGTGCATGTCCCGTGCCTGCTCCTCAGCTCTCCCCATACCTGAAATGCATAAGACACATTTCCCCCATTTAAGGGGTTAGCATTCGAATAGCTAGTGCAAGTACACAATTACACAACATTATATACAAATACGAATTTTACACAATCATCTCAATCAGAAATCATTTGCCATAAATATTCCGGAATACTACATTGGCAATCAAATCAATTATCAATTCATCACGATATCACAAAATCACAACTGGTATACCATGGTCGTACCCCTTAGTATCGACCCCCAGACATCCCGTCGAACGCTCCGGGTGGGATACCACTTCCGTGGTCGTACCCCTTAGTATCGACTCCCAGACATCCCGTCGAAAGCTCCGGGTGGAAGTTCAATCACACACGCACCCAAGTCCACTTCCGCGGCCGTACCCCTTAGTATCGACCCCCAGACATCCCGTCGAACGCTCCGGGTGGAAGGAACACAACTCACGCACCCAAAAACCACAATTCATCATTCATTTCGAAAACGTAACATACATAACGAAATGTAATACATGTACTTGCCTTGATTAACACGACGTGAAGGAAAACGGTGAGCGGAAAGGTTCTGGCCCGAATAATCTTCACAAATCCGATCCTAACACAATAACGATAAACAACCAATCTCAAAACTACGAAAATGTAGGAATACGTCCTAGTTCTACCCGCTGGAAATATTCGTCGAACATTCCTAGGGTATTTTCGGGTATAAGTGATGAACAAGGGAAAAATCGGGGTTTAAAACCACAAATCCTCAAGAAAAACGAAGGATTACAAGTATACGATTGAAGTCTAGCAATAATCCATGATAATTCGGATTAAAAGAGTCGAATCACAAGAATTCCCCAAAATTTCCCCAAAATCTCAAAACAAGGGTTTCAGGGATTCTTACCTCGATTCGGATGGCGGAGAATGTTAAGAACTTGAAGAATTCGTGCAAGATATTCAAGGATGATAGTGGATGATGATATTTGGTTGAAATCGGCCCTAACCCTCGTCTGGAATCTCCCAAAGCCGAAGAGAAGGAGTAAGGATGAAAAATGACGAAGTTGGGCTGTTGCTGTCCTTTTTATATCGGACAGGCTTAGCGCACGCTACGTACAAGAATTAGCGTGCGCTAACGGGGTGTGGAAAAACAATCAGAGGCTTCTGTCCTCCCGTTAGCGTACGCAGGCTAACAAGATTAGCGTGCGCTAACGTTAGATATTAGCGTGCGTTAACACTCAATTAGCGTACGCTATCTGATCCAATGCCGAAATACTGAACCTTCTGCCCAGTCCGCTGAAATCGTTAGCGCACGCTACGAACTCCAAGTTAGAGTACGCTAACCACATATCGATAGCGCACACAAGGAAACCAGGAGTAGCGTGCGCTACTCAGCAGCGATCGATCTTGCTCGACACCGCCGCAGACAAAGACAAAAATCGAAATGCAAAGCAAGGCCAGAACCCAGAAATATAAACACGGAATATTCAAGACGACAGAGCTGAGCGTTGAAAGAAAATACAATTCCGATCACCGGAGAGTCCGTAATGCGACAAAGAAAGTGAAATTCTCTAAACTTATAGGAAATTACAAAAATGGCCCAAGTGCCCGAAAATCACGATACGACGTCGGATTAACAAACCGAAAGTCTCAACACGACTAACTCAACTATACAAACTTATGCAAACCAAGAAACAACGAAAACGAACGAGTTTTACTAGAATCGAACGTACATGCGACAAAATATAATTCAAGATGAAATTATGCAAAAACATCCTCGAAACTCGTCCAAACGGAAAAACTCCAAGAACAAAATAGGTTCAGAATTTCAAAACAGTAACAAGCGAGTCGTCCGAAATGAACATACACCAAAAATAGAAATTACCAAAAATAGAAAGTACGGATATTACACGGACCAGATCTCTATTGAGGTGTGGCTTTGTCTGGGGGAAGTTGGAGTTCAGTGGCTAGCAGAGCTATTCAACATCCTCCTCGGAGGTTCTAAGATGCCGACGGAGTGGAGGCGTAGTATTGTCGTGCCGTTTTTCAAGAACAAAGGCGATGCTCAGAGTTGTAGTAACTATAGGGGTATTAAAATCCTCAGTCATACTATGAAACTTTGGGAGAGAGTAGTGGAATGCCGGGTTAGAAGAGAAGTTGCGATCTCTGAGAACCAATTTGGCTTCATGCTGGGGAGGTCCACGACTGAGGCCATTCATCTCGTCAGACGCCTTATGGAGAAGTTTAGAGAGCTGCGCAAAGACCTTCATATGGTGTTCATTGATCTAGAGAAGGCTTATGATAGTATTCCGCGCGATGTTATTTGGAGGAGCCTAGAAGAGAGGAGGGTGTCGTTGCCGTTCGTTAGGGCGATCCAAGACATGTACTCCCAAACTAGGACTTGCGTTAGGACCCCAGTTGGTGACACCCAGTATTTCCCGATTGAGATAGGACTTCACCAGGGGTCGGCGCTAAGCCCTCTTCTCTTCGCTCTAATCCTTGATGCCATTTCACGGGGGATTTAGGATGGCGTCCCGTGGTGCATGCTTTTTGCTGACGACATTGTGTTAGTGGCGGAGTCGAGGAGGGAGGTGAACGTGAAGTTGGAGCTATGGAGGTCTAAGTTAGAATCCCAGGGCTTGCGTGTGAGCAGGTCTATGACCGAGTATCTCTGGTGTAACTTTAGTGGTGAGGCCATCGAGGAAGAAGTAGAAGTAATGATTGCGGATCAGATCGTACCCCGTACGGATAAGTTCAAGTATTTGGGTTCGATCATTCAGAAGGAATGTGAGTGTGAAGATGATGTCACTCATCGTATCAAGGCGGGTGGCTAAGGTGGAGAGCAGCGACTGGGGTCCTGTGCGACAAGAAAGTCCCTCTTAAGTTGAAGGGTAAATTCTATAGAGCGGCAATCAGACCTGCAATGTTGTATGGCTCCGAATGTTGGGCGATGAAGAAGTCGCTTGAGAGCAAGTTGGAAGCGGCTGAAATGAGAATGTTACGTTGGGCATGTGGTCGCACAATGTTGGATAGAATCTCGAACGGGGTTTTCAGGAACGCGCTTGAAGTGGCGCCCATTTTAGCGAAAGTTATGGAAGGGAGATTGAGATGGTTTGACCACGTCCGCAGGAGGCAGGCTTCTGCTACGGTGAGGAGGGTCGAGAGTTTATTGGCTGTCGGGGAGAGGAGGAGAGGCAGACCGAGGAAGACGTGGGAGGATCAACTGAGATTAGATTTGAAGGCCTTTAACCTTTCTGAGACAATGACTGTTGATAGGTGCTCTTGGAGGCACCAGATCAGAGTTGTGGATTCTTTTGTAGGGAGCGGTGCTGTAGTAGAGAGCGTCAGGGTTGGGTTGTCTCGGTTAGCTTTGACGTAGAGCATTTCACTTTTTAATTTTACTGTATATTTGATCATATTGCCTTCTGCGTTTTTTGTTTTATTTTTGACAGGGAGCTGTGCGCAGAGTCAACTTCTCTTCGGTTAGAGCAGCGTTCATCGAGAGTGCAGCTGCCAAAGCCCTCTTAGGTTAGTCTCATGTGAATTAAACCATGGTCTCAGGTATGGTCGTGAGCTTTTTCGTATCATATGCTTCTTTCTATTTACCACTCTAAGTTGGGGGTCTTCACGGAAACAGCCTCCCTACCGTAAAAGTAGGGACATGGTCTGCGTAC